>JARQOD010000002.1:438501584-438577896 GCA_033576555.1 Oophaga sylvatica
AAACAAAAAAGAACAGGAAATTGTTAATAGGAAAAAGAAAAAATTTGGTAGGGATGCCATTCCAGAATGTGCATTCAAAAATATCTCACAAAACGATATAGGATTGAAACTTTGGATGAGACGGGTAGTAATTTTTCCCTTTCACTTATATCAGAAGATCAATTTTCTGTACACCCTACACCACCATGTACTATAATGCTCAAGAATCCACTAGGAGTAATAGACCTAGTGAAGAAGGTGATCAAGCCATACCTTCTACACCCCTATCTACCTCTAATCGTTTTGAACCCCTAGCATCTGATCCAATTAGCGAAGATTTACATACAACTGTTAATTTACCATCCACTTCATATGGAATAAATAGAAATAATAGTCATGGTGATAATACAGTGGATCGTAGGTCATCTATTTCCCACAAGGGGAAACAAAACTCCAAAAATAATAATAATAAAAAAAGCAACCAATCTATCAGGCCATTTTTTCAGGTGGGAAGAGTAAAAAGTGTAGGAGGGCGTCAGGGGGGGGAAATTCGCCAAAAAGAAAAAGAAATCCATAATGCCGAATTACGACAAAAAAAACATCTTTAATCTTAGCAGACATATATTGGATGACAGCGAACTAGCTCTCCTCAGTAAAGGATTAAAATACGCCCCATCTGCTAAGTTTGATAAATTTCATGCCTTTATAGGTGTTAAGTTGTTTATGAGAAAATTGGCGATTAAAAAACATTTTATGAAATTGGGCAACCATTTAAATCGAGATCTTACTACAGCAGAACCTTTTGTACATACGAATTTACACAAAAAATCTAATTTTCATCCTGTACACGAATATTCTGAATCAATGGATGCTTTCCAGAAAAATGTCATTAATGACATAAAAAAATTAAGTGATAAGAGGTGTACCAGGATCAGATACAACCTATCACTCAAAGAAAGAAAAGCTATTATTTCTCTACAGGACAATAAACAAATAGTAATTTGTCCTGCAGACAAAGGAGGCAGTATCGTGATATTAAATCAGGATGATTATGACAAAGAGGCCTTACGCCTTTTAGGTGATACAAAGACTTACAGAATTTTGGAGGAGGATCCTACAGACCAATATTTAACTGAGATGAAAATTCTAATCTCTAACGGATTCCAAAAAGGCATTATAAATAAAAAAGAGTATGAATTCATCCACACACCTATGCCTAGATTAGCATGTTTTTATTATCTGCCGAAGGTCCATAAGAATTTGTCCAATCCCCCAGGACGACCAATAATTTCGGGCATACAATGCCTTACTGCTAATTTATCTCGCTTTGTGGACGTCCATTTACAACCTATGATACCCTTACTCCCTGCTCATATAAAGGACACCACTCATATTCTTAATATTTTGCAAGATGTCAAATGGGAAGATCATTTCATAATGGGTACGCTTGATATTACATCTCTCTATACGGTTATTGAGCATGATAGAGGATGCGACGCTGCTTCATATTTTTTAAATAAATCCTCTTCTTTACATATGGACCAAATAGATTTTTTTAAAAATTGTATGTCTTTTATTTTAACCCACAATTATTTTAAATTTAAAATGAACTACTATGCCCAGCAATGGGCACCGCTATGGGGACCAGGTTCGCTCCAAGTTACGCTAACCTATATGTGGGACGTTGGGAGGAAGAATGTATTTTCCCTGGGGGATCCTCCGTGAGAACCTGGTCCTCTGGCGTCGTTTTATCGACGACGTCATTTTTATTTGGTCTGGGGGGCTGTCGTCTTTGCAAGTGTTTTTAAATGATATTAATAAAAATGATTATCTTTTAAATTTCACCTCCCAGACCAGCACTCAACAAATTCATTTTTAGATCTTGAAATTTTTATTGATAATTCCACTATTCAAACCCGCACATTTAATAAACCTACGGATGTTAATAGTTTTATTCCTTTAGACAGTTGCCATCTTCCAAGCTGGTTATTGAATATACCCAAGAGCCAGTTCATCAGACTTCACCGCAACTGTTCTAAACCGAATGATTTTGACAAGGAAGCAGATATATTAACATCAAAATTTTTAGAAAAAGGATATCCTTTTGAGATTCTGGAAAATCAAAAAATACTGTTTCTAAGATACCCCGGTGTGATATTTTAAACAAAAATAATAATATAAAGGACAACCAGGTGGATATTAATGACGAATTTACCCCCATAATTTTACAATATAACTCCAATATACATATTTTAAGGAAGATTGTGAATAAACATTGGAATTTATTAAAAGAAGATAAGATTCTGGGGAAACTGTCCCCATGACCCCGAAATTTATATTTAAAAAGTCACGTAATTTGGGGAATATTATTGCTCCCACTGTTCAGAACAACTTTATCACCCATAAAAATAAAAATAATCCTAACCAAAATAATGTTTTTTTTCCTTGCCGTAAATGCACTATGTGCATAAGAACCAATACTATTAAACGTGTGGGAATTTCAGTTAATGATAAATACTTTACAATTAATAATTTTATCACATGCTCTTCCACTGGGGTTATATATTTAATCAAATGTCCATGTAATAAGTTTTATGTTGGCCGCACAAAACGCCCATTGAAAGTCAGAATAAGAGAACACATCAGGAATATTAGAAATAAATTTATTGGTCACCCCCTTTCAAAACATTTTGTTGAATATCATAAGTGTAATACTCACTGTATGGAAATTGTGGGGTTTTTATCTGTTCCGGTGCCTTGTAGGAAGGGGAATTATATAGCCCTAATGTCCAGGATTGAAACAAAATGGATTTTCTTGCTGGACACTCTGATCCCAAAAGGGTTAAACAGAGAAATAGAACTCTTTGCCTTCCAATAGGTCATCAGATCAATTGGTACGGTCATAAAAGGACTTACATCTCAGAAGGGACCATCTCTGAAGAAGGAAACCGGGTTTTCCGAAACGCGTCAGATGTCTTTTGGTCCTTTCTGTGACTCGTACCAGTTCAATCAGGGCTCTCTGTGCTGAGTCACGTGAGCTCCTACGTCACGGCAGGTCCTGTCCGCACTTGCACGGTTAGCGGAGGGACTACGATCTGCTCTATTTCCCCACTGCCGTACATTGGATTTTCCTGGAGGATTTTACACCCATCGGTTTCCCAGCTACCGACGTCGGACTTCTATCAAACCAAGGGAGGCGGAATTGGATTTTTCTTTGCTCCAGGACAAGGGAGCTGAAAGAGCACTGTGTTTATTTAACAGACCTATCGGGATTGTAAGGTAACACCTGCATTTGCAGGTTGGATTTTAACTTCATTGGATTCATCTACCACCGAACTATTGCCGGCCGAGTTAGTTTTATGCAATATATCTATGCTACATTTTTGAGCTTTTTCTTCTATACCATAGGTACCGGGACATATTTCATATTTTCTATCTTATATTTTAACCCAATTGATATTAATAGATTAATGGAATAAATCAATGTTTAATTGAAGTCACAATGGGAGTGGTGATTTCTTATATAGGCTTTTTCTTTTCACTTTCTCACTGGGCTTAGTGCAATCTCACATTTGCCTATCTACCAATTGCATTATTATTATATTGTTCATGTTTATTATTATTTTTAAATATACACTTTATATTGGTATTGCTTTTAGTTTTTATGTGCGCAAACCACTTGTTTTTTATTTATTTATTATTACTGGCACTTTTTAGTGGTAGTGCTCTTGTTTGCTGCACTATTAACTTTATTCACTAGAGCGCCACTGATTTTCACAATTTATTTGTCCAGAACTGGAAAATAGCAATATATTACTAAACAAATTTACCCTCCCATCTGTTATTATTGTAAGACACAGGGATCTGGAGTTGGTAACAGTAATTATTCTGGTAAGTAAATCAGTAGATTTCTAGCTTTGGTTGACTTTTATATTTACCTGTCATAGGATTTGCAGCATTTCTACAATCCAATTACTTACCGTCATAGGCCCTACGTTCCTGCGGCTTATGAAAGTGTTGAAGCCATAATTCAGAGAAAGAGAAAAATCCATTGTCTCCACTTAACAAGAACCTCTGCATTATTATAGCTCAACTACTGGATGCTAAGTCAAAAGGGGAAGAATATAAAAATGTGTCTTCGTTAGAATTCATGTTTTAAGCTAGATGAGTAGACTACATCAGGCTCCGTTACCGTATAAAAACATCAAAAAGTATCCACTCATCTATCTATAAAAATAACTACCTACCCTGTATGACTTTGTTAAGCACCCATCTCTATTTCAAGGTCAGGCTCCACTGCCTTCCTCTATGGCTACTGACCTTTGCTATTCTCTATGGAGGGTCTCACATATTGCTCTGCATACCTCACAGACATTATAATCCAAGGCTTTTTCAGGTCCAGTTTCATACGCTGGTCTTCACCTGCTGCTTGTTTGGAATCATGCTTTCACACTCCTAGGATTTCCTAGGACAACTTGCAACTACTTCTACATTTCAGATCTGCTGCATCACCCATCACTTGCTATAAGCGTCATAAACTTTTATTTAGCAACTATCTATATTACATTGCAACCATCATCTCCTGGTCAAGAAATAGAGCTATTATGCGGACAGTCTATCACTCTGAAGGACTTGTCTTGTCCTGCAATTGGTAGCAATCGGCACTGTAGAAAGTTTTTTTTTTGTCCTTTGGTGGCGCTATAATGAAATTAACCTTTTTACTCAGGGATTACAGCTGATCACTAGAGGTTCCAGGGACCCATTTTTACAAGTAGGGAGTGTCTCCTAGAAAAAAAACAACCTTTAAAGTCAAATGCAACTCTAGACCATTTTTATCTAAATTTGTAAAGCTCTTCTTCTACAATTTATATATATAATATTCTTTGCATGGAAACTTTAACCTGGACATGCAGCTTCTAAAGATGTCAGGTCAGCCTAACAAATTTTCCTCCTACTCTCATCTGCATGACTTGGCTGAATAAAAAGATTGGGCAAGTTGTAATCCAACAACCCCTATCCTTCTTTCCATCCCCATTTTCTGTCACCAGAAGACAGTTGTGACACTCCATATACTCCTAGTGAAATCAGGATTAGATGATATTTTCATTTATGGCATGCTGCAACCGATGCCAGCAGTTTCCAGAAGTGGTTGTCTGAGTAATGAACATGACATGATCTTTGAAGGACTGATGGAGCTATCGGATTGATCTGGTACAGGAGCAAGGAATTGGATAGTAATTCAGTTAGTAAGCATGGCTTATTTTATTATTGTAACATATTTCTAGATATTAGGGATATTTTAAAAATCCAAGACAATCCTTATAATAACCACAGTAATGTTAGCATACTACCAATGGGAAGATAGCTGGAGAATTATGTAGCTTTTTTATCCTACAAGGATTGGAAGATTTAAGTCACCCAGCCATGTGGTATCAAGAGGTGTGATGTTATACATGACATGTGGTGCTATTGTCTTTTGTCATGGGCTTCCATGAAATCTATGTATGAACATTTTCAGATTTAAAAGGTCCTTTTGGGACTTAAACTATTGCATTAGGCAATAAAACTATTGGATTGGGTGCTAATGCTAGCTTAGTGGAGAACAGTGAAAAGGAACAATTACAGCATCTATTATCCCGGGGTCACACTTGCGAGTGTGATGCGAGAAACTCACGCGAGTCTCTCACATCAATACTGGCACTGTCACTGGCACTCGGTTCAGAGTGTGATGTTGCATAGAAATAATAATAATAAATAATTGTGAGGAACTCAGCCGACCGCCACACGGTAGCCCGGGTATCACAGCTTCTGATACCCCCGCCGCTACCAAATGTGACGGACGATCCCTTTCCTCCCACGTCACCAATGGGACGTAACTCCACAGGTACAGCTCTCCGGCGCCCCCCTTTGTCTCTCAGGTCAGTAAGAGAACTGCACCTAGAGCAAATGGCCGCCGGGGAAGGTGTCCTGCTACCCACTGGGTATTCTAAGATTCGTGATCAGAGTAAAAGCATCAGCCCAAGATTAATTTTATGGTTTAATTTGCCTTAAGGGCGCACTAGATAATTACAGAAATATACAGTAAAGCTATACAACGTAATTACAATGGAATGGCAGTCAGAGTAAAAATACAACAATAATGTACAAGGCTTAAAGGTATAAGCTATAGATCAATATTACCGGGTTGTAGTATGGTCATGGGAAGGCAGGGCTTTGCCATTCCCAGGTAGTAGTCTTCAGTTACTGGATAGTCCCCAAAGCATATGTTGCTGCACCCTTGGCAAGACAAATCCGTTTTCTTTTGGTCCTTTCCTAGACCATCTTCTTGGCTTCTGTGTGTGAAATGGAATGAGAGCAGCCTCTTCTTGGCTACAGCTCTTAACCCTGCTAGGCCCTTCCCCATTTGCTTTGAAGCCCGCATATTAACTGGCCTGCAATTCATATGGAGCCGGAAACAGTGGCTTGAGCTGGAGCTAATTACCACACGACTGACCATCTTATTCAGACCCTGGCCTAAACCAATTAGCATGTAAAGGCCTATTGATTCATAGGGGACATCAAAGCTGGCCGTACTGAATATGCTAATAGGCCCTGTGTAGCTAAAAGTCTGTGGCTGTGTGAACTGACAAAATGGAGGCTGGTACAGGCCCTATACAAAATGGCGACAACCTTTTCCTTACACCTCCCTGCTTTTGAGGGCGCTAGGGGGTATCACATTCCTGTGTTTCCCCATGCGCCCTACCGCACCCTCTCTTTGGCTAGGGTGGCAGATCCACGAGGATTTCTGACTCTCTGTCCTCTCCTTCCTCTGGAAGGTTGCACACTGGGTGAGCATAAGCCTCCCTGCTCATGGTGGGCCTTCATCATGTTCACATGGAAGGCCTTCCTCCTTCCCCGGGCGTGGTCCAGGGTGACCAGGTAGGTGACGGCGTTGAGCTGCTCGTGCACGAGGTATGGACCCTCCCAGGCCGCCTGAAGCTTGTTTTGGGGTACGGGGACCAGTACCCACACCTTTTGACCCACCTGATAGGTCCGCTCACAAGCATTCTGGTCGTACCATCGCTTCTGGTCAGCCTGAGCTTGGGCCATATTGTCATGCACCAGCCGTGTCAAGGCCATCATTCGGTCCCGGAAGCGCACGACATACTCAATGACCGACACTCCAGGGGTGGCTAAATCCCCTTCCCATGCTTCCTTCACCAGAGCAAGGGGCCCCCGTACACGTCGCCCGTACAGGAGCTCAAAGGGGGAGAACCCCGTTGAGGCCTGTGGGACCTCCCGGTAGGCAAACAGCAGGTGTGGGAGATACCGCTCCCAGTCTCTCCCGTGGGAGTCGACCAACATCTTCAGCATCTGCTTTAAGGTGCCATTGAACCGCTCACAAGCCATTGGTCTGTGGGTGATACGGGCTGGCCACCAGATGTTGCACCTGTACCTGCTTACAGAGAGACTCCATCAGCTGCGACATGAACTGGGTCCCTCGGTCGGTGAGCATTTCCTTGGGAAACCCCACTCTGGAGAAAATCCCCAGTAAGGCAGTGGCCACTTTGTCGGCCCGAATGGACGACAAAGCTACCGCCTCCGGGTACCGGGTGGCATAGTCCACTACCGTTAGTATGAAGCATTTCCCGGAGCGGCTGGGAGTGGACAGAGGTCCAATGAGATCCACAGCCACCCTCGAGAAAGGCTCTTCGATGATGGGCAGAGTTACCAGTGGGGCTTTGGGGCGCGGCCCCGCCTTCCCCACCCTCTGACAGGTGTCACACGAACGGCAGTAGGCTATCACCTCGGTCCTCATTCCAGGCCAGTAGAAATGCTGAGCTAGCCTGGCCCTGGTTTTAGTGATCCCTAAGTGTCCGGCCATTGGAATCTCGTGTGCGATCCGCAACAATTCCGCCCTGAACGGATGGGGCACCACTAACTGTCGGTCACTGGGCCACGCCTCCGGTGAACCCTGCTGGACCGTTACCCGGTACAGCCGTCCCTGGTCCCAGACCACTCGCTCGCGTGTCGGACTCCAGGGGAGGCTGTGCCGCCTGTTCCTTGAGAGTCTTCAGGCTAGGGTCAGCTTCCAACGCTGCCTGAAATCCCTGACTAGATATGGCAAGAATTGATGAAACTGCCCTGTCCTCTGTCAGTTCCCCGGGATCTGTCTCCTGGCTACTGTCTGACTCGGCAGCCACTTGGTCAGAGAGGGGGAAACCGTCGGACCTCCGCGAGGCTCCTTGGGCTTCAGCGCTCCCACTCCTGGTAACAGCGGCCACGACCGCTGAGACCACGGGTAGCGCCTGCTTTCCCTCATCTTCTGACCAAGTCGCCGGGTCAGGAAGACTTCCCTGACTTCCTGACATCCCGGATGTGGGGGACTCCTGACCTGGGGTCCTACCTGGTGGCTCCTCTCCCGGGACACCCCCTCCCCCCATGGCCTGTTCCTCTTCCTGCAGGGGCCCTAGACTCAGCAGGCTGGGTTCACTTAGGGGCCCTACACTGCTCATAGCAGCCCCTCCCTCCACCTCTGAGCTCTCCCTACAGCCTCCTCACCTGTCCTCACTGTGAGCCCTGTGTGTGTAGTGTCAGTGCATGGCTTACCATCAGGTTTCACTCCCTCCTCCACTGTTGGAGGCACATTCAATACATTAACATTAGCATTCACAGTAGAGTCATGACATTCTTGGGGAGCCGAACTTGGGGGTTCAGTGGCCACATACTGGGACACTAGCCGCCCCAAATCGGTCCCAAGCAACACATTTGCAGGAATATTTGGCGTTACTCCCACCTCCCGCATCCCCCTCCCGGCACCCCAATCCAAATACACCTTGGCAACGGGCAGCGCCGGTTCAACGCCTCCAATTCCGGAGACGGAAAGGGTTTTCCCAGGTACCAAGTCTTGAGGGGACACCATCTCAGGGCGTACCAGGGTTCGTTCAGCGCCTGTGTCCCGCAGTCCCATGACCGCTGAGCGGCCGATGGTGACGGGTTGGTAATTGTCTAGGGACCTCCCACCACCCCCTCCCACACACAAAACAGTGGACGGTTTCTGGGACAGGGATGGGGCCTTCTGGCGCTGGGGACATGCAGCCTTAAAGTGTCCTGGCTGATTGCAATTATGGCAACGTCTGGGTTCTGTTCCTGGCCTGGAGAGGGCATCAGGGGGTACACCCCTTGCACTCTGGGGCTGGATATGGGGCTGGGGCAGGATTGGGCTTACCCCCTCTCCAGGTGCTGCTGGCAGGCTTCTTTGGCTCCGGCGCCCTGTTGTTGGCATACTCGTCTGCCAGGGCGGCTGTAGCAGAAGCCCCCTTTGGTTTCCGGTCACGGAGGAACTGCTGGAGGTCCTCTGGGCAGTTCCACAAGAATTGCTCCACGACAAACAGTTCCTGGACCTCCTGACGGGTAGTGAGCTCTAGACCCGAGGTCCAGTGCTCCGCAGCTCTCAACAGGGCCCGCATGTGGTCGGTCCAGGTGTCCTTTGAACCCCGCTGCAGGCTCCTGAACTTCCTGCGGTACGACTCCGGGGTGAGGTTGTAGTGTTGGATCAGGGCCCGCTTGATGCTGTTGTAGTCCTGCTCCTCCCCGGCAGGTAAGTCCCCCAAAACTTCCAGGACTTACCCCTCAAACGGGGGGTCAGGTACCTTGCCCACTGATCCGGGGCCAGATGATGTTGGAGGCATGTCCTCTCAAAAGCCAGCAAAAAGGAATCCAGGTCTCCATCCTTTTCAAGCAAGGGAAAGTCCTCCGCCCGGACCTTGGGCGCCCTTGTCTCCAGTGGGCCTGGTGCGTCCAGTGGGGCCCGTGCTGAGCCATCTCCAGTCGGTGCCGGTGCTCCGCAGCTTCACTGCGTTCTGTATGCTCCCGCTCCCGCTGCTCTCTCTGCCGCTGCTTGCTCACGCTCCGCAGCTTCACGGCGTTCTGCTTGCGCACGCTCCGCAGCTTCACGGCGTTCTGCTCGCTCACGCTCTGCTGCTTTCTCTGCCGCCACCAGGAGTCTGTCATAGGCGGCGTCATTACCAGCCTCGAGCTGTGCCATAGCCGCTTGGAACATGGCCTCCGATCTGGACAGGCTGGGACGGGCAGGGGGTGAACAGTCCACTGTGAGACTGAGCACGGGGGTCGGGCTCCTTGGGGAGCCCTGGCTGAGCTCCCCCTCATCGGTATCGAACCCCTCATAGGCCACAGCATTGGCCTCCCCCTTTGCCCTACTCCTGGTGCCTTCCGCCATCTTGGGAACCTTTGGTTACTGAAACACAGCTGCAACCCTGACCTTGCACACTACTTGTTATATTTACACTCTGACCGTCTAGTGCTGGGCTGACCTTAAGACCCCAGCAGTGAAAGTACTGCTGGTAGTCTCTAGTGTCTGGGAGTAGGGGTCCCACGCACACTATTACTCTGATCCCACCGCTGCCACCAATTTGTGAGGAACTCAGCCGACCGCCACACGGTAGCCCGGGTATCACAGCTTCTGATACCCCCGCCGCTACCAAATGTGACGGACGATCCCTTTCCTCCCACGTCACCAATGGGACGTAACTCCACAGGTACAGCTCTCCGGCGCCCCCCTTTGTCTCTCAGGTCAGTAAGAGAACTGCACCTAGAGCAAATGGCCGCCGGGGAAGGTGTCCTGCTACCCACTGGGTATTCTAAGATTCGTGATCAGAGTAAAAGCATCAGCCCAAGATTAATTTTATGGTTTAATTTGCCTTAAGGGCGCACTAGATAATTACAGAAATATACAGTAAAGCTATACAACGTAATTACAATGGAATGGCAGTCAGAGTAAAAATACAACAATAATGTACAAGGCTTAAAGGTATTAGCTATAGATCAATATTACCGGGTTGTAGTATGGTCATGGGAAGGCAGGGGCTTTGCCATTCCCAGGTAGTAGTCTTCAGTTACTGGATAGTCCCCAAAGCATATGTTGCTGCACCCTTGGCAAGACAAATCCGTTTTCTTTTGGTCCTTTCCTAGACCATCTTCTTGGCTTCTGTGTGTGAAATGGAATGAGAGCAGCCTCTTCTTGGCTACAGCTCTTAACCCTGCTAGGCCCTTCCCCATTTGCTTTGAAGCCCGCATATTAACTGGCCTGCAATTCATATGGAGCCGGAAACAGTGGCTTGAGCTGGAGCTAATTACCACACGACTGACCATCTTATTCAGACCCTGGCCTAAACAAATTAGCATGTAAAGGCCTATTGATTCATAGGGGACATCAAAGCTGGCCGTACTGAATATGCTAATAGGCCCTGTGTAGCTAAAAGTCTGTGGCTGTGTGAACTGACAAAATGGAGGCTGGTACAGACCCTATACAAAATGGCGACAACCTTTTCCTTACAATAATAATCTTTACTTTTAAAGGGAATCTGATCACCCCATTTTAGCCATATCAGCTAAAGATATGACTGAATAGTGCGTCCCATAAGCAAGCTATCGGTATGTAGCTTATAGCCAGATACCCCCGTTTTGATAGCAAAATACCTTTGTAAAGTTCGGATTCTTTTCTGTAAATCAGGGCGGTCCGGTCCGGAGGGCGGCGTTTTCTCTCTCTGTTAATAGCACAGACTGCGTTCTGCTTCCCGCGATTGCGCTGTTCAAATTCCCCCCACGCATGCGCAGTGTGCTTTGTCCAACAGTGGGCAAAGTATAAAATCATTACAGCGCATGCGCAACTCTTTCCTTGCCCCGAAAATGACCGCTTGCCTTGGATGACTTCCGGGGCAAGGAAAGTGAATGACAATAGTTGCGCATGCGCTGTCATGATTTTATGCTTTGCCCACTATTGGGCAAAGCACACTGCGCATGCGCGGGGGGGAATTTGAATAGCGCAATCGCGAGAAGCAGAACGCTGTCTGTGCTATTCACAGACGGCAATACACAAGAGATGCCGAGGAGCGGGGGGGGAGAGGAGAGAAAATGCCGCCCTCTGGACCGGACCACCCTGATTTACAGAACAGAATCCCAAGTTTACCAAGGTATTTTGCTATCAAAACGGAGGTATCTGGATATAAGCTACATACCGATAGCTTGCTTATGGGACGCACTATTCAGTCATATCTTTAGCTGATATGGCTAAAATGGGGTGACAGATTCCCTTTAAGGCCCCGTCACACATAGTGACACACCAGCGATCCCGACAACGATATGCACTTGTCAGGATCGCTACATGATCGCTGCTGAGCTGCCAAACAGGCAGCTCAGGCAGCGATCAGGACAGCGAGACTGCGGGTAACGTCGCTTAGTTACCCGCAGTGTACGTTGGATACCAGCCTGCTGGTGCAGGGAGCTGGTAACCAAGGTACACATCGGGTTTCCAGGCGCTGCGCAGCGCCAGGTAACCCGATGTGTACCTTGGTTACCATCTCCCCTGCAGCAACGCACTGGTATCCAACGTACACATTAGGTTTCCAGGCGCCTGGAAACCCGATGTGTACCTTGGTTACCAGCTGATCGCTGGTCTCCTGCCTGCCACACGCAGCGATGCATGCTGGCCAGCAGGAGACCAACGAGCAAAAAAATGTCCAGGACATTCAGCAACACCCAGCAGGGGGGCTGATCGTCGCTGAATGTCACACACAGCGATATCGCTGGGGAGATCGCTGTTGCGTCACAAAACTAGTGACTCAGCAGCGATCTCGCTGTGTATGACAGGGGCTTTATATAGCGCTAACATTCCGCAGCACTTTACAGTTTGCACACATTATCATCACTGTCCCCGATGGGGCTCACAATCTAGATTCCCTATCAGTATGTCTTTGTAGTATGGGAGGAAACCGGAGTACCTGGAGGAAACCCACACAAACACGGGGAGAACATACAAACTCCTTGCAGATGTCGTCCTTGGTGAGACTTGAACCCAGGACTCCAGTGCTGCAGTGCTATCCACTGAGCCACAGTGCTGCCCTGCATGCAGCCTCAGACTCCAGTCCCGAGTGCCGGCGGCAGTGCTCGGTATTGATGCGAGAGACTTACGCGAGTTTCTCGCATCACACTCGCAAGTGTGACACCGGCCTTACTGAATCACTTCAACTAGACTGCAGAACCTTCACTCTGGTGGTTAGATCCCCTAAAATTTACATAAGAAGCATTTTAGTTCCAACCTGCCAAACCTGATTAAAAAGTATATTTTAAAAGTTCTAATGAAATCTTCTTCAAAATATATTTATGAGACTCTGCATTTTCATTAACATTGAAGCAAACTGGTATTGTTTCTGTCCCCTGATGGTGCGGTGTTGAAAAAATCCCCCACCATCTGGCAGCACAAAAACACATATTATGCCACAATTCATGTAATCACAGTTAGTGTTTCCTAAGTAATGTATACTGTTACCCTAAATCTGAGTACAGAGTGCAGCAACAAGATAACAGGCGTCATGTAAAAGTTATAAAAGGGCAAAATGATATATTAGCGCATGAAACCACCTAAATATGGCGCCGTTTTCCACATCTATGCCAAAATAAAGGCTGCACCAGTTATAAATGGCCCATTGTGAGACTGTTTTTCAACAGGAGTCACTGTGAGGCCTCTATATCCAATGTTTCATTGTTTACAAACTGCTTATCACTGGAAATAACTTGGCCATCTTTGCAAACTGTTTGCCAAGAGCAAATTAATGAAGCATTTGTTTAGCAAAAAGCATTATCCCCCCTCCACCCCCGCACCACAAACAGATAAGTACACTATTCAGTCTATTTAGAAATAGTTTATTTGCACTGGAGACGCCAAGTTTGAAAATTGCATGTTTAATTGGTGGTGGGTATTTGCTGACAGCTGGTAAAAGATAACAGCCTGCATGAGAGATGTCCCTCCGATGTGTCGCCAGTTATTTAAGGCTGCAATTGTTTGGAGAGATACAGTGTTCTGCAGGCACAAGGATATAACAGATCTGTGCATATTCTCCATCTGCACAAACACTGAGACATTTGTTTCTTACACAGAACAGTTACCCATCAAGGGTCTCATTACTGCTTTGTTTCTTCGTTATCACAGCAAACACTGAAAAGTAGAAGGTCTCGACAATAACTGAATGTTTTAAGGCACTAACTACTTTGATTGACCTAGTAATTCTAGTGAAATATAAAAGTTCCCCCATCTGTTCAGTTCCAAAAAATTGTCTGTAGGAACCAATATCCGGAATATAAAAGTAGTTACATTACTGTACTGTACATACCGTAGGGAGCAGTATTATGGAAGTTACATTCCCCTACATAGGAGCAGTATTTTATAGATATGATCCTGCAGATAAGAGCAATGTTATAATAGTTATATTCTTATACATAGGAGCAGTATTATAGTAGTTATACTCTTGTATGTAGGGGCAGTATTATAGTAGTTATATTCTTGTACATAGGAGCAGTATTATAGTAGTTATAGTCTTGTACATAGGAGCAGTATTATAGTAGTTATATTCTTGTATGTAAGGGGCAGTTTTATAGTAGTTATATTCTTGTACATAGGAGCAGTATTATAGTAGTTATATTATTGTACATATGAGCAGTATTATAGTAGTTATACCATTGTACATAGGGAGCAGTATTATAGTAGTAATATTCTTGGACATAGGGGCAGTATTATAGTAGTTATATTATTGTACATATGAGCAGTATTATAGTAGTTATATCATTGTACATAGGGAGCAGTATTATAGTAGTAATATTCTTGGACATAGGGGCAGTATTATAGTAGTTATACTCTTGTTCATAGAAGCAGTATTATAGTAGTTATATTTTTGTACATAGAGCAGTATTATAGTAGTTATATTCATGTACATAAGGACAGTACTATAGTGGTTATATTCTTATAAAGTAGTATCGCAGTTATCTTATTATACATAGGTCAGTATGATAATAGTTATATTATTCTACTTCGAGCAGTATTATAATAGTTATGCTCTTGTAAATAGGAGTAGTAATTCTGTACATATGAGTATTATCATAGTTATTCTTGTAGTATATCTTTGAATATAGGATGCTGTATTATACCAGTTACATATGAGTACAGATGACACTAATACCACGGTGTATTTCTGTGACTTAGCATAGTTAATGCATTGTGTTAGTTAAGAAATTTTATATCTGTACAAAAATAACAGTATTTTTAGGCTATATTCTTGTATATAGGGGCAATTTTATAGTAGTTATATTCTTGTTCATATAGTAGGAGGCAATATTATAGAAGGTAAAATCCTATATATAGTTACTATATATAGTATAATAGCAGCAGTTATATTCTATTAAATATAAGGCAGTATTATAGCAGTTACATTCTTTAAAATAATAACTGCATTGTAGCAGTTATATTTTGTACATAGTGGGCAGTATTATAGTATTAATATTCCTGTCTATACATTAAGTATTATAGCAGTTATATTGTAATAAATTATCAACTAACTACTGATCATTGCAAATATAGAAATATGCTTATAGCTGTTGCAACTGCTGTATTTATGTACCTACATATATCCAAGTAGAATGCCGTGAGAGAGCACAAATGACCGTCACAGCTGCACATCTCCAGGATAATGAATTACCTCCGACTCCTGGGAGTCACGGGTGCCAAGCCGAATGAATAATCAGAAAATGTCCACATCCAAAAAATAAGAAATGCAAGGCACTCACCGTCCCGATATATGTCCTTTTATTATGGATTATACATACAAAGCAGGAGAGCTCTCAGTAGAGCCGCACTGGACGACGGCCATTTCGCCAATGCTGCGCTTCTACGGACCTTGGTATAATATAAGGTAGTACACGTCTTAATTATGTAGCAGGGGTTGGGGTAGAATCAAAGAATCATAGAGGGGTAGCCCCTTCATAGAATGTAATATAGCCTCCCTCATAGAATATATGTAGCCCCCCTCATAAAATAATGCAGCCCCCTCATAAAATATAATGCAGCCCCCTCTCATAGAATATAATGCAGCACCCCACAAAATAGAAATGCAACCCCCTCATAAGGTATAACGCAGTCCCCTCCATAGAGTATACTGTAGCCCCCTCCTAGGGCATAATGCTGCCCCTTATATAGTATGATGTAGCCCCCAGAATATAATGTAGTCCCCTGAGAATAGTGCAGTCAGCCCACAGAATATAATGTAGCCCCCTCATAAAGTATAATGAAGCCCCTCTCCACCCCATCATTGTCCTCATCACCACCTCCATCATTGCCTTCACCACCATCCCTATCATTCTCCCCCACCACCCCATCACTGCCATTCCACCACCTCAATCATTGCCTCCTTCCCCACCATCATTGTCCATTTCATCACCTCCATCATCACCTCCATCATTGCCTCCCCCACAAATATCATTGTCCATCACCTCCATCATTGCCTCCCCCACCAGTATCATTGCCCATCACCTCCATGATTGCCTCCCCACCATCATTGCCTATCACCTCCATCATTGCCTCCTCCACCATCATTGCCTATCACCTCATCATTGCCTCCCCACCATCATTGCCTAGTACCTCCATCATTGCCTCCCCACCATCATTGCCCATCACCTACATCATTGCCTCCCCACCATCATTGCCTATCACCTCAATCATGGCCTCCCACACCATTATTGCCCATCACCTCCATCATTGCCTTCCCCACCATCATTGACTATCACCTCCATCATTGCCTACCTCTACCATCATTGCCCATCACCTCCATCATTGCCTCCCTCCACTATCATTGTGCATCACCTCCATTAGTGCCTCCCCACCATCATTGCCTAGCACCTCCATCATTGCCTCCCCACTATCATTTCCCTTCACCTCCATCATTGCCCATCACCTCCATCATGGCCTCCCCACACCATCATTGCCCATCACCTCCATCATTGCCTCCCTCCACTATCATTGTCCATCACCTCCATCATTGCCTCCCCCACCATCATTGCCCATCACCTCCATCATTATCTCCCCACCATCATTGTCTATAACCTCCATCATTGCCTCCCCCACCATCATTGCCCATCACCTCCATCATTGCCTCCCCACCATCATTGTCTATCACCTCCATCATTGCCTCCCCACCTTCATTGCCCATCACCTACATCATTGCCTCCCCCACCATCATTGCTTATCACCTCCATCATTGCCTCCCCCACCATCATTGCATATCACCTCCATCATTTCCTCCCCCGCCATCATTGCCCATAACATCCATCATTGCCTTCCCCACCATCATTGCCTATCACCTCTATCATTGCCTCCCCCACCATCATTGCATATCACCTCCATCATTGCCTCCCACACCATCATTGCTCATCACCTCCATCATTGCCTCACCCATGATCATTGCCTATTACCTCCATCATTGCCTCCCCACCATCATTTCCCATCACCTCAATCATTGCCTCCCCCACCATCATTGCCTATCACCCTCATCATTGCCTCCCCACCATCATTTCCTATCACCTCCATAATTGCCTCCCCCACCATCATTGCCCATCACCTCCATCATTGCCTTCCCCACCATCATTGCACATTACCTCCATCATTGCCTCCCCCACCATCATTGCCCATCACCTCCATCATGGCCTCCCACACCGATCATTGCCCATCACCTCCATCATTGCCTCCCTCCATTATCATTGTCCATCACCTCCATCATTGCCTCCCCCACCATCATTGCCCATCACCTCCATCATTACCTCCCCACCATCATTGTCTATCACCTCCATCATTGCCTCCCCCACCATCATTGCCCATCACCTCCTTCATTGCCTCCCCACCATCATCGCCTATCGCCTCCATCATTGCCTCCCCCACCTTCATTGCCCATCACCTACATCATTGCCTCCCCTACCATCATTGCTTATCACCTCCATCATTGCCTCCCCACCATCATTGCCTATCGCCTCCATCATTGCCTCCCTCCACTATCATTGTCCATCACCTCCATCATTGTCTCACCCATGATCATTGCCTATTACCTCCATCATTGCCTCCCCCACCATCCTTGCCCATTACCTCAATCATTGCCTCCCCACCATCATTGTCTATTACCTCCATCATTGCCTCCCCCACCATCATTGCTTATCACCTCCATAATTGCCTCCCCCACCATCATTGCCCATCACCTCCATCATTGCCTTCCCCACCATCATTGCACATCACCTCCATCATTGCCTCCCCACCATCATTGTCTATCACCTCCATCATTGCCTCCCCCCACCATCATTGCCTATCACCTCCATCATTGCCTCCCTCCACCATCATTGCCCATCACCTCCATCATTGCCTCCCCACCGTCATTGCCCATCACCTCCATCATTGCCTCCCCCACCACCATAATTGCCCATCACTTCCAGCATTGCCTTCCCCCACCAATATCATTGTCCTTCCCCACCACCCTCTCTCACACACACACACAATGCACTGCATCACTCTCTCACACTCACACACAAAGCACCGCACCACATACACACACGCAAGCACACAGACACACAGCACAGCTCACCTCCCCGCAGCAACTGCACATCTCGGGAGCCTCTTCCTTGCCGGCAGCTTTCTGTCTGAGACAGTGCGCTGGATGATGATGTCATCCAGCTGGACTGTCTCAGATCAGAAGCACCAGGCAGGAGGCAGGATAACTATCATTGTCCATCACCTCCATCATTGCCTCCCCTCCATCATTGCCCATCATCTCCATCATTACCTCCCCACCATCATTGTCTATCACCTCCATCATTGCCTCCCCCACCATCATTGCCCATCACCTCCATCATTGCCTCCCCACCATCATTGCCTATCGCCTCCATCATTGCCTCCCCACCTTCATTGCCCATCACTTACATCATTGCGTCCCCCACCATCATTGCTTATCACCTCCATCATTGCCTCCCCCACCATCATTGCCTATCACCTCCATCATTGCCTCCCCACCATCATTGCCTATCACCTCCATCATTGCCTCCCCCACCATCATTGCCCATCACCTCCATCATTGCCTTCCCCACAATCATTGCACATCACCTCCATCATTGCCTCCCCACCATCATTGCCTATCACCTCCATCATTGCCTCCCTCCACCATCATTGCCCATCACCTCCATCATCGCCTCCCCCACTATCATTGCCAATCACCTCCATCATTGCCTCCCCACCACCATAATTGCCCATCACCTCCAGCATTGCCTTCCCCATCAATATCATTGTCCTTCCCCACCACCCCTCTCTCACACACACACACAATGCACCGCATCACTCTCTCACACTCACACACAAAGCACCGCACCACATACACACACGCAAGCACACAGACACACAGCACAGCTCACCTCCCCACAGCAACTGCACATCTCGACAGCCTCTTCCTCGCCGGCAGCTTTCTGTCTGAGACAGTGCGCTGGATGATGATGTCATCCAGCTGGACTGTCTCAGATTAGAAGCACCAGGCAGGAGGCAGGATGTCGGGATGTGCTGCGCTGTGTGTATGTGGTGCAGTGCTTAGTGTGTGTGCATCTGTGGTGCGATGGTAGGACTTTACATGCGGGCAGTGTTAGCTGCAGCCTGCAGCTAACGCTGCTCGCTATTAAAGAGAAATGGCATTCATGCCTCTCCACGACCATAGCTGCGTGGGGAAGCATAAATATTAATTTTGCTTTAGCAGCTGAGACAGGATCCTGTCTCCAGCTGCTGCTATGCTGGCTCAGGGCGGGCCCTGCCTGTGTACACACTTGGACAAAATGTTGCATCTTACATAGGGAAATAAAAATTGTTGGCTTTTCATTTAATGATGCCATTGAGCAGTACAGTCTCCGCTCTGAATATGGGTTTATACTGATTTGACTTTTGAAACCAGGAGTCTTTCACCCACAATTTCTCTAGTATCGAGTTGCTTTATCTATCTATCTATCTATCTATCTATCTATCTATCTATCTATCTATCTGTCATGAATTTTACCTTTTTAGTTGTTTGCCAACCAATTTTTCAGGGTTATAACCCACAACTTTTGGTTTCACTTTCAGTTCCAGTTAGGAACTTGCAGCTCTCTGGCACCCCTTACACTCAGGTCAGTCAGTGAACTGCACCTAGGATAAATTGTTGCCGGAAAGGATGCCTAGTCATGTACTGGATATCGGGCACCCTGCAGTGAGGGGGGTGTGTATATCACCAGTCTCAGGCAGGAAATACACACATAAACCTCCGGTCCATCACTGCCACGGTTTCCCAATACCAAACCAGGACAGTTTTCTGCCACCAGCCCCTCGTTCAATAATAAAGACTATATTGGGTCAGGAGCGAATACAAACGGTAGCGTATTTTGGCGCAGAGTACGTGCCGGTTCAATCATAGAGCAAAAAGAACAAAGCTATTACATTTATAAGTTTACTCCAGAAAATATAGGCAGTGTTTACAAAAATACAAAGATATTACAAAGGGAGACAAAATACAGTATGTATAACAGTTACAAATAAAAGGGAATAAAATAAGAGACTTACTCTATCTCAGTCAGAGATATGACGTGTTGATAAAGGGGAGGAGTGCCTTCCCTGAAAAAGGGGTCCTTCAGCACAGCTTTGTGTAGCTGGCCCTCCAGGCATCTGACAACATCCCAAATGAGCGTCTCAGCTTTATGCTTTTCTCTTGCTGACCTCACTAGGTGGGCTGAGCTAGGGGATGTACGCCCCTTTTTTAAAAGTTATTAAAACTTCTACTTGCCATATCTCTGGCCGGGGAGCTCACAGAGTGACGACAGGGGTATTATATTTTCTATTCGAAAATTACCTTTCCTTTGACACCAAATATGACACATCTGCATGCCACTGGGGGGCAGAAACTCTTTCTCGGTTTCTGATGGTGCACAGGTTGCAAAAACGTTGCTGGTTGCAGCTTTAATTACGCTGATTCTGAAAATGTATGTTTCCTGTCTCTAGAATAAATGTGTGAAATAGACAAAAGAAATCCAAATCATAGGCGGGAATATCCGCTCTGAACTGGTCTGGAAAGTGACCAGCTGCTGGAGGAAGGGAGAGAGGATAGCGTATAGAAATGCACTGAGCAGACAGATGGGGGTAAGGAGGCGCTTGTGAAGCTGCATGTATTACATTGCACAAACCAAATGGGGGTGGGGCAGCAGGAGCTTTGTATGTGTACCTTTAGGGCAATAGGAAATACTTCATACTTTTTTTCTGACACTATCTATCAAATATCTATTTCTATCTATTTTATATCTATCTACCTATCTATCTAGTTATCCATCTATTATCTATCTATCTCCATATCTATCTCTATCTAGTTATCTATCTATTATCTCTATCTATCTCTTATAATTATCTATCTCTATCTATCTATCATCATCTATCTAATATCTATCTATCTCATGTCTTTCTATCTCATATCTATCTATCTATCTATATCTATCTATCTATCTTTATCTATCTATCACTATCTATCTATCTACCAATCTGCAGTGTACAGTTATATATATCAGACACAGGCATCTTCCTATCAATTATTTAAACATTGAAGTGATGTCGGGAGGTCATACATTTTAACCAGACTTCTCTACACCAGAGATGTGACCTTGATCTGCATATTCACTTTCCAGTGTTTGATTCTGCCAAGGAAGAATCAATTATAAAACTGCAGTTGCTTTTGAAAAGTGATGCAATTTACTGTGATGTGTAAAGATTTTCCCCATTTTTGCCAATGTTTGGAATCAATCTTTCTCCACACAACACCTGCATTTACTGTATGACATTTTTATATTAACAGCTTCAGCATGAAATGATCAAGCAAATTTCTCTCAGAGACGTAACATCAGCGCACCTAGAGGCCCAGGCTCTGTGGCTAAACCTCCATTAGAAAGTAGAACGTTTGGCACGGTAATGTACGTAATTCCCTTTACATTATTCTTCTTTTGTTATTTATGTCAGATAAATCACTACTGTTTGGCATGAAGTGTATCTACATTCCAGCCATAAGTCAATCAGGCTTAATAGGTTGTCCGTCAGAGTCCAAATCTTTCCAAATATGACTGTCGGATAATCAGCTGATTTTCCCCAAACTCACTCCCAATACCCCTGGCAAATAGTTGTTTTTGATAGGAGAAGCTATGGCCTCCAGGCATTTCCCAATAGTGGCTGCCATAAGAGAAATGTACAACCTAGTAGTGGATGGTAGCTCAAGAATTAAAAAGCAGTCCTTGTAATGGCTCATTCCGACAAGTACAGGTCCTTCTCAAAAAATTAGCATATAGTGCTAAATTTCATTATTTTCCATAATGTAATGATTACAATTAAACTTTCATATATTTTAGATTCATTACACACCAACTGAAATTTGTCAGGTCTTTTATTGTTTTAATACTGATGATTTTGGCATACAACTCCTGATAACACAAAAAACCTGTCTCAAAAAATTAGCATATCAAGAAAAGGTTCTCTAAACGACCTATTACCCTAATCTTCTGAATCAACTAATTAACTCTAAACACATGCAAAAGATTCCTGAGGCTTTTAAAAACTCCTGCCTGGTTCATTACTCAAAACCCCCATCATGGGTATAAGTACTGCCACACTTAGCTATCCCGCTAGCGATCTCATTAGCGTTGCATACTAATGAGATCGCTAGCGGATTGTTTCTATATCGCTAAATGCTGCCGCATTTAGCGATATAGTTAACGACGCTATCGCCGTTAGCGATCTTCTTAACGACTTTAGCGGTACAAAAGTACCGCTAAATCGCTAAGAAAAGGTGCCACACAGCGATAAGATACTTACCCAGCGGAGCGCCAGTGATGAAATAGGGTCCGGAACGATTCCAGCGACGAGCGAGATCACAGCAGGAAGCTCGTCGCTGGAAGCTGCCGCACTGAACAATATCGCTAACGGGATCGCTAATAGTGACGTTTTTTAGCGATCCCGTTAGCGATATTGTTTAGTGTGGCATACCTTAAGACTAGCGACCTGACTGATGTCAAGAAGGCCATCATTGACACCTCAAGCAAGAGGGTAAGCCCCAGAAAGAAATTTCTCAACAAATAGGCTGTTCCCAGAGTGCTGTATCAAGGCACCTCAATGGGAAGTCTGTTGGAAGGAAACAATGTGGCAGAAAACGCTGTACAACGAGAAGAGGTGACCAGACCCTGAGGAAGATTGTGGAGAAGGACCGATTCCAGACCTTGGGGGACCTGAGGAAGCAGTGGACTGAGTCTGGTGTAGAAACATCCAGAGCCACCGTGCACAGGCATGTGCAGGAAATGGGCTACAGGTGCCGCATTCCCCAGGTAAAGCCACTTTTGAACCATAAACAGCGGCAGAAGCGCCTGACCTGGGCTACAGAGAAGCAGCACTGGACTGTTGCTAAGTGGTCCCAAGTGCTTTTTTCTGATGAAAGCAAATTTTGCATGTCATTCGGAAATCAAGGTGCCAGAGTCTGGAGGAAGACTGGGGAGAAGGAAATGCCAAAATGCCTGAAGTCCAGTGTCAAGTACCCAGTCAGTGATGGTGTGGGGTGCCATGTCAGCTGCTGGTGTTGGTCCACTGTGTTTCATCAAGGGCAGGGTCAATGCAGCTAGCTATCAGGAGATTTTGGAGCACTTCATGCTTCCATCGGCTGAAATGCTTTATGGAGATGAAGATTTAATTTTTCAGCACGACCTGGCACCTGCTCACAGTGCCAAAACCACTGGTAAATGGTTTACTGACCATGGTATTACTGTGCTCAATTGGCCTGCCAACTCTCCTGACCTGAACCCCATAGAGAATCTGTGGGATATTGTGAAGAGAAAGTTGAGAGACGCAAGACCCAACACTCTGGATGAGCTTAAGGCCGCTATAGAAGCATCCTGGGCCTCCATAACACCTCAGCAGTGTCACAGGCTGATTGCCTCCATGCCACGCCGCATTGAAGCAGTCATTTCTGCAAAAGGATTCCCGACCAAGTATTGAGTGCATAACTGAACTTTATTATTTGATGGTTTTTTTTGTTTGTTTTTAAAAAACACTTTTATTTTATTGGAGGGTTGAAATATGTTAATTTTTTGAGACAGGTTTTTTGGGTTATCAGGAGTTGTATGCCAAAATCATCAGTATTAAAACAATAAAAGACCTGACAAATTTCAGTTGGTGTGTAATGATTCTAAAATATATGAAAGTTTAATTGTAATCATTACATTATGGAAAATAATGAAATTTAGCACTATATGCTAATTTTTTGAGAAGGACCTGTATATAATATAGATGTGTGCTGTCCGTGTAAAAATCACACATCACGCTGACCAATTTAATTCAATAGGGCTGTAGAGAAGACAGTTTATTCAAAAGGACCTGGTATTTGTGTGAAAAAAATCACAGCAAGTATTATTCTCTATAGAGTCTGAGATGAGACTCGTCGGATCCCATACATCTCCATTATTACCTTAGGAAAATGAATTTGGTCATGTATATTTTTGAATGTAGAAGAACGAAAATGGATCTCGCATGGATGTCACATAAACATAAAAACAGATACATGGATTACACACAGATGACAATATGGATAAAAATCATATAAAAGCAACCACCTTTTCTGAATAACACTCAAGTGATTGTTTTATAAACTCATCTGATCCCGACCTAATAGAGGAATGTATTTAGTTCCTCAGACAGGGAAATTCTCCTACAGCATATCTCACCCTTCTGGTTCTTATAGTGGTCAGGGTTCCTATGTTGCTCATGTGCCCTTCCAGATCATATGGACAGGGGTTGCCTTAATAAGTCAACCTCTCATTTTTCTTAGGAGCTATAGTGTAAGGGACTTTTTATTCTACACAGTAGTGTATTTTCTGACATGGATAATCAATAAAGACCAATTTGAAGGATAAAGGCACTGTCACACTTAGCGATCGCAGCAGCGATCACGACAACGACACGACCTGGCGAGATCGCTGGTGCGATCGCTATGTGATCGCTAGTTAGATTCCCAAACACAACTCATCAGCGATCTGTATAACGACCTCTTCGGTCGTTGGGAAAACCTAGTCCCACCTGCGATGCTGGTGAAGTCGTTCATAAAGGGTGTCACACTCAGCGATTCAGGCACACCAGCGGGACACCAATGACCAAAAAATGGCTCAGAACGTTCATAAGCGATCAACGACATCTCAGCAGGGGCCACATCGCTGCTACATGTCACACACAGCTGCGTCGCTAACGAGATCGCTACTGCATCATGAAATCGGTGACTCATTAGCAATCTCGTTAGCAATCTCGTTTAGTGTGACAGTACCTTATCACCTAAATTGTAGTGCCAACCCTTTGTGTACCTCAACATAGTAAACAGACATACATTGTCCAGGTCAAATTTTGCTTAGTTTAGCAATACATTTTGTGTAGTATGATAATGAAAGGTACAAGAAAAGGTTAAGATGCACCAATCGCGTGGGAGCAAGCTTGTAGCAGTAAGGTGCTCATCTCCTAAATCAAGAAAGTGCTAGTTTTGTTGGACACTGATAGCTTGTTGTAACCTAAAGAACTAACGTCTAGAAGTATCACTCAGTGCAGATTTGCAAATATGAAATACCTACTAATAAAAATTGTGCCATTGTTGATACACTGAAATTTTAATTTTAAAAATTTTAATCAGTAGGTAGATAAAAGTATTACAACTTCTTAATATAGTTTGTGTTTTAAATTTTAAACAATTTCAAGCATTCTGCCTACTGTCCTTAGTTTTTGGATTGAAGTGATAGTTACCAACTGTCCTGCAGTTGCCGAGACTCCTGACCTGAATGGAAGCATTTAGTTACAAACTAGGGGTGTTACCAGGAAGGGTAAAGGCATTCCAGAGAAGGGCATGGATGGGGTTGACGTGTTACTTAAAAAGTCTCAGAAATGTTGGCTTCTATGGAAAAACCTGAAAATCAGGTCCGATTGATAGAAAAGAGATTTGTGTCACAAGGCTGAACTTACTGAGGACTATACAGTACACTGCAACTGCCTCTAACATTCTAACTGCAAATTGTATCACAGCACCATCAACCTTCTTGATGCTCTTCTCTATGAAGACTCATTAAGGCCTCTTTCACACATCCGTTTTGTGCTGTCTTAGATGTTTTCAGATTATATATGTGTAATCCTAGCGGTGCAGGGTTGAAATGAAATATATACATTTTACAACTCTAGCGGTGCTAAGTTGATAAAAATACATCTGATTTTTGGTCATTTTTCCTAAATCCCTTTTTTTTGGTCAAAAATCTGACCTATCTCTCTGATATATCAAATGTCCTCTTGTGTAATTGGTTGAGGATGTTCTTTAATGTGTGTGTCGAAATTTTAAATTAACTTGGTGAATAAATGTTAAGTTTTAATAAATATCCTTTGCTGCTAAATGATAAAGACCCAGAGTTTCATTTTGAGTAGCGGGGATCAGAAGATATGACGAGAACTGGAAGGGTGATGGTGAGGGGCCAGAGAGGTGAGCTGCGAGAAAAATCCCACCAAAAATAATAATTTCAGAACTTCTTCCACCTTTAATGTTTTCCATAATCTGTACAAATCCATTGAAAAAACAAACTGAAATCAGTTTGAGGGTGGAAATAAAAATAACAAAACTAAAATAATTCGGTTGAATACGTGTGAACATCCACTTACATTTGGGATGTAGTTATGTTTAGAATTAGCCAATCAAGTAACATAGCAGTCAGTGCATGGCTGCCATCATTTAAAGTGATTTTCTTGACAATTTCTTAGTTGAATTTTACAGCAAAAGGCATAGACCATAAACAGCTTATAACACAAGGGATCTCATTGTGGAAAGCTATCAGTTAAGAGAAGGGTACAAACAAAGTCCAAAGCGTTAGATATACCATGGAACACTATAAAGATGTCAATCTAAAAGTGGCTTAAATTTGGAGCAGTGACATTACCCACCTCAAAAATTAAAAAAAATGGTTGAGAAAGCTGCCAAGAGGACTTTGGCAACATTGAAGGAGCTGAATTTGACAACAATAACATGTATTCTTTATCTGTCTGGCTTCTGGGATAGAGAAGCAAGACATGAGTCTTATCTTGCAAAAAAAAAAAAAATCCAAGTTCGGTTATGTTTTGCCAAAACTTACATCAAGTCTGCCTGGAACATGTTGGAAAACGTGTTATGGGCTTATGAGACCATGTTTGAACATTTTGGCCATAATTCCAAAAGCAATGTTTCGTGCAAAGCCAATACTGTGCATCACATAAAAACACCATAGCCACAGTGAAGCATGATGAAGGAAAAAATATGCTTTGGGGCTGTTTTCCAGCAGCTGAACTGGAGAGGGAATTATGAGCAATTCCAAATATCAGTAAATATTGCAACACAACCTTTAGGCCTGTGATAAAACGCTAAAGATGATGAGGAATTTCATCTTTCAGGATGACAACGACCCTATGCTTGTTTCCAAATGAACAAAATAATGGCTTCACCAAAAGAAAAGTAGAAAAGTAATGTTTTGGAATGGCCAAGCAAGAGCCCAGACCTGAAAACATTTGAAAATTTGTTAGTTGGTCTGAAAAGAGCTGTACAAAGATGTCCTCACAATCTGATAGATTTGGAGCGTCAACACAAGGAAAAGTGGGAAAACATTGCCATGCTGACAGACTACTACCAAAAAAAGAGTGAATGCTGTCATACATTCAAAGTGTACCTCCAAAAAATTTTATTGTAAGGTGTTGCATATTTATGCAACCACATTATGTTAGTTCTTTAGTTTTCCTTTTGCACTAGAAAAGATTTCAGTTTATTTTTCAATTACATACCATATTTTTCGAACTATAAGATTCACTTCTTTCCTCCAAAAATGTGGAGGAAAATGGGAGGTGCCTCTTTTAGTCTGGATGTACTTGCTTTGGCTGTGGATGAGGAGGTGGGGGAGCGGCAGCGACGTACAAGCTGGTCACAGGAGTTAGCTGTAGCTGGCAGCTACAGCTAACTCCTGTGCCCGCTGCTAAAGAGAAATGAATATTCAATGCATTCCACACCCACAGGAGTGGAGAGCAGTGAATATTAATTTCTCTTTAATAGCGGACACGCTGTTATCGGCAGCAGTCGTCTTTCTGCAGCAGCCAGCCGTTAGCGTGTACCCTACTTAAGGGAATGAATATTCACTGCTCTTCACTCAGGCATGGAATGCAGTGAATATTGTAAAATGGTTTATTTTTTTAATGTTTTTCTGATGTGGGCCATGCATACCAGGAATGGGGGACAATCATTCCAGGATAAGTATGGGACTATTCATGCCAGGACAGAGATGGGGGGCCTGCATACCAGGGTAGGGATGAGGGGGACCATGCCTACTAGGATAGGGATGAGGGGGCCATGCTTACCAGGCTAGGGATAAGGGGGACATGCCTACCAGGATAGGGATGAGGAGACCATGCATACCAGGACAGGGATGAGGAGGCCATGCATACCAGGATATGAATGATTGGGCCATGCATACATACCAGGATAGGGATGAGGGGGCCATGCATACCAGGATAGAGATGAGGGGCCATGCATACCAGGATATGAATGATTGGGCCATGCATACCAGGATAGGGTTGAGGAGGCCATGCATACCAGGATAGAGATGAGGGGCCATGCATATCAGGATAGGGATGAGGAGGCCATGCATGCCAGGATAGGGATGAGGAGGCTATGTATACCAGGATAGGGATCAGGGGGCCATGCATACTAGGATAGGGATGAGGGGGCCATTTATACCAGGATGGGATGAGGAGACCATATATACTAGAATGGGGAATATTGGTACAGAATTGACCACATTATTATTTTCTTCAATTTTTTTTTCTAATTCTCTCCTCTAAAAGCTATGTGCGTCTTATGGTCCAATGTGTCTTATACTCCCAAAAATATGGTGTCTATATGTATGTATATATATATATATATTACATATATATATATGTATATATATACAGTTAGGTCCATATATATTTGGACAGAGATAACATTTATTTAATTTGGTTCCAGACATTACCACAATGAATTGTAAACAAAACAATTCAGATGCAGTTGAAGTTCAGACTTTCAGCTTTCATTTGAGGGTATCCACATTAAAATTGGATGAAGGGTTTAGGAGTTTCAGCTCCTTAACATGTGCCACCCTGTTTTTAAAGGGACCTAAAGTAATTGGACAGATTAAATAATTGTAAATAAAATGATCATTTCTAGTACTTGGCTGAAAACCCTTTGTTGGCAATGCCTGTCTGAAGTCTTGAACTCATGGACATCACCAGACGCTGTGTTTCCTCCATTTTGATGCTCTGCCAGGCCTTCACTGCTGTGGTTATCAGTTGCTGTTTGTGGGCCTTTCTGTCTGAAGTTTAGTCTTTAACAAGTGAAATGCATTCTCAATTGGGTTGAGATCAGGTGACTGACTTGGCCATTCAAGAATATTCCACTCCTTTACTTTAATAAACTCCTGGGTTGCTTTGGCTTTATGTTTTGGGTCATTGTCCATCTGTAGTATGAAACAACGACCAATCAGTTTGGCTGCATTTGGCTGGATCTGAGCACACAGTATGGCTCTGAATACCTCAGAATTCATTCGGCTGCTTCTGTCCTGTGTCACATCATCAATAAAAACTAGTGACCCAGAGCCACTGGCAGCCATGCATGCCCAAGCCATCCCACTGCCTCCGCCGTGTTTTACAGACGATGAGGTATGCTTTGGATCATGAGCTGTACCACGCCTTTGCCATACTTTTCTCTTTCCATCATTCTGGTAGAGGTTGATCTTGGTTTCATCTGTCCAAAGAATGTTCTTACAGAACTGTGCTGGCTTTTTTAGATGTTTTTTAGCAAAGTCCAGCCTAGCCTTTTAATTCTTGATGCTTATGAGTGGCTTGCACCGTGCAGTGAACCCTCTGTATTTACTTTTACGCAGTCTTCTCTTTATGGTAGATTTGGATATTGATACGCCTACCTCCTGGAGAGTGTTGTTCACTTGGTTGGCTGTTGTGAAGGGGTTTATCTTCATCATGGAGAGTATTCTGTGATCATCCACCACTGTTGTCTTCCATGGGCGCCCAGATCTTTTTGCATTGATGAGTTCACCAGTGCTTTCTTTCTCAGGATGTACCAAACTGTAGATTTTGCCACTCCTAATGTTGTAGCAATTTCTCGGATGGGTTTTTTCTGTTTTAGCAGCTAAAGGATGGCTTGTTTCACCTGCATGGAGAGCTCCTTTGACCCCATGTTTCCTTCACAGCAAAACCTTCCAAATGCAAACACCACACCTCAAATCAACTCCAGCCCTTTTATCTGCTTAATTGAGAATGACATAACGAAGGGATTGCCCACACCTGTCCATGAAATAGCCTTGGAGTCAATTGTCCAATTACTTTTGATCCCTTTAAAAACAGGGTGGCACATGTTAAGGAGCTGAAACTCCTAAACCCTTCATCCAATTTTAATGTGGATATCCTCAAATGAAAGCTGAAAGTCTGAACTTCAACCGCATCTGAATTGCTTTGTTTAAAATTCATTGTGGTAATGTCTAGAACCAAAATTAAATACATTTTGTCTCTGTCCAAATATATATGGACCTAACTGTATATATATATATATATATATAATATATATATATATATATATATACATTTTCTTTGTATTTTAGGCAAAAATATATATATTTTCATCTTCTACATTTTAAAAATTACAAAAAGGAAAATGGAAGCAATTAAATAACGAAGCCATACCCAGATGTTGTTGTCATAATGATATGGTTTCCAGTTGCGTCCGGTATCGCTAAACATAACACTGAAACGCGTCACCCAGTCAAAAGTTCCATGTCTTCCCTGTGTGGCTGCACCTATGATGTCAAACCTCTCTCCCAAATCAATCTGTAGCCATTGCTTTGCATTAGATTCCAGAGGGGACCAACCACCAGCGCCTGTGAGAGAGAACAAAAACACAGAGAAGCTAAATACAGGAGAACATTGTATACGGTAATTATTACATTGTTCTGAAACACAATTTTCTGACAAGAAAGGAGTAATTAACAAATCAAACACAATGTTAAATTTTGACATCTTTTGAACTTCTTAAGTGTTTTTTTCATCAAGGATTAACATGTTCTCAGTCAACTCCACTTCTACATCACTCTCCTACATTAATGCTGAAGATGGCAGATTTTACTGACAAAACACATATATGTATATACTGTATATATATATAAATATATATAAAATCTCTGAAGGTTTTCAGCACTTGTGATATTAGACATCAACTCATACTTGTCATTACAATTAACTTTTCAGTATGAGCCGAAAGCTACCCAATATTTGTTGAACTATTAGCATTAGTGACGAGTCGACCGTAATATATTATACTTGAGAAGATATATAACTATCACCAAAGGATATATTAATAGATTAATGGATGACCTATTGCATCAGAAGAAAGCATTATTCCCCCACCAGCATTGGAGCGCGCCTCACTGTATATGATATTTTTAATTTGGGGACATGACTTCTTCACCTACATTGGAGCGCACACTAGCATTTTGCACACATCAGTAAACTCTTTAAATTTAAGCATTATATTTCTTTCCTTATAGACCCCAGAGAAACCTTTTCTTTTAAAGGGGAAATACATACATTTTAATACACTGAATATTGTGTGTATATATATATATATATATATATTTATATATATATATATATATATATATATATATATATACACAGCTCTGGCAAAAATTAAGAGTCCATTGCAAAATTTTCAGTTTGTCTGATTTTTCTCTTAATAGGTATATTTTTGACATGTCTCCGAATTTCCAAGCCATAAATTTTGTATTTATTTTCAGAAAATGAGAAATGGTCAAAACAACAAAACAAAATGCAGTGCTTGCAGTCCTCAAATAATGCAAGAAAACAAGTTCATAATCATTTAGAAGCAATAATATTAATGTTTTAACTCGGGAAGAGTTCAGAAATCAATATTTTGTGGAATAACCATGACTTTTTATGACAGCTTTCATGCGTCTTGGTATGCTTTCCACCAGTCTTTCACAATGCATTTGGGTAACCTTATGCCACTCATGGTACAAAAATTTAAGCAGTTCTTCTTTGTTTGATGGCTTGTGACTTTCCATCTTCTTCTTGATTACATTATAGAGGTTTTCAATGGGGTTCAGGTCTGGAGATTGGGCTGGCCATGACAGGGATTTGATGTGGTGGACCTTCATCCACACATTGATTGACCTGTGGCATGGCACATTGTCCTGCTGGAAAAAACAGTCTGCAGAGATGGGGAACATTACCTGAGCATAAGTAATCAACTGTTTTTCCAGGATAACCTTGCATGCGGCTTGATTTATACGTCCTTCGCAAAGATTAACCTGCCCAATTCAAGCCTTGCTGAAGCATCCCCAGATCATCATCAATCCTCCACCAAATTTCACAGTTGGTGCAAGACACTGTGGCTTGTACACCTCTCCAGGTCTCCATCTAACCATTAGACGACCAGTTGTTGGGCAAAGCTGAAAAATAGACACATCAGAGAAGATTACCTTACTTCAGTCCTCTATAGTCCAATCCTTATGGTCTTTGGAAAACTTCAACCTGGCTCTCCTTTGCTCCTCATTGATGAGAGGCTTTTTCCTAGCTTTACATGACTTGAGCCCTGCCTCTAGGAGCCTGTTGCGAACTGTTCTTGCCGTGCACTTCACCCCAGCTGCAATTTGCCATTCCTTTTGTAGGTCACTTGATGTCATCCTGAGGTTGCTGAGTTACATTCGAAGAAAATGACTGTCATCCCGGTCAGTGGAGAGTCCTTTTCGCCCTCTGCCGGTCTGTAGCTTTGTTGGCCCCAATGTCTGCTGCTTGACCTTGTTGTACTGGACTGTCATCTTAGAAAGTTTAAGGATGGAGGCAACATGACGCTCACTGTATCCCTCTGCTAGTAAAGCTGGAATTTTCTTTTCAATTTCTTTGGCATTGTTAAAAGTTATTTTTTCATTCCTATTACTTTTGGGATATTACTAGCACTTGTTTTGCCATCCAGCTTGTCCTAGGTTCAGGTGATCACCTAATCAGAAGCACATTAAGTAGAATGAGGTGTACTTTGGTTGGAATTCAACTGACAATGGAATGAAATGGCTGTCAGACATGTAGAGAAGCTGATTTCAATAAAACTGTGCAGTGGGCTCTTAATTCTTGCCAGAGCTGTATATACAGTGGTGGCCAAAAGTATTGGCACCCCTGCAATTCTGTCAGATAATACTCACTTTCTTCCTGAAAATGATTGCAAACACAAATTCTTTGGTATTATTATCTTCATTTAATTTGTCTTCAATGAAAAAACACAAAAAGAATTGACCTAAAGCCAAATTGGATATAATTCCACACCAAACCTAAAAAAGGGGGTGGACAAAAGTATTGGCACTGTTTGAAAAATCATGTGATGCTTCTCTAAATTGTGTAATCACCAGCACCTGTAACTTACCTGTGGCACCTAACAGGTGATGGCAATAACTAAATGACACTTGCAGCCAGTTAACATGGATTAAAGTTGACTCAACCTCTGTCCTGTGTCCTTGTGTGTACCACATTGACCATGAAGAAAAGAAAAAAGACCAAAGAACTGTCTGAGGACTTGAGAAACCAAATTGTGAGGAAGCATGAGCAATCTCAAGTCTACAAGTCCATCTCCAAAGACCTGAATGTTCCTGTGTCTTCCGTGCGCAGTGTCATCAAGAAGTTTAAAGCCCATGGCACTGTGGCTAACCTCCCTAGATGTGGAAGGAAAAGAAAAATTGACGACAGATTTCAACGCAAGATTGTGAGGATGGTGGATAAAGAACCTCGACTAACATCCAAACAAGTTCAAGCTGCCCTGCAGTCCGAGGGTACAACAGTGTCAACCCGTACTATCTGTCGGCGTCTGAATGAAAAGGGACTGTATGATAGGATACCCAGGAAGAGCCCACTTCTTACCCCGAGACATAAAAAAAGCCAGGCTGGAGTTTGCCAAAACTTACCTGAGAAAGCCTAAAACGTTTTGGAAGAATGTTCTCTGGTCAGATGAGACAAAAGTCGAGCTTTTTTGGAAAAGCCATCAACATAGAGTGTACAGGAAAAAAAAAGAGGCATTCAAAGAAAAGAACACAGTCCCTACAGTCAAACATGGCGGAGGTTCCCTGATGTTTTGGGGTTTCTTTGCTGCCTCTGGCACTGGAGTGCTTGACCATGTGTATGGCATTATGAAGTCTGAAGACTATCAGCAAATTTTGCAGCATAATGTAGGGCCCAGTGTGAGAAAGCTGGGTCTCCCTCAGAGGTCATGGGTCTTCCAGCAGGACAATGACCCAAAACACACTTCCAAAAGCACTATAAAATGGTTTGAGAGAAAGCACTGGAGACTTATAAGGTGGCCAGCAATGAGTCCAGACCTGAATCCCATAGAACACCTGTGGAGAGATCTCAAAATGGCAGTTTGGAGAAGGCACCCTTCAAATATCAGGGGCCTGGAGCAGTTTGCCAAAGAAGAATGGTCTACAATTCCAGCAGAGCATTGTAAGAAACTCATTGATGGTTACCGGAAGCGGTTGTTCACAGTTATTTTGGCTAAAGGTTGTGCAACCAAGTATTAGGCTGAGGGTGCAATACTTTTGTCTGCCCCATTTTTGGAGCTTTGTGTGAAATGATCAAGGATTTTATTTTTGCTTCATTCTCTTTTGTGTTTTTTCCTTGCAAGCAAATTAAATGAAGATAAAAATAGCAAATAATTTGTGATTGCAATCATTTTCAGGAAGACACTGAGTATTATCTGACAGAATTGCAGGGGTGCCAATACTTTTGGCCACCACTGTATATATATATACATATATATATGTATATATATATACACAGTGGGGAAAATAAGTATGTGATACACTGCCGATTTAGCAAGATTTGCCTCCTACAAAGAATGGAGAGGTCTGTAATTTTTATCGCAGATACACTTCAACTGTGAGAGCCAGAACCTAAAAATAAAAACATGAAAATCTCATTGAATGATTTTTATACAATTAAATTAGATTTTATTGCATGAAATAAGTATTTGATCATCTACAAGCCAGCAAGAATTCTGGATCTCACAGACCTGTTGATTTTCTTTAAGAAGCCCTCCGACTCTGCACTCATTACCTGTATTAATTGCACCTACTTGATTTTGTTACTTGTATGAAAGACACCTGCCCACACACCACTAGTAACACACTACACCGTCATGGATTAAAATCCTGCAGGGCACGCAAGGTCCCCCTGCTCATGCCAGCACATATCCATGCCCGTTTGAAGTTCAGCAATGACCATCTGGATGATCCAGAGGAGCCTTGGGAGAAGGTCACATGGTCAGATGAAACCCAAAATATAACTTTTTGATATCAACTCCACTCTATGGAAGCCCTCATACTCTGAACTCATTACCTGTATTAATTACACATGATTGAACTCGTTACCTGTATAGAAGACACCTGTCCACACACTCAAGCAATTACATTCCAAACTTTCCACCATGGCCAGGACCAAAAAACTGTCTAAGGACACCAGGGACAAAATTGTAGACCTGCACAAGACTGAGATGGACTATAGGACAATAGGCAAGAAGCTTAGTGAGAGGGTAACAATTGGTGGCACAATTATTAGAAAATGGAAGAAACACAAGATGGCTGTCAATCTTCCTCGGTCTGAAGCTCCATACTAGATCTCACCTCGTGGGGTAAGATAATTGTCAGAAAGATTAAGAATCAGCCCAGTTATACACAGGAGGACCTAGTCAATGACCTGAAGACAGCTGGGACCACAGTCTCAAACTTTACCATTGGTAACACACTAAGCCACTATGGAATAAAATCCTGCAAGGCACGCAAGGTCCCCCTGCTCAGGCCAGCACATGCTCCTGTCAGCATGTCACTGGTTTCCTGGTAGAGCAGTCGCATCAACTGATGTGACGGCTCTACAAGTGATCTGAATCATTGCAGGACAGTATGGATTCTCCTGTGGGCCAGTCCAAGCCTGGATATTGTGGTTTTTATTTTTTCTCTTTTCCAGGTTACATGGGCATCCGGGATTAGGCGTTAAGGTGAATATATGATGTTTTTTCATTTTTTATTTCTTACAGAAGACAAGAGTTCAGGGATTAGGTTTAAGGTGAGTATATACTTTTCTTTAGTTTTATTTCAATATTTATTTCTTTATTTTAATTTTTTTTATTCTTCTTTACTTTGAGCAGGGTGCCGGCTGATGACTAAGTCCTGTTATCAGCGACAGCATGCGTAGGCTGATGGGAGTAATACTTGTAGTCTCTCATCAGCTGACATTTGCTTACCTGCTGTAAACTATTTACTGCAGGTCACAATCAAAGCTGAGGGGTCACGCTGACATCTGACAGCGTAACCCTGCATCACTCGACTGATGGTAACGATATTACTGGCGGTAACATTACCACCGTGTGCCCGTATCCATAGTGGAAACTATAATTTACCGAACTTTGGCCACATTTTTCCGATTTTGAGTAAAATGCTGGGAAATCCAAACACAAATCCAAATGTGCAACGTTTATGTCGATTTTGAGATTGGCAAATATTTTCTGAATAATTTCACTCATCTCTAGTCATGTATTGTGAGATTTTGGCCAACAACCTCCTTCCTTCAGTAAGAGCACTGAAGATGGGTCATGGCTGGGTCTTCCAGCATGACAGTGACCCGAAACACACAGCTAGGGCAACTAATAGTGGCTCCATAAGAAGCATTTCAAGGTCCTGGAATGGCCTAGCCAGTCTCCAGACCTGAACCAATAGAAAGTTTTTGGAGGGAACTGAAACTCAATGTTGCACAGTAACAGCCCTGAAACCTGAAAGACCTAGAGAAGATCAGTATGGATGAGTGTGTCAAAATCCCTGCTGCAGTGTGTGCAAACTTGGTCAAGAACTACAGGAAATGTCTGACCTCTGTAATTGCAAGCAAAGGTGTCTCAACACAGCTGTTGGGTGACCCGGAACCAGGGGCTCCTTCCCTGTCCCTATCACTAGGGGGCGCCCTAGCTCGCCCTGCTCCCCGAGATACTTCAGATGGTGAAGATGCTGGGGCTTCCACCCTAGCCTTATCTCCTGAGTTAGCCCTCAGTCTGTTCTCTTCTCCCACCCAGGGAAGATGGGGCACTACTGTGCACTGTAGTACACCAACCTGACAAACCAGGCAACACAGACAAGGTTTAGCAGAAAACTCCAGGCATAAAAAATATTTACTCACATGTAACAGAGGAATGCACTCGGGTGTGAAGGTAGGGGAATAAACAAAACTAGAGAAGGGTAAGGAATTACCATGCATACAAACCAAGCAACAGTAACTGATAACTCCTTCAACTCTCCTTCTCAAACGTACTCCTCTCCCACCTGACCTCCCACCTGACAAGGATTAGTAACGGAGCCCAGATTATAAAGGGGAAACAAGTGGCTAACTGAGCTGAACACAGGGATTCCCAAAACGGCCGATTAACCCCTGTTCTGCCAGAAGAAATAAACACATTTAAAATGAAGGAGATGTGCTTCTCAGCGCTGGAGTAGGAGCAATCAGACCCTGCAGTCTACTGGCTCCACACTGTCGCGGTAACCCCGTGACAAAAGGTTTCTGCACCAAATATTAAGATCTGCTTTTCTATTGTATCAAATACTTATGTCATGCAATAAAATGCAAATTAGTTATGTAAAAATCTTACAATGGCAAGGTTTGGAATTAACCTCCTGTAGTATCCCACGATTCCCAGACCTTGCTTCTTTGAGAGTGGTCTCGGTCAGTTCTGGATTGCGTCCACTTGACTGATTTTGGGATTGATCTTACTTCTACCTACTACATATCCTAGGTATTTGGCCTCTTATTTCCCCATGCCACATTTTTTTTTTTATTTATAGAAAATCCCGTTTTCCTGAGAGCATCAAACACCACCTGGACCTTTCCCAGATGACTTCCAGAATCCGGGATGAAGATTATAATATTGTCCAGGTATGCAGTGGTGTACTTCTTTTGGGTTGTGAGGATCCGTTCCATGGCCCCCTGGAAGGTGGCATGCACTTCTCTGCAGTCCAAACGGTATCCGGACATATTGGAAGCATCCATCACACTCCCTCGATAGTCCTGTCTGGGTAAAGATGTGGACTAACTTTTGGGGTATAGTTTTGTGGAGGTGTTTTGCAAGGGAAATGCTTCTGGGTACCACTTTGCATAGACGAGGATGACCAATATATATTGATGCCTATGAGCAGATTGGCTCAAATGGCCTGTCACATTCGCAAATAGTTCATGGACCCAATGCCACGGATCGGACTTACTCTGGAGGGCTGTGACTAAGCAGCTACCTTGGTGTTCACTGGAGCCTCTAGTGGTGAGGTCAGGCTTGTGCTGCAGGTAGCTGCCAAGTGCCACTCTAAAGGTACTGCCACACTAAACAATCCCGCTAGCGATCACGATAACGACGCATACTAATGCGATCGCTAGCGGGATTGTTTCTATATCGCTAAATGCGGCCACATTTAGCGATATAGTTAACGACGCTATTGCCGTTAGCGATCTTCTTAACGACTTTAGCAGTACAAAAGTACCGCTAAATCGCTAAGAAAAGGTGCCACACAGCGATTAGATACTTACCCAGCGGGAGCGCCGACGAGAAAATAGGGTCCGGAACGATTCCAGCGACGAGCGAGATCACAGCAGGAAGCTCGTCGCTGGAAGCTGCCGCACTGAACAATATCGCTAACGGGATCGCTAAATAGTGACGTTTTTTAGCGATCCCGTTAGCGATATTGTTTAGTGTGGCATACCCTTAAGGCAGCAGCCGGCAGTAGCAACTGACCCCAAGGGTCAGAGACGTTAACTCGGATAGACAAGACAGGGCAGGATGGCCACTTGGGAGAGGTTCAGACAGTACAGACAGGACGGCCACTTGGGACAAGTTCAGACTATGCAGACAGGACAGCCACATGGGACAGGTTCAGACTGTTCAGATGTGCTGTCCACTTGGGGAACAGTTCTAGTACGCCAATGCTGCCACGGAGTACAGGTACCACGGAAGCGGTTCTCAGGATAAGGAGTAACTTAGACACAACTAAATGAAGAGTAAAGGATGGTAAATCTCAACGACAGACTATGGAAATATAGGATACGGAATGTTTCTAACAGACTAGGGACAGGGACCTGGCCACATACAGTTTCACACACCAACACACCTAACACTAAACTTTAGGGGTTGCTCACACACCACCCAACTGGGGAGGGTGCTTTATATACAAGATACCTCCGAGTGACTGGCTTGGAGAACACATGAATACTTTAACAAAATGCCCCCCAACTGTTAGCTGAGGGCATTTTGCCATATGTATGTGCTGCCCCTTTAAGAGCATGGGAGCGCACACATGCACGTACCAGGTGCTCTGCCAGAACACAGTGAAGCACACACAGAGGAGATTCAGGAGGCACATAAGAATGCTGCTGCGGTTTGGGTAATGAGTAAACCAGGTCCTCGCATGGTGGGATGAGGGGAACCATGTTGAGGTACCAGCAGATGCTATGCAGACCATATATGATGGGTAACGGCACAAGGAATTTTTGTAAGTGAGAGGTGGAAGTGGTTAACTGGCAGGTGGGACAGGATTTGCAATATTTTAGAATATTCTGGAGAAATCCATGCCAATAGAACTCGTCCGTTCTTGGGTTTTGTCCACATCCACATGGCCACCCAAAACATGTGAATGGGCCATGTCCAACACCCTCCATCTATATAGTTCTAGTACCAACAATTGCTCCACTATATCCTGACTACAGTAAGTCTCCACTCATCATAAAATAGAGAAATCTGAAGTCAGACCCTGGATCCTGCACTATACCATTTATAACAGTTATGTTATTGAAAACCTCTTTTGATGTTAGGGTGGACCAAAAATTTTCTCTGATCACCCCTATCTCAGAAATGTCAGCCTACTCGTCTTTGACCATTACACAGAAAGGAAACCCATCAGACTCTCTGTGTGGTGAGACTTCTTTAGGGGCAACCAATGCCTCTCCCCTTCCCCACAAGTCCTAAAACAACACAAAGTCCCTGATCCACTGATTGGTTGGATCAGGAAAATGCGGTAGATATAGTATATCTCGACTTCAGCAAAGCATTTAATAAAGTATCTCATATTATCCTTATTGAAAAAATTACCAAGTGTGGGATTAGCAAGGCTACGGTTAGATGGATTCATAACTGGCTCAGTGATCGTATTCAAAGAGTTGTGATAGATGGTTGCTCATCCAATTCAAAGAGTGTTTCAAGTGGAGTACCATAAGGCTCTGTACTAGCCCAAATGTATGATTTTTGCAGGTGCTATCCATTCTCTTTTTCAACATATTGCATGATCTGTCCTTTGTTTTCTTTGGATGTGCAATCCCCCAATTTGGTACAGGTAATTTTAAATTAGCAGGAAACTGCAAAGAAAGGAGTCTAGCTCATTTCTGCTCTCAATGGAGAGCTTGAGGAAGGTGAGTTTCAATGCTCCTTTCATTTGTTGTTTGTGCTGTGTGGCGGTCATTGTTGCTGTGGTTTTGTGCTGGATGGGGCAGTGTGGTCTGGAGTCATGGGGACTCAGCCTTGCAGTATGGGTGCTGTGAAGCACCAGGCTGTCAGCCTTGCCGGTGCATTATTGTTGCGGCGGTGGTAGGCACATGGCTCCTCTCTGTTAGAGACCCATTAAGAGGTTTGCCATGACACAGCAATAGGCTTCATACTGTCTGATCATAATGTTAAACTAAAAACCTTTTGTTCAGTTATACATATTTTTGCTTGGCGGCATTAGATCAATTTATGATTTTTGGATGTGCTGTCCATGAGCAGGGGTTGAACATCATGATCCTGAAGGCCCCTTCCAACTCTAACATTCTATGATTCTATGAAGTCCCATCCTATGATAATTGGGTGTAATAAATCCTGGACCATGCTGAACTCATGAGACCACGGGTAGTGTTAATGACCATTTTGGCCACCAGATAGTCTTTAACCTCCCTGTGGATACAGCCGATGCCCACCTTCTTCCCAGGGATCAGTTGGTGAGTCAGTGTGGCCCTCATGAGGGTCACTGAACCCCCTAAGTCTAGCAGTCCAGTCACTTGCAGACCATTCACTTTTACGGATCAAGCTTGTGGATCATCGCTGACTGAACAGTTCATACTGCAGGTTGGATATGCGTAGTATGAACATCGGCGTCCCATGCTACAATTCATCTTCTCAGTGGTCAGGGAACAACGGTCGGTTCTATAACCAGAACCGTGACATCTCCAGTAAATACATCCCCTGCTGAAACCTACAACATGACCTCTGCTGCCCCTTTGGACCTTGGATGCCCCACCTTATTTTTGGCATCCGCCCCCTGTTGGATTCCCAGTATGAAATCCTCAATTCCCTGATATCTGTTGATCAGTCAGACCAGGTCATTGGCATTCCATTGATCTCCCTAGGCAACCCAAGTTGCCTCAGAAGGAAGTGCATGAACTGGCCCATTACAACTCGCTCCACCAAATGCACTGGGGTAGAGGACTGTGGCTATAACCATTTTTGGATGATTTGCAGCAGATTAAACATTTGGGAGCAAGGAGGTTTGTCATGGTGATATGCCCAGCAGTGGACAAGTTGAGCCATAACAGTAATTGTCACCCCCAAGTGCTCCAAAATTTTAGTTTTCAATTTTGTATATTCTTTGGCATCCTGTAACTCTAAATCATAGTAGGCTTTCTGTAGTTCCTTCTCAGTGACCCCTTTAAAATCAGTTAAAAAAGCCTCTATTTAGTCACCCAGGGTAATTTCTGCAAGCCTCTCATCACCTCCTTCTGGATAGAAAAATCATCAGCTGATTTAGGAGCCGGAGCTTCCGTCATGCCACAAACCACCTATGTGACTAGTTCAAACTGCTGCTACTGTTGCCAATTCTGCTGTTGTTGCTGCTGCTGGATCTGTTGCAGAAACTGTTTATTTGTTTCCTGTTGTGCTTGCTGTTGTTGTTGGGCTTGCACCAGATATTTAGTCACTTCCTTGCTTGTAGCTGCCATCCCTGTTATGAATGTGCTAGAGATGGTTTCTGAGCAGAGGCTCTCTTTGGTGGGTTACAGACAGTACTGAACCTTTCAGCGAGGAATGGCAATCTGGGATCATGGACTGGTCTGATATAAGGGAGGTTCCCTCCCATGATGGTTGCCGGTGATCAATTGTTCTTGTCTCAATTGTGGTTCCTGGTTCATTTGGAAGTTTGCTGAGTCTTGCCTGCATCTTATGCTATCAGATAAGATATTTTCTGCTTTTATTTTTGTGCTTGCTTTTTGCATTGTTCCCTGCACTTCTGTGGAGGTCAGCCAGGTCCCCTCCGGGGCTTGTGCTCCTCTCAGTTTATCTGGAGCCACTGTTGTTTGTTCATTTGCTTTTTCCTGTTTTTTCAGTGGCTGCAGCTTAGTTTTGTTACACCGGAGAACTGATTTAGGTGGTAGAGATCGTGTGATCTCAGGTGTTTTTGCAATCAGAAGAGTTGGCATTTTTTAGGGGTTTTTTTTGGATTGCAGTGAGTATCATTTCCTGTACTTTTCTGTCTAGACAGATTGGGCCCCAGCGTTTGCTCATTCTATTTTCTGTCTGTGTCTGTGCTTCTTCTTGTCTAACCGCCATTACATGTTTGGGGGCTTCCTATTTTCTTTGGGGATCTGCTCCGGGGCAGATAGCTTTCATCTTTCTGCCTTTAGGTGTAGTTATCTCTCAGGCTGTGACGAGGCATCTAGGATCAACGTAGGAACGCTCCACGGCTACCTCTAGTTGTGTGGTTAGTTCAGGTTACTGCAATCCAATAGGTTCCAGCCTCTGGTGTATTGCAGTTTTTGCTTATTCTCCTCAGCTACCAAAACATAACAGTATCACCGGCCCAAACTGAAAATTATATGGTACTCACAGAAGAGAAAAATAGTGTGGAAAAAAAAAAAGTTGTCAGAGATTTTTTTTCCCTGTTTGTTGCATTTTTTTCCCTCTTTTTCTCTGGGTGCTGAGGAGGATTTTTTTTCTCTCAATGGAGCTTGCACAGTTGTCTGGCCGTGTGGATCAGCTTGCCACTGAGGTTCGGAGTATTGCTACCTATCTTGCTGGGTTGCCAGTTGTGGAACTTAGGATTCCCATGCCAGATTTGTTTTTGGGGGATCGGGCTAAATTTCTGAATTTCAAAAATAACTGTAAGTTGTTTTTTTGCCATAAAGCCTAAGTCCTCAGGGAACGCAGCACAGCAGGTTCAAATTGTCATCTCTCTCCTGCGCGGCGACCCTCAGGATTGGGCTTTTTCCCTGACACCTTGGGATCCTGTTTTGAATGATATTGATGCATTTTTTCTGGCTCTGGGGTTATTGTACGATGAACATAATGTCACTGATCAAGCTGAAAAAACCTTGTTGGCATTAAATCAGGGTCTTGAAGACGCTGAGTGGTACTGTCAGAAATTCCGAAAATGGGCAGTCCTGACCAAATGGAATGATGATGCTTTGGCAGCCCTTTTTCGGAAGGGGCTGTCAGAGAATGTAAAGGATGTTATGGTGGGATTCCCTGCTCCCTCTGGTCTCAATGATTCTATGTCATTGGCTATTCAAATTGACAGACGTTTGCATGAGCGCAGAGGTATGCGTGAGATAGTGTTGCCTTGTGAGCCAGCTTCTGAGCCCATGCAGTGTGATAGAATGACTTCTGGGGCACAGCGTCATGAGGTTCGAAAGCGCAATGGGTTATGTTTCTACTGTGGTGACGCCTCTCATGCTATTTCAGTCTGCCCTAAGCGGGAAGACGTTTTGCATGCTCAGTTGTCTTGGGTAGTGTTCAGACTAAATTTCTTTTGACTGTTACCCTGATTTGCTCCCTGTCCACATTTTCTGCTCAGGCTTTTGTTGATTCAGGAGCAGCTATTAACCTGATGGATTTTGACTTTGCCAAATGTTGTGGGTTTCCCATGATACACCTGTGGAAGTCTATTCCCCTACTGGGCATTGATTCTACCCCTTCGGTGGAGAATAAACCCCAGTTTTCAGGTGATAATGAGGGTTGAACCAGATCATCAGGAGAGTTGCAAATTTCTGGTGCTGTATAATCTGCATGATATTATTGTACTAGGTTTCCCTTGGTTACAGTCTCATAATCCTGTTTGGATTGGAAATCTGTGTCTGTGACCAGTTGGGGCTGCCAATGTGTTAATTCCGACACTCCTGTTTTTTCTGCCTCTCCCCAGTCTCAGGATGTTCCTGACTTTTTGACTGATTTTTCGGATGTATTTAGTGAAAGTAAATCTGCATCCTTGCCCCCTCACAGGAGCTATGATTGGCTATTGAATTAGTGCTGGTGGTAAATTTCCTAAAGGTAGCCTTTTTAACTTGTCTGTACCTGAACACGATACTATGCGTTCTTATATCAAGGAGTCATTGGAGAAGGGTCATATCAGACCATCCTCTTCACCCTTGGGTGCCGGTTTTTTCTTTGTGCCAAAAAGGATGGTTCATTGAGGCCGTGTATTGATTATCGTCTCTTGAATAAGATCACTGTGAAGTATCAATATCCATTACCCTTGATTTCTGACTTGTTTTCCAGGGTGAAAAGTGCTAGTTGGTTTACCAAGCTTGACCTCAGGGGGGCGTATAACCTTATTCGCATTAAGCACGGGGATGAATGAAAGACGGCGTTTAATCCCCCAGAGGGGTATTTTGAGTACCTAGTGATGCCCTTTGGGCTCACTAATGCTCCTTCCATCTTCCAATCCTTCATGAATGATATTTTCAGGGATTTTGTGGATAAATTTCTGATTGTTTATTTGGATGATATCTTGATTTTTTCCAATGACTGGGACTCTCATGTGAAACATGTTCAGACTGTGTTCCAGATTTTGAGAGAGAATGCACTGTATGTGAAGGGATCAAAGTGTCTTTTTGGCGTACAGGTCTCATTTCTGGGATTCATTTTGTCTCCGTCTGTTATTGAAATGGACCCGGTCAAGGTTCAGGCCATCTGTGATTTGGTCCAACCTACTTCATTAAAGGCTCTTCAGAGATTTTTGGGTTTTGCCAATTTTTATCGTAAATTTATTGGTAATTTCTCTGTATTGTTAAACCATTGACTGATTTGACCAAAAAGGGTTCTGATGTGGTGAATTGGCCTCCTGAGACAGTCTCTGCGTTTCAGGAACTTAAGCAGAATTCACTTCTGCTCCTGTTCTACGGCAGCCTGATGTTTCTCTACCGTTTCAGGTGGAGGTTTGATGCCTCTGAAATTGGGGCAGGTGCTGTTTTGTCCCAAAGAGATCCAGAGACCTCTAAGAGTAACCCTTGTGCCTTTTTCTCTCAAAAATTTTCTCCAACTGAACGTAATTATGACGTGGGTAATCGGGAGTTATTGGCCATGAAGTGGGCCTTTGAAGAGTGGAGACATTGGCTGGAAGGAGCCAAACATCAGGTGGTGGTCCTCACGAACCATAAGAATCTGGTTTATCTCGAATCAGCCAAGCGACTTAATCCTAGACAGGCCAGGTGGGCCTTGTTTTTCACACGTTTTAATTTTGTTGTTTCTTTTCTTCCTGGCACTAAGAATGTTAAGGCGGATGCCCTCTCGAGGAGTTTCTTTGCGGACTCTCCTGAGTTATCTGATCCTACTGTTATTTTAAAAGAGGGTTTAGTTCTTTCCGCCATCTCGCCCAATTTGAGACTGGCTCTGGAAGGGTGTCAGGAGGATAAACCTGAGCGCTGCCCTATTGGGAAATTGTTTGTCCCAGACCAGTGGAAGAAGAGTGTGGTGTCTGAGATTCATTGTTCCGCGTTGGCTGGTCATCCCGGGATCTTTGGTACCAGAGACTTGGTGAGTCAGTCCTTTTGGTGGCCTACTTTGTCTCATGACGTCAGGGAATTTGTGCAGTCCTGTGGGACTTGCTCTTGCTCCAAGCCTTGCTCTCGCTCCAGTGGTTTGTTAATGCCATTACCTGTGCCCAAGAGGCCATGGACCCATATCTCTATGGATTTTATTTCCAACGTCCCTGTTTCTCAGAAAATGACCGTTATCTGGGTAATCTGTGATAGGTTTTCCAAGATGATACATCTTGTGCCATTACCTAAGTTACCTTCCTCCTCCGAATTGTTGCCTTTGTTCCTTTAGCACGTGGTTCGGTTACATGGCATTCCGGAGAACATTGTGTCTGACAGAGGAGTCCAGTTTGTTTCCAGATTTTGGAGGACATTATGTTCTAAACTTGGTGTTCAGTTATCTTTCTCCTCTGCTTTTCATCCTCAGACCAATGGACAAACCGAGAGAACAAACCAGACCTTGGAGACTTATTTGAGATGTTTTGTGTCTGCTGATCAAGATGACTGGGTATCTTTTTTGCCTTTGGCTGAGTTTGCTCTTAATAATAGGGCTAGCTCTGCCACCTTAATGTCTCCATTTTTCTGCAATTTTGGGTTTCACCCTCGATTTTCTTCGGGACAGGCGGAGGCTTCTGTCTGTCCGGGTGTTGACTCTGTTGTGGAGCGAATGCAGCAGATTTGGGACCAGGTAGTGTAGAGGTTGTCTCTCTCTCAGGAGAAGGCCCAACGGTTTGCCAACCGGCATAGGACTGATGGTCCTCGATTTAAAGTGGGGACTTGGTTTGGTTGTCCTCAAGAAATATCCCTATGAGGGTTGCATCTCCAAAGTTTTAACCTAGGGTCATTGGACCTTATAAGATCATGGAGATTCTTAATCCTGTTTCCTTCCGTTTGCTTCTTCCAGGGACATTTAAGATCCATAACGTGTTCAACAAGTCCTTATTGAAGAGGTTTGTCGAGCCAGTGGTTCCTATAGCTGCGCCTCCTGACTCTGTTTTGGTTGAGCATGTGGTTGAGAAAATATTGGATTCTTGTTTTTCTAGACAGAAACTCCAGTATTTGGTTAAGTGGAGAGGTTATGGTCAGGAGGACAATTCTTGGGTGTTTGCTTCGGACATCCATGCTAGGAGACTGATCCGTGCCTATCACCGAGCTCATCCTGATCGACCAGGTTGCACAAGTGAGGGTTCGGTGACCCCTCCTCAAGGGGGGGTACTGTTATGAATGTGCTAGAGATGGTTTCTGAGCAGAGGCTCCCTCTGGTGGTTACAGACAGTACTGAAACTTTCAGCGAGGAATGGCAATCTGGGATCACGGACTGGTCTGATATAAGGGAGGTTCCCTCCCATGATGGTTGCCGGTGATCAATTGTTCTTGTCTCAATTGTGGTTCCTGGTTCATTTGGAAGTTTGCTGAGTCTTGCCTGCATCTTATGCTATCAGATAAGATATTTTCTGCTTTTATTTTTGTGCTTACTTTTTGCATTGTTCCCTGCACTTCTGTGGAGGTCAGCCAGGTCCCATCTGGGGGCTTGTGCTCCTCTCAGTTTATCTGGAGCCACTGTTGTTTGTTCATTTGCTTTTTCCTGCTTTTTCCGTGGCTGTGGCTTAGTTTTGTTACACCAGAGAACTGATTTAGGTGGTAGAGATCGTGTGATCTCAGGTGTTTTTGCAATCAGAAGAGTTGGTATTTTTAGGGGTTTTTTTTGGATTGCAGTACCTTTCCTGTACCTTTCCTGTACTTTTCTGTCTAGACAGATTGGGCCCCAGCATTTGCTCATTCTATTTTCTGTCTGTGTCTGTGCTTCTTCTTGTCTAACCGCCATTACATGTTTGGGGGCTTCCTATTTTCTTTGGGGATCTGCTCCGGGGCAGATAGCTTTCATCTTTCTGCCTTTAGGTGTAGTTATCTCTCAGGCTGTGACGAGTCGTCTAGGATCAACGTAGGAACACTCCACGGCTACCTCTAGTTGTGTGGTTAGTTCAGGTTACTGCAATCCAATAGGTTCCAGCCTCTTTGGTGTATTGCCGTTTTTGCTTATTCTCCTCAGCTACTAAAACATAACACATCACTCAAGACATGCAGTACTTCTGTAGCAGTCACACCTGATCCCTGGGAATGCTGCCCACACTTCTAACACCAAATGTAACAATGTTACTCACTTGGGAGCGGGATGAGATATCACAGGAACTGTTTCGATTTAACAGTTCAGCTAGTTTATTTCACTACACATAAACCGCATCACAGGAAAAAAATACAGACTTTGTCTGAGACAAAGTGAAACATAAAGTAAAAAATCCATACAATACTGCCAGTTCGCCCGCTTGGGTTAGAGTCCAGCTTCTTAGTATTTAGCAAAGACACACAATTCTGGAGGTCTGTAAATCTCCATACACAGACCTGTGTAAGACAAACAGGTCCCATTTTACAATGTGAATCACACCTAGCCCAGCTGTCCTAAAAAAATGTTTACTAGAGTATTACTCCAGGCTTACATGGCAGAGGACAACCACCTCCAAGATGCATACTTCACATCAACTGTAAGTACGATAGGTATCATAAAATATATATGTCACAGGTTTACCGCAATAGAGAAGGGCCAGAAGATGGTGTCTGATTTCACATACTCCTTCACTAACTAAGAGCACTTCACCATCATATTAAACATTGCAGTATTCTGCAAGGATTGGAGGGGTTAATCTGTTCAGTTGAGAGCTCCTTTAGCTTTCCTGCTTTGATGGTCTCATCTGTTCTATGTTGGCCACTTTCCTCTGCTATATATACTCGCTTCTCGCAATCAGGAATTACCATTGTAAGTTTCATACCACATGGTTCTGAAGTTGGAGGTGTTGGTTGCCTGAGTGGTGTGAGGTGTTTGATGTTCAAAAAACTGTTGCCTGGTGATTTGTCAGTGTGCATTTCCTCATCCTTTCCTATTTGATTTCTCCTTCCTTTACTTCCCGATGTTCCACTCTGTTGTTTGTGAGTGCATATTTGTATGATTGTTTTTTTCGTTTATCCCTGTGCATTTTTTTATTCTTATACACTACAACTCCCCACTTCCCTGGGTGGGGGAGGGGACAGATAAGAGCTGATTTAGGAGCTGTGCAAGGCACGTGGCCCCGGCATCTTCATCATCAGATATATATGTATATACTGCTCAAAAAAATAAAGGGAACACTTAAACAACAGAATATAACTCCACGTAAATCAAACTTTTGTGAAATCAAACTGTCCACTTAGGAAGCAACACTGATTGACAATTAATTTCACATGCTGTCGTGCAAATGGAATAGAAAAGAGATGGAAATTATTGGCAATTATCAAGACACACTCATTAAAGGAGTGGTTCTGCAGGTTGGGACCACAGACCACATCTCAGTACCAATGCTTTCTGGCTGATGTTTTGGTCACTTTTGAATGTTGGCTGTGCTTTCACACTCGAGGTAGCATGATACGGACTCTACAACCCACACAAGTGGTTCAGGTAGTGCAGCTCATCCAGGATGGCACGTCAATGCGAGCTGTGGCAAGAAGGTTTGCTGTGTCTGTCAGGGTAGTGTCCAGAGGCTGGAGGCGCTACCAGGAGACTGGCCAGTACACCAGTAGATGTGGAGGGGGCCATAGGAGGGCAACAACCCAGCAGCAGGACTGCTACCTCTACCTTTGTGCAAGGAGGAACAGGAGGAGCACTGCCGGGGCCCTGAAAAATGACATCCAGCAGGCCACAAATGTGCATGTGTCTGCACAAACGGTTAGAATCCGACTCCATGAGGATGGTTTGAGTGTCTGACGTCCACAGATGGGGTTGTGCTCACAGCCCAACACCGTGCAAGATGCTTAGCTTTTGCCACAGAACACCAGGATTAGCAAATTCACCACTGGCACCCTGTGCGCTTCACAGATGAAAGCAGGTTCACACTGAGCACATGTGACAGACGTGACAGTCTGGAGACGCCGTGGAGAGCGATATGCTGCCTGCCACATCCTTTAGCATGACGGTATGGCAGTGGGTCAGTAATGGTGTGGGGTGGCATTTCATTGGATGGCCACACAGCCCTCCATTTGCTGACCAGATGTAGCCTGATTGCTATTAGGTACCGAGATGAGATCCTCAGACCCCTTGTGAGACCATATGCTGGTGTGGTTGACCCTGGGTTCCACTTAATGCATGACAATGGCAGACCTCATGTGGCTGGAATGTGTCAGGATTTCCTGCAAGATGAAGGCATTGAATCTATGGACTGGCCCGCCATTTCCCCAGAGCTGAATCCCATTTAGCACATCTGGGACATCATGTCTCACTCCATCTACCAACGTTACGTTGCACCACAGACTGTCCTGTAGTTTGCGGATGCTTTAGTCCAGGTCTGGGAGGATATCCCTCAGGAGACCATCCGCCGCCTCATCAGGAGCATGCCTAGGCATTGTAGGGAAGTCATACAGGCACATGGAGGTCATGCAGGCACGTGGAGGCCACACACAATACTAAGCATCATTTTGATTTGTTTTAAGGACATTACATTCCACTTTAATTTTGTGTGTGACTCCAAATCCAGGCCTCCATTGGTTAATAAAGATCTGAATGAATGAAATACTCTCATTGAATACTTTGTTCTTTACAATGTTGAATTTGATGACAACAAAATCACACGAAAATCATCAATGGAAATCAAATTTATTAACCAATGGAGACTGCCTGGATTTGGAGTCACACACAAAACTAAAGTGGAATGTAATGTCCTTAATGTATGTAATGTGTGACCTCCCTACAATGCCTGGGCATGCTCCTGATGAGGCGGCAGATGGTCTCCTGAGGGATATCCTCCCAGACCTGGACTAAAGCATCCACCAACTCCTGGACAGTCTGTGGTGCAACGTAACGTTGGAGGATGGAGCAAGACATGATGTCCCAGATGTGATCAATCGGATTCAGGTCTGGGGAACGGGTGGGCCAATCTATAGCTTCAATGCCTTCATCTTGCAGGAACTGCTGACACACTCCAGCCACATGAGGTCTGGCATTGTCCTGCATTAGGAGGAACCCAGGGCCAACCGCACCAGCATATGGTCTTACAAGGGGTCTGAGGATCTCATCTCGGTACCTAATGTCAGTCATGCTACCTTTGGCGAGCACATGGAGGGTTGTGCGGCCCTCCAAAAAAATGCCACCCCACACCATTACTGACCCACTGCCAAAGCGGTCATGCCGAAGGATGTTGCAGGCAGCAACAGCAGCTCTCCACAGTGTCTCCAGACTCTGTCACGTCTTTCACATGTGCTCAGTGTGAACCTGCTTTCATCTGTGAAGAGCACAGGGTACCAGTGGCGAATTTGCCAATCCTGTTGTTCACGGCGTTGGGCTGTGAGCACAACCCCCATCTGTGAACGTCGGGCACTCAGACCATCCTCATGGAGTCGGATTCTAACCGTTTGTGCAGACACATGAACATGCCATTTTTCAGGGCTCTGGCAGTGCTCCTCCTGTTCCTCCTTGCCAGGGCCGTCGTCAGCACCCGGCATACTCGGGCAAGTGCCGGGGCCCTGAGTAGGCGGGGGGGCCCACTCGCTGTCGGGCACCCCAGCGCCCGTTAGCGGTGCCAGCGCCACCACTGGGCCCCCGCTTGCTCAGGGCCCCGGCAGCAGCTGGCGCCATACTTACCTCTCCCCGTGACTCTGCTGCCGCAGCTCCGGGCTCCAAGGGGCGCCTGTGCCGGCGCTTCCTCTCTCACAGCAGCGCCACTGAATGACGTCATTATTCAGCGGCCGGCTGTGGCAGAGAGGGCGCAGATGCCAGACAAGTGAGGTGTGTGTGTGTGTGCCTGCGTGTGTGTATGTGAGAGAGTGCTGCCTTCGGTGCTGTATGTGTGATGGTGGTGAGGAGAGGCAGTGATGGTGGTGAGGAGGCAATAATGCTGGGGAGGCGATGATGATGATGATGAGGAGGGGGCAATGATAATGGGAAGGCAATGATGATGATGATATTAATGGGGAGGCAATGATGATGATGATATTAATGGGGAGGCAATGATGATGATGATATTAATGGGGAGGCAATGATGATGATGATGGGGAGGCAATGATAATGGGAAGGCAATGATGATGATGATATTAATGGGGAGGCAATGATAATGATGATGATGGGGAGGCAATGATAATGGGAAGGCAATGATGATGATGATAGTAATGGGGAGGCAATGATGATGATGATGGGGAAGCAATGATAATGGGGAGGCAATGATGATGATATTAATGGGGAGGCAATGATGATGTATGATATTAATGGGGAGGCAATGATGATGATGATATTAATGGGGAGGCAATGATGATGATGATGGGGAGGCAATGATAATGGGAAGGCAATGATGATGATGATATTAATGGGGAGGCAATGATAATGATGATGATGGGGAGGCAATGATAATGGGAAGGCAATGATGATGATGATAGTAATGGGGAGGCAATGATGATGATGATGGGGAAGCAATGATAATGGGGAGGCAATGATGATGATGATGGAGAGGCAATGATGATGTTGATGGGGAGGCAATGATAATGATGACAGGGAGGCAATGATGATGATGATGGGCAGGCAATGATGATGATGGGGAGGCAATTATGATGACAATGGGGAGTCTTTCCACAGCGCCCTTCCTGAGCCGTAACAGTGCAGAACACAGCACAGCTTAGAGGAGAGCTCCATATTTTGTATGGAGCATTATATGTGGTCCAGTATTCTGTATGGAGCATTATATTGGGTCCAGTATTCTGTATGGAGCATTATATGAGGGGTGACATCCTGCATGGGGTATTATATGGGTGATGAGGGGGAGACTATGTGGTGTCCATAATATTGTATGGAGGACTGTACTGTCCAGTCTGTACTGTGCGCTGTGAGGATTTGGCGGTTTTTAAGCTATTGTACAATTTACAATAGGTATCAGTCATGTAATGGAAGAAGAGAAGTTGTGCTATACCCATATTTCTCTGCAGTATCTGTGCATCATGAATCGTGGTCTGTGTTAAGGGGGCCCACTGAGACTCTTTCGCCCGGGGCCCATAAAAACCTGGATCCGGCCCTGCTCCTTGCACAAAGGTGGAGGTAGCGGTCCTGCTGCTGGGTTGTTGCCCTCCTACAGCACCTTCCACGTCTACTGGTGTGCTGGCCTGTCTCCTGGTAGTGCCTCCAGCCTCTGGACACTATGCTGACAGACACAGCAAAACTTTTGCCACATTGATGTGCCATGCTGGATGAGCTGCACTACCTGAGCCACTTGTGTGGGTTGTAGAGTCCGTCTCATGCGACCACAAGTGTGAAAGGACAACCAACATTCAAAAGTGACCAAAACATCAGCCAGAAAGCATTAGTACTGAGATGTGGTCTGTGGTCGCCACCTGCAGAACCACTCATCTATTGAGTGTGTCTTGATAACTGCCAATTAGTGTTGAGCGATACGATAATGCAAATATCGGCTATCGGCCGATATTAGCTCTATCGGCCTTTCGATAATTCGTTTCGATATTTTCGTCATATCGAATACCGGAATCGGATTTGTCACTGTCACTGTCCGTGTCCGTCGGTCGGGTCTGTCACTGTCAGTGTCCGTCGGTCGGGTCTGTCAGGAGTCAGCGGCACTTACCTGGCAGAAGATCTCCGGCGGTCACATCCTGGACTGCTTCATGGCCGCCATCCTCTTCTCCCCGGCGGTCACATGCAGTTTCTCGCGATAACTGCAGTGACTGCTGGGTAATCCCGGCCGTAAAGCAGTCAGTCCGATGACGTCACCGCCGGGGAAGCTGGTAAGCAGCTGTGCTGCGCCGGGATGTCAGGCTCTGCCTGTCATTGCGATGTAGCAGAGCTGGATCGTCGTGGGACTGTCGTTACTATGGACTGCGTCGGACAGGTGGTATACTGTTGGTTTGTTTTTTTTCTTTTTTTACAGGAGATCGATGGCGTCGCAGGAATGAGAGTACAATAAAATTAATGAAAACTGTGTTGTCTCTTTTATTTCATTAAAATACTTTTTTCTTGCTGTGTCTTTTTTTTATACATTTAATAACTTTGGGATTAATAATGGATCGGTGTCTTATTGACACCTCTCCATTATTAACCGGGCTTATTGTCACCGTGCAATCAACGGTGACAATAACCCCTTATTACCCCGCTTGCCACCGCTACAGGGCAAGTGGGAAGAGCCGGGTAAAGTGCCACAATTGGCACATCTTTTGATGCGCCAAATGTGGGGCTGCTGTAGCCTGGTATTATCAGGCTGTTGAGGGCCAAAATCCATGGGCCTTGACAGTCTTTTAATACCAGGCCGCAGCAGTCTGCATTTTACTTGGCTGGTTAACAAAAATAGGGGGACCCCTACGCCGTTTTTTTTTCGAGGGGATCCCCTATTTTTGTTAACCAGCCAAGCTAAGCAGACTGCTGTGGCCTGGTATTATCAGGCTTGCAAGGTCCATGGATATTGGATCCTTACCAGCCTAAAAACCAGGCCTCAGCGGTCTGCTTCATCTGGCTGGTTAACAAAAATAGGGGGGACCCCACGCCAATTTTTTTTCGAGGGGATCCCCTATTTTTGTTAATCAGCCAAGATATGCAGACTGCTGTGGCCTGGTATTATCAGGCTGGCAAGGTCCATGGATCTTGGCTCCTTAACAGCCTGAAAATCCAGGCCTCAGCGGTCTGCTTCATCTGGCTGGTTAACAAAAATAGGGGGGACCCCACGCCAATTTTTTTCAAGGGGATCCCCTATTTTTGTTAACCAGTTCCCTCTGACGTCACTGATTGTGTCCCTGGCTGACCTGAAGTGAAAGTGGAAAGCAATCAATTAAGCTTTCCACTTCCTCTCCTGTCAGCCAGGAGAGGAACTCATTCATTTGGGGGTTTACTGTGAGGCTGCAGCATTAGCTGCGGTCCCTGCAGTAAACATTAACCCTTTCTGAAGGATTACACCATGGACCTGACTGTACATCGGATTGGTAAGAATAATTTTGCTTTATTATTTTATTTTTATTACAGGAAATGGTTTTAGCAGGAAAATAAAATATGGTCAAAAACTGTGTGATTATTTCATTAAACTTCTTTTTTATTAAAGTGTGTGTGTTTGATTTTTCTTTCATACAATAGGATTAATAATTGATAGTTGTCTAATTGACAGCTCTCAATTATTAACCTGGCTTAAAGTGACCTTTCAATTGCAAGGTCATTTTAACCCCTTATTAACCCATTCGCCACCGCTACAGGGCAATGGGAATAGACGGGCAAAGTGCCAGAAAGGGCAAATCTAATTAGAGATTTGCCCTTTCTGGGGTGTCTGGGGGCAGATGTTAGTAGCCGGGGGGGGCAAAAATAATGGTCCCTCTCTGGGCTATTATTATCTGCCCTCACTCACTGACTTTGTCTGTCTGGTTGCGAAAATAGGGCGGGAGCCCACGCATTTTTTTCAGCAATTTTACACCTCATATATATATATATATATACATGTCATTGAGTTTGTGACACATATATATATATATATATTTATAGTTCATACACTTCTACATAGTATAATAGCCGCTAATTCAATTGCCGGCTTTTGTGAAAATGCAGAACCCGACATGAAATGACACTTGGTGTACATAGGGTTAACTATGTCCTTTGCTATCTGATTTGCACAAACAATTAAATCAGTCTATGTGTGCAAAATTTCACACCTGTAGGGGTTAATTAAAGGTGTAAATTCGTAGCAAAAAAGTCAGTTTTTTTACAACGAATTTACACCTTTAATTAACCCCTACAGGTGTGAAATTTTGCAAACATAGACTGATTTAATTGTTTGTGCAAATCAGATAGCAAACGACATGAAAAGACATGGTTAACCATATGTACACCAAGTGTCATTTCATGTCGGGTGCTTCTGTCTTTTCACTGAAGCCGGCTTTACCCGGCAATTGAATCAGAGGATATTTTGCTATGTATAAGTGTATAAACTATACATATATGTATATATATATGTCACAATGACATGTATATATATATATATGTATTCTATGTGTGTATATTTAGTGTTTACAAGGAAATAAAGGTTTTTTTTAGTTGCGATATTTTGTTCCCATAGACTTACATGGGACTTCCGGTATCAAAATCGGATATCGCCGATATTTAGTGATATCAGCGATACAATTTCGATACGATATTTTTAGATATCGAGCAATATCGCTCAACACTACTGCCAATAATTTCCATCTGCTGTCTATTCCATTTGCACAACAGTGTGTGAAATTGATAGTCAATCAGTGTTGCTTCCTAAGTGGACAGTTTGATTTTACAGAAGTTTGATTTACGTGGAGTTATATTCTGTTGTTTAAGTGTTCCCTTTATTTTTTTGAGCAGTATATATATATATATATATATATATATATATATATATATAATTCATAGATCCATTGACTGTGCTGATTAATGAACTGATGCTGAATATCACATGTAAAGCATAGTAGTCATGACTTTTATCATATAAAGTATTATTATTTATTATTATAGCCTCATTTATTCCATGGCGCTTTACATGTGAAAAGGGGTATACATAATAAAATACAAGTGCAATAATCTTAATCAATACAAGTCATGACTGGTACTAGAGGAGAGAGGACCCTGCCCGCGAGGGCTCACAATCTACAAGGGCTGGGTGAGAATACAATCGGTAAGGGCAGAGCTGGACATGCAGCGGTTTGATGGATTGGTGGTTACTGCAGGTTGTAGGCTTGTCAGAAGAGGTAGGGTCGTCAAGTTCCTTTTGAAGGTGTCCACGGTGGGCGAGAGTCTGATATGTTGGGGAAGAGAGTTCCAGAGGAGGGGGGATGCGCTGGAGACGGCTTGTATGTGATTGTGGGAAGAGGAGAGTAGACACGAAGATCTTGTGAGGAATGGAGGTTGCCTGCTGGTAGGTTCCGGCAGACAAGGTCACAGAGGGATGGAGGAGAGAGGTTGTGGATGGCTTTGTATGTCATGGTTAGGGTTTTGCACTGGAGTCTCTGGGTAGTAGGGAGCCAGTGAAAGGATTGATAGAGAGGAGAGGCTGGGGAATAGCGGGGAGATAGGTGTATTAGTTGGGCAGCAGAGTTTAGGATAGATTGGAGGAGCGCGAGAGTGTTAGAAGGGAGGTCACAGAGCAGGAGGTTGCAGTAGTCAAGGTGGGAGATGATGAGGGCATGCACTAAAGTTTTTGCAGACTGTAGGTTGAAGAATGCATGGATCCGGGAGATGTTTTTTTGTTGAAGTCGGCAGAAAGTGGAAAGGGCTTGGATATGTGGTTTGAAGGAGAGATCAGAGTCAAGGATTACCCTGAGGCAGCGAGTTTGTGAAACTGGGGAGAGTGAGCAGCCATTTATTTTAATGGATAGTTTTGTAGGGAGAGTCGAGTGAGACGGGGGGGAAAGATGATGAATTCTGTTTTGTCCATGTTAAGTTTTAGAAATCTAGGGGAGAAGAAGGATGAACTAGCGGACAGACATTGTGGGATTCTGGTTAGTAGAGAGGTGATATCTGGTCCAGAGAGGTAGATCTGTGTGTCATCAGCATAGAGGTGATACTGCAAGTCATGAGATTCTATGAGCTGTCCCAGTCAGAAGATGTAAATGGAGAAGAGCAGGGGCCCTAGGACTGAACCTTGTGGGACTCCGACAGATAGGGGGCGAAGTGAGGAGGTGGTGTGTGAGTGGGAGACATTGAATGTCCGGTCTGTTAGGGATGACGCGATCCAAGATAGGGTCAAGACTGTGATGACAAGAGATGAGAGGGTCTGTAGTAATAGGGAGTGGTCCACTGTGTCAAAGGCAGAAGACAGGTCCAGGAAAAGGAGGACAGAGTATTGTGTTGCTTAGCTTGGCAGTCAGCAGGTCATTGGTGACTTTAGTTAGTGCAGGTTCAGTGGAGTGATACGGTCGGAAGCCAGATTGTAAGCTTTTGAAGAGGGAGCAGGAAGAGAGGTGGAAGGACAGTTCGAAATGGACATCTTGTTCCAGTAGTTTTGAGGCAAAGGGGAGAAGTGATATGGGGCGATAGCTAGATACGGAGGATGGGTCAGAGGGCTTTTTGAGGATGGGTGTGATTGAGGCATGTTTGAAGCATGAGGGGAAAACACCAGTTGTTATTGATAGGTTGAAGAGATGGGTTGGAGTTGGATCTATCTGTATGGATCTATTATGATTGTGATGTGAATGTGAAAAAAACACAGGCTTAACTTCTGTAAGGATTAATAGGATGCTTTAGGCCAGCAGACAAGGAATGGGGGTGCCTATTGCATATTTAGGGTGACAGCTTTTGTGAGCAGGCAGGGATATGATTAGGGACACAATAGGACATCCATTTATCTATTAATGTATCCTTTGATGATAGAAAAATATTTTAGACTTGAGAGTCCTCAGTGGTTGATACCTTTTAATGGCTAACTGAAAAGATGGTAACAAATTGCAAGCTTTCGAGACTACTCCGGTCTCTTCATCAGGCAAAGACTAAAACAAAAACTGAAGAATCACATATATATATACACAAGAGGACACAGGAATAGTGCAATAGGTAAGACAAGTGACGTGAAGCAGAACTGTCATTATGGCAGAGGAATGAACATAAATATTGGAACAGATCATAGATAAGGAGAGAGTTTTATTACCCTCTGATTGGGGTCTGGTGTTGTGTTTTGATGCCCCTAGAAGGTCAGAGACGCAGATTCCTTAATTGATATAGAATGACATGAATCCATGTGACACGTTCATTCCAGCACTAAGAGTGTCAAAGGTCATCATAAGTTTGTATTCCCAAACCTTTCTATCTTTCTCAGATTTGAAGTTAGATTTTAATACCAGTAATTCCATATCCATTATGCTATGACCGGGCATACAAAAGTGTTTTGCCACAGGTAAATCCATTCTTTTTTCTCTTATCGTGTGGCGATGAGAATTCATCCTTGTTCTCAGTTTTTGTCCGGTCTCCCCCACATACAGACCCCAGTTGGACATTTAGTACATATAATTAGGTACACCACATTAGATGTGATGCAGCTGAAAGTACCTGGGATCTTGTAGTCCTGATGGGAGTTGGGTATCTTTATCTTGTCCTCGGTCATTATAGATGCACATGTTTTACACTTCTTCTGTTTGCAAGGAAAGGTTCCTGCAGCTGTTGGGGAGGACAGGGAGCTTCTGACAATGATGCTTCTTAGATTTGGGGGCTGCCTAAAACATAGTAGTGGGGGGTCTGGAATATGGATTGTAATCGGGCATCTTTTTGTAGTAAAGGTTGTAGTTTCCGTGCAGCTCCCCTTAGCATCTCCAGATTTGGATTGTAGGTGACCACTAGAGGCACCCGGTTATTTTCTTCTTTAGTTTTGTAATGTAGCAGGTGATTCCTTGATATTCTGGTGGCTCTTGTAATTTGGTTTTCAATTCTTCTTGGATGGTAGCCCTGGTTCAAAAAAGTCTTTCTGAGGCGACCAAGGTGTTCATCTCTATCCATGGGGTTGGAACATATACGGTTGTATCTGATGGCTTGGCTGTAGACTATAGAGTTTTTTATGTGTTTTGGATGGAAACTGTCCCATTTAAGGTATGTTGGACGGTCGATTGGCTTCTGATACAGGGATGTCTCTATTTCATTGTTCTTTAGCTTAATGGTGGTGTCTAAAAAGTTAATTTCAGTGCTGGAGTAGTTGAGTGTTAAGTTGATGGTTGGATGAAATTGGTTGAACTGTTCATGGAACGTCTTTAGCTGTTGTTGAGACTCCGTCCAGATGATTAAAATGTCATCAATGTAGCGGTAGTAGGCCCGAGGCCTGATGGGACATGAGGACAAAAAGTCGCTTTCAAGCTTGGCCATGAAAAGATTTGCATACTGTGGAGCCATTTTACTTCCCATAGCTGTGCCAGTCTCCTGAAGATAGATCTTGTTGTCAAATTCAAAGTAATTGTGGGTGAGGATAATTTTGTGAGTTTCACCACAGAATCAGCATCATTCCCGGTGTTTCCCATGAAGACTTTGCAGGCATTTAATCCATCCTGGTGTGGGATATTAGAGTACAAAGATTCCACGTCCATGGTGGCCAGGATGGTTCCTTCTGGTAGGGGACCTATTGCTGCTAGTTTATTCAGTAGGTCAGTTGTGTCCTGAATGTAGCTGGGTGTATCCTTTACCAGGGGTTTAAGAATGCCCTCTACCCATCCAGATACCTGCTCAGTAAGGGTGTCCACACATGAAATAATCGGCCTCCCTGGATTCCCAGCTTTGTGGATTTTGGGAAGCATGTAAAATGTCCCTGTTCTTGGACTTTCTGGTATCAGGTCATCAGCTCTTATGGATTTGTCAGACAGACAAGATACCAACTTGCTTAGTTCCTTGTAATAGTCCTGTGTAGGGTCCGACTCCAGTTTTCTGTAGTAGCGTGTGTCCGTAAGTTGTCTGTTTGCTTCCTTAATATAGTCTGATGTGTTCATCATGACTATTGCACCTCCCTTGTCAGCAGGTTTAATGATGATTTCTTTGTTGGTTTTCAGAGACTGTATGGCCTTTCTCTCCTGGGCACTGATGTTGGATGCTTGTCTCTTGTTGGTGGCTATGATGGTGGATTTTATCAAATGTCTGAATGAGTCTATATATTTATCCAAATGGGGGTTACGTCCAGGTGGAGGTGTCCAGTCTGACCTCTTCTTGGTTGTTGGGATCCCTTTTCCTTCAGTCCGAGTGTTTTCTGGATCTTCTGTATCATTGAAGTATTCCCTCAGGCGCAGTCTCCTGAAAAAATGTTCCATATCACTGCAGAGTTCGGTTTTATCCAGGGCCTTAGTAGGACAAAATGAGAGTCCTCTAGAAAGCACGGCAAGCTCCACTTTGTTGGGTTTGTAATCTGAGAGATTGATGACACAGTTAGATGCTTTTGTGTCTGGAATGGAGTGGTTGTCAGAGTTGTCAGGTTTTGTTTTGTATCTGTTTGTATAGAGTCCGGAATGGAGGCGCAATCTGTGTAGTTTCTTTTCCTTGTTATGAATTCTCATCGCCACACGATAAGAGAAAAAAGAATGGATTTACCTGTGGCAAAACACTTTTGTATGCCCGGTCATAGCATAATGGATATGGAATTACTGGTATTAAAATCTAACTTCAAATCTGAGAAAGATAGAAAGGTTTGGGAATACAAACTTATGATGACCTTTGACACTCTTAGTGCTGGAATGAACGTGTCACATGGATTCATGTCATTCTATATCAATTAAGGAATCTGCGTCTCTGACCTTCTAGGGGCATCAAAACACAACACCAGACCCCAATCAGAGGGTAATAAAACTCTCTCCTTATCTATGATCTGTTCCAATATTTATGTTCATTCCTCTGCCATAATGACAGTTCTGCTTCACGTCACTTGTCTTACCTATTGCACTATTCCTGTGTCCTCTTGTGTATATATATATATATATGTGATTCTTCAGTTTTTGTTTTAGTCTTTGCCTGATGAAGAGACCGGAGTAGTCTCGAAAGCTTGCAATTTGTTACCATCTTTTCAGTTAGCCATTAAAAGGTATCAACCACTGAGGACTCTCAAGTCTAAATATTTTTCTATCTACTGGCTAACACGGTACGAAGATACACATCTTTCCTATATTAAAATGGAGGATACCACAATGTACCGCATCTTTATGGAACTAAAACCACTTCTGAAGAAACGCGCACAAATGGACAGCGACATTTTTTTCTTATCTAAATGCAAAAAGGAGAATCTAATTCCCAAGGACTCTGGATTACAAACCCAATTCTTCACACCTACAATACCCATTATGCACAAAACCTTTGTCACAGGACTTCTGAAAGACTAAGGAACCATCTTTTACATGTCTGCTACAGCATAAGGAGTAAAGTCCAAGGGCAATTTGAAACTCTGAGGAAAACACTTACAGAAAGCACAGAGCAAAAATTACAACAATACTATAACAAACTACGGACCTTTCTGATTCATAACAAGGAAAAGAAACTACACAGATTGCGCCTCCATTCCGGACTCTATACAAACAGATACAAAACAAAACCTGACAACTCTGACAACCACTCCATTCCAGACACAAAAGCATCTAACTGTGTCATCAATCTCTCAGATTACAAACCCAACAAAGTGGAGCTTGCCGTGCTTTCTAGAGGACTCTCATTTTGTCCTACTAAGGCCCTGGATAAAACCGAACTCTGCAGTGATATGGAACATTTTTTCAGGAGACTGCGCCTGAGGGAATACTTCAATGATACAGAAGATCCAGAAAACACTCGGACTGAAGGAAAAGGGATCCCAACAACCAAGAAGAGGTCAGACTGGACACCTCCACCTGGACGTAACCCCCATTTGGATAAATATATAGACTCATTCAGACATTTGATAAAATCCACCATCATAGCCACCAACAAGAGACAAGCATCCAACATCAGTGCCCAGGAGAGAAAGGCCATACAGTCTCTGAAAACCAACAAAGAAATCATCATTAAACCTGCTGACAAGGGAGGTGCAATAGTCATGATGAACACATCAGACTATATTAAGGAAGCAAACAGACAACTTACGGACACACGCTACTACAGAAAACTGGAGTCGGACCCTACACAGGACTATTACAAGGAACTAAGCAAGTTGGTATCTTGTCTGTCTGACAAATCCATAAGAGCTGATGACCTGATACCAGAAAGTCCAAGAACAGGGACATTTTACATGCTTCCCAAAATCCACAAAGCTGGGAATCCAGGGAGGCCGATTATTTCATGTGTGGACACCCTTACTGAGCAGTTATCTGGATGGGTAGAGGGCATTCTTAAACCCCTGGTAAAGGATACACTCAGCTACATTCAGGACACAACTGACCTACTGAATAAACTAGCAGCAATAGGTCCCCTACCAGAAGGAACCATCCTGGCCACCATGGACGTGGAATCTTTATACTCTAATATCCCACACCAGGATGGATTAAATGCCTGCAAAGTCTTCATGGGAAACACCGGGAATGATGCTGATTCTGTGGTGAAACTCACAAAATGTATCCTCACCCACAATTACTTTGAATTTGACAACAAGATCTATCTTCAGGAGACTTTCACAGCTATGGGAAGTAAAATGGCTCCACAGTATGCAAATCTTTTCATGGCCAAGCTTGAAAGCGACTTTTTGTCCTCATGTCCCATCAGGCCTCGGGCCTACTACCGCTACATTGATGACATTTTAATCATCTGGACGGAGTCTCAACAACAGCTAAAGACGTTCCATGAACAGTTCAACCAATTTCATCCAACCATCAACTTAACACTCAACTACTCCAGCACTGAAATTAACTTTTTAGACACCACCATTAAGCTAAAGAACAATGAAATAGAGACATCCCTGTATCAGAAGCCAATCGACCGTCCAACATACCTTAAATGGGACAGTTTCCATCCAAAACACATAAAAAACTCTATAGTCTACAGCCAAGCCATCAGATACAACCTATATGTTCCAACCCCATGGATAGAGATGAACACCTTGGTCGCCTCAGAAAGACTTTTTTGAACCAGGGCTACCATCCAAGAAGAATTGAAAACCAAATTACAAGAGCCACCAGAATATCAAGGAATCACCTGCTACATTACAAAACTAAAGAAGAAAATAACCGGGTGCCTCTAGTGGTCACCTACAATCCAAATCTGGAGATGCTAAGGGGAGCTGCACGGAAACTACAACCTTTACTACAAAAAGATGCCCGATTACAATCCATATTTCCAGACCCCCCACTACTATGTTTTAGGCAGCCCCCAAATCTAAGAAGCATCATTGTTAGAAGCTCCCTGTCCTCCCCAACAGCTGCAGGAACCTTTCCTTGCAAACAGAAGAAGTGTAAAACATGTGCATCTATAATGACCACGGACAAGATAAAGATACCCAACTCCCATCAGGACTACAAGATCCCAGGTACTTTCAGCTGCATCACATCTAATGTGGTGTACCTAATTATATGTACTAAATGTCCAACTGGGGGTCTGTATGTGGGGGAGACCGGGCAAAAACTGAGAACAAGGATGAATTCTCATCGCCACACGATAAGAGAAAAAAGAATGGATTTACCTGTGGCAATACACTTTTGTATGCCCGGTCATAGCATAATGGATATGGAATTACTGGTATTAAAATCTAACTTCAAATCTGAGAAAGATAGAAAGGTTTGGGAATACAAACTTATGATGACCTTTGACACTCTTAGTGCTGGAATGAACGTGTCACATGGATTCATGTCATTCTATATCAATTAAGGAATCTGCGTCTCTGACCTTCTAGGGGCATCAAAACACAACACCAGACCCCAATCAGAGGGTAATAAAACTCTCTCCTTATCTATGATCTGTTCCAATATTTATGTTCATTCCTCTGCCATAATGACAGTTCTGCTTCACGTCACTTGTCTTACCTATTGCACTATTCCTGTGTCCTCTTGTGTATATATATATATGTGATTCTTCAGTTTTTGTTTTAGTCTTTGCCTGATGAAGAGACCGGAGTAGTTCTCGAAAGCTTGCAATTTGTTACCATCTTTTCAGTTAGCCATTAAAAGGTATCAACCACTGAGGACTCTCAAGTCTAAATATTTTTCTATCTACTGGCTAACACGGTACGAAGATACACATCTTTCCTTTGATGATAGTTATATTTCTTCTCAAGTATAATTTATTATGGGATTAAATCCTACAGACTGCAATAAAGCTCATACTTCAACATCAGTTGGGTAGCCATACAGGTGAGGAATAATATACTGCAGGTTGTGGTTGTATACAGATGAGATTAGGAGTATACTGTAGGATGGGACTGTATATAGATTGTATATAGATGGGGAGTAATATACTATAGGTTGGGCTGTATAAAATGGAGAAGGATATATGGATGAAAAGAAAAATATACTGCAGAATGGGCTGAATATAGATAAGAGGAGTAGTGTAATACAGGATGTACCTGTATACTGAGTTGAGTGATATGCTTAAAGATGGGTCTACACTGTGTGCAGAATTATTAGGCAAATGAGTATTTTGATCACATCATCCTTTTTATACATGTTGTCAAGCTGTATAGGCTTGAAAGCCAACTGCCAATTATGTAAATCAGGTGATTTGCATCTCTGTAATGAGGAGGGGTGTGGTCTAATGACATCAACACCCTATATAAGGTGCGCTTAATTATTAGGCAACTTCCTTTCCTTTGGCAAAATGGGCCAGAAGAGAGATTTGACGGACTCTGAAAAGTCTAAAATTGTGAGATGTCTTGCAGAGGGATGCAGCAGTCTTGAAATTGCCAAACTTTTGAAGCGTGATCACCGAACAATCAAGCGTTTCATGGCAAATAGCCAACAGTGTCGCAAGAAGCGTGTTGATAAAAAAAGGCGCAAAATAACTGCCCATGAATTTAGGAAAATCAAGCATGAAGCTGCCAAGATGCCATTTGCCACCAGTTTTGCCATATTTCAGAGCAGTAACGTTACTGGAGTATCAAAAAGCACAAGGTGTGCCATACTCAGGGACATGGCCAAGGTAAGGAAGGCTGAAAAACGACTACTTTTGAACAAGAAACATAAGATAAAAAATCAAGACTGGGACAAGAAATATGTTAATACTGATTTTTCTAAGGTTTTATGGACTGATGAAATGAGAGTGACTCTTGATGGGCCAGATGGATGGGCCCAAGGCTGGATCAGTAAAGGGCAGAGAGCTCCACTCCGACTCAGACGCCAGCAACGTGGAGGTGGGGTACGGTATGGGCTGGTATCATCAAAGATGAACTTGTGGGACCTTTTCGGGTTGAGGATGAAGTGAAGCTCAACTCCCAGACCTACTGCCAGTTTCTGGAAGACACATTCTTCAAGCAGTGGTACAGGAAGGAGTCGGTATCGTTCAAGAAAAACATGATTTTCATGCAGGACAATGCTCCATCACATGCATCCAAATACTCCACAGCGTGGCTGGCCAGTAAAGGTCTAAAAGCAGAAAAAACATGACATGACATGGCCCTCTTGTTCACCTGATCAGAACCCCATAGAGAACCTGTGGTCCCTCATAAAATGTGAGATCTACAGGGAGGGAAAACAGTACACCTCTTGGAACAGTGTCTGGGAGGCTGTGGTGGCTGCTGCACGCAATGTTGATCGGAAACAGATCAAGCAACTGACAGAATCTATGGATGGAAGGCTTTTGAGTGTCATTGTTAAGAAAGGTGGCTATATTGGTCACTGATTTTTTTTTGTTTTTGAATGTCAGAAATGTTTATTTCTAAATTTTGTGTTGTTATATTGGTTTACCTGTAGTGTTGAGCGATACGATACCGCAAGTATCGGGTATCGGCCGATATTAGCTGTATCGGACTTTCGATATTGACTTTCGATATTTCCCATATATCGTATACCGGAATCGGAATTGTCACTGTGAGTGTCCGTCGGTCGGGTCTGTCAGGAGTCAGCGGCACTTACCTGGCAGTAGATCTCTGGTGGTCACGGCCTGGACTGGTTGATGGCCGCCATCATCTTTCCCCGGCGGTCACATGCAGTTTCTCGCGATAACTGCAGTGACTGCTGGGTAATCCCGGCCGTAAAGCAGTCAGTCCGATGACGTCACCGCCGGGGAAGCAGGTAATCAGCCGTGCTGCGCCGGGATGACAGCCTCTGCCTGTCATTCCGATGTAGCAGAGCTGGATCGTCGTGGGACAGTCGTTACTATGGACTGCGTCGGACAGGTGGTATACTGTTGGTTTGTTTTTTTCCTTTTTTTACAGGAGATCGATGGCGTCGCAGGAATGAGAGTATAATAAAAGAAATGAAAACTGTGTTGTCTCTTTTATTTCATTAAAATACTTTTTTCTTGCTGTGTCTTTTTTTTTATACATTTAAAAACTTTGGGATTAATAATGGATCGGTGTCTTATTGACACCTCTCCATTATTAACCGGGCTTATTGTCACCGTGCAATCAACGGTGACATTAACCCCTTATTACCCCACTTGCCACCGCTACAGGGCAGTGGGAAGAGCCGGGTAAAGTGCCACAATTGGCACATCTTTTGATGCGCCAAATGTGGGGCTGCTGTAGCCTGGTATTATCAGGCTGTTGAGGGCCAAAATCCATGGGCCTTGACAGTCTTTTAATACCAGGCCGCAGCAGTCTGCATTTTACTTGGCTGGTTAACAAAAATAGGGGGATCCCTACGCCGTTTTTTTTTTTCGAGGGGATCCCCTATTTTTGTTAACCAGCCAAGCTAAGCAGACTGCTGTGGCCTGGTATTATCAGGCTGGCAAGGTCCATGGATATTGGCTCATTACCAGCCTGAAAAACCAGGCCTCAGCAGTCTGCTTCATCTGGCTGGTTAACAAAAATAGGGTGGACCCCACGCCAATTTTTTTCGAGGGGATCCCCTATTTTTGTTAACCAGCAAAGATAAGCAGACTGCTGTGGCCTGGTATTATCAGGCTGGCAAGCAGGGTTGGACTGAGGCACCGGGACACCGGAGAAACCTACGGTGGGCCCGAGCTCCTGCGTGGTGGGCCCTGATTTGAAAGGATAGGTCGCGGGGCAGAGGGGGCGGTGGCCCCGGGGCCCGCGCTCTTAAGGGGCCCACCCGGAGCTACGATACAGTTACATTCTGCGGCAGAGCAGGGAGAATCGCTCTCCCTGCTCTGCCGCCCGGAAGCTATGGGGCCTGAACAGGCTTGGGGGTCCCGGTGCCAGCAGTGGGCCCCCCACCCGTCATCGGAGGGTCAGCTGTATCGGCATCCAGCCGATAAAGCTGACCGCATAGAGAGAGAAGGAGCGAGCGCTCCTTCTCTCCCATAATCCCCCTCAGCGTATGACAGCGGGCGCAATAACATCACCTGCCGGCGCCCGCTGTCAGACGCTGAGAGGGAGAACAGTGAACAGCACAGGAGCCGGGAGGTGAGTATTTTTTTTATTTTTTTTTAATGGGGGTGCAGTCGAGTCCTGGCTGGAGAAGTCGTCATGTCGGTGTGGGCCAGATGGAAAAGACATGAAAAGTGAACAATTCCATTAGAAAGAACATCAGCGGTAAGTCATTATCTGTACCTGTGCTGTAATCTATATGTTCTGTAGGACTGGTATTATTTAACATAGACCATATGGCGGTAATATCAATATTGGTCTTTTTATATATAGATTATTTTGGCCAACAGCGCGGTCATTTGCTGAGGTTCTCTGATGATGGGCCCACTCAGAAGTTTTGCCCCCACTAAACCAAAACCCTAGCTACGCCTATGGCTCTCTCTCTAGTCTTTCTTTCTCGCTCTCTGTTCTTTCCTTCTCGCTCTCTGTTCTTTTTTCTCTCTGTTCTTTCTTTCTCTCTTTTCTTTCTTTCCTCTCTTTCTTTCTCTGTTTGTTCTTTCTCTCTCGCTGCTATTTCTTTCTTTTCCTCAGTACCAGCCACTGTGCCCTCATTACCAGTCAGTGTGATCAGCAGTGCTAAATGGTTATGCTTGGGGCGAGGATATGGGTGTGATTAGCTGTGAAATGGGTGTTGTCGGGGCGTGGGCTAAAATTTTCAGCGGCGCGCAACACGCGCCGCAGCCTTTAATCCTCTTTCCTGTTCCAAATTTGGGAGGTATGCTGTATGACCTCCCTACAACTTCTGGCCATGCTCCTGATGAGCGCGACGGATGGTCTCGTGAGGGATCTCCTCCCACACCTTTACTAAAGCATCCACCAACTCCTGGACAGTCTGTGGTGCAACGTGGCATGGCCTAAAATTTTCTGCAGCATGCACAGCGTGCCACAGCCTTTGTCCCTCTTTCCCTTATTCAAAGGTTGGGAAGTATGATGGTGGGCCCCAAGAATATATTTTCTCTGGTGGGCCCAAGGTACTCCAGTCCGACGCTGCTGGCAAGGTCCATGTATGTTGGCTCCTTAACAGCCTTAAATACCATGCCTCAGCAGCAGGGGCGTACATATAAATCATGGGGCCCCATAGCAAAAGTCTGAATGTTCCCCACCCCCCCAAAAAAAAAACCCAGAGGCATTGTAAATGTAAAGTGCCAGCACAGTGAGGGAAGTTGAGTCGCACAGAGACAGGGGTTTTGGGGGTACTCGGCACCGATCACGTCGACTTCTATGGGGATGTCACGAGTAGCACAGCTCGGTCCGTGACCTGGGCGATCACTGGAATGTGGGATATTTCCAGGGGATGATAGAATGTTCGTGTAGTTTGTCGTGACGCCACCTGTAGTACCTGGTCAGGGTGTCCAGCGCTGCTGTGCAGGTCCTCTGGAAGGGATGGTGTAGTGCAGGTAGGTGATTAGTCTTCTACAGGTAACACGCTATCCTTCCAGGGCAGATAGATGTGAGATAGAGCAATGGTGCAGAGTGATGTAGCAGAGTGGACTATGCGACGTAGTAAGAAAGCAGGAAACACTTCAAGTTAAACGTTGCATAATAAAATTTTTAATAATAACATTACAAAAGTGAAAATAGCATTACTGCCGAAGTTCGTTGAGACTTCTTAGGACTACCCCCTCCGGGGTAACTTCACAGTGTCCTTTACTTGTGCTTGTGCAGGACCCGCTCCAAACCTCCAACTGTGGTCTTGGGTGGGCTGCAAGACTTTCCTTGAGCAGACCTCACTTTCGGCCACACCAAACGGGTTTTTAGTTTCTGAGGTAGTTGAAAATAGTGTACAGTTAAGTTTTTTGTAAAACCAAGATGGAGCACCGAAGTGCCAACTATTTACAGAAAAGTTTGTGAGCCAGTACAGTTCATGGCTTCAAAGTTCAACATTTTGATTACATTGAAACACCATTACCCAACCTGGGTATATAAAGGCAACAATAAACTTGTTCTTCTGAACATTCACCCGTCCGGGTACATCAAACCATTACCCAACATGGGTATATTAAGGCAACAATAAACTTCTTTTTATGAACATTCACCCATCTGGGTACATCAATAATTTAACGATTTACATACAGAGACCCTGTCCGGGTTATTTAGACTTCTTTGGCTGGCCTCTTACAGGTACCACCTGGTACTGTTCTGGAGCTTGCCAAACATCCGTGACAGGAGGGTCCACCCAGACCTGATGACGTCGTGTGGCCTGTACAGTTACGTCGTGACCCGCTATCTGGGTCTGTGTGGCCGCCTCTTTCGTCTCCCTCCGGGTCTGGAACCCTATGTCCCGGACTGTACGAACCCCAGGGGGCCTAACAGGTGCCGGGTACGGGCCAGCTATCATTATCATGTCCATCGCTGGGGCTGCTGAGGAGACCACTGAGGGAGGCTGGGGAGATTTACGGCGTGGGGTGGGCACTTGTGCAGAGGCCTGGTTGGGGGAGGCTGAAGGCTCGGAGGGTCTGTCAGTTTCCTGACACTCTGGGGAGTAGGGGTCGCACCTGGTAACATTTAGGGCGTACCATCCATTGTAACCCCAGTGTCGGGTGTAAGTCACCAAGTCTCCTGCCAACAGGTCCCTCCCCGGGTGTCCTTCTGGGAGGTGAGCCTCCACGTCCCGCCGGGTTACAAAGACTTCTAAATAAAGTCCAGGCTCCTGGATGAAGCCCCAACCACCTTTTAACTTAAAGTTGCGTACTGCACCCTTACGCCGCGGCTCCCTCAGCGTACTTTTATCCTTTCTCATACGTGCCTTCTCTGCCAGGGCCTTCTCCAGGTGACGTTGCCGAAGCTTTTGGGATTCTCGCTGCTCCCTTTGTCGCTCTGCTTCCCGCTCCCGACGTCTCCACTCTTCCTCCTGACGCCGGTTGTAATTCTCCTCCACCAGCAGCTCCATGTCTCCACCATCAAATGCCAGCTTACGATGTCCGGTTTGCTGCAGCTCTCCTGGCGCCCGCCAGTCCTGGCGGCGCTCACCTGTGGCGGAAGCAGCCGGCTCTGGAACAGATGACGGTCGGGGCTCCGGTACAGGCAGGTAGAGCTCTGGTGCCTGCGCGGCCTCCTCCATGAGGACGGGTGTCGCTTCTTCTGCCTCAGCGACGGGGGCAGACAGCGGGATCTGGGGTGCTGGTGCGGCGTTTTCTGCAGGAACGGGTGCCTCCACTGTGATACTGGCAACCGGTTCAGATTGCAAGGGCTGGGATGCCCGCACGGCCTCCTCTACTGGAACAGGTGCCTCCACTGAGATACTGTTAACCGGTTCAGATTGCAAGGGCTGGGATGCCCCCACGGCCTCCTCTACTGGAACGGGTGCCTCCACTGAGATACTGTCAACCGGTTCAGATTGCAAGGGCTGGGATGCCCGCACGGCCTCCTCTACTGGAACGGGTGCCTCCACTGAGATACTGTCAACCGGTTCATATTGCAAGGGCTGGGTGCCCGCACGGCCTCCTCTACTGGAACGGGTGCCTCACCTTCCGGTACAGGACACTTCAGGGGTTAAGAGGGTTGGCGCCGCTCCAAGTGTAGTTTTAGGCCTGCAGCTCGCTTCCATCCTGGCGACCTCCTCCCGGTGCGGCCAGGTCTATCAGGGATCCTCCGCTTCTTCCGCGTAGAGGGTTTCCAGGCCGGGTGCCAAACGGTGGCTCCGTGGCGATCGGTCGCTTCCGTGGGGGAGAGCTCTGACTCCTCCATCCCTTCCCACTTCTGCTCACGTCCGTTCGCCATCTCTGCCAAGTCACATGTGTCATTAGCATCAGGAGAGGCGCCATCTTTTGTAGGGAGGCGGGACCTTCGCGTTCGTTTCCGCCCACTGAGGAGGATGAGGAGGCGGAACTCCAGAGCTGTGGGGCACGATCTTAGATTGCAGTAACATTTAGAGTGGGCGGACATCGTTTTCGCGCCACGGAGTGAGTGTACGCCCACAAGAGCACGCCCTTATTCTTCACCTGTGCCTCGTGGCGCAGATATGACGGAAAAATGGCAAATACAGTCTATGATGATTTTTGCAATTCTCAAGCAAAAAAACAGTTCAATTAAGGCACACAGGACTCGCTTATAGCGAGCTTCTGAATCCTGTTTGTGACGCCAAAGTTGAGTCGCACAGAGCCACAGGTTTTGGGGGTACTCGGCACCAAGCCCGTCGACTTCTATGGGGGATGTGACGGGAGGCACAGCTATATCCGTGCCCTGGTCGCTCACTGGAATGTGGGATATTTCCAGGGGATGATAGAATGTTTGTGTAGTTTGTCGTGACGCCACCTGTAGTACCTTGTCAGGGTGACCAGCGCTGCTGTGCAGGTCCTCTGGCAGGGATGGTGTAGTGCAGCTAGGTGATAAGTCTTCTACAGGTAAGACGGTATCCTTCCAGGGCAGATAGATGTGAGATAGAGCAATGGTGCAGAGTGATGTAGCAGAGTGGAGTATGCGACGTAGTAAGAAAGCAGGAAAGGAAACAATTCTTACTACAAAGACATGCAGCATAAGGCTGCCTCAACCCCTCCCATCCAACTAGCTACACCCTGTTCTAACCAGCCTGAGCTAGACCATCCCATTGGGTCCGCCTACACTCAGCTGGCATAGTGTACTGTTGAATGCAGTGGTTGGAGTCAATGGGGTGTTTCCTCCTTACCTGAGAGTAAGTTGTCACACCGCTGGGTGCGATGCAACATCTCTGTGGCGACTGGACCCTCGGGTGCTTCTGTCTTTTCACAAATGCCGGCTTTACCCGGCAATTGAATCAGAGGCTATTTTACTATGTAGAAGTGAATAAACTATAAATATATGTATATATATATATGACACAATGACATGTATATATATATATATATATATATATAATATATATATATATATATGTATTCTATGTGTGTATATTTTGTGTTTACAAGGAAAGAAAGTGTTTTTTTAGTTGCGATAATTTGTTCCCATAGACTTACATGGGACTTCCGGTATCGGAATCGGATATCGCCGATATTTAGTGATATCGGTGATACCATTCCGATCCGATATTTTTGGATATCGGAAAGTATTGCTCAACTCTATTTACCTGGTGAAAATAAACAAGTGAGATGGGTATATATTTGTTTTTTATTAATTTGCCTAATAATTGTGCACAGTAATAGTTACCTGCACAAACAGATATCCTCCTAAGATAGCCAAATCTAAAAAAAAAAACCACTCCAACTTCCGAAAATATTAAGCTTTGATATTTATGAGTCTTTTGGGTTAATTGAGAACATAGTTGTTGTTCATTAATAAAAAGAATTCTCTCAAATACAACTTGCCTTATAATTCTGCACACAGTGTATATATAGAGGAATGATGTTTTGGAAGATGAAGCTCTATAGTGAGAAGTAGAGATTGAGCGACTTTGGCTCCGGGAGGGTCGAGTCGGGTTTCCCAAAAGTCGAGTTGAACGAAGTCGGCCGACTAACGGAAAAGGTCGAGTCGGAGTAGAAAATCTGACCCCAATGCAAGTCAATGGGGAATAAAAGTCGGCAGGGAGTGGAGGACAGTAAACATACCTACAGTGCCCATTTCAATGCCAACGACAACAATTCTTATTACTTAAGCTTGTCAACCTTCATTTACTTTATAATAATAGTAACGCATTGAAAACTGGGGGTTATTTGGCTAAAGTTGTGGGGGGGGCAGGGCTGGCTCCTGGTTTTCGTGGGGCCGGGCCAAAAAGTCTCAGTGGGCCCCTTTAACACATACCACAATTCATGATGCTCCGATACGGCCGAGAAATATAGGTATAGTACAATGCCAAATACAGTCAGGGCCAGAAATATTTGGACAGTGACACAATTTTCGCGAGTTGGGCTCTGCATGCCACCACATTGGATTTGAAATGAAACCTCTACAACAGAATTCAAGTGCAGATTGTAACGTTTAATTTGAAGGGTTGAACAAAAATATGTGTTAGAAAATGTAGGAATTGTACACATTTCTTTACAAACACTCCACATTTTAGGAGGTCAAAAGTAATTGGACAAATAAACATAACCCAAACAAAATATTTTTATTTTCAATATTTTGTGGCGAATCCTTTGGAGGCAATCACTGCCTTAAGTCTGGAACCCATGGACATCACCAAACGCTGGGTTTCCTCCTTCTTAATGCTTTGCCAGGCCTTTACAGCCGCAGCCTTCAGGTCTTGCTTGTTTGTGGGTCTGGATTTGAGCAAGTGAAATGCATGCTCAATTGTGTTAAGATCTGGTGATTGACTTGGCCATTGAAGAATGTTCCACTTTTTTGCACTCATGAACTCCTGTGTAGCTTTGGCTGTATGCTTGGGGTCATTATCCATCTGTACTATGAAGCGCCGTCCAATCAAGTTTGCAGCATTTGGCTGAATCTGGGCTGAAAGTATATCCCGGTACACTTCAGAATTCATCCGGCTACTCTTGTCTGCTGTTATGTCATCAATAAACACAAGTGACCCAGTGCCATTGAAAGCCATGCATGCCCATGCCATCACGTTGCCTCCACCATGTTTTACAGAGGATGTGGTGTGCCTTGGATCATGTGCCGTTCCCTTTCTTCTCCAAACTTTTGGCTTCCCATCATTCTGGTTCAGGTTGATCTTTGTCTCATCTGTCCATAGAATACTTTTCCAGAACTGAGCTGGCTTCTGGAGGTGTTTTTCAGCAAATTTAACTCTGGCCTGTCTATTTTTGGAATTGATGAATGGTTTGCATCTAGATGTGAACCCTTTGTATTTACTTTCATGGAGTCTTCTCTTTACTGTTGACTTAGAGACAGATACACCTACTTCACTGAGAGTGTTCTGGACTTCAGTTGATGTTGTGAACGGGTTCTTCTTCACCAAAGAAAGTATGCGGCGATCATCCACCACTGGTGTCTTCCGTGGGCTCCCAGGTCTTTTTGGATTGATGAGTTCACCAGTGCTTTCTTTCTTTCTCAGGATGTACCAAATTGTAGATTTTGCCACTTCTAATGTTGTAGCAATTTCTTGGATGGGTTTTTTTCTGTTCTTGCAGCTTAAGGATGGCTTGTTTCACCTGCATGGAGAGCTCCTGTGACCGCATGTTTCCTTCACAGCAAAACCTTCCAAATGCAAACACCACACCTCAAATCAACTCCGGCCCTTTCATCTGCTTAATTGAGAATGACATAACAAAGGGATTGCCCACACCTGTCCATGAAATAGCCTTGGAGTCATTTGTCCAATTACTTTTGGTCCCTTTAAAAACAGGGTGGCACATGTTAAGGAGCTGAAACTCCTAAACCCTTCATCCAATTTTAATGTGGATACCCTCAAATGAAAGCTGAAAGTCTGAACTTCAACTGCATCTGATTTGTTTTGTTTCAAATTCATTGTGGTAATGTCTAGAACCAAAATTAGATAAAATGTTGTCTCTGTCCAAATATTTAGGGACCTAACTGTACTTCACTTCTTACATTACATGACTGATATCTAGTTTAAATTTTACAATAGCTCAAAAAACAGACAGTATATTCCTCCACATAGTGCGCCATACAGAATAATGAGGCCCATATATTGCTCCATACATAATTGGTCCCATAAAATGTTCCATACAGTATATGATGAGCTCCACATAATGCTCCAGTATATGATGGGCCCCATGGATGATGCTCCAGTGTATAATGGGCCTATATAATGCTCCATATATAATTGGCTCCATATGATGCTCCAGTATATAATGGATCTCGTATATGATGCTCCAGTGTATGATGGGCCCATTTATAATGCTCCAGTGTATGATGGGCCCCGTATATAATGCTCCAGTGTATAATGGGCCCTATCTATGATGCTCAAGTGTAGGATGGGCCCCATATATAATTCTCAAGTGTATAAAGCTCACCATGTATTGCTCCAAACATTAAAAAAAATGAAATACCTCTCCTCGCTGGGCACTGCTCTTCTCTGGACTCCTCAGCGTTGCCATCTTCCAGCTCTCTGCACTGTGACTGTTCAGGCAGAGTGGGCACAGACGTCATCTCATCGCGCTCTCTGACCTGAATGTCCATGTCAAGAAACGCGGAAAACGTCACAGCGGTGGAGCAGGGAGAGGTAAGTATTGCAAGTGCTGGGGCCCTGAGCAAGCAGGGGGCCCACTCATGAGTGATGGCACTGGCACAGGGCCCCTCATAGTACACCGGTGTCTCTGACGGCAAGTGGGCCCTCCCACCGTCAGAGACACCGGTGAACTATGAGGAGCCCTGTGCCGTGCAGTTGCCCATGAGTGGGCCCCCCACCTGCTCAGGGCCCGGCACTTGCCCGGGAGCACCAGGTGCTGACGCTGGCCCTGGGGGGGTACAGCCCAGTTAGGTAGGTGGAAAAACTGGCATATGTTGAGGTGTTGGCTGGACATTCAGCAGCTGCAAATGGAGGAATTGGAGAAGTCGGAGGAAGAGGAGGACAAAGTGAGCCATTTTGCTGGCAACCTATGTGTCATCAGGGGAAGGTGGTACAAAATCCTTGGAAACCCAGGCATGGTTCATTTTAATGAAGGTGAGATCACCTACATTTTGGGTCGACAGCCGGGTCCTTCTTTCTGTCAGGATTGATCCAGCAGCACTAAAGACTCTTTTTGATAACACACTACTAGCAGGG
>JARQOD010000002.1:438577996-438614581 GCA_033576555.1 Oophaga sylvatica
GGGTGGGAAATGAACCTTTAAACCTATAAATGGGGGCTACCAAAAAGGGGTCCTTAGACAGACCAAAAAAATACTGTGCTTTGTAAAATAGATGTGAATTATTGCAATATAGACACAAAAAAGGAGAAAATAATATAATTTTATAGTTACCTTTTTAATTATTTATAGTTTATAAGGATTTAAAATTTGTGAAATTATAAAGAAATGCATATTTGCCCTTCATCAGGAGAAGGTTATATAGTATTCATAAATAGGGCACAATATATGTGTCACGCTAAGTCTGCACTTAGGGCAATTTTTGGGCCATTTACATAGAGATCATACAAATGTGGTCACAAACATTTTACCTGTTATTCAGTTATGAAAAATGTATCTTTTTTCAACTTAAATTCATACTCTACATCTTATTTAATACAAAAATATGTAATTCAACCTTCGTGGTTTATTTAATTACAAGGACAGGAAACTAATAGTCATTGTGAATGGTACATTCTCTAAATGGGATATAGTCAGTAGTGGGGTACCACAGCGATCTGTGCTAGGACCGATTCTTATTAATCTCTTTATCAATGGCAATGTGGATGGGATTGAGAGTAAAGTGTCAGTCTTTGTTGATGCTGTAAGAAGGTGAAGGGTATTAACCCTTTAAGGTTTCATCCCCTTTAATTGTACTTACTTGTGTATATGCATGCCTTGTATGATGTTATGTGTTGTGAATGTGTTGGAAATGAATTCTGAGCAGAGGCTCCCTCTGGTGGTTGCAAACAGTACTGAACCATTCAATGAAGATTGTGAAGATTGGCAATCAGGAGTTACAGACTGGTCTTATATAAGGGGGGTTCCCTCCCATCAGGGTTGCCGGTGATCAATTGTTCTTGTCTCAACTTTGGTTCCTGGTTCACTTGGAAGCTTGCTGAGTCTTGCCTGCAACTTCTGCTAACAGATAAGATATTTTCTGCTTTTATTTTTGTGCTTGCTTTTTGCATTTTTTCCTGCACTTCTGTGGAGGTCAGCCAGGTCCCCTCCGGGGGCTTGTGCTCCTCTCAGTTTATCTGAGCCACTGTTATTTGTTCATTTGCCTTTTCCAGTTTTTTCAGTTGCTGCGGCTTAGTTTTGTTACACCAGAGAACTAATTTAGGTGGTAGAGGTCGTGTGATCTCAGTGTGTTTTTGCAATTAGTAGAGTTGGTATTTTTTTTAGGGTTTTTTGGATTGCAGTAAGTGTCCTTCCTATCCTTTTCTTTCTAGGAAGATTGGGCCCCAACGTTTGCTCATACTATTTTCTGTATCTGTATTTCCTCTTGTCTAACCGCCATTACATGTTTGGGGGCTTCCTATGTTCTTTGGGGATCTGCTCCGGGGCAGATAGCTTTCCTCTTTCTATCTTTAGGTGTAGTTAACCTCTCAGGCTGTGACGAGGCGTCTAGGACCAACGTAGGTACGCTCCACGGCTTCCTTTAGTTGTGGTGGTTAGTCAGGGTACTGCAATCCAGTAGATTCCAACCTCTCTGGTGTATTGCCGTTTTTGCCTGCTCTCCTCAGCTACCAAATCGTAACAGTATCACCGGCCAAACTGAAAATTATATGTTACTCACAGAAGGGAAAAATAGTGTGGAAAAAAAAAAAAAAAGTTGTCAGAGTTGTCAGAGATTTTTTTTTTTTCCTGTTTGTTGCATTTTTTTTTTCCCTCTTTTTCTCCGGGTGCTGAGGATTTTTTTTTCTCTCAATTGAGTTTGCACAGTTGTCTGGCCGTGTGGATCAGCTTGTCACTGAAGTTCGGAGTATTGCTACCTATCTTGCAGGGTTGCCGGTTGTGGAACCTAGGATCCCCATGCCAGATTTGTTTTTAGGGGATCGAGCTAAATTTCTGAATTTCAAAAATAACTGTAAGTTGTTTTTTGCCTTAAAACCTAAGTCCTCAGGGAACGCAGCACAGCAGGTTCAAATTGTCATCTCTCTCCTGCACGGCGATCCTCAGGATTGGGCTTTTTCCCTGACACCTGGGGACCCTGTTTTGAGTAATGTTGATGCATTTTTTCTGGCTCTGGGGTTATTATACGAAGAACCTAATGTCACTGATCAAGCTGAAAAAACCTTGTTGGCATTAAATCAGGGGCTTGAGGACGCTGAGTTATACTGCCAGAATTTCCGAAAGTGGGCAGTCCTGACCAAATGGAATGATGATGCTTTGGCAGCCCTTTTTCGGAAGGGTCTGTCAGAGAATGTAAAAGATGTTATGGTGGGTTTCCTGCTCCCTCTGGTCTCAATGACTCTATGTCATTAGCGATTCAAATTGACAGACGTTTGCGTGAGCGCAGAGGTATGCGTGGAATGGTGTTGCCTTGTGGACCAGCTTCTGAACCCATGCAGTGTGATAGAGTGGCTTCTGGGGCTCAGCGTCATGAGTTTCGAATACGCAATGGGTTATGCTTCTACTGTGGTGATGCCTCTCATGCTATTTCAGTCTGCCCTAAGCGGGGAAGACATTTTGCACGCTCAGTTGTCTTGGGTAGTGTTCAGACTAAATTTCTGTTGACTGTTACCCTGATTTGCTCCCTGTCCACATTTTCTGCTCAGGCTTTTGTTGATTCGGGAGCAGCTATTAACCTGATGGATTTTGATTTTGCTAAACGTTGTGGGTTTCCCTTGATACCCCTACGGAAGTCTATTCCCCTACTGGGGATTGATTCTACCCCTTTGGCTGAGAATAAACCCCAGTTCTCTACTCAGGTGATAATGAGGATTGAACCTGATCATCAGGAGAGTTGCAAATTTTTGGTGCTGTATAATCTGCATGACATTATTGTACTAGGTTTCCCTTGGTTACAGTCTCATAATTCTGTTTTGGATTGGAAATCTGTGTCTGTAACCAGTTGGGGCTGCCATTATGTTAATGCCAACACTCCTGTTTTTTCTGCCTCCCCCCTAGCTCAGGATGTTCCTGACTTTTTGACTGATTTTTCTGATGTGTTTAGCGAAAGTAAAAACTGCATCCTTGCCCCCCCATAGGAGCTATGACTGCGCTATTGAATTAGTGCCTGGTAGTAAATTCCCTAAATGTCGCCTTTTTAACTTGTCTGTACCTGAACATGACACTATGCGGTCTTATATCAAGGAGTCATTGGAGAAGGGTCATATCAGACCATCCTCTTCACCCTTGAGTGCCGGTTTTTTCTTTGTGGCCAAAAAGGATGGTTCATTAAGGCCATGTATTGATTATCGTCTCTTGAACAATATCACTGTGAAATATCAATATCCGTTACCCTTGATTACTGACCTGTTTTCCAGGGTGAAAAGTGCTACTTGGTTTACCAAGCTTGACCTCAGGGGGGCGTATAACCTTATTCGCATTAAACACGGGGATGAATGGAAGATGGCATTTAATACCCCAGAGGGGCATTTTGAATACCTAGTGATGCCCTTTGGGCTCACTAATGCTCCTTCCGTCTTCCAGTCCTTCATGAATGACATTTTCAGGGATTTTGTGGATACATTTCTGATTGTTTATTTGGATGATATCTTGATTTTTTCCAATGACTGGGACTCTCATGTGAAACATGTTCGGACTGTGTTCCAGATTTTGAGAGAGAATGCTCTGTATGTGAAGGGATCAAAGTGTCTTTTTGGCATACAGAGGATCTTATTTCTGGGATTCATTTTGTCCCCATCGGTTATTGAAATGGACCCGGTCAAGGTTCAGGCCATCTGTGATTGGGTCCAACCTACTTCATTAAAGGCTCTTCAGAGATTCTTGGGTTTTGCCAATTTTTATCGTAAATTTATTGGTAATTTCTCTGTTATTGTTAAACCATTGACTGATTTGACTAAAAAGGGTTCTGATGTGGTGAATTGGTCTCCTGAGGCAGTCTCTGCGTTTCAGGAACTTAAGCAGAGATTCACTTCTGCTCCTGTTCTACGGCAGCCTGATGTTTCTCTGCCATTTCAGGTGGAGGTTGATGCCTCTGAAATTGGGGCAGGTGCCGTTTTGTCCCAAAGAGATCCAGAGACCTCTAAAAGTAACCCTTGTGCCTTTTTCTCTCGAAAATTTTCTCCAACTGAACGTAATTATGACGTGGGTAATCAGGAGTTATTGGCCATGAAGTGGGCTTTTGAAGAGTGGAGACATTGGCTGGAGGGAGGCAAACATCAGGTGGTGGTCCTCACGGACCATAAGAATCTGGTTTATCTGGAATCAGCCAAGCGACTTAATCCTAGACAGGCCAGGTGGCCTTGTTTTTCACACGTTTTAATTTTGTGGTTTCCTTTCTTCCTGGCACTAAGAATGTTAAGGTGGATGCCCTCTCGAGGAGTTTCCTTGCAGACTCTCCTGAGTTATCTGATCCTGCTGTTATTTTGAAAGAAGGTGTAGTTCTTTCCGCCATCTCGCCCAATTTGAGACTGGCTCTGGAAGGGTGTCAGGAGGATAAACCCGAGTGCTGCCCTATTGGGAAATTGTTTGTCCCAGACCGGTGGAAAAAGAGTGTGATGTCTGAGATTCATTGTTCCGCGTTGGCTGGTCATCCCGGGATTTTTGGTACCAGAGACTTGGTTAGTAGGTCCTTTTGGTGGCCTACTTTGTCTCGTGACGTCAGGGAATTTGTTCAGTCCTGCGGGACTTGCTCTCGCTCCAAGCCTTGCTCTCGCTCTAGTGGTTTGTTGATGCCATTGCCTGTGCCCAAGAGACCATGGACCCATATCTCTATGGATTTCATTTCCGACCTCCCTGTTTCTCAGAGAATGACCGTTATTTGGGTGATTTGTGATAGGTTTTCCAAAATGATACATCTTGTGCCATTACCTAAGTTGCCTTCCTCCTCCGAATTGGTGCCTTTGTTCCTTCAGCACGTGGTTCGGTTACATGGCATTCCTTGGAACATTGTGTCTGACAGAGGAGTCCAGTTTGTTTCCAGATTTTGGAGGACTTTTTGTTCTAAACTTGGTGTTCAATTGTCTTTCTCCTCGGCTTTTCATCCTCAGACCAATAGACAAACTGAGAGAACAAACCAGACATTAGAGACTTATCTGAGATGCTTTGTGTCTGCTGATCAGGATGACTGGGTCTCTTTTTTGACTTTGGCTGAGTTTGCTCTTAATAATAGGGCTAGCTCTGCCACTTTGATGTCTCCATTTTTCTGCAATTTTGGGTTTCACCCTCGATTTTCTTTGGGACAGACGGAGGCTTCTGTCTGTCCAGGTGTTGACTCTGTTGTGGAGCGCATGCAGTAGATTTGGGACCAGGTAGTGGAGAGGTTGTCCCTCTCTCAGGAGAGGGCCCAGCGGTTTGCCAACCGGCATAGGACTGATGGTCCTCGGTTTGAAGTGGGGACTTGGTCTGGTTGTCCTCAAGAAATATCCCTATGAGAGTTGCATCTCCTAAGTTTAAGCCTAGGTTCATTGGACCTTATAAGATCATGGAGATTCTTAATCCTGTTTCCTTTCATTTACTTCTTCCAGGGACATTTAAGATCCATAACGTGTTCCACAAGTCCTTATTGAAGAGGTTTGTCGAGCCAGTGGTTCCTATGGCTGCGCCTCCTGACCCTGTTTTGATTGAGGGCAATCTGGAGTATGTGGTTGAGAAAATATTGGATTCTCGTTTTTCTAGACGGAAACTCCAGTATTTGGTTAAGTGGAGAGGTACGGTACACTGCAACGTTTTTTTTTTCTGCCGCACCCGTCGGAAACGCCTGAAGCGGCGCATCCGGCAGGTGCAATCAATACAAGTCTATGGTGCCGGATCAGTTTTTTGTGCAATCCGGCAAAACCCTGATCCGGATTCTGGAAACCAAGGTCTCTCTCTCTCCTCGGTCCGGACATGCGTACCTGCATTTTCCGGGTTCAAAATTTCAGGACGGATCCGGCAAAAAACCTGATCCGTTGCATCAGTTTTTTCACAATCAGTGCCGGATCCGTCCTTTCCGGTTTTGGACGGATTGTGCCTTACAGCACAAAATGGATGTGTGAAAGAGGCCATATTTTGCTTTAATTATTGTATTGTTAATGTTGTTACTTATGATTTGCATTTTGAAACTGTTAAATTGTAAAGAACTGCAAAAATATGTTGGCGCTATATAAATAAAGATGATTATTATTATTATTAGGGTTAGGGTTGAGATTAGGGATAGGGGTGTGTTAGGGTTAGGTTTGTGGTTAGGGTTATGGTTAGGGTTGGGACTAGGGTTAAGGGTGTGTTTGGGTTAGGGGTTGGAGTTAGAATTGGGGGCTTTCCACTGTTTAGGCACATCAGGGCTCTCCAAACGTGACATGGCGTCTGATCTCAATTCCAGCCAATTCTGCGTTGAAAAAGTCACATGGTGCTCCTTCCCTTCTGAGCTTTGCCGTGCACCCAAACAGTAGTTTACCCCCAAATATGGGGAATCAGCGTACTCAAAACAAATTGAACAATAACTCTTGGGTCCAATTTCTTCCTGTTACCCTGGAAATATAAAAAATTGAGGGCGAAAATATCATTTTGTGAAAATATATGATTTTTATTTTATGGACTCAGTTATAAACTTCTGTGAAGCACTTGGGCTCAAAGTGCTCACCACACATCTAGATAAGTTCCTTGGGGGCTTGTCTCCAAAATGGGGTCACATGTGGGGGTTTCACTGTTTAGGCACATCAGGGCTCTCCAAAGCGACATGACACCTGCAGACCATTCCATCAAAGTCTGCATTACAAAACGTCACTACTTCTATCCGAGCCCTGAACATGTCCACACAGTAGTTTTTCTCCACATATGGGGTATCGGCGTACTCGTGACAAATTGGACAACAATTTTGGGGTCCAATTTCTCCTGTTACCCTAGGAAAATAAAATTGTGACTAAATGATCATTTTTGTAGAAAAAAATAGAATTTTTTAATTTTCATGCCAGAACGTTATAACTTTAGTGAATTACTGGGGGTTTAAAGTGCTCATAACAGATCTAGATATGTTCCTTAAGGGGTCTAGTTTGCCAAAATGGGTCACTTCAGGGGTTTCCACTGTTTAGGCACATCAGGGGCTCTCCAAACGTGACATGGCGTCTGATCTCAATTCCAGCCAATTCTGCGTTGAAAAAGTCACATGGTGCTCCTTCCCTTCTGAGCTTTGCCGTGCACCCAAACAGTAGTTTACCCCCAAATATGGGGTATCAGCGTACTCAAAACAAATTGAACAATAACTCTTGGGGTCCAATTTCTTCTGTTACCCTTGGGAAAATAAAAAATTGAGGGCGAAAATATCATTTTTGTGAAAAATAATATGATTTTTTATTTTTATGGCTCTACGTTATAAACTTCTGTGAAGCACTTGGGGGCTCAAAGTGCTCACCACACATCTAGATAAGTTCCTTTGGGGTCTTGTTTCCAAAATGGGGTCACATGTGGGGGTTTCCACTGTTTAGGCACATCAGGGGCTCTCCAAAGGCGACATGACACCTGCAGACCATTCCATCAAAGTCTGCATTACAAAACGTCACTACTTCTATTCCGAGCCCTGACATGTGCCCACACAGTAGTTTTCTCCCACATATGGGGTATCGGCGTACTCAGGACAAATTGGACAACAACTTTTGGGGTCCAATTTCTCCTGTTACCCTAGGGAAAATAAAAAATTGGTGACTAAATGATCATTTTTGTAGGAAAAAAATAGAATTTTTAATTTTCATGCCCAGACGTTATAAACTTTAGTGAAATACTTGGGGTTTAAAGTGCTCATAACAGATCTAGATATGTTCCTTAAGGGGTCTAGTTTCCAAAATGGGGTCACTTTCAGGGGGTTTCCACTGTTTAGGCACATCAGGGGATCTCCAAACGCGACTTGGCGTCCAGCCAATTCTGCGCTGAAAAAGTCAAAGGCGCTCCTTCCCTTCCGAGCTCTGCCATGCACACAGTGGTTTACCCCCACATATGGGGTATCAGTGTACTCAGGACAAATTGGACAACAACTTTTGGGGTCTTGTTACCCTTGGGAAAATAAAAATTGGGGTGAAAAGATCATTTTTGTGGAAAAAATATGATTTTTTTCATTTTACGGGTCTACGTTATAAACTTGTATGAAGCACTTGGGGTTCAAAGTGCTCACCACAGATGTAGATAAGTTCCTTATGGGGTCTAGTTTCTAAAATGGGGTGACTTGGGGGTTTCCACTGTTTAGGCACATCAGGAGCTATCCAAACACGACATGGTGTCTAATCTCGATTCCAGCCAATTTTGGTTTGAAAATGTCAAATGGCGCTCCTTCCATTCCGAGCTCTGCCATGCTCCCAAACAGTGGTTCCCCCCACATATGGGGTATCAGTGTACTCAGGACAAATTGGACAACAACTTTTGGGGTCCAATTTCCTTGGGAAAAATCAAAAATTGGGGACTAAAAAATCATTTTTGTGGAATTTTTTTTTTCACACCCAGGCATTATAAACTTTAGTGAAACACTTGGGGGTTCAAAGTGCTCACAACAGAAGTTCCTCAGGGGGTCTAGTTTTGAAAATGGTGTCACTTTGGGGGGGTTTCCACTGTTTAGGCACATCAGGGGCTTTCCAAACGCAACATGGCGTCCAATCTCCATTCCAGCCAATTTTGGTTTGAAAAAGTCAAACGGCGCTCCTTACCTTCTGAGCCCTGCAGTGCGCCCTGACATTGGTTTCCCCCACATATGGGGTATCGGTGTACTCAGGAGAAATTGCACAACAACTTTATCTGTCCATTGTCTCCTTTTACCCTTGTTAAAATAAAAAAAATTGTTTGTAAAAGATCATTTTTGTGACTAAAAAGTAGTGTTGAGCGATACTGCTCGATATCTAAAAATATCGTATCGAAATGGTATCGCCGATATCACTAAATATCGTCGATATCCGATTCTGATACCGGAAGTCCCATGTAAGTCTATGGGAACAAAATATCGCAACAAAAAAAACCCTTTCTTTCGTTGTAAACACAAAATATACATACATAGAATACATATATATATATATATACATGTCATTGTGACATATATATATATATATTTATAGTTTATACACTTCTACATAGTAAAATAGACTCTGATTCAATTGCCGGGTAAAGCCGTGACATACCCCATAGAAGTCGACGGGCTCGGTGCCGAGTACCCCCAAAACCTCTGGCTCTGTGCGACTCAACTTGGGCGTCACGAACAGGATTCTGTAGCTCGCTATAAGCGAGTCCTGTGTGCCTGAATTGAACTGGTTTTGTGCTTGAGAATTGCTAAAATCATCAGAGAATGTATTTGCCATTTTTCAGCCATATCTGCGTCACGACGAGGCACTGGTGAAGAAGAAGGGCGTGCTCTTCGTGGGTGTACACTCACTCAGTGGCGCGAAAACGATGGCCGACCACTGTAAATGGTACTGCAATGTAAGATCGTGCCCACAGCTCTTCAGTTCCGCCTCCTCATCCTCCTCAGTGTGCGGAAACTAACACGAAGGTCCCGCCTCCCTACAAAAGAGGGGCCCTCTCCAGATGCTAATGACACATGTGACTTGGCAGAGATGGTTAATGGACACGAGCAGAAGTGTGAAGGGATGGAGCAGTCAGAGCTCTCCCCCCACGGAAGCGACCCGATCGCCACGGAACCACCGTTGGGCACCCGGCCTGGAAACCCTCCTACGCTGCAAGAAGCGGAGGATACCCTAAGAGGCCTGGCCCGGCACCGGGAGGAGGTCGCCAGGATGGAAGCCAGCTGGCGTGCCCTAAAAATAAACTTGGAGCGGCGCCAATCCCTCTTACCTGAAGTGTCTGTACCGGAAGGTGAGGCACCCCTTCTAGTAGAGGAGTCCGTGCGGGCATCCCAGCCCTTGCAATGTGATCCGGTTGACGTTGTCGCAGTGGAGGCACCCGTTCGTGCAAAAAACTCTGCACCGGCAGCACCCCAGATCCCGCTGTCTGCCCCCGTCGCTGAGACAGAAGAAGCGACACCCGTCCTCATGGAGGAGGCCGCGCAGGCACCAGAGCACTACCTGCCTGTACCGGAGCCCCGACTGTCATCTGTTCCAGAGCCGGCTGCTTCCTCCGCAGGTGAGCGCCGCCAGGACTGGGGGGCGCCAGGAGAGCTGCTGCAAACCGGACACTGTAAGCTGGCATTTGATGGTGGAGACATGGAGCAGCTGGTGGAGGAGAATTACAACCGGCGTCAGGAGGAAGAGTGGAGACGTTGGGAGCGGGAAGCAGAGCGACAAAGGGAGCAGCGAGAAACCCAAAAGCTTCGGCAACGTAACCTGGAGAAGGACCGGGCAGATAAGGACCGGATGAGAAAAGATAAAGGAACCCTGTGGGAGCCGCGGCGTAAGGGTGCAGTACGGAGCTTTAAATTGAAAGGTGGTTGGGGCTTCATCCAGGAGCCTGGACTTTATTTAGAAGTTTTGTGAACCGGCGGGACGTGGAGGCTCACCTCCCAGAAGGACACCCGGGGAGGGACCTGTTGCCAGGAGACTTGGTGACTTACACCCGACACTGGGGTTACAATGGATGGTACGCCCTAAATGTTACCAGGTGCGACCCCTACTCCCCAGAGTGTCAGGAACCTGTGAGACCCTCGGAGCCTTCAGCCTCCCACATCCAGGCCTCTGCAAAAGTGCCCACCCCACGCCGTAAATCTTCCCAGCCTCCCTCAGTGGTCTCCTCAGCAGCCCCAGCTATGGACATGATAAGTATAGCTGGCCCGTACCTGGCGCCTATTAGGCCCCCTGGGGTTCGTTCAGTCGGGACATAGGGTTCCAGACCCGGAGGGAGATGAAAGAGGTGGCCACACAGACCCAGATAGCGGGTCACGACTTGACTGTACAGGCCACACGACGTCATCAGGTCCTGGTGGTCCTTGGTGTCTCGGATGTTTGGCAAGCATCAGAAGAGTACCAGGTGGTACCTGGAACACCCCTGCCAAAGAATTATAAATAACCCGGACAGGGTCCCTGTATGTAAATAGTTAAATTGTTGATGTACCCGGACGGGTGAATGTTCATAAAAAAAGTTTTTTAATTTAGTAAAAAAAAAAAACACAGTTTTCATTACTTTTATTACAGTCTCATCCTGCGACGCCATCGATCTCCTGTAAAAAAATGAAAAAAAAAAAAAAAAGTATACCACCTGACCGACACAGTCCATAGTAACGAGTGTCCCACGACGATCCAGCTCTGCTACATCAGAATGACAGGCAGAGCCTGTCATCCCGGCGCAGCACAGCTGATTACCTGCTTCCCCAGGGGTGACGTCATCGGACTGGTTTACGGCCGGAATTACCCTGCAGTCACTGCAGTTATCGCGAAAAACTGCATGTGACCGCCAGGGAGAAGATAATGGCGGCCATCAAGCAGTCCAGGACGTGACCGCCGGAGATCTTCTGCCAGGTAAGTGCCGCTGACTCCTGACAGACCCGACCGACGGACACTCACAGTGACAGTGACAAATCCGATTCCGGTATTCGATATGACGAAAATATCGGTATTCGGAATCGAAAGGCCGATACAGCTAATATCGGCCGATACCCGATATTTGCAGTATCGTATCGCTCAACACTACTAAAAAGCTAAATATTCATTTTTTCCTTCCATGTTGCTTCAGCTCCTGTGAAGCACCTGAAGGATTAATAAACTTCTTGAATATAGTTTTGAGTACCTTGAGGGGTGCAGTTTTTTGAATGGTGTCACTTTTAGATATTTTCTGCCATAGAGAACCCTCAAAGTGACTTCAAATGTGAGTGGTCCCTAAAAAATATGGCTTTGTACATTTTGTTGTAAAAATGAGAAATCGCTGGTCAACTTTTAACTCATAACTTCCTAATAAAAAAAAATTTTGGTTTCAAAATTGTGCTGCTGTAAAGTAGACCTGTGGAAAATGTTATTTAGCAACTATTTTGTGTGACATATTTCTCTGTTTAACGGGAATAAAAATTCAAAGTTTGAAAATTGCAAAATTTTCAAAATTTTTGCCATATTTCCATTTTTTTCATAAATAAACACAAGTTGTATCGAATAAATTTTACCACTATCATGAAGTACAATATGTCACGAGAAAACATTCTCAGAATCGTGAAGATCCGTTGAAGCATTCCAGAGTTATAACCTCATAAAGAGACAGTGGTCAGAATTGTAAAAATTGGCCCGGTCATTAACGTGCAAACCACCCTAGGGGGTTAAGGGGTTAAAGATGAGTTAGCACATGCAGATACTCATCAAGAGTTAGAGGCGTCCATACAGCATTGCATACTCATTGACATATGTATTATTGAGCAAAGACAGGAGAAATTTGCAGCGTTTAATCGTGTCACTAATTCTCCCCTTTCTCCTAAAGAACCTGCAGGAAAATCCTCAAGGGAAATGGAACAAGTTTCTATTCAAGTGGATTCTTTACAGCGGCGTGAGAGTAATGAGCACAGTGAGCATTGTTTCCATGAGAGTTTGTGTTTCTACTGCAGTAAATCAGACCATTTCCTTATTAACTGTCCCAAGCTGTCTCGCAAGGTACTAGCCACGGTAAGGGAGTATGAGTATTAGGATGCTGAATCGGTTGTTTTTGGGTCCAGTTCTTCTTTGAATGCTGTCTTTCAATTCTCTATCGGTGACTGCCTCTCCTAAGATATGGAAGGATAAAGATATACACTGCTCCCTCCCCATTAAGAACTTGTTGTCGGGATATTTGATCTCCTGTCCAGCCATGGTAGATTCTGGGGCGTGAGGAAACTTTATGGACTACACCTTTGCCAAAGAACATGGCATACAGATTTAACAGAGAGCCACCCCACTAACCATGGAAACAGTGGATGGTTCCCCTCTCGTTTCAGGACCAGTGGATCAGGAGACATTACCTCTGGAGATTTGCATAGAACCCATTTATCAGGAAGTGCTTTCCTTTATGTTAATTTCTTTGCCACATTTTCCTTTAATTCTAGGAATTCCCTTGCTGCAGTCACAGAACCCAATCATCAACTGGGAGACTAAGGAGATCACTCTTCCAGCAAAGGACATACCAGTAACAAGTCAGGCAAGATGTCAGGATCCAGATTGTATCATTAAGGTATCAATGTTACAATCCATTTATAATGAATTTTCTGATATTTGTGATAAGAAAATGGCAGATCAGCTTCCTCCTCACAGACCCTATGATTGTCCTATTGAACTACTTCCAGGGGCAGCTATTCCATCTAAGAATGTCTACCCACTAGCAGCTCCGGAGCTGCAGGCCTTAAAGGAATACATTGATGAGAATCTTACTAAGGGTTTCATTCGCCTCTCCTCATCACAGGCAAAAGCACCCATCATTTTCGTAAAAAAGGATGGAACTCTTAGACCCTGTATTGACTATTGGGAGCTCAACAAGGTAACCATTTAGAACCGTTATCCTTTGCCGTTAATTCCTGAACTGCTGGAAAGAGTATGACATACTAAAATCTTCTCTAAGTTGGATCTTCGAGGAGCTTATAACCTAGTTTGGATCCGCTCTGGGGATAAATGGAAGACGGCATTTAGATGTCATTATGGGCACTTCGAGTATCTTGTGATGCCTTTTGGTCTCTGCAACGCTCCAGCAACCTTCCAACACTTGGCTAATGACATTTTTAGAGATCTGCTAGATCATTTTGTTGTAATCTAGCTTGACGATATTTTGATTTTATTTTTTTCCGATTCATTGCAGGAACATCAAGAACATGTTAAGACTGTTTTAAGATGCCTGAAAGAGAATCATCTCTATATCAAGCCTGGGAAATGTGAGTTCCATTGGACAGAGATTCAATTTCTGTGTTATTTCATCTTGCCACAGGGCTTAACATAGAGGCAAGTAAGATCCAGGCTATTCCTGATTGGCCCGCACCTAAAAATATCGAGGTGGTACAACGTTTTATCGGGTTCGCTAACTTTTATAGACAGTTTATTCGTAATTTCTCTGAGATTGTTCAACCTACTACGCAATTAACCAAGAAGGAAAAGACTTTCTTGTGGTCTGTAGAGGCTCAAGAGCAGTAGCGTAGTTACTGGGGGGGCAGAGGGGGCCATTGCCCCGGGCCCTGTCACATGCAGGTGCCCACTGGGAGACATGGGCCATGTCTGAGGTGCAGGGAGAGCAGCACAATGCCAGCTCCCCTGTCTGACAGACTGCACAGCGGCTGGTTGCAGAGCCAGAGTCTCAGTCCCTGCAGTGTGCTGCTATCTCTCCGGAGAAGCTCCTTCCTGGCCGCAGCAGCTGCAGTTACTTTCTGTGCCGACTCTGATGGGCTCAGGCATGCTGGGTCCTAGTGCCCGCCTCACATGGACACTTCCTGGTCATGCCTCACTGTGCCTGCAAGCTTCATCAGTAAGTGGGGATGGAATTGATTACATTTGTTTAATTTGGACATCTCATGGTCACTGTGGGCTGAAATGTGAGAGGATGGGGGTATTATGGGGAGAGTAGACGGCACTGGGGGTGAATGTGAGAGGATGGGGGTGTTGTTGGGACTAGGGCAGTGGGGGTTAATGTGTGAGGATGGAGGTATTGTAGGGGCTAGGGCACTGGGGTTAATGTAAGAGGATGGGGCTAAGGCACTGTGGGTTGAAATGTGAGAGGATGGGGTATTGTTGGGGCTAGGACACTTGGGGGCGAGAATGTGAGAGGATGGGGTGTTGGGACTAGGGCAGTGGGGGTTAATGTGTGAGGATGGAGGTATTGTGGGGGCTAGGGCACTGGGGGTTAATGTAAGAGGATGGGGCTAAGGGTTAATGTGAGAGGATGGGGGTATTATGGGGAGAGGAGACAGGACACTGGGGGTGAATGTAAGAGGATGAGGGTATTGTGGGGGCTAGGGCACTGGGGGCATAATGTGAGAGATGGGGGTATTGTGGGGGCTAGGGCACTGGAGGCTTAATGTGAGAGGATGGGGTATTGTGGGGGCTAGGGCACTGGGGGGTGAATGTGAGAGGATGCGGGGTATTATGGGGAAGAGGAGCCGGCACTGGGGTAAATGTGAGAGGATGGGGTGTTGTTGGGGCTAGGGCAGGGGGGGTTAATGTGTAAGGATGGAGGTATTGTGGGGGTTAGGGCACTGGGGTGGTTAATGGAAGAGGATGGGGCTAGGACACTGGGGGTGGATGTAAGAGGATGGGGGTATTATGGGAGAGAGGAGACAGGGCACTGGAGGGTTAATGTGAGAAGATGGGGGTATTGTGGGGGCTAGGGCACTGGGGGGCTTAATGTGAGAGGATGGGGTATTGTGGGGGCTAGGGCACTGGGGACTGAATGTGAGAGGATGGGGGGTATTATGAAGAGAGGAGACAGGTCACTGGAGGGTTAATGTGAGAGGATGGGGTTAATATCTAAGTATTAGTATAACCAGGATAAGTATAAGGCCGGCGTCACACTTGCGAGTGTGATGCGAGAAACTCACGCATCAACACCCAGCGCTGCCACCGGCACTCGGACCGGCATGTGCGGCTGCATAGAAATACATGCAGCCGCACACTCCGTTCCCGAGTGCCGGTGGCAGTGCCGGGTGTTGAGGTGCGAGACTCGTGCGAGTTTCTCGCAAGTGTGACCCCGGCTTTAGCATAAGGGTGCAGGCAGACGGCCGTATAACTCATGCGAGGATCACTTCGCAATCCTCGGACTGCCTGCTGCCGCTCCTGACATGAGCGTGACAGTGTGATCGATTACTATGCAGCTGTTACACTCAGGTCAGGAGAGACGATGGTCAGTCCGAGGATGGTGATACGATCCTCGCATGAGAAATATGTCCGTCTGTCGGCCACTTAACAAGTGTAACCATGAGCTGCATTCTATTTAATAATTTCATAATTCATTTATTATTATAAAGTTATTAAAGGCTCAGCATAATTGTCTGCAGTCACTCTGAGACTACAGATGGCCAAATCATGATATGGTACGCCTGCCGTTATGAGACCCCAAGACCACTGGTGCGATCAGGCGGTCATGTGACCACATTTGCTATTTGCACATGTCGACTAGATAAGTTTGACTTCTCTCAATAGAAGATAATTGGAAGAAGCGGAAAGAGTCATCACACGACCCCCTGCTCACATCAGTGATGCTATGGCCATTACTACTGTACATAGGGGGACTCAGCTAATTATTATGTGGGCACTTAAGCATTATTATTTATAGGGGCACCAGTAGGGTAGTTACTGGGTGGGAGACGGTGCTGAGCTGGCTGTCAGTCAGTCCCGTGGTGCTCTTACAGCCGCCACTTTCTATACACAGAGCAGTGACTGAAACCGTGCCAGCGCAACCGCTATGACTGGAAGAGCAAGGCTGCCGGAGGAATAAAGTTAATTTCCTCCTGGCAGAGGGGCTCTCAGTGCAGGCGCCGCACAGTGTCAGAACACTATTAACTATTATACTGTGTATTGGAGGAGCAGTGGGGACATCATTCTATATATAGGGGAACTCTGGGGACATTATACTGTATGTACGGGAGCTGCGGGCCCATCATACTGTATATAAGGGAGCTGTGTGCCTGCCATACTGTATATAGGGGAGCTGTGGGATCATCATACAGTGTATAGGGGAGCTGTGGGAGCATCATAGTGTGTATAGGAGAGCTGTGGGAGCATCATAGTGTGTATAGGGGAGCTGTGGGATCATGCTGTGTATAGGGGAGCTGTGGGATCATCATACGGTGTATAGGGGAACTGTGGTATCATCATACAGTGTATGAGGGAACTGTGGGATCATCATACAGTGTATAGAGGAGCTGTGGGATCATCATATGGTGTAGAAGGGAGCTATGGGCCCACCATACTGTATATAGGGGAGTTGTACATGGGAATGTAAGGGACATAATTAAATGTGGGCACTTAAACATTATTGTTATAGGGGCTTTCAGTATTGTGACCATCAAAGTTGCACATGGAGTATTATTACTTTCTAGGGACAAAATGTGGAGGGCACATGCACAGGAAATTAATATTGGCAATTTTACCATCTAGAGAGCACAAAGGAGGCATTATTATGGTCTAAGGTGTACAGTGGGGGCATTATTATGTGGGGCACTAGGAGGAGCTCTGTTTTTGTACCACACAGCAGGTTCAGTAATAGGGACACATACGGCAGCAGCGGCTCAGTATCGGGGTATCAGATGCAGTAATAGGGACACATATAGCAGCAGTGGCTCAGTATTGGGGTATCAGGTGCAGTAATAGGGACACATACGGCAGCAGTGGCTCAGTATTGAGGTATCAGCAGGATGAGGAGTTGGTGCAGGTTGGGAATACATTGTGGAAACACAAGAAGCAATGGGATGAAACTGAAAGGGAGAAGATACAGATTAGATAAGAGAAAAAAACTTTTTTACAGTGAGAGCGATCAATGAGTGGAACAGGCTGCCACAAGAGGTGGTGAGTTCTCCTTCAATGGAGGTCTTCACACATAGGCTGGACAGACATCTGTCTGAGATGGTCTAGTGAATCCAGCATTGAGCTGGGGGTTGGACATGAGGATTATGATTCTACATGTGAACGGTGCTGGAAATGTGAGAAGCCAGATGTGTATTTGTTGTAATCTCTCCAGATGAGTCCCGGCTGGAGAAATCGACATGTCGGTCTGGGCTAGATGGAAAAGACCGGAAAAGTGAATGACTCCACCTGAAAGGACGTCCTCTGTAAGTCACCATCTATAACTGTACTGTAAATTCTTATATGTTCTGTAGGACTGGTATCTACCACTATATGTCACCATAAGGCGGTAATATCAGTGCTGGTGTTTGTATGGAGATTTATTTTCAATGACAGTGCGGCCATCTCTTGAGGTTCCCCTATACCCATATGGCTATAATCATGATTACCTGGTTAGGGGCCACAAGGAGACACAGACAGAAAGGGCCCCTGTGCAAGAACAATATATGGGCGCTTTGCAGCCCAAGAGCTCCTAAAAATGCAAAATTGCACCTTCTTGGAGGAATATATGGGCCCCCTTACCTCTTGCACCCATGTGCGGTTGCGCAGGTTGCTCCAATTATATGTCCTACTGTTAGGGGCCCACTCAGATGTTTCTCCCCCCCTGAGCTGAACCCCTAGCTACGCCTCTGCGTCAAGAGGCTTTTGATTGTCTTAAGTCCCGTTTTACTTCTGTACCTCTGATTCATCATAACCCAGCACATCCTTTCATTGTAGAAATGGAGGCTTCGGTTTGTGCTCTGGGGAGAGAAAGGTCTGTTACATCCATGTGCTCTTTTCTCTCATAAACTTTCTGCTTCGGAGAAGAATTATTGTCCCAGAGTTACCCCAACAGAACAGAGCCAGAAGACCACAGCGTCTGATGGCTCCTGCTTCGCCGCTGAGAAGAAGCACTTCTCCGGTGTATTAAAGGTGTTTGTTTTCTTTCTGCAGGACAGGGGTTAATCAGCCATGTGGAAATCCCTGCTTTCAGCTGTGCTTGGTTAGCCACTCCTCTCTCCTATAAAAGCTAGATCTGCTGGCCAGGTCCTTATTTGAGTTAACACTTGCTACAAAGATCTGGAGAGGGAGAAGCTGGTGTTTGGAGAGCTGGAGGAGTTAATTGTGCGACTGTTGCTTGGTTTGTACGCTTGGAGATTCCTCAAACTTACCTGCTTTATTTTCTCCCCCCTACCTTCACACCCTGGTGTATACCTCTGTTGTTTGTGAGAGTATTATTTGTGTGAGTGGAATTTTCTTTTAGGGCCCCGTCACACATAGCGACACACCAGCGATCCCGACAACGATATGAACTTGTCGGGATCGCTGATGTGTCGCTACATGATCGCTGGTGAGCTGCCAAACAGGCAGCTCACAGCAGCGATCAGGACAGCGACTATGCGGGTAACAAGTGATGCACGTCGCTTAGTTACCCACAGTGCACCTTAGATACCAGCGTGCTGATGCAGGGAGCTGGTAACCAAGTACACAACAAGTTTCTAGGTGCCGTGCGGCACCTAGAAACCCGATGTGTACATTGGTTACCAGCTCCCCTGCATCAGCGCGCTGGTATCTAACGTACAAATCGGGTTTCTAGGCGCCGAGAGGCGCCTAGAAACCCGATGTGTACCTTGGTTACCAGCTCGCTGATCGATGGTCTCCCGCCTGCCACCCGCAGCGATGCGTGCTGGCCAGCGGGAGACCAACGATCAAAAAAATGTCCAGGACTTTCAGCGACGATCAGCGATACCCAGCAAGGGGCTGATCGTCGCTGCGTGTCACACACAGCGATATCGCTGGGGAGATCGCTGTTGCGTCACAAAACTTGTGACTCAGCAGCGATCTCGCTTGCGATCTCGCTATGTGAGACGGGGGCTTTACCCTTCTCTCGTTCCCCTGTCTTTTGGGTTAGTGTACTACAGTACACGGTAGCACCTCTCTTCCCAGGGTGGGGGAAGGGGACAGACGCAGGGCTAAAGCCAGGAGACAGGGCAAGGGCGGAGGCCCTGGCATTCTCGCAATCTGAGGTTTCCCGGGGAACAGGGCGAGTTAGGGTGCTCCCTAGTGTTAGGGCCAGGAAAGGTGCCCTTGGTCCCAGTTTACTCGCCAGTCCAATCGTGACAATTATGATGTGGGAGATAAAGAGCTTCTAGCCATTATCGCTGCAATAAGGAATGGAGGCACCAGAGGCAGGGGCAGCACAACAAGTTATTGTGCTCAAGGATCATCATAACCTGGAATTTCTTTGATCTGCTAGATGTCTTTCTCCATGTCAGGCTCGTTGGATTTTGTTTTTGAATCCATTTAATTTTGTAATTTCATACCACCCAGGTTCACGTAATGGGAAAGCGGATGCTTTGCCCGAATCCATGCCACTGATTTCGTACCTGGGACCCCATCCAAGACCATTTTGTCATATGCCAACTTTGTCGGAGTCGTCCTAAATAAGGACTTATGGAAGACTACTAAGGAGGCCTATGACGCAGAACCCTTTCCTACTAACCCGACTCAAGAACGGTATGTGGGTCCGGGATCAACGTTTTTACATTCCGGAGGTCATAAGGCTGCAGGTCCTCAAGTTTGTCCATGACTCCAAGTTGGCTGGTGTCATGGGTGCATCGCCACGAAAATCGTCGCGATTGCACATTCTGACTTCTCACAGCTGAGCTGCTGTTTCTTTGTGTTTGGTAATGAGAGAGTTAATTTTACCTAGCTCTTTGCTAAGACTAGGTCCAGCCTCGCCCGGCTGCTTTTGATTATGTTCTAATTAGATTCCTTCATATACCTGCCAGTCTGCTTGTTAGAGGCCGGTGAAAGCATTCATGTAGTCTAGCAGACTGGAGCGGTTCTGAGAATACTTAAGCTAAGAGCTCCTTAGTTGTTTTTACTCTTATAGCTTATAGTTTATCTCTGAGACCTTAGGTGTTCCTACTGTGTGTGAGTGTTGTATGTAAGACTTTATTTACTTTATTTCTTGTCTTTCTTGTATGTCTTTCTGTTCATTAACCGTTACCTGTTCATTCCCTTTGGTGGTATTCAGGGTCCTTCTTAGGACTAGAATACAGTTGGCAGGGATTGATAGGAGACAGGGTTTACGCTGGTGGCCTGGACCTCTGTACCTTTAACAGTACCTCCAGGTTGAGGGATTAGTTAGGACCCCAGTTTAGGGTCAGCTTAGACCCCGGTCACCCTCTAGCCGGAGACAGCGTATAACGGATTCCGTTTTGACCCACTGGACATTCTGTCAGGTAAATCTATGTTATCATATATCTATGCGCATGTTATATAGTATGTTGCCCTTTTGATATAGATTACTGACATCACATATATATATCTGCTATACAGCGTGACAGCTGGTCATCGGGGGGTACAGAAGACACAGGAGTTTCTGACCCATTTCTTTCGGTGGCCTACCTGAGTGACGTGAAGAGCTATGTTCTCTCTTGTGAGGTATGTGCACGTTTTAAGATTCCTCGTGTATCATCTACTGGATTGCTGCAACCACTGCCCGTTCCTGCTCACCCTTGGGGTCTACTTCTACGGACTTTACAGTGGAATTGCCCACCTCTGGGAAAAGAACTATTCTGGTTGCAGTAGATCGCCTTACTAAAGCTGTCAACTTCATTCCTTGTACTGGTCTTCCCTTAGCTAAGGAGACGGTAGATCTGGTAATTAAGAATGTGTTCCGGCTGCATAGAGTTCCAGATGAGATCATCTCTGATCGGGGAGTGCAATTTACTTCCAGATTCTGGAAGGGATTTTTTTCTGCGCTTGGTATCAATGTCTGTCTGTCTTCAGCATATCATCCTCAGACGAATGGGCAGACGGAGCGGACTAATCAGACTCTGGAGCAGTATCTTCGGTGCTATTTCAGCCACTCGCAGGATGACTGGTTGGAGTTGCTTCCTCTAGCAGAGTTCTCTTACAATAACTGAATGCATCTACTAAGGTAACACCCTTCTTTGCCAACCTGGGTTATCATCCTAGTGTTTTTTCCCAGATCCCCGATCAATGCTCCGGTGCCTGCAGTAGATGAGAGGTTGGTGATGAAACAAAATTTGGAAACTCTGACGTAATCGCTATCTACTGCATAGGAGATACAAAAAATCAGCCGATAGGTTCCGGAGACCTGCAACCATATTTCAGGTAGGAGACTGTGTGGTTATCCATTAAGAATTTGAAATTGAATGTTCCGTCACAAAAGCTGGGACAAAAACTCATCGGCCCATTCAAGGTCTCTGGGATCGTGAGCTCCGTTGCCTGCCGTACGAAACTACCAAGGACCATGAAGGTACACCCTGTCTCCTTATTAAAACCTGTGTCTCCGAATACTTTTCAGGGTCGTATTGCGCCTCCTCCTCAGCCTGTGATGGGGGACGGGCAAGAATAATTTGTTGTGGAGATGATTCTGGACTCCAGAAACCGCAGGAATCAGCTGCAGTACCTTATTAAGTGGCACGGATATTCATCTGAGAACTCTTGGAAGCCGATGAGTAATATCTGTTCTTTTCAAATGATTGCTGTTTCATCAGAAATATCCTTGAAAACCTGGTCCTTGATCGTCCAGATGTCACTTCAAATGTGGGAGTAATGTAAGTATTCCGGATGTTACAAGGAGCCTGTTTGCCCTTATCCAAGATGGAGTCTGGTATTTCGTCCTGCCCTTAAACTTCCTGTCTGTCCTGTATTTAAGTCCGGTTTGGGAAACACTCCTTGCCTGAGCATTTTGTTTGTTGATGGCTCCTGAGCTTCCTCCTGGCTTGCTTCTGTAGATCCTATTGCTGCTCCTTACTCTGTGCTCTGCCTCATTACTTTCAGCTGCTTTTAGTCATCAGTGCTGCTTCCTGGTCCTGGCTGTGGTTACCTTTGTTCGGACGTCTGAGTGAGGAGTTATACTTTCCTGGAACTATGGTGTCCGTAAGAACCTTGACATTATTATCAGTGTACAAATTTTAGAACTGTGTTCTGTGCGGGCTGCGGTGCTGGACTTTGCAGGTCTTTTTCAACCCTAAAGTAGTACACTGGAAATCCTCCTCATTTCTGAACATCACCTGCATATTTCTGGACTTCCATGAAAGTTGCTGGACATTTTCATTATGTATAAGTGCCGGTCACACTCTGCTTTATGTAACATAGTTGGTGGTCATTTTCGTTACGTATAAGTGCAGGTTGTGCTCCGCTTCAGTTAATGTAGTTGCTGGCCATTTTTGTTTTGTGCTGTATGCACTTTGCTGTAAATTCAGGATTCTCTGTTAGTTTATGTTTCACACCTTGCTGGTTAATACAGTTTATTTTGTCACAACTTCGGTCTCAGATTTGTTCTTATCCCATGCAATCAGATTCTATAGTATCTTCATAATTGTTACAGGTATATATAATGTATCACAGGCAGCACTGGAAGGTGTATATAATGTATCACAGGCAGCTCTATAGGGTGTATATAGTGGATCACATGCTGCACTATACGATGTATATTGTGGATTACAGGCAGTACTGGAAGGTGTATATAATGCATCACAGAGGGGTTAAATTAGTGTACACTCTGACTTAATACTGCGAGGTGCTGGTGTAACGGACTGTAAGTCCCTTAAGTCAAATAGGTAATATTCATCGCACACTCTCATAGATCAATTTGCAAGAAAATGTTCAATTTATTTAAAGAGACATTAGTGGGCGCAAAATCAAATAAACAATGGCAAAAGCGACTTAAAAACAAATGATGTTTCGACCCACCCGGGTCTTAATCATGATAATAAAGTATAAGAGGAATATATATAGGCAGAGGATTCCCAGAGGGATACACAATTGCTTCCGGTTGCGGTTAAGCATCTATCAAGTAGGTGATTATTCCAATAGATTAGGGACCTCATTAACTGCCTGTGATGAGCGGCGCTCCAGGATCTTGCTGTTGTGGTGGCGCTCATCACAGGCAGTTAGTAAGGTCCCTAATAGGCCTCTGCCTATATATGTTCCTTTTACACTTTATTACCACTGGATTAAGCGACTCTATGATTTAGACCCAGGAGCGTCGAAACGTCACATGTTTTTCATTCACTTTTGCCATTGTTTATTTGATTTTGCTCCCACTAATGTCTCTTTAAATATAATGTATCACAGGCAGCACTGGAGGGTGTATGTAATACATCCCAGGCAGCACTATAGGGTGTATATAGTGGATCACAGGCAGCACTATAGGGTGTTTATAGTGGATCACAGGCAGCACTATAGGGTTTATATAGTGGATCACAGGCAGCACTATAGGGTGTATATAATGTATCAAAAGCAGCACTGAAGGGTATACATACCTCCCAACTTTTGAAGATGGTAAAGAGGGACAAAGTTTGTGGTGCGCGTAGCGCGCCGTGGCAAATTTTAGGCCACGCCCTGACCACATCCATTTCACAACTAATCACACCCATGTCCACACCCCAACCACACCCATTTAGCACTGCTGATCACACTAGTACTGAGGGCACAGTGGCTGGCATTATAGGATCAGTGGCTGGTACTGTGGGCACACTGACTAGTACTGAGGAAAAGAGAGAGAACAGAGAGAGAAAAAAGAAAACAGAGAGAAAGAGAGCAGAAAGAAAGGGGAATGCAAGAAAGAACAGAAAAGAAAGAACAGAGAGAAAGAGGGGACAGAAAAAAAGAACAGAGAGAAAAAAAAGAGTGGAAAGAAAGAACAGAGGGAGAGAGAAAGAAAGAGGGGAAAGAAAGAACAGAGAGAAAGAAAGAGGGGACAGAAAAAAAGAACAGAGAGAGAAAGAAAAGGAGGGGACAGAAAGAACAGGGCGAGAGAAAGAAAAGGGAAAGAAAGAACAGAGAGGGAGAGAGAAAGAAAGAGGGGAAAGAAAGAACAGAGAGAGAAAGAAAGAACAGAGAGAAAAACAGAAAGAATGAAACAAAGAAAGAGGGGACAGAAAGAATAAACAGAGAGAAAAAAAAGAAAGAGGGGAAAGAAAGAACAAAGAGAGAAAGAAAGATGGGAAAGAAAAAAACAGAAAGAAAGAGGGGAAAGAAAGAAAAAAGAGAGAAAGAAAGATGGGAAAGAAAGAAAGAAAGATGGGAAAGAAAGAAAGAGAGAGAGAAAGAAAGAAAGAACAGAAAGAGAAAGAAAGAGAGGAAAGAAAGAAAGAACAGAGAGAGAAAGAACAGAAAGAGAAAGAAAGAGGGGAAGAAAGAACAGAGAGAGAGAGAAAGAAATATGGGAAATAAAGAACAGAGAGAGAGAGAAAGAAAGGGGACAGAACAAAAGAACACAGAGATAGAAAAAAAGAAAGATGGGAAAGAAAGAACAGAGAGAAAGAAATAGGGGAAAGAAATTACAGAGAGAAAGAAAGAAAGAAAAAGAACACAGAGAGAGAGAAAACAGAAAGAAAGAGGGGAAAGAAAAAGAACAGAGAGAGAAAGAAAGAACAGAGAGAAAGAAAGAACAGAGAGGAAAGAGCAGAGAGAGAGAAAGAAAAAAAGGATTAGAGAGAGAACAGAGAAGGAAAGAAAGGAGAGAGAGAGAGAGAAAGAACAGAGAGAGAAAGCGAGAAGGAAAGAACAGAGAGAGAGAAAAAGAACAGAGAGAGAGAAAGAAAGATTCTATAAAGATAGTATAGCAGCCTGGCTCCCATTGTAGTGCCCACCTGAGCCTCCCGATGCAGGACATATCATGATCCGCTCACATGGCCGAGATCCCCGATTCCAAGGCGATCCCGCTGTCCGCGCTGTCGGAGGAGGACACGGTGATGGATCTGAAGCATTCCCTGAAGTGCCTCCATGGTTCCGTCACAATCTCTTCCTAAAATTACCTCATTTCCGGTCAGCTTCCAGCACATCACTTCCGGTGGAACGTCACGTGCGAGTTTTAAAGTGCTCCTCGGGGCTCTGCCGTGTACTCCTGTGTCCAGGGGAACAGTAAGCTCCCGGCCGGGACAGCGGGGCAGACTCTCAAAATTGGGACTGTCCCGCTGGATCTGGGACAGTTGGGAGGTATGAATGCTCCCCACCATACACCTTGTACACGCACGGCTCCGCACACCTCATACACACACGGTTCCGCTCCGTACACCTCTCGCACACATGGCTCCACTCAGTACACACACGTCTTCACTCCGTAAACCTCATACATATGCAGCCACACTCCGTACACCTCGTACACACGCGGCTCCACTCTGTACACCCCGTACACACATGTGTTGTGAATGGACTTGAAATGAGTTCTGAGCAGAGGCTCCCTCTGGTGGTACAAGCGGTACTGGACTGTCCAGTGAAGATTGTGAGGATTGGGAATCAGGTGTTACTGACTGGTCTTATATAAGGAGTCGCCTTCCCATCAGGGTTGCCGGTGATCAATTGTTCTGGTCTCAATCCTTGATTCCTGTTTCCTTTGTAGCCTGCTGTGTCGTGTCTGCATTTCCTGCTAACAGATAAGACATTTTCTTCTTTTTGTTTTTGTGCTTGATTTTTGCATTTTGTCCTGCACTTCTGTGGGGGCCTTCAGGGTCCCCTCCGGGGCATTTTGTCCTCTCAGTTTAGTTCAGCCACTGATGTTTGTACATTTGCTTTTTCCAGTTTTTTCAGTGGCTGCTGTTTTGATTTTGTTACACCAGAGAACTAATTTAGGTGGTAGAGGTCGTGTGATCTCAGGTGTTTTTGAAATTAGTAGAGTTGGTGCTTTTCAGGGTTTTTTGGGATTGCAGTAAGTGCCCTTCCTATCCTTTTCTATTTAGGTAGTTTGGGCCCCAACGTTTGCTCATTCTATTTTCTGTCTGTGTCAGTATTTCTTCTTGTCTAACCGCCATTACATGTTTGGGGGCTTTCTATGTTCTTTGGGGATCTGCTCCGGGGCAGATAGCTTTCCTCTTTCTATCTTTAGGTGTAGTTAGTTTCTCAGGCTGTGACGAGGCGTCTAGGACCAACGTAGGAACGCTCCACGGCTGCCTCTAGTTGTGGTGGTTAGTCAGGGTACTGCAATCTCATAGATTCCAACTGCTCCGGTGTATTGCCTTTTTACCTGCACTCCTCAGCTACCGAAACATAACAGTATCACCGGCCTAAAAATTGAAAATTGTATGGTACTCACAGAAGAGAAAAATATTGTGAAAGAAAAAAGGTTGTCAGAGTTGTCAGAGATATTTTTCTGTTTGTTGCATTTTTTTTTCCCTCTGTATCTCTGGGTGCTGGGGAGGATTTTTTCTCTCAATGGAGTTTGCACAGTTGTCTGGCCGTGTGGATCAGCTTGCCACTGAGGTTCGGAGTATTGCTACCTATCTTGCTAGGTTGCCTGTTGTGGAACCTAGGATTCCCATGCCAGATTTGTTTTTGGGGGATCGAGCCAAGTTTCTGAATTTCAAAAATAATTGTAAATTGTTTTTTGCCTTAAAATCTAAGTCCTCAGGGAACGCAGCGCAGCAGGTTCAAATTGTCATCTCTCCTGAGCGGCGATCCTCAGGATTGGGCTTTTTCCCTGACACCTGGGGATCCTGTTTTGAGTGATGTTGATGCATTTTTTCAGGCCTTGGGGTTATTGTACGATGAGCCTAATGTCACTGATCAAGCTGAAAAAGCCTTGTTGGCATTAAATCAGGGGCTTGATGAAGCTGAGTTATACTGTCAGAGATTCCGTAGGTGGGCAGTCCTGACCAAATGGAATGACGACGCTTTGGCAGCCCTTTTTCGGAAGGGTCTGTCAGATAATGTAAAGGATGTTATGGTGGGATTCCCTGTCCCCTCTGGTCTCAATGATTCTATGTCATTAGCGATTCAAATTGACAGACGTTTGCGTGAGCGGAGAAGTATGCGTGGAATAGTGTTGCCTTGTGAACCTACTTCTGAATCCATGCAGTGTGATAGAGTGGTTTCTGGGGCACAGCGTCATGAGTTTCGAAAGCGCAATGGGTTATGTTTTTACTGTGGTGATGCCTCTCATGCTATTTCAGTCTGCCCTAAGCGGGGAAGACGTTTTGCACGCTCAGTTGTCTTGGGTAGTGTTCAGACTAAGTTTTTATTAACTGTTACTCTGATATGCTCTCTGTCCTCATTTTCTGCTCAGGCTTTCGTTGATTCGGGAGCAGCTATTAACCTGATGGATTTTGATTTTGCTAAACGTTGTGGGTTTCCCTTGATACCCGTACAGAAGTCTATTCCCCTACTGGGGATCGATTCTACCCCTTTGGCTGAGAATAAACCTCAGTTCTCTACTCAGGTGATAATGAGGGTTGAACCTGATCATCAGGAGAGCTGCAAATTTTTGGTTCTGTATAATCTGCATGACATTATCGTACTGGGTTTCCCTTGGTTACAGTCTCATAATCCTGTTTTGGAATGGAAATCTGTGTCTGTAACCAGTTGGGGCTGCCAATGTGTTAATACCAACACTCCTGTTTTTTCTGCCTCCCCCCAGGCTCAGGATGTTCCTGACTTTTTGATTGATTTTTCTGATGTGTTTAGCGAAAGTAAATCTGCCTCCTTGCCTCCCCATAGGAGCTATGACTGCGCTATTGAATTAGTGCCTGGTAGTAAATTCCCTAAAGGTCGCCTTTTTAACTTGTCTGTACCTGAACATGACGCTATGCGGTCTTATATCAAGGAGTCATTGGAGAAGGGTCATATCAGACCATCCTCTTCACCCTTAGGTGCCGGTTTTTTCTTTGTGGCCAAAAAGGATGGTTCATTAAGGCCGTGTATTGATTATCGTCTTTTGAACAATATTACTGTGAAATATCAATATCCGTTACCCTTAATTTCTGACCTGTTTTCCAGGGTGAAAAACGCTACTTGGTTTACCAAGCTTGATCTCAGGGGGGCATATAACCTTATTTGCATTAAGCACGGGGATGAATGGAAGACGGCATTTAATACCCCTGAGGGCATTTTGAGTACCTTGTGATGCCCTTTGGGCTCACTAATGCTCTTTCTGTCTTCCAGTCCTTCATGAATGACATTTTCAGGGGTTTTGTGGATAAATTTCTGATTGTTTATTTGGATGATATCTTGATTTTTTCCAATGACTGGGACTCTCATGTGAAACATGTTCGAACTGTATTTCAGATTTTGAGAGAGAATGCTCTGTATGTGAAGGGATCAAAGTGTCTTTTTGGCGTACAGAGGATCTCATTTTTGGGATTCATTTTGTCCCCATCTGTTATTGAAATGGACCCGGTCAAGGTTCAGGCCATCTGTGATTGGGTCCAACCTACTTCATTAAAGGCTCTTCAAAGATTTTTGGGTTTTGCCAATTTTTATCGTAAATTTATTGGTAATTTCTCTGTTATTGTTAAACCATTAACTGATTTGACCAAAAAGGGTTCTGATGTGGTGAATTGGCCTCCTGAGGCAGTCTCTGCATTTCAGGAACTTAAGCAGAGATTCACTTCTGCTCCTGTTCTACGGCAGCCTGATGTTTCTCTGCCATTTCAGGTGGAGGTTGATGCCTCTGAAATTGGGGCAGGTGCCGTTTTGTCCCAAAGAGATCCAGAGACCTCTAAAAGTAACCCTTGTGCCTTTTTCTCTCGAAAATTTTCTCCTACTGAACGTAATTATGACGTGGGTAATCGGGAGTTATTGGCCATGAAGTGGGCTTTTAAAGAGTGGAGACATTGGCTGGAGGGAGCCAAACATCAGGTGGTTGTCCTTACGGACCATAAGAATCTGGTTTATCTGGAATCTGCCAAGCGACTTAATCCTAGACAGGCCAGGTGGGCCTTGTTTTTCACACGTTTTAATTTTGTGGTTTCCTTTCTTCCTGGCACTAAGAATGTTAAGGCGGATGCCCTCTCGAGGAGTTTCCTTGCGGACTCTCCTGAGTTATCTGATCCTTCTGTTATTTTGAAAGAAGGTGTAGTTCTTTCCGCCATCTCGCCCAATTTGAGACTGGCTCTGGAGGGGTGTCAGGAGGATAGGCCCGAGCGCTGCCCTGTTGGGAAATTGTTTGTCCCGGACCAGTGGAAAAAGAGTGTGATGTCTGAGATTCATTGTTCCGCGTTGGCCGGTCATCCCGGAATTTTTGGTACCAGAGACTTGGTTAGTCAGTCCTTTTGGTGGCCTACCTTGTCTCGTGATGTCAGGGAATTTGTGCAGTCCTGCGGGACTTGCTCTCGCTCCAAGCCTTGCTCTCGCTCTAGTGGTTTGTTGATGCCATTGCCTGTGCCCAAGAGACCATGGACCCATATCTCTATGGATTTCATTTCCGACCTCCCTGTTTCTCAGAGAATGACCGTCATCTGGGTGATTTGTGATAGGTTTTCCAAGATGATACATCTTGTGCCATTACCTAAGTTGCCTTCCTCCTCTGAATTGGTGCCTTTGTTCCTTCAGCACGTGGTTCGTTTACACGGCATTCCTGAGAACATTGTGTCTGACAGAGGAGTCCAGTTTGTTTCCAGATTTTGGAGGACCTTTTGTTCTAAACTTGGTGTTCAATTGTCTTTCTCCTCGACGTTTCATCCACAGACCAATGGTCAAACTGAGAGAACAAACCAGACATTGGAGACTTATCTAAGATGCTTTGTGTCTGCTGATCAGGATGACTGGGTCTCTTTTTTGCCTTTGGCTGAGTTTGCTCTTAATAATAGGGCTAGCTCTGCCACTTTGATGTCTCCATTTTTCTGTAATTCTGGGTTTCACCATCGATTTTCTTCAGGACAGATGGAGGCTTCTGTCTGTCCAGGTGTTGACTCTGTTGTGGAGCGTATGCAACAGATTTGGGACCAGGTAGTGGAGAGGTTGTCCCTCTCTCAGGAGAGGGCCCAGCGGTTTGCTAACCGGCATAGGACTGATGGTCCTCGGTTTAAAGTGGGAGACTTGGTCTGGTTGTCCTCAAAAATATTCCTATGAGAGTGGCATCTCCTAAATTTAAGCCTAGGTTCATTGGACCTTATAAGATCATGGAGATTCTTAATCCTGTTTCTTTTCGTTTGCTTCTTCCAGGGACATTTAAGATCCATAACGTGTTCCACAAGTCCTTGTTGAAGAGGTTTGTTGAGCCAGTGGTTCCTTCTGCTTTGCCTCCTGACCCTGTTCTGGTTGAGGGCAATATGGAGTATGTGGTTGAGAAAATATTGGATTCTCGTTTTTCTAGACGGAAACTCCAGTATTTGGTTAAGTGGAGAGGTTATGGTCAGGAAGACAATTCTTGGGTGTTTGCTTCGGACATCTATGCTAGGAGACTCATCCGTGCGTATGATAGAACTCATCCTGACCGACCTGGTTGCTCAAGTGAGGGTTCGGTGACCCCTCCTCAAGGGGGGGGTACTGTTGTGAATGGACTTGAAATGAGTTCTGAGCAGAGGCTCCCTCTGGTGGTTACAAGCGGTACTGGACTGTCCAGTGAAGATTGTGAGGATTGGGAATCAGGTGTTACTGACTGGTCTTATATAAGGGAGTCGCCTTCCCATCAGGGTTGCCGGTGATCAATTGTTCTGGTCTCAATCCTTGATTCCTGTTTCCTTTGTAGCCTGCTGTGTCGTGTCTGCATTTCCTGCTAACAGATAAGACATTTTCTTCTTTTTGTTTTTGTGCTTGATTTTTGCATTTTGTCCTGCACTTCTGTGGGGGCCTTCAGGGTCCCCTCCGGGGGCTTTTTGCCCTCTCAGTTTAGTTCAGCCACTGATGTTTGTACATTTGCTTTTTCCAGTTTTTTCAGTGGCTGCTGTTTTGATTTTGTTACACCAGAGAACTAATTTAGGTGGTAGAGGTCGTGTGATCTCAGGTGTTTTTGAAATTAGTAGAGTTGGTGCTTTTCAGGGTTTTTTGGGATTGCAGTAAGTGCCCTTCCTATCCTTTTCTATTTAGGTAGTTTGGGCCCCAACGTTTGCTCTATTCTATTTTCTGTCTGTGTCAGTATTTCTTCTTGTCTAACCGCCATTACATGTTTGGGGGCTTTCTATGTTCTTTGGGGATCTGCTCCGGGGCAGATAGCTTTCCTCTTTCTATCTTTAGGTGTAGTTAGTTTCTCAGGCTGTGACGAGGCGTCTAGGACCAACGTAGGAACGCTCCACGGCTGCCTCTAGTTGTGGTGGTTAGTCAGGGTACTGCAATCTCATAGATTCCAACTGCTCTGGTGTATTGCCTTTTTACCTGCACTCCTCAGCTACCGAAACATAACACACATGGCTCTGCTCCGCTCCATACACACACTGCTGAGTGGCTCAGCTCCGTACACTTCGTACACACAGGGCTCCGTTTCGTATGCCCCGCACACATATAGCACTGCTACAGCCACCTCCTACACACACGGATCCGCTCACCTCGTACACACACGGATCCGCTCTGCACACCTAGCACACACACGGCTCCGCTCCGTACACCTCGCACACACACGGCTCCGCTCCGTACACCTCGTACACACACGGCTCTGCTCCGTACACCTCGTACACACACAGCTCTGCTCCGTACACCTCGTTCACACACGGCTCCGCTCCATACACCTTGTACACAAACGGCTCCGCTCCGTACACCTCGTACACACACGGCTCCCCTCCGTACACCTAGTTCACAAACGGCTCCGCTCCGTACACCTCGTACACACACGGCTCTGCTCCGTACACCTCATTCACACACGGCTCTGCTCCGTACACCTCGTACACACACGGCTCCGCTCTGGTGTATTGCCTTTTTACCTGCACTCCTCAGCTACCGAAACATAACACACATGGCTCTGCTCCGCTCCATACACACACTGCTGATTGGCTCAGCTCCGTACACTTCGTACACACAGGGCTCCGTTTCGTATGCCCCGCACACATATAGCACTGCTACAGCCACCTCGTACACACACGGATCCGCTCACCTCGTACACACACGGATCCGCTCTGCACACCTAGCACACACACGGCTCCGCTCCGTACACCTCGCACACACACGGCTCCGCTCCGTACACCTCGTACACACACGGCTCCACTCCGTACACCTCGTACACACACAGCTCTGCTCCGTACACCTCGTTCACACACGGCTCCGCTCCGTACACCTTGTACACAAACGGCTCCGCTCCGTACACCTCGCACACACACGGCTCTGCTCCGTACACCTTGTACACACACGGCTCCGCTCCGTACACCTCGTACACACACGGCTCCGCTCCGTACACCTCGTTCACACACAGCTCCGCTCCGTACACCTCGTACACACACGGCTCCGCTCCGTACACCTCGCACACACACGGCTCCGCTCCGTACACCTTGTACACACACGGCTCCGCTCCGTACACCTCGTACACACACGGCTCCGCTCCGTACACCTCGTTCACACACAGCTCCGCTCCGTACACCTCGTACACACGGCTCCCCTCCGTACACCTAGTTCACAAACGGCTCCGCTCCGTACACCTCGTACACACACGGCTCTGCTCCGTACACCTCGTTCACACACGGCTCTGCTCCGTACACCTCGTACACACACGGCTCCGCTCTGTACACCTCGCACACACTACAGCACTGCTACATCCACACTGTAAACGCTTTCTGACCCCACACATAAACTATGCTACATCATTTTAAAGACCAGGGCTAATTTGGAGTGCATAGAGAAAAGTCAAGGTTAACCTTGACAAATTGATAACTTATCAAAAAAGATTACATCAGTTAAGATGACATGAAGGGGTTTCCGCATGATCAAAGTTAACTTTCAAGTTGATTTTAATCAGTGGATCTTGGAATAATAATAGTTTCTACAATTGGATGTGATTAAAAAATATTTTCCTGAGCTGAAATAATCTTATAAATGTGCCCCTGCTGTGTACTGTCTAATGGCTGTGTCTGACGGTACAGGTACATAGTCTGATCATACCACAGCTCCTGGGCAGGGAGGAAGAAAGGAAAAGAGTATACAGACAGGACAGCACGGGATCACAGCTGACTCTTTTTGTGTAGTAAAACAGTTCCCTGTCTGTTTTTTAAAAATGTTTTACCTCAAAGAAAGATTTATTTCCAATCCCCTGCTGTCCTGTCTGTATATTCTCTTTTGCTTCTGTAGTGAGCAGAAAAACCATTATTAATGTATGTTACCTATAACAGGGTATTGGGAACCCACCATTTGTGCAGGAGAAACTCAACTTCCACAACAGGGAGTTCTGGTTGTAAATGTCCCAGAAAAGCCAGACAGCTCTGTAATTCTAGGCATGATCGTCCTGCGCAACTATTATGGAGAAATGTTAGATGCTCTTCGCAAATCAGTACCCACTGCTTCACAAGAACAGCAAAGAGCCTTGCAGAGAACTATCAAAGTTTTGTCAGCGCAGCAGCAGTTCAGTAATCCTCGAGGTGAGATCTGCCGTACCCGCATCTGTGATGTACGTCCTGTCATTTTGCAACCCAACGCTGAAACTATGCTGTGGTGTCGTGCCCGACCAGGGATCCAAGGACAAGACTATCAGGCCCTAATAGAATCCCTACCCATGGCAGAGCATCCTACGCTTATGACCGCAAGGAGTCTTGTTACGGTATCTGCAGGAAGGGTACCAATTCATCTGTTAAACCTAGGTGACACTGCAGTGGAACTGAAAAGGTACTATCCGGTAGCTAAATTATCCATCATTTCCTACCAGGATGTAGTGAGTTCAACTAAAGTAAAAGCCAAACAGGCGACTCAAGTAGTAGAGGAGGACAGTGTAGCTTCAGAAGCCCCGTGGTGGTCTGACATACATGTAGGAGAGGTAGCCACCCCATCTAAACAAATTCAAGAAGTACTGAAGCTTGCACGAGACTTCCATCAAGCATTTAGCAAACATCCTATGGATTATGGTAAAGCGCGGGAGATAAAGCATACAATCCCCACTGGTTCTCATCCTCCCATTAAAGACCCATTCCACCGGCAATGTATCAGCCTGTCAAAAAAATGAAGCAAGAAATGAAAGATGCTAGAGTAATTTGCGAAAGTCACAGCCACTGGGCTGCACCTTTAGTTTTGGTGAAGAAAAAACACTGCAGTATCCGATTCTACGTGGACTACCGCAAGATAAACAGTATTACTCATAAAGACGCATATCCATTACCACGCATCGAAGAGTCACTAACAGCTCTGGGGTCTGCTGCATATTTCTCCACCTTAGATTTAACAAGTGGGTACTGGCAAGTGCCTATGTCGGAGGAAGATCGTGAGAAAACAGCATTTACCTCCCAATGGGCCTCTTTGAATTCAATGATATGCCTTTTGGACTCTACAATGCCCCAGGAACTTTTCAAAGGCTAATGGAACGTTGTTTAGGGCACAAAACTTTGAGACTGTTTTGATTTATCTAGGTGATGTCATAGTCTACTCAAAATCTTATGAGGAACACTTACAGCACCTGGCAGAAGTTCTCCAGATTCTCATCAAACACGGTCACAAAGTCAAACCTTCAAAGTGTCACTTATTGCAGACCCAAGTACGCTACCTAGGACATGTTGAGAATGCTGAAGGAGTGAGACCCGATCTGGACAAGATCGCTGTGGTCACAAATTGGCCCACACCTACTACCTTGAAGGAAGTCCAGAGTTTCTTAGAATTTATGCGCTACTACAGACGCTTTATACCTAACTATTCCCAAATCGCTGCACCATTGCAAGAACTTTTATGTGGTCGGTCACCCAAAAAGGAAGGAAAAAAATCTATTATTAGTCATTGGACAGAAGAGCAGGAAGTTGCCTTCCAACACCTCAAGAAAAAGCTTACCACTCCACCTATTCTAGCTTACCCGGATTGCAGCCAGCCTTTCCGTCTTTACACCGACGCCAGTCTAAAGGGGCTAGGAGCAGTCCTAAGCCAGAAGCAAGATGGAAAAGAGTGAGTAATCGCTTTTGCTAGAAGATCTCTTAAAGGAGTGGAACATAACAATCAAAATTACAGTTCTTTTAAACTAGAGTTTCTCGCTCTCGTCTGGGCCGTTACGGAGCGATTCAAGGACTATCTAGCTGTCTCTCCATTTATCGTCTACACTAACAACAATCCTCTTGTTCATTTAAGCACAGCTAGATTGGGAGCTCTAGAGCAGAGATGGGCCTCAAGACTAGCTAACTATGATTTCATCATCAAGTATCGTGCTGGGAAGTCCAATGAAAATGCCGATGCATTGTCCCGATTACCAACCTCTTCAGATCCCCTGCCAGATGAAGATCACTGGGAGGAAGTGGAGATGCCGAACTTTTACGCCGGATTTGCTCAACAAAATGTGGCTAGTGCCCTTCAGCAGGAATCTTCCGCCTCCCAGACTCAGGAAGCCGGTTTAGACCCTCCGCTAGAGGAAACTAGATGGATACAAGTACAGACTGAAAGTAGAGTGATTGCAGAAATTTTGGAATTCCTAATCACGGGAAACCTCCCGGTACAATTCGCAGAGGCGATGCTGACCCTGAATTACTTTGTCTGTGGAGACAGCAAAAGCGGTTCTTTGTGAAGAAAGGGTTGCTGTATCGCAGTAGCGTGGATCCCATCACCGGTAGTCGTCTCCATCAAATTGTGATCCCAAGGAAAGATGTAGACATGGTCCTCACTGCCTATCATGATCAGTCTGGTCACTTTGGAGTGCAAAAGACAGAAGCCACAGTCCGTAGTCGATTCTATTGGATTGGCATGAGGGGAGACATCGAAAAATAGTGGCAGGAATGTCACACGTGTGTGACTAGGAAAACTGTGAAAGCTGATCAGAAAGCACCACTGCATCCGATTGTGAGTCGACGTCCTTTAGAAATGGTAGCCATTGATCATCTGAAGGTAGAGCCCAGCAGGACAGGCCATAGCTATGTCTTAACCAACATCGATCACTTCACCAAATTTGTAGTGGCCATCCCTGTGAAGGATTTAACTGCCAAGACTACCGCTTCTATCCTCTGGAAGGCTTTCTGGCTACCTTATGGATGCCCGGAGAAGATTTTGACTGATCGAGGCTCCCCTTTGAATCACAACTCTTCCAAGAATTATGCAAGTACTACAAATGTCAGAAGCTCAGAACTACGGCATACCACCCGCAGTGCAATGGATTTTGCAAGAAGATGAATCAAACCATCCTGAGTTATTTAACCTTTTCCGAAGTCCAAAAGATCCCACAGTTCATCATCTCCAGAATTCGATATCAATGACCCGTTATCTTGGTGTTTTGGTCCTGTGATGCCTTCCTGTGGACAAGGACAGACGATTCCTAATCAAGAGTTGCTCCTTGCAAGAACAACTAATAATCTCAAAACTGACCCTGCAGAGATAGTATCATGCTCCTGTCAGCGCCAGTGAACTGCCACAGCTGAGCAGGGTGACTCACCCACAC
>JARQOD010000002.1:438614681-438666137 GCA_033576555.1 Oophaga sylvatica
TTAAGTAATTGGCAGCACTTTGAACGCAGCACATGTCCACTGTATTGAACCGTGCAGATTCACCGCATCAAATACATTGTACGGGTGAAATTTATCTTGGGGAAGCTTGCTTCTCCGCAAGATAAATAGACATACTGCAGTCTGGAAAGACGAGCTGCATGTCCGTCTCCACAGGTAAGCCGTGGGCGTCTCTGGACGCTTAGTGGACATCAGATTTATTAAAATCCCATCCACTATGCTAGCCTGTTACATTTGGACGCTGCACAAGTATGCATCATCCAACCCGCATCGTTTACTGACCATGAGCACCTACCCTTACTCCGGCTGAGGAAGAATGATTGGTACAGATAGTCCTCGATACAGTATAATGCAGGTCCGATATAGTACATATAGTAAAATGCACTCCCCATGGTCCTTGATAGAGTGCTAGGGGCCGCCCTCCTTGGTGAGAGAGTTGCTTGGCAACTAAGGTAAAAATGTGTCCAAATGATTAAATTTAATACAAATACACACTTAAAGGGAATCTGTCACCTATTTTTTCAACTCTAAGCTGTGGCCACCGCCTTCAGGGGCTTATCTACAGCATTCTGTAATGCTGCAGATAAGCCCCCAATGTAACCTGAAAGAGAAGAAAAACGAGTTAGATTATACTCACCCAGGGGCGGTCCGGGGTCTGGTCCGGTCAGAAGGGTGTCGCGGTCCGGTCCGGCGCCTCCCATCTTCTAGCGAAGAAGTCCTCTTCTTTGCTTCCCGTCGCGGCTCTGGCGCAGTTGCACTGCTCTGCCCTGTTGAGAGCGACGGACCTCTCTGACCTTTCCCGACGCCTGCGCACTGCAGTACTCTGCTCTGCCCTCAACAGAGTAGAGCAGTGCGCCTGCACCGGAGCCGCGATGGGAAGTAAAGAAGAGGACATCTTAGCTAGAAGATGGGAGGCGCCGGACCGGACCGCGACACCCATCAGACCGGACCTCGGACAACCCCTGGGTGAGTATAATCTAACTCATTTTTCTTCTCTTTCAGGTTACATAGGGGGCTTATCTACAGCATTACAGAATGCTGTAGATCAGCCCTGAAGCGGTGGCCGCAGCTTATAGTCGAAAAAATAGGTGACAGATTCCCTTTAAGTACTAGGAAGACATATAATTTAAATTAAAAGGGTATGAGAGAATAACAAATAAGCAAAAACCCAGACCCAAAAACAGGGGAAGGGGTCGGGGAAAAAAAAAGAGAAGGGTAAAGGATGGAGATATATTATGCACAACTAAAGGATTTATTATATGTAAAAGTATATGAGCATATGTATGAGCATCATCATACGTATTGGTGGCCTTTTCAGTTTTCTATTTCACAAGCATACTGATAGCTTGGTGAAAAAACATACCCTCCCGTAGTGGGGTTTTAACTCTAGCGCTAGTATTGTAGTATATTTACTGCATAACTCTGCAGGAGGACACTTTTTTCTCCTATTTCTACCTATACTGCAGTCCCCTCAAAGAGTATAATGCAACCCCTCAGAGTATAATGCAGCCCCCCACGCACAGTATAATGCAGCCCACTCAGAGTATAATGCAACCCCTCAGAGTATAATGCAGCCCCCCACGCACAGTATAATGCAGCCCACTCAGAGTATAATGCAGCCCCCTCAGAGTATAATGCAGACCCCCACAGTATAATGTAGCCCTCCACACACCGTATAATGCAGCCCCCCACTAATGCACACAGTATAGTGCAGCCCCCTCACACACAGTATAATGCAGCCCCCACACACAGTATAATGCAGCACCCCCCACACACAGTATAATGCAGCTCCTTCAGAGTATAATGCAGCCCCCTCAGAGTATAATGCAGCACCCTCAGAGTATAATGCAGTCCCCTAAGAGTATAATGTGGCCCCAAACACACAGAGTATAATGCAGCCCCCCAGAGTGTAAAGCAGCCCCCTCATACAGTATAATGCAGCCCCCTCAGAGTATACTGCAGCCCCCTCATTGAGTATAATGTAGCCCTCACATAGAACATAATGCAGCCTCCTTCAGAGTATAATGCAGCCCACTCAGAGAATAATGCATCTCCCTCCGAGTATAATGCAGCACCCATACACAGTTTAGTTCAATCCCTCAGAGTATAATGAAGCCCCCTCAGAATATAATGCAGCCCCCACACGCAGTATAATGCAGCACCCATATACACAGTATAATGCGGCCCCACCCCACAGTATAATGCAGCACCCCCACACACACAGTATAACGCAGCCCCTTCAGAGTATAATGCAGCCCCCTCAGAGTATAATGCAGCCCCCACACACAGTATTATGCAGCCAACCACTAACACACATGGTATAGTGCATCCCAATCACACACAGTATAATTCAGCCCCAGCACAGTATAATGCAGAACCCATATACACAGTATAATGTGGCCCACACACACAGAATAATGCAGCAACCACACACACTGTATAACGCAGCCCCTTCAGAGTATAATGCAGCCCCCTCAGATTATAATGCAGCCCCCTCAGAGTATAATGCAGTCCAAACACTCAGAGTATAAAACAGCCCGCTCATTGAGTATAATGCAGCCCTCCTCAGAGTATAATGCAACCCTCTCAGAGTATAATGCAGCCCAGTCAGAGTATAATGCATCTCCCTCAGGGTGTAATGCAGTCCCCCATACACACACAATATAATGCAACCCATCAGTGTATAATGTAGCCCCCACACACAGTATAATGCACTCCCCGCACACAGTATAATGCAACACTCTCCACACACAGCATAATGCAGCCCCTTCAGAGCATAATGCAGCCCCCTCAGAGTATAATGCAGCACCCTCAGATTATAATGCAGCCCCCTAGGAGTATAATGCAGCCCCAAACACACACACAGTATAATGCAGCCCCTATAGTGTAAAGCAGCCCCTCATACAGTACAATGCAGCCCCCTCAGGGTATAATGCAGCACCCCTCATTGAGTATAATGTAGCCCTCACATAGAGCATAAAGCAGCCTACCTCAGATGATAATTCAGCCCCTTCAGAGTAGAATGCAGCCCTAAGAGATTATAATGCAGTCCCCTAAGAGTATAATGCAGCCCCCAGAGTATAAAGCAGCCCCCACACACAGTATAATGAAGCCCCACCACAAACACACACAGTATAGTGCAGCCCCTTACACAAAGTATAATGCAGCCCCCCACATACAGTATAATGCAGCACCCCCACACACATAAACACCAGTCTGTCACTCTCTATATGTACTATTAGTGCAAGTTAAACAGAAGAAAGCACAATTCTTCCAAATAAATTACAAACAATTATTTATTGAATGCTCAATTCACAATTTTAACATAGACTTGTTCCTAAAACCAAGTAACCCAGATGTGAGAGACACCTTGCCTACTATCTCTCTAATACATTCCACAATATCCACAAATATAACAATAATTTATGTTAGAGAAAATCTACCTGAAATATTGCAGTAACGCTCCTTATTAACAATGAAGTGCCTATGCTGAGGTACTGTCAAACACATTCTGTGTCAAAAATATTTTTGGGATCTTATCCTTTTACACAGTGCCTTGCGAAAGTATTCAGCCCCCTGGAACTTTTCAGCCTTTTCCCACATATCATGCTTCAAACATAAAGATACCAAATGTAAATTTTTGGTGAAGTATCAACAACAAATTGGGACACAATTGTGAACTTGAATGAAATATATTGGTTATTTTACATTATAGTGGAAATACAAAAACTGAAAAGGGGGCGTGCAATATTATTCGGTCTCTTTATCTTAAAACTTTGTTGCGCCACCTTTTGCTGCGATTACAGCTGCATGTCACTTGGGGTATGTCTCTATCAGTTTAGTACATCGAGAGACTGAAATTCTTGCCCATTCTTCCTTGGCAAACAGCTCGAGCTCAGTGAGGTTGGATGGAGAACGTTTGTGAACAGCAGTTTTCAGCTCTTTCCACAGATTCTCGATTGGATTCAGGTCTGGACTTTGACTTCTCCATTCTAACACCTGGGTATGTCCATTTGTGAACCAATCCATTGTAGATTTTGCTTTATGTTTGGGATCATTGTCTTGTTGGAAGACAAAACTCCTTCCCAGACTAAGGTCTTTTGCAGACTCCAGCAGGTTTTCTTCAAGGATGGTCCTGTATTTGGCTACATCCATCTTCCCATCAATTTTAACCATCTTCCCAGTCCCTGCTGAAGAAAAGCAGGCCCAAACCATGATGCTGCCACCTCCATGTTTGACAGTGGAGATGGTGTGTTCAGGGTGATGAGGTGTGTTGCCTTTATGCCAAACATTTCGTTTGGCATTGTTGCCAAAAAGTTTGATTTTGGTTTCATCTGACCAGAGCACCTTCTTCCACATGTTTGGTGTGTCTCCCAGGTGGCTTGTTGCAAACTTTAAACAGCAGTTTTTCTTGATATATTTGAGAAATGGCTTTCTTCTTGCCACTCTTCCATAAAGGCCAGATTTGTGCAGTGTATGACTGATTGTTGTCCTATGGACAGACTGTCCCACCTCAGCTGTAGATCTCTGCAGTTCATCCAGAGTGATCAGGGGCCTCTTGGCTGCATCTCTGATCAGTCTTCTCCTTGTTTGGTATGAAAGTTTAAAAGGACGGCTGGGTCTTGGTAGATATGCAGTGGTATGATACTCCTTCCATTTCAATATGATTGCTTGCACAGTGCTCCTTTGGATGTTTAAAATTTTGGAAATCATTTTGTATCCAAATCCGGGTTTAAACTTCTACACAACCGTATCACTGACCTGCCTGTTGTGTTCTTTGGTCTTCATGATGCTCTCTGTGCTTCAAACAGAACCCTGAGACTATCACAGAGCAGGTGCATTTATACGGAGACTTGATTACACACAGGTGGATTATATTTATCATCAGTAGTCATTTAGGACAACATTGGATCATTCAGAGATCCACCATGAACTTCTGGAGTTAGTTTGCTGCACTGAAGTAAAGGAGCCGAATGATATTGCACGCCCCACTGTTCAGGTTTTGCATTTCCACAAAAATTTAAAATAGCCAATAAATTTCGTTCAACTTCACAATTGTGTCCCACTTGTTGATTCTTCACCAAAAATTTACATTTGGTATCTTTATGTTTGAAGCATGATATGTCGGAAAAGTTTGAAAAGTTCCAGGGGGTCGAATACTTTCGCAAGGCACTGTGTCTTCTAATGGTATACTTTTTCCACCATTTAGACCTGTTCTTTTTCCTTTGAGTATGATATGATCTATCCCTCATATTCTGCCTAGCCTATTCTTTCTGGTCAGTACCTTTTTCTAGTCATACCTTTTCCTTCTCCTTTTTTGTGTTACTATCTTTCCTTTCTTATATTACTGATATTGTGTTTGTCTACCATGACTATAGTACCGCTAGTTCTCCCTGGTCACTTCTATAATAAATAGGGCCACCTAAATCCCTCCCTTGTGCTGGCATTACTCCCTACTTATGCCTCAATTCCTCAATAGTAGGCTGATTAGTAGCATTTCAAGTCCGCGAACTTCCCTACTGACATCTTTTCCATCGCATGACTGGGAAATTGTCACTTTTAGCGCTCGGCCAGAGATGGTGCCATTTCCTGTAAACTCTATTATGCTTGGGGACGTTATATAAGAAGAGGGCCACTCTGCTCCTCATAGCAGCTCCAGCTCTTAGCGATCTTACCACCACTTTCATTTATCTCTCTCTTTCTCTCTATACATCTGCAATCCTGTAAATTTGTAACTTCTAGTTATGTGTCTGACCTTCGGCCTTGCACCTTTAATTTAATTTGTTTCCCTTGAATTGATTCCCTTGTAGACAGCTAACTCCTCAATATTCTGACATTTATCTTATTGTCCATCATTTATGCAGTCTTTGCCTCAGGGGCATACTACTACCTTTCATTATAAGATACGGGTACTCAAAGAGGTTATCCCAGGATCCCATCAGATTACCATCATTTTGTATCATCTGTATACTTTTCTAACCAATTGTCAGAACTATTGTTATGTATCTTAATGCCTACTCACATACAGGTATGAAACATGTCGCCTTTGAGCGCATTCGATATTTCTTTTCTGCCTTTTTAATTTTTGTACTGTTGTGTTTAACTATTTTTTGTGCCTTTTATACTACTGAATCAATAAAGCAATTCTTTTAAGAAGACTGCCTGTCGGTCGCACTGAAAGTGCAGCTACTGTGGGAGAATTAACATTATTCCTTTCAGTAGCCTCTGTCTTTTAATTATGCAGATGTGCGTGTATGGCTTCATTCATCGCCCAGTATAGAATAACTGGTAGATGTAAGTATGCTGTTTCACACTGATTGACAGCCATCTCTGCAGGGTATCAGCCTGAAGCCATGCTGGCACCCCTGTATGACTGAAAGCCAAAGAATGCCGGTAAGAATAAAGATAATTTCCTCTAGGTAGTCAAGCTTTCAGTACACAGTCGGGCAGCTGTTGAACACTATTAACCTGCAGATTGATCCAGTATCTACAGGTAATTAGCATTTGGAGACATGACAGGTTACCTTTAAATATGTTCACTCAGGCGGATGTTTATCCCTGGGTGTAATGTTAGATCTAAAATCGGATATAACTATGAGGTCACTACACCCTAATCTAACTCTAGGTTTTGTCACATGTATCACTACGTTTACGCTGTTCATTATATGTTTTGTAGGACACTTATGTTGAGGACTATGATCCATTTTAGTGATGAACGAGCGAGCTCGGATAACGTGTTCGAGTCCCTGTGGCTGCATGATTCACGGCTGGTAGACAGCCGAAAAAACATGTGGGGATTGCCTGCGTGTTAGGGAATCCCTGCATGTGTTGCATCTGTCTACCGCCGCAAATCATGCAGCCACAAGGACTCGAACATAATATTCGAGCACTCTCTGATACATGGACAACACCCAAGCGTGTTTAGATAAGTGATTTATTACTAAGCTATGATAGGTGGCACATATCTCCTTGTAGTCCTTGCATCCAGTTTTTAAAAATGTAAGCACTTACCACCTAGTTCTTTGTATGTTTCCTCATGGATTATATTCTTTTTAAAAATGTGCATGTATGCATTTATATTTAATTTAAATATGTTATATTCTATTGAGGATGCTCTCAATTATATTAATATCCTCAGCAAATTTGTCACCAGTGGAGCCCTTGATATATGAGCTTTATTACAATGTATGAACGATAATCTACTATATAATCGTCTAATTCTGTTTGTCTATGTGTAACGGAAATCCCACGTCGACAGGCGCAGTCCGGCTGCAAATTGGTGCAGGATTTGAACCATGCACGCCACTGCTATCATCGGGAGATCAGCGGCGCTAGTCAAGGCGCGGGGCATGGAGGTCAGTGACGACGCAGCCAGGAGATGACCGGTGCCAGCCAGTTATCTCCTGGCTGCTTGCAGCAGTAGTACCCAGACTGGCTGCCTCCACATAAACCCCAGCAGCAGCCACCACATACACCCCACCAGCAGCAGCCTCCATATACCCCAGCAGCAGCAGTCTCCACATATACCCCAGCAGCAGCAGCCTCCACATATACCCCAGCAGCAGCCTCCATATACCCCAGCAGCAGCAGCCTCCACATATACCCCAGCAGCAGCCTCCATATACCCCAGCAGCAGCAGCTTCCACATATACCCCAGCAGCAGCAGCCTCCACATATACCCCAGCAGCAGCAGCAGCCTCCACATATACCCCAGCAGCAGCAGCCTCCACATATACCCAGCAGCAGCAGCCTCCACATATACCCCAGCAGCAGCAGCCTCCACATATACTCCAGCATCAGCCTCCACATATACCCCAGTAGCAGCCTCCACGTACATCCCAGCAGCAGCCTCTATATACACCCCAGCAGCCTCTATATACACCCCAGCAGCAGCATCTATATACACCCCAGCAGCAGCCTCTATATACACCGCAGCAGCCTCTATATACACCCCAGCAGCCTCTATATACAAAAGTAACGATTCGGTGGATCTAGACAATGAAGATGAACGAGAGCATTTTCCAGTTGTATTTTTAAATAGTCTTACGCCATCAGGAATGACATCCCACAGACTACAACTTAAAGTTGGAACAATCGTAATGTTGTTGCGGAATCTAAACACAAGAAATGGTCTATGCTATGGAACTCGCCTTATTGTTACTGGACTCCATTCCCATGTAATTCAAGCAAGAGTGATCACTGGATCAGCAAAAGAAGACGAAGTGTTCATTCCATGCATTGATTTATGTCCTTCGGACACCGGTCTTCCATTTAGGCTTCGGCGTAGACAGTTTCCAGTAAAAACAGCATTTGCCATGACAATAAACAAGTCACAAGGTCAAACTCAATATCTACCGGAGCCCATTTTTGGTCATGGACAACTCTACATTGCATTTTCAAGAGTTAAAATGAGATCCCACCTCAAGGTGCAAGTTTTTGATACCCCTTTACAAGGAAAGTTGCTTATAGATAGTCAAAAGGTATTCACAAGAAATGTGGTGTACAAAAATATTTTGGGTTGATATTGTTAACAAATATATTATAGTGTCGATGTACTTCTTTCGTCCGATGATTTATTTAAATACAGTTAGATATTCATGTAATAGTTTATATATTTTGATGATCTGTTTAATAATTTCATTCAGTTGTATTAACTTCTATGAGCAATAACATTTAATGATAATGTATATATTTTACCGGAAAATCCTGTGTATTCATTGCATTATTCTTAAATCTTCATAAATAAACTACATACATAATCTAGAATACCCGATGCGCTAGAATCGGGCCACCATCTAGTTATGTATATTCCCCCTTTTATTTTTGTTAACATGATGATTGTCTGTATTTTTATTTGGTTTAAATCATGTAACTAATACTACAATAAAGATTGATTATTTGTATTACATTTTGACTGTGGTAGTCATTTTTATAGATGTCTATATTCAGTTTTTGGTGACTACGTTCACATTTCATAGATTGTCACATGTAGCTCTGCGGCATTTCTCTATTAGCATTGTTCTTTTTAATTGTGTGCTTGTATCACTATCCAGTCAGATGAATATCCAGCTGTGTGAACCAAAACGTCTATGTTTATTTGGATTGCATTAAAATTTGTCATTATCTCATTGGAGAGACGATTCATTCTTCTTCTGAATATATAGTTGTTAAAAATTTCATTTGTTGACATGGACCTTGTAGGTATATATAAAATATATATATAGAAATACACACATATATTTATATAATGTCCCAGGAGAAGGACATGTATTCTTTCTGGCATGTACACAATGATTATGTCTGTCCCTGCTGAAACTCCTCAGTGTTCTCATCCACGATAGCCCTTTTATGTCCATAATAGAGTATGATGCCCCCCAAAATGTTCCCACCCACACACAATACCCCATCCTACAGTGAATCACACCCTTAATTTCATATCATACATGCAGTGATGATTTCATGGTGCCTCTAGCACAGTAAGATGCCCTTACAGTGCCACCCCCACAGCATGATGTCCTTAAAGTTTTGCGCCACCTCCACAGCATAATGTCCCCGTAGTCCCAATCCCACAGAGTTTCCTGGCCCTCATTCTGTATGATAGCCTGTTATTATAATACTCCCACTCAGAATGATTTACCCTGTAGTCCCCTATTCAGTTTGAGGGTCCCAACAGCCCCCAATTTGTATGATGGCCCCTCCACAGCCCCTCGCACAGTATTATGGCCCACACAGCCCACTACTCAGCATAATTGCCTTCACCCACTATAATGGGCCCCCACAGTCCCCTGCTCAATACAGTAACCCAATAGTCCACCACTCCCTATGTTGGCCCTACAGCACCCACTCAGAACGATGGCCCTCAGAGCTAATGATATTAAAAAAATAAACATAATTCATATCACCCCATTTCTGCAGCATGCTGCCTGGGTATGTGAGGTGTGAGTACTGACGTGCCGAACTGCAAGTGCGATGTAGTGACAACCTTACGCCTGCAGTGCACGGAGTCTCAGACTCCATTGGCTCCCTGATCCACCATTCTATACAATGGTATCTGCATTCTAAGCATGAGGACATGCTAAAATTGTGATGATGGGCAAATGGAGAAACTGGTGGCAAGTGGCAGTGGGCCCCCCTTATTCACAGGCCCCATAGCTGACATGAGGTCTGCCGCTATGAATGGTAAGCCCCTGCATACATCAGCTATGTTATATATCTTTAAAGACAATATTAAGCTTAGCAAGTGCATAATAATCTGATTGTAAAGATTGTAGATGAAGTTTTGCATGTGATGAACTTCTGTGTACCTGCAGTGTCCCTAGAAATTATCTCAGGAAGTTGGCAGCAATGCAACTTTAGATCTCATGAGAATTTCCTCTAAGGAGAACACAATGCAATTTCTTGCAACATTCTTTGATTAATCACATGAGACTAATTTAGCAAATAATATCATAATTTATTGAAGCTTTTTTTATTATCTCTCTATTATGTATTTCCCTTTTGCCACGTGTTGCAGTACACAGCATGTGAGGTGTGAGAAGAGAAGGCACATCTGTATTGTGACATTTGTATTGCGCAGACACAGCAGTATGACACATTTTTTGTAAGACATACTATGCATCCTAACTTTGAAAGTTTGAAAAGAGGGACCCGCACTGCGATACTCACAATACTGCCATAAATGTACACTAACCCTCTCCCTAAGCTCAGTCCTATATACTGTATGTGACCACACAGAAATATTGCTCCTAATGAAGCCCATGAATGTTCCCACACAGTACAATACCACCCTCATGGCTATGACATTGCCAACCAGGCTCGGACTGGCCCACCGGAGAACCGGAGGATTCTCCGGTGGGCCCAGGTACTGACACCTGCTGGCATACTGGCCAGCAGCTGCCTAGGGCCCCCACTGCTCCAAGGGCCCCCACTGCTCCAGGGGCCCCCAGCCAGTGGCTATGGGGGTCCTGAGTCAAGGGGGCATGCCCTGTGCCAGCGTAGCAGCAGCTGGAAACAGGATGGTGTCCCCGCTGCTAAAGCTAAATGAATATTCACGCTTCCCCACGCCCCTATGGGCATGGAGAGGTGAGAATACCATTTCTCTTTAATAGCGGGCAGTGTTAGCCACAGGCTGCAGCTAACACTGCCCGCATGTAAAGTCCACGCACCACACACACACACACAGACACACACAAAGACTCACAGTGCAGCACATCCTGGCTTCCTGCACGGCTCTTCCTGTCTGAGGGAGCCCAGCTGGATGACGTCATCATCCAGCACGGGGTCTCAGACAGAAAGCTGCCAGCGAGGAAGAGGCTGCCAGGATGTGCTGCTGCGGGGAGGTGAGCTGTGCTGTGTGACTGTGTGCCTCGTGTGTTTATGTGGTGCTGTGCTTTGTGTTTGAGTGTAAGAGTGATGCGGTGCTTTGTGTGTCTGTGTGTGTGTGTGTGTGTGTGAGGGTTGGTGGGGGGAGGCAATGATTGAGGTGATGGGCAATGATGGTGGGGGGAGGCAATGATGAAGGTCAGCGTCGGACTGGAGCACCTTGGGCCCACCAGAGAAAATCATTCTTGGGGCCCATTATGTAGCTATATAGAAATAAATAAAAGACCGCCAATTGTGCGGTTAAAACGCGCTATATCAGAGTATAATATAAGGTAGTATATGTCTTAATTATGTAGCAGGGGTTGGGGTAGAATCATAGAATCATAAATGGGTAGCCCTCATAGAATATAATGTAGCCCCCTCATAGAATATAATGTAGCCACCCTCACAGAATATAATGTAGCCCCCTCATAAAATATAATGCAGCCCTCTCTCATAGAATATAATGCAGCACCCCACAAAATATAATGCAACCCCTCATAAGGTATACCGCAGTCCCCACCATAGAATATAATGTAGCACCCTCATAGGGTATAATGCAGCCCACCCATAGAGTATACTGTAGCCCCCTCATAGGGCATAATCCTGCCTCCCTCATATAGTAGGATATAGCCCCCCAGAATATAATGTAGTCCCTGACAGAATAGTACAGGCCCCCATAGAGTATACTGTAGCCCCATCATATAGTAATATGTAGCCCCCCAGAAAATAATGTAATCCCCTGACAGAATAATGCAGCCCCACCACGGAATATAATGCAGCCACCCCACAGAGCATACTGTAGCCCCCTCATATAGTAATATGTAGCCCCCAGAATATAATGTAGTCCCCTGAGAGAATAATGCAGCCCCACCACAGAATATTCTGCAGCCCCCATAGAGTATACTGTAGCTCCTCATACAGTATGATATAGCCCCCCAGAATATAATGTAGTCCCCTGAGAATAATGCAGTCCCTCCACAGAATATAATGTAGCCCCCTCAAAGTATAATGCAGATCCTCTCCACCCCATCATTGTCCTCATCACCACCTCTATCATTGCCTTCTCCCCACCACCCTTATCATTCTCCCCCACCACACCTATTACTGCCCATTCCACCGCCTAAATCATTTCCTCTTCCTCAACCACCATCATTGTACATTTCATCACCTCCATCATCACCTCCATCATTGCCTCCCACCACCATCATTGCCCATTTCATCGCCTCCATCATTGCCTCCCCTACTACCATCATTTCCCATCACCTCCATCATTTCCCCCCACCATCATTGCCTATCACCTCCATCATTGCCTCCCCCACCATAATTGCCTATCACCTCCATAATTGTCTCACCCACTATCATTGCCCATCACCTCCATCATTGCCTCCCCCGCTGTCATTGCCCATCACCTTCATCATTGCCTCCCGCCACCTCCATCATTGCCTCCCTGCAATCATTGCCCATCACCTTCATCATTGCCTCCCCCACCATCATTGTCCATCATCTTCATCATTGCCTCCCCGCACTGCCATCATTGCCCATCACCTCCATCATTGCTTGCCCCCACCATCATTGTCTTTCACCTCCATCATTGCCTTCCCCACCATCATTGCCCATCACCTCCATCATTGCCTCCCTCACCATCATTGCCCATCACCTCCATCGTTGCCTCCCCATCATCATTTTTTCATATTCAAAGGGTACTTCTACCTACAGCTCCAGGGGACTGCAATGGGGGCTTCGTTCGCGCCCGCCTATGCAAATCTCTTCCTGGGGCTGTGGAAGAGGGACCTATTCCTGTTGGACAAACAGGGGTCGATTGAGCGTGTCCTATTTTGGGCACGCTACATCGACGATATCTTCTTTGTCTGGCAGGGCACCTCCATTGACCTTACGCAGTATATTTAATCTCTAAACAGCAACGATCTTAACATCCATCTTACCCGGTGTGGGATGCTTTATCAATTGATTTCCTTGATGTTACCATTAAGAAAGATCTTGATGGTGTTATCCAAACGGACATTTTTAGGAAAAGGACGGCAACCAACACTCTTCTGCATGCTTCCTCCTGTCATCCATGGCATGTCATCAAGGCCATTCCTATAGGTCAATTTTTTGCGGCTACGTCGCATCTGCTTCACAGATCATGACTTTGAAGTTTGGGCTAGTGAATTAAGGTCTAGATTTTTAGTCTCTTGGGTAAAGGTTTATCTTTTTCTCCCACACCGGGGTTCAATAGTTTTACTGCGGTGAAGGATTTACATATCTTTGCCCGATCGTTGTTGTTTAAGAGATACTTTTATAACAGTGAATTTCATGATCTTTTTCCTACAGAAGAGGAACAGGAGGCTATAAGAACTTTGGAGGAATTGGCTAATGAGAATGAAAATCTTGGAGGTAAGATCCCTCCATCCATTCGCCCACGATCTCTTAAATTCCCCCCTTCTCTTCCTGTGCCAGCATCGATACGTTTGTTCGGGTGGTGACTGAGGATTTCTTGAATATACCCAAATTTGGCAGGGGTGATAATCTCACGAGAGAAGAGAGGATCCGGCTGAAGGCCCTTCAGGACCTTCCAGATGTAGTGCTGAAGCCAGCTGATAAAGGTGGCAGTGTCGTGATATGGCCCAAGCAGATGTATGAGAGAGAGGCATTTCGACAATTAAACAATTCTGTATGTTATAGGAAACTTACCTATAATCCCCTCTCTGCATACACTGCTAAGCTCAATTCCATTCTTAAAAGGGCGCGTGATGCCGACATTGTCTCCAAGGAGCTTGTTTCGGCACTCATTGTGAAAGAGCCCACAATTCCAATGTTATACCTCCTGCCAAAGATACACAAGAACAAGGAGTCACCGCCCGGCATGCCTATCGTTTCTGGCAGGGGTAATTTTTTGGAGAAGGTTAACCAATGGATTGATTATTTGCAACCATTGGTTACTAGCCTCCCTTCCTTTCTGAAAGACACGGGATTTGCTGCGTAGGGTCAATGGTATGTGTTTGGAGAGTGATACTCTTTTAGCTTCAGTTGATGTTGAATCCCTGTATACGAACATCAAGCATGATGATGGCCTTAGAGCCGCTCGATTTTTTCTCAGCACCTCCAATACTCCAGCAGGCTTGAGGGATCTCATCCTGGAGCTTTTGGAGTTCACTCTCACCCATATTTTTTTCATATTCAAAGGGTTCTTCTACCTACAGCTCCAGGGGACTGCAATGGGGGCTTTAGTTCGCGCCCGCCTATGCAAATCTCTTCCTGGGGCTGTGGGAGAGGGACCTATTCCTGTCGGACAAACAGGGGTCGATTGAGCGTGTCCTATTTTGGGCACGCTACATCGATGATATCTTCTTTGTCTGGCAGGGAACCTCCATTGACCTTACGCAGTTTATTTCATCTCTAAACAGCAACGATCTTAACATCCATCTTACCCCGGTGTGGGATGCTTTATCAATTGACTTCCTTGATGTTACCATTAAGAAAGATCTTGATGGTGTTATCCAAACTGACATTTTTAGGAAAAGGATGGCAACCAACACTCTTCTGCATGCTTCCTCCTGTCATCCACGGCATGTCATCAAGGCCATTCCTATAGGTCAATTTTTTGCGCTACGTCGCATCTGCTCCACAGATCATGACTTTGAAGTTTGGGCTAGTGAATTAAGGTCTAGATTTTTATCTCGCAGATATAGTGCAAGATCTATAAAAAAGGAGTATCACCGGGCCAAACATTCGGTGCGTAATAATTTATTATATAATGATACTGTACCTAGCCCTGGTAATGTTAGTGTGCCTAGATTCATAACAAATTTCCATTCTCAGTCTGTTTTTTTAAGAACTGCAATTGAGAAGGCCTGGCCTATCTTGAGAGTCGACCCTATCATTAAGAAATTTCTACCAGAATATCCATCCATTGCGTACAGGAGGGCAAAAAATCTACATGGTAGGTTGACCCAAAGCCATTACGTTCCTTCGGCTATGCTTACCTTTTTGGACGGCCTGGTGAGTGGGGATGGTTGTGTTCCGTGCGGCAGGTGCGTAGCCTGTCCAAATGTGGAACGGAGTGCTTCCTTTGCGAATTCAGATGGCAGTAGGATATTTGACATTAAGAGACGTATAACTTGTACAACACGCTTTGTCATTTATTATGCCACCTGCCCATGTAATTTAATTTATGTGGGGCTTACTACCAGACAATTGAAGGTTCGCATTAGGGAGCACGTCCTGGGTATTCAGGCTGCATCTGCCTGCACGGACACGGACATCCCTACTCTTAAAACTCTACCATGCCACTTTAAAGAACGTCACATATGTGACGCAACAAAGCTGAAGGTACGGGGCATAGATTCGTTAAAAAATTAACATTAGAGGGGGCAATTTATCCAAGAGACTGGCCCAAATGGAATCAAGATGGATTTGGACCTTGCGTACCGTACATCGCGATGGGCTTAATGAAAATTTGTCTTTCGTTCCATTCCTATGACCACTTGTAGTTGGTGTAAGGATATACATATATTTTTTGTATATGCAGTTTCTTTTATTTGATTTTATTATTTTCTCTTTTCAGTTCCATTGATGAATATTGTTCGAACTATTACTGTCTATCATCTGGCGGAGACTGTTCATCTATTTTTGTCATGTTGTACTGGACAAACAGATTATGGATTCTTAATTTTTGTCTTATTATTTGTATTTATTTGTTTATTTTCTTTTTTATGTCTTTATTTGTTATATTATATTTCACACATCTTTATTGCCCTGTTATATATTTTGCATTTTCTATGTATTTTTGTTTATTATTTATTTTTTGCATATTTTTCTTCACCTATCCCTTTATGTGCTGGTTGATATTTACTTCGCATTATGTTTTACCCCCTCCCGGTTGAATGGTTCCCCTTCTGGCCACGGTCTGTCTCTGTGGGGCCCCACATGGTTCAGACCTGTGCCCGTATTGGGATACCTTACGATCCGGTATGTGGTTTATGTGTAATATGCCGTAATCGGGACTTCATCTATGCCGTCTGCCCTTGTCCAACATGGCGCCTGTGAGGAAATCTTTCCTTATACGCATGCGCCCTGCCTCTACCCGTGGCCCTCCCTCTCTGACATCTGCCGTCCGGTCACATGATTTTCATTTGTTTCCAGCGGTGGCGTATTACAAGAAGGATGTGCCTTCTTTTACCATGGCGTCTGCAGCCTGATCGCTTGTAGCTACATGTGGCCATGACGTTTACGCTGGGGGTGGAGTGCAATTACCGATAATGCTAAGGTACTGTGTCATGTTAGGATATGTATGGTCTATATCGGTATATGTAGGGATATATGGTCAGTCTCCCTTTATGCCCCCTGAGGAAGGAGCTGTCCCATAGCTCCGAAACGCGCGTCGGGGTTGCCCTGGTGTTAATCTGGTCCTGCTTTCTCCCTGGGTAATTATATTACTGGTTCTTTTACTTTATGCACTATGCCATTAGCATTACAAGCTACTTCCATACCTATATAGAATATACTAACGATTTATGGGACAATGTCCCTTTTGGTATCTGGCATATGTTACATATATGTGATATTTTTATGACCCATGGGATTATATGCTTTTATGTTTTACATGTTGCATAATGCCACCATATATATATTTTGGTGTTCATGGTACTTATCATAATTATGTATTTTATTTATTGGTGGCCTTATGCTTCATGAATATTTGTGTATATGACTGCAGTAACTGGCGTTCCCTAGGTGCTTTTGGTTGCATATATATGCACTGATGTGCTTTGTTTATATCCTCTCACCGTGTTTCCCCCTGTATCATTGTTCTGATATGTATGGAATTTTATCAACTTTGTAAACAATAAAGCAGATATTTTTTAGACTTTATGGCTGTGTTCATGTGGTGGTTACTGTATTAAGTACAGTTGGTCTTTATTAGTCCTACATATATATACACTTTTGCTGATATAATTGCAACTTTATATATTTCTATCTCTAGTGCATGTAATATGTTTTCTGCAAATTTCCTTTGTTCTCCACCATCATTGCCCATCACGTTCATCATTGCCTCCCCACCATCATTGCCCATCACCTTCATCATTGCCCATCACCTCCATCGTTGCCCATCACCTTCACCATTGCCTCCCCCCACCATCATTGCCCATTACCTCCATTATTGCCTCCCCCACCAACCCTCTCTCACACACACACACAGACACACAATGCACCGCATCACTCTCACACTCAAACACAAAGCACAGCACCACATAAACACACCAGGCACACAGTCACACACCTCCCCGCAGCAGCACATCCCGGCAGCCTCTTCCTCACTGGCAGCTTTCTGTCTGAGACCCCGTGCTGGATGATGACGTCATCCAGCTGGGCTCTCTCAGAAAGGAAGAGCCGTGCAGGAAGCCAGGATGTGCTGCGATGTGAGTCTTTGTGTGTGTCTGTGTGTGTGCATGTGTGTGATGCATGGGACTTTACATGCGGGCAGTGTTAGCTGCAGCCTGTGGCCAGGTCTGCCACTAGGAATTTTGGGGCCCCATAATGGCAAAATTTATGGGGCCCCCCTTGAGACTCCGCCCAGGCTCCACCCCCCAGTTACGCATCCACCCTAGCTCCTCCTCCACCATGCAAACCTTCCAAAATCCCTCCGCCCTTTCATGGAAAAACTTCACTTCTGCATCATGCCCTCACCAATGACACATTAACACCAATCACTCGATGAATATGCAGCATTTTGCTTGTTTATTATAATACACCCCATAGTCCTCCATATATTACAATGTGCACCACAGTCCTCCATATTGTAAAGTTCACACCCCATAGTCCTCCATACAATATAATGTATCCATAGTCCTCCATATAGTATAATACACTCCTAATAGCCCTCCATATGTTAAAATACACTCAGTCATCCATATAGTATAATACACTCCTCATAGTGCTCCATATAGTATTATGCACTGCCATAGTCATCCATGTAGTACAATTCACTTCCCATAGTATAATGCACCCCATAGTTCTTCATATGGTATAATGTATTCCCCATAGTCCTCGATACAGTATAATGAAGCCCACATATAGTATAATGCAGTCACCCTATTGAGCATAATGCAGCCATCCCACAGAGCATAATGCAGCCACCCCACAGAGTATAATGCAACCACCCCACAGAGTATAATGCAACCACCCCAGAGTATAATGTAAACCCCCCATAGAATATAATTGAGCTCCCTTATATAGTATAATGTTGCCCCTCCATAAAATACAATGTAGCCCTCCTCATATAGTATAATTCAGCCCCATAGAATATAATGTAGCCCCTCATAAAGTATAATGAAGCCCCCATACAATATAATCTGGCACCCATAGAATACAATGTATCCACCTCATACAGTATAATGTAGCCCCCTCATAAGAGTATGATGCAATCACCCCTCATAAAATATAATAAATATAATACAGCCCCCATAGAATATAATGTATCCCCGAATAGAATATCATACAGCCCGCCTCCCCAAAAGTATATAATGTAGCCCCCCATAGTATATAACACAGCCACAAAGTATATAACACAGCCACATAGTATATACCATATAAAATATAATATATCCCCCAATAGTATGTAACACAGCCCACATAGTATATAGCAGGGCCCACATAGTATATAGCAGGGCCCACATAGTATATAGCAGGGGCCACATAGTATATAGCTGGGGCCACATAGTGTATAGCAGGGCCCACATAGTGTATAGCATGGCCCACATAGTATATAGCAGGGCCCACATAGTGTATAGTGGAGCCCACATAGTATATAGCAGGGCCCACAAGTATATAGCAGGCTCACATAGTATATAGCGGAGCCCACATAGTATATAGCAGGGCCCACATAGTATATAGCAGGGCTCACATAGTATATATCACGGCCCACATAGTATATAGCAGGGCCAACATAGTGTATAGCGTAGCCCACATAGTATATAGCAGGGCCCACATAGTATATAGCAGGGCCCACATAGTATATAGCGGAGCCCACATAGTATATAGCAGGGCCCACATAGTATATAGCAGGGCTCACATAGTATATATCACAGCCCACATAGTATATAGCATGGCTCACATAGTATATAGCACGGCCCACACAGTATATTGCACGGCCCACATAGTATATAGCAGGGCCCACAAAATATACAGCAGGGCCCACATAGTATATATAGAGCGGCCCACATAGTATATGCGTGGCCCACATAGTATACAGCAGGACCCACATAGTATACAGCAGGGCCCACACAGTTTACAGCAGGGCCAACATAGTACAGTATATAGCATGGCCCAAATAGTATATAGCAGGGCCCGCATAGTATAAAGCACGACCCACATAGTATATAGCAGGGCCCACATAGTATATAGCAGGGCCCACATTGTACAGCAGGGCCCACATAGTATATAGCAGGACCCACATTGTACAGCAGGGCCCACATAGTATACAGCAGGGCTCACATTGTACAGCATTGCCCACATAGTATATAGCGCGGCCCACATAGTATATAGCTGGGCCCACATAGTATATAGCGGAGCCCACATAGTATATAGCAGGGCCCACATAGTATATAGCAGGGCTCACATAGTATATATCACAGCCCACATAGTATATAGCATGGCTCACATAGTATATAGCACGGCCCACACAGTATATAGCACGGCCCACACAGTATATTGCACGGCCCACATAGTATATAGCAGGGCCCACAAAATATACAGCAGGGCCCACATAGTATATATAGAGCGGCCACATAGTATATGCGTGCCCACATAGTATACTGCAGGACCCACATAGTATACAGCAGGGCCCACACAGTTTACAGCAGGGCCAACATAGTACAGTATATAGCATGGCCCAAATAGTATATAGCAGGGCCCGCATAGTATAAAGCACGACCCACATAGTATATAGCAGGGCCCACATAGTATATAGCAGGGCCCACATTGTACAGCAGGGCCCACATAGTATATAGCAGGACCCACATTGTACAGCAGGGCCCACATAGTATACAGCAGGGCTCACATTGTACAGCATTGCCCACATAGTATATAGCGCGGCCCACATAGTATATAGCAGGGGCCACATAGTATATAGCGCGGCCCACATAATATATAGCAGGGCCCACATAGTATATAGCACGGCCCACATAGTATATAGCAGGGCCCACATAGTATATAGCAGGGCCACATAATATGTAGCAGGGCCCACATTGTACAGCAGGGCCCACATAATATATAGCAAGGCCCACATAGTATACAGCAGGGCCCACATAGTATATAGCAGGGCCCACATTGCACAGCAGGGCCCAGATAGTATACAGCAGGGCCCAAATAGTATATAACAGGGCCCACATTGTACAGCCCTCATCTCTCCTTCCCCCCCCAGGAATGGCCCCACAGCCTCAGCAGTATGCATTGACAGATTTATAAAAAAAAAAAAAAACACTCCTCACCTTCTCCTCGTGCCAGAGCTGCTCCGGTTCTTGTCTCCTGCACTGTCTGGTACACAGTGAGTGCGCAATGACATCATCGCGCCCGCGCTATGTCAGAGACAGAGCAGGGAATGATGGGAGAGGGAGCGTCAGCTGACGCTCTCTCCTCCATCATTGCTTTGAACTGTACTAGCGGATGCCGGTATAGGTCAAAGCATCGGCGGGGGGAGTCGGCGCTGGGGGTAGGCGGGACCCCTTGCCTTACAGGGGCCCCCATAGCGGCTTCGTGATGTGCCGCTAGCTGGGGCCCCTTGGGGAGGAGCAGGGGAGCCTCAAAATGTTGGGGGCCCCGGGCTCGAGCGCAGACCGGCGTGTCGGGCCGTGGGCCCCCCTATTCACCAGGCCCCATACATCTGTAAGGGTTGTCAGCCCTGAGGGCGGCCCTGCCTGTGGCTAACACTGCCCGCTACTAAAGAGAAATGGTATTCACGCCTCTCCACGCCCATAGGGGCATGGGGAAGGGTGAATATTCATTTAGCTTTAGCAGCGGGGACACGATCCTGTTTCCAGCTGCTGCTACGCTGGCACAGGGCGGGCCCACTTGACTCAGGGCTCCCATAGCCACTGGCTGGGGGCCCCTGGAGCAGTGGAGGCCCTTGGAGCAGTGGAGGCCCTTGGAGCAGTGGGGGCCCTAGGCAGCTGCTGGCCAGTATGCCAGCAGGTGTCAGTGCCTGGGCCCACCGGAGAATCATCCGGTGGGCCAGTCCGAGCCTGATGAAGGTGATGGGCAATGATGGTGGGGGGAGGCAATGGTGAAGGTGATGGGCAATGATGGAGGTGATGGGCAATGATGAAGGTGATGGGCAATGATGGTGGGGAAGCAATGATGAACGTGATGGGCAATGATGGTGGGGAGGCAACGATGGAGGTGATGGGCAATGATGGTGGGGAAGGCAACGACGGAGATGATGGGCAATGATGGTGGGGAAGGCAATGATGGAGGTGATGGGCAATGATGGCGGTGGGGGGAGGCAATGATGAAGGTGATGGGCAATGATGGCAGTGGGGGAGGCAAGGATGAAGGTGATAGGCAATGATGGCGGTGAGGGAGGCAGTGATGAAGGTGATGGGCAATGATGGCAGTGGGGGGAGGCAATAATGAAGATGATGACCAATGATGGTGGGGGAGGCAATGATGAAGGTGATGGGGAGGCAATGATGACGGTGGGGGAGGTAATGATGGAGGTGGGGGAGGCAATGGTGAAGGTGATGGGCAATGACAGTGGGGGAGGCAATGATGGAGGTGATGGGCAATGATGGTGGGGGAGACAATGATGGAGGTGATAGGCAATGATGGTGGGGGAGGCAATGATGGAGGTTTTGAAATGGACAATGATGGTGGTGTAGGAGGAGGCAATGATTGAGGTGGTGGAATGGGCAGTAATAGGTGTGGTGGGGGAAATGATAAGGGTGATGAGGGAGTAGGCAATGATGGAGGTGGTGATGAGGACAATGATGGGAGTGGAGAGGGTCTGCATTATACTTTGAGGGGGCTACATTATATTCTGTGGGGGGACTGCATTATTCTCAGGGACTACATTATATTCTGGGGGGCTATATCATACTATATGAGGAGCTACAGTATACTCTATAGGGGGCTGCATAATATTCTGTTGTGGGGCTGCATTATTCTCTCAGTGGACTACATTATATTCTGGGGGGCTACATATTACTATATGAGGGGGCTACAGTATACTCTATGGGGTGGCTGCATTATATTCTGTGGTCAGGCTGCATTATTCTCTCAGGAGATTACATTATTTTCTGGGGGGCTACATATTACTATATGATGGGCTACAGTATACTCTATGGGGGGCCTGCACTATTCTGTTAGGGGACTACATTATATTTTGGGGGGGCTATATCCTACTATATGAGGGAGGCAGGATTATGCCCTATGAGGGGGCTACAGTATACTCTATGGGTGGGCTGCATTATACCCTATGAAGGTGCTACATTATATTCTATGGTGGGGACTGCGGTATACCTTATGAGGGGGTTGCATTGTATTTTGTGGGGTGCTGCATTATATTCTATGAGAGAGGGCTGCATTATATTTTATGACCAATAGCACTTGGTAAGTGGAGTAAGATCTGCCGGTAACTCAGTAGTGGTAACCTGAACGCAACTCCTGACACATCTGCCTCTACATGCATCACTCCAACCCAGTATCCTACCCGAAGTCCACTCTATATGTGGGGAGTGGAAACGGAGCCAAGGTATACCTAGTAGGATCTTGTCTATTCCCTCGGGAAGGACGAGTAGGGAAATAAGCTCATGATGGGAAGGGGATACAGACAATGCAAGAGGAACAGTCTGGTGTGTTATTTGTGAGGGCAATGTCGACCCATTCACTACCCAGACAGTCACTGATTTGTCAAGCGCCACCAGAGGTATTGCGTGACGACGAGCAAAGTTAGAGGACATGAAGTTCCCCTCTGCTCCTGAGTCCACGCAAAGCTCGACTGTAAGTGTGGAAGAGTCTACAGTGACTGTCCCTTTAAATGTCATCTTGGAGGAAAATGCCGCTGTCTCTAATGAACCTCCTCCCAGGGCCACTAGACGCGATCGCTTCCCCGATCGCTGTAGACATTTGTTGGCATAGTGTCCTGTCTGCTGACAAAGTTTACAGACCACGGATACTCGGACGGTCCGAGACTTAGGTCCTGCATGAGGAACCTCTGTGGCCTTTTGGGGTTCGGACGCCAGATTGGGGGATTCGAGAGGTTTGGCAAAGGTGGGAGCCAACCGAATCCTCTGCCTACACTGGGGCCGTTCCAACCTCCGCTCGTGAAAACGGAGGTCGATGCGGCTAGATATGGAGATAAGCTTTTCCAGTGTGGCGGGAATCTCCCTGGTAGCCAAAGCGTCTTTAACATGGTCAGCCAGTCCTCGCCAGTAGACTGGAATGAGAACTTTATCCGTCCAGTCTAGCTCTGAGGCCAGAGTCCAAAACTGGACGGAAAACTGACTGACCAAAGACGAACCCTGTGTCCAATGCCAGCAGTTGTAGCGCCGTATCGTGGGTGACCTGAGGTCCTAAAAAGACCTTTTTAAGAGCCTCCAGGAAACGAGGAGTACTCCGCACCACACGATCGTCGCGCTCCCACAGCAGCGTTGCCCACTCCAACGTTCTGCCCAAGAGTAGAGACAGTACAAAACCCACTTGTGCCCGATCCGTGGGGAAATGCGCAGCCAGAAGCTCGAGCTGTATAGAGCAATGACTCACGAATCCCCAACATTGGTTGCTGTCACCGGCAAACTTGTCAGGAAGCGGGAGGTGGGATAATGTAGGGGCAGAGGTGGCAGAAGACAAACTGGCTGCAGCCACGCTAGCAGCCTGAACAGCGACTGCGGTAACATCCACAGCTGAGGTTGTGCGCTCAAGAGCCGCCAACCTACCCTCCAGCTGCTGGATGTACTGCGGTAGACGCTGGTCATCCGCCATTTTACTAGCCAGACCCTGGTGCTAGTATTATGTTAGGGTCTGCGGAATGCACCAAATATATGATGTGGAAAGGTGCGTTTCGCAGCCCGGGGTCTACCATGCAGGCGGAGCCTGCTGCTAGTAAAATGGCACAAGAAGCGAACTCTGTTATCCCGCTGAGTCGCCAAAATAAACGCCGTAACGCCTGTGGCAATATGTGCGAACTCTGTTAATCCACAGAGCCGCTAGAAGGAGTGCCGCAGCGCTATATGGCGATGTGTGCGAACTCACTTAGCACAACTGAGTCGCAAAATAAACATGCTAGGGCGCTGTCTAGCGTTGAAAGCGAACCCTGTTACGTCACAGAGCTGCTGAGACAAACTTCTGTGTCCTGTCAGGCACCCAGGTACACAGTTAACTGCTAAGCGAACATAGAACGTGATCATGCGCTAATGTCCTCGCGGGAGTCACCCGCAATCTATGGCGTCTGAACGCCAGACCCTGAATACGGCAATCAAACTCCTCACTGGTTATGCCGGTAATCTAGGGCATCTAGGACACCGACCCTGACCAGCTAGCATACCAAACTCCTCACCGATTAAGTTGGTATTCTAGGGGCTTATTTCAGCCGGGCCCTAGCCACACACACGCATGACCACACTGACGCATAGCATATAAAGATTGATACTAGCGCATGGCGGCCCAGCCATGCTACCCTTTTATAGTAACAGCTACAGGACCTACCAGAAACAAGGACCAATGAAACTTGTTCCAGAACACCAGTAGTCACAGGACCTTCCTGGCGGACCAATAGGAGCTGCTGCAGTACCTGTGCATGTGACCCCTGATCTCCAATGAGAGATCTCACTCTGGGCATGCTCAGAAGGGGAAAACAAGGATTTTGTCCAAAAGACGTCTGCTCGCCGCTAACCAGTACTGGCCACAATAGCAGAGCCTGGAGGAGCAGCAGTAATCCTCTGCACACTGTTAGACTGGGCGAAACACTGGGACCAATGTCTAAGCTGAGCAGGCTCTACTGTGAATGGAGATGAATTGGAGACTGCAGTGGGACTGGTTTGAGACTCCCCCTGTGCAGCAGTGGGAATTCAAACCCCAACAGTACCCTTCAAAGATGAGAGTCTGGGAGCAGTTTGCAAAAGAAAAGTGCAGTTATTTATTCCAAAGGGTATGCAAGCAAATATTAAGTTGAGGATGTCAACAATTTTGCCAAACCCAGTTTTGGTGTTTTTTGGTGAAATTATATGTATTCTGCCTTTTTTTTCTCTGTTTTATTTATGTTATTCCAATACAAAGGAAATAAACATGTGTATAACAAAATGTTTAATTGCAATAATTTTGGTGGGAGAAATACTTAATTTTCTGGAAAAATTTCAAGGGTGCCAACGCTTTCAGATGTAATTGTATATATTGCTACAGGACACTTGGGGGGAGGGGTTCATCACTCTACTCACCACTCAGAGTATCTACATTCAGGAGCTACCATGCATTCCTGGGGCCTACTATATCCTGGACTTGGTCACAAATGGATGAGCAGCTGACACATAACTTGGACGGACACTTATGGACAAGCAGCTGATAAAACTTCTACACAGGATGCAGAGGCAGATAGATGAATAAGCCGCAACTAGTGATGAGCAAGTATACTCGTTGCTCTGGTGGTCTCTGAGTATTTGGAAGTGCTCGGATATTTAGTTTCTGTTCCGTAGCTGCATGATTAGCGGCTATTTGACAGCCTGAAAACATGTGGGAATTCCCTAACAATAAGACATTTCTCACATGTATTCAGGCTGTCAAGTAGCCACAAATCATGCAGCTACGGCAACAGAATCTAAATCTCGAACAGTTCCAAATACTCGGAGACCACCCGAGCAACGAGCATACTCGCTCATCACTAGCCGCAACCAATTAAATGAACTAACCATGGGAGTAATTCACATATTTTATATTTTGCTACAATGATTCGTTTTGTAAAGATGGCTCAGCAATAAATATGACACCACAGTCAAAAAAATATAGTATGCACAAATAGCATGACCCGAAGGCAATGCTGAAACGCGCGTTGGGGTCAATGCAGGTGCCGCGGTATCCCTCCTCATTCATTTGGGTAAGATGTGCTCTACTTGGTTCTATAGCCTTAACGTTGTCCTCAGAGAGTTTTTTTCTCCTCTTTCTGTTCTCCATGCTTATTGTTGCAAAGACACAATACAAATATTGAGTCAACTTCTTCCTTTTTTTATCTGGCTTTAGGTGTGATTTTCATATTATATACACCTTTTACTTGCAATAGATGAGTTTGAACGAGCGTCACCTGCTAAAAACAAAGTTATTTGGAAAGGTGCCAACAATTTTGTCCTGCCTATTTATGGGGTTTTGTATCTAATTTGCCTTTTTTTCCTCTGTTTTTTTATGTTGTTCAAATACACACAAAGGAAATAGACATGCGTGTCGAACCAAACATGTGTAATTAATATATTTCATATTCTGGAAGAATTTCAATGGTACCAACACTTTTGGTCATGACTATATATGTACAGAGACACATCAGTTTATGTAAGGTGAGTACAGTATACATCTTTACAGTATAGTCTGTGAGATCTATGAAGGAGACCACCCAGATTGATTAGTTGCTTTATGACTTTCTTTGGATGTTTGTCTCAGTTCAAGCAGGTTTAGTATCAAGCCTGGAATTTCATTATATACATTTTGTCCTCTAAAGTAAGGATGCCTTCAGTCTTTTAATTAGAGTCTACATAAGCTCAAGCAGTAACATTTAATAGAACTGAAAGTGTTTTGCTAGTTGTTCTGTACAGTGTACAGTGCCAACAAGAACCTTCCAGTAATTAAGACGGTAAACATAGCTGGACAATGATTCTCAACAGCTCCAAATTTGATTAGTGGAGTAGCTATACCCTCATTGGTCATTGAGATCAACAACATTAAAGTGTGGGTTCTACTCCTGTATTGGCTGTTAATTGGTCATGTACAACAGATTAGGCTGTGTGCTCAGATCTCCCAATACAGACTGTGGCACAACGGACCTGAGGGCACAGCTGAGTTATGTAGTCACATAAAGCTGAACAGATCCATCATTGGTTTCTATGATGATTGCTTCACTTTGATAAGAGATACTTTTTAAAGTTAATGTATGATAAGAGAACTTCATAAAAACAATACAGGTGGGGTGTTGTGAATATGCTGGAGGCGGCTTCTGAGCTGAGACTCCCTCCGGTGGTTGCTGAGGGTAATGAATTGATTACCGAATGGCCTTCAGCTGGCGCTGAATGGTAGGATATAAGTGGCCTGAGTTCCCAGCAGCCTTGCCGGTTATCAATTGTTCCTTCTGGTCTTGCTTGAAGCACTGCTAGTTTCCTGCTCTCCTTTAGATAAGTGTTTGCTGTTTTTTTTTCCTCTGTTTCATTTTCTCTGCTGGTTTGCTGCTTGCAGTGGACTGCAGCCTGTCCCCTTTTGGGGGTCTGGCGCTGCAATTGTGCTCCGTTTGTGTCTGCATTTTTGCTTTGCTCCTTTGTTACTTTTTATTTGCTGAATAGCGTTTTGTTACATCAGAGATCTGATTTAGGTGGATGAGATCATGTGATCTCAGGTTTTTTGGCAATCAGAAGTGTTGGTATTTTTGTTAGGGTTTTTGTTGGATTGCAGTCAGAATTCTTTCCTGTACTTTTCTGTCTAGACAGATTGGGCCCCAGGGTTTGCTCATTTTATTTTCTGTCTGTGTCCGTGCTTTCTTCTTGTCTAACCGCCATTACATGTTTGGGGGCTTCCTATTTTCTTTGGGGATCTGCTCCTGGGCAGATAGCTTTCATCTTTCTGCCTTTAGGTGTAGTTATCTCTCAGGCTGTGACGAGGCATCTAGGATCACCGTAGGAACGCTCCACGGCTACTTCTAGTTGTGTGGTTAGTTCAGGTTACTGCAATCCAATAGGTTCCAGCCTCTCTAGTGTATTACCGCTTTTGCTATTTTTTGCTATTTCTCCTCAGTTAGCAAAACATAACAGTGGGGTCTGTTCTTAACAACCTTTATCAATGTGCTCTACTATGAACATTTTATATAGCAATTTACCGTATTTTTCGGACCATAAGACGCACTTTTTTTCCCCCAAAATTTGGGGGAAAATGGGGGTGCGTCTTATGGTCCCAACATACCTAAAAATCCGATGGCGGCGGTGGTCTCGGTGGCGGCGGCAGCCTTCCTGTGGTGTCTGGCCAGCAGCGGGCTCTGTGCTGCGTGGGGGGCTCCGCCCGGCACTTCCCTTTTAGCCGGGCAGCCCCCCACAGCTCCGCTGCTGCGGGCTCCTGATAGATGGCCGCCAGGGGCCTCCGGTAAGATGGCCGCCGAATCTCATTCAAGTCTCGGCAATGAGATCTCTTCTCCCGAGACGTTGCTGAGACTTGAATGAGATTCGGCGGCCATCTTACCGGAGGCCCCTGGCGGCCATGTTTGAGGATGCCACCGAGTTGCAGAGGGAGCGGAGCTGCGGGGGGCTTTCCGGCTAAGACCGAAATGCCGGCGGAGCCCCCCCGCAGGACAGAGCCGGCTGCTGCCCCGGCACCACCGCACGGGCAGACTTCGTCGGGACCGCCACGGAGGCCCCTGGCGGCCATCTATCAGGAGGCCACAGCAGCGGAGCTGCGGGGGGCTGTCTGGCTAAGAGGGAAATGCCGGCGGAGCCCCCCACGCAGCACAGAGCCCTGCTGCTGGCCAGACACCATAGAGCACAGGAGGCTGCATTGGGACCACCGCTATGGGATGTGAGTACCATACATTGCACAGCCACCTCACACAGCACAGTCACCCCACACAGCACAGCCACCCCACAGAGCACCCCTGCAACACAGAGCATTTCAGACTGTAAGACGGACCCCCATTTGACACATTATTTTTTTTCCCTATTTTCCTTCTGAAAATTTGGGGTGCGTCTTATGGTCCGGTGCGTCTTATAGTCCGAAAAATACGGTACCACTAAAGAATAAGGAAGGACCCTCCATTTACTACCTGTACTCACCTTTATTTTCAATAGCACAAAGTAAACTTTCCTTTTCACTTCCATTGATATGTAAGCAGTTGATCTGAATGCAACAGTGGAAAAAACAGGTGGGATCAACAATCTACTTCTACTTTATTCACTTAATAGGGTTAAATATGGGAAAGAATATTATCACAGATAAATCGCACAAGTACAATATTCACAGTATCATTTACAGGCAATTACTTGCATAGAGATACAGTATATATAAACCAAAAGAACCAAAAAATGAGCTTAATTACTGAATGAAAATAATTTTATTGAAGAAAAAAACATAATATAATAATGAATAAAAAATATTTCAAAGCCAATAAACAGATGCTAAAAAAATCCACAGACAATCTGAAGGAGACCTCAATGTATAAGACTCACATATGAAAAATTCAAACAAAAATTAAAACAATATATATTCGTTAATTAAAAAAGTTCATAAGAAAAAATACATGGCCATAAGGAAACATACATACATATCAATTTATTATAAATACAAAAAATGTGCAAAAAATGCAATCACTGTGCAAAAAAAGTGCATATAGTGCTGGAAGTCCAATGAATGAATATATAAACAATAGAGGACTAACAATATCAAATGACTTTCATTAAAATGCATTCACTGCATAAATAAGTGAAAAATAGAGCACATATATTGATATACAAATGAGGACACAGACAAGTCTGATCGTCATTCATAAGTAAATATATATAGTGAAAGCAAAAATAGTGCACATATATTGATATATGAATGAGGACACAGACAAGTTTGATCGTCATTCATAAAAAATATATATAGTGGAAACATTCTCATTGTGCCGCAAATAAAATAACGAAATAAACAAAGCGATATCTTAAAAGTGAGGGTATGAATCCTTCATATGCCCAAGTATACTAACAGAACTAATCCCTAACATGAACTTACATAGGTGAGTGAGATAAAAAAAAGAGGAACTCCAGCCGCCCCAAAGCGCGTTTCGTGTTAGTCACTTCCTCAGGAGACATATATACAGTATATAGACAGTATATTGGTTAGTACATTACAAGAGAAATGTCCTCGAGATCAGTTCAGGGTCTACAATCCAACCTTGGTCTAACCATAAAGAGGACAAATGCAAAATTAGCGGAAACAGTCTCTAGGTTAATCTTGCAACATTACGGGCCCTGAGAATGTACAATAACACTTTCTGGGACCATTTAGCATCAGCCGGACCTCATTTCATCTGTGTAGCGCCCGCGTCCCTGCCTGCTGCCAGACAGGGACGTCGCTCTCCTCACCTGCGCTCAGCGTCCTCGGTGCTCCCAGCCTCCTCTGCGCCTCTGGCATCCTCGGTGTCCTCCTTCCGCCCTGCTGGTCCCGCGCGCTCCTTCCCTGCTACTGGCCTTAGGGCGCGCGCCCGCACCCTCCCCCGCTCTTAAAGGAGCCGCGCGGCATTTTCCAAATCAGTCTCCAGCCAATGCTGGAGGACTCCACCCTATATTAAGGGCTTCCTCCTTAATGTAGGTGCCCAAGCAATGTTGTTCCTGTGCAGTCTAACTCTGTTTCAGCCATCAGATCTCCTGCTGTTATCCTTCCAGTCTCCATCCGTCCTTCCCGTTACACTGTCGGCTTGCCTGTCTGCCATCCGCTGCAGCTCCATCCGGAAGTTCGGACATCATCTGCGGAGATCCCCGGCTCTTGCCTGCTCACCTGGGAGCGATCATCTGCCATCCGACTGCAGCTCCATCCGGAAGTTCGGACATCATCTGCAGAGATCCAGGCTCCTGCCTGCTCACCTGGGAGCGATCATCTGCCATCCGACTGCAGCCTACCTGGAGGCTCCACCATATCAGGTCGTATATGCCTGCCCTGTTCTAGAGACTGCCTGGTCACTTGCCGTGACAACCTGCCTGTCCAGAGACTGCCTGGTCACTTGCCGTGACAACCTGCCTGTCCCAGAGACTGCCTTGGTCACTTGCTGTGACAACCTGCCTGCCCAGATACTGCCTGGTCACTTGCCGTGACAACCTGCCTGTCCCAGAGACTGCCTTGGTCACTTGCTGTGACAACCTGCCTGTCCCAGAGACTGCCTTGGTCACTTGCTGTGACAACCTGCCTGTCCAGAGACTGCCTGGTCACTTGTCGTGACAGCCTGCCTGTCCAGAGACTGCCTCGTCACTTACCGTTATAACCTGCCTGCCCAGAGACTTCCTTGGTCACTTGCTGTGACAAACCTGCCTGTCCAGAGACTACCTATATCCCCTGCCGTGATTCCCTGCCCTTTTCCCGGGTGCCACCCGCTCTCTTACAAGTAAACTCTCTTGTACAATAAAGCTTTGTGGTTCCACCAACCTGACCTGTCTCTCAGTAGTTCCACCCACCAGACCCGTTACAGTTTGCTCGGGCCATGGAACCCGGTGGCACCCAAACCCCTTCACTCCCGGAACTGTGTCATGAGCTGTCTCGCCAGAGGTCTCAACAGGAGGCCATCCTGGGTCACCTGCGGAACGTCAATTTCCGTCTGGACACTCTGAATTCATCACCAGCAACCATTGCTGGAGCCATGACTCATAATCCGTCAGTCCCGCTGATTCCCAAATCCGTGGTTTCCATTCCCGGACCCCGACTGTCAGCTCCTCCTAGGTTTGGAGGCGATCCTGCTCTGGCTCGGGGTTTCATTAATCTGTGCACCCTGCATTTTGAACTCCTGGCACACCAGTTTAACTCTGACCGGGCCAAAATTGCCTTCATCATGTCCCATCTCACCGGAGAGGCCCTGGCCTGGCTTAATCCTCTCTGGGAGAGAGAGGATCCTCTGGTATCTGACCTGCCTGCTTTTCTCTCGGCCTTCCGGAAGGTATTCGACGAACCTGGACGGAGGACTTCCTCTGCATCATCTCTGCTGCGTCTCCGTCAGGAGAGCCTCACCGTTGGTCAATATGCCATACGGTTCCGGACTTTAGCCTCAGAACTAGCTTGGGACAATGAAGCTCTAATTTCGGTCTTCTGGGAGGGTCTGTCCGGCCGTATTAAAGACGAACTTGCCGGTCGGGACATTCCAACCTCTCTAGACGATTTAATAGATCTTGCCAATCGAATTGATCTACGGTTCCAGGAACGAGCCGAAGAGATCACCCGTAAAAAAAATTTTCCCATCCTGCACCCTCGTGTCAGAGATCCATAACCTCTTCCGTTTCTCCTCAGGTGCACACTGCTGAGCCTATGCAGGTCGACCAGACCAAGATGGTCAAAGCCCGTCAGGACTCACGCCGTGCCGAGAAAAGTTGCTTCTACTGCGGCAGTAAGGAGCACTGGATCCAAACCTGTCCGGAGAGGTCGGGAAACGTGTTGTGAATGGGTTTGAGATGAGTTCTGAGCAGAGGCTCCCTCTGGTGGTTACAAGCGGTACTAGTGAGGATTGTGAGGACTGGGAATCAGGTGTTACTGATTGGTCTTATTTAAGGGAATCATTTTCCCATCAGGGTTGCCGGTGATCAATTGTTCTGGTCTGAATCCTTCTTTCCAGTTTCCCCTTGTAGCCTGCTGTGTCGTGTCTGCATCTCCTTCTATCAGATAAGACAATTTCTTATTTTGTGTTTTTGCTATATTTTTGCATTTTGTCCTGCACTTCTGTGGGGCCTTCTGGGTCACCTCCGGGGGCTTTTGCCCTCTCAGTTTAGTTCAGCCACTGTGTTTTGTACTTTTGCTTTTTCCAGTTTTTTCAGTGGCTGCTGTTTTGTTTTTGTTACACCAGAGAACTAATTTAGGTGGTAGAGGTCGTGTGATCTCAGGTGATTTTGAAATTAGTAGAGTTGGTGTTTTTTTGGAATCTATGAGATTGCAGTACCCTGACTAACCACCGCAACTAGAGGCAGCCGTGGAGCGTTCCTACGTTGGTCCTAGACGCCTCGTCACAGCCTGAGAAACTAACTACACCTAAAGATAGAAATAGGAAAGCTATCTGCCCCGGAGCAGAACCCCAAAGATAATAGAAAGCCCCCAAACATGTAATGGCGGTTAGACAAGAGGAAATACTGACACAGAAAGAAAATAGTATGAGCAAACGCTGGGGCCCAAACTATCTAAATAGAAAAGGATAGGAAGGGTACTTACTGCAATCTCAGAAAACCCTGAAAAACACCAACTCTACTAATTTCAAAATCACCTGAGATCACACGACCTCTACCACCTAAATTAGTTCTCTGGTGTAACAAAAACAAAACAGCAGCCACTGAAAAAACTGGAAAAAGCAAAAGTACAAAACACAGTGGCTGAACTAAACTGAGAGGGCAAAAGCCCCGGAGGTGACCCAGAAGGCCCCACAGAAGTGCAGGACAAAATGCAAAAATATAGCAAAAACACAAAATAAGAAATTGTCTTATCTGATAGAAGGAGATGCAGACACGACACAGCAGGCTACAAAGGAAACTGGAAAGAAGGATTCAGACCAGAACAATTGATCACCGGCAACCCTGATGGGAAAATGATTCCCTTAAATAAGACCAATCAGTAACACCTGATTCCCAGTCCTCACAATCCTCACAAATACCGCTTGTAACCACCAGAGGGAGCCTCTGCTCAGAACTCATCTCAAACCCATTCACAACAGAAACGCCTGTGTCTAGGTTCGCTCGGAGAGGTCAATCTAGACAAAAATAAATCCTCTTCATCCCTGCTGCTGTCGGTTTCAATTCTGCTCGGTAAGAACCGCCACTTCGAAATGGCCCAACTTGATTCTGGAGCAGCTGGGAATCTCGTGTCACAGGCTCTAGTAGAGAAGTATCACATTCCCACCAAACCTCTTGTTGAACCTGTATCTGTTGCTGCTGTGGATGGGGGCCTCCTACCTCGTCCCATCCGACTTATCACCGAAGTCATAACCCTGCAGGTGGGAATGTTGCATTCTGAGAGCATCTCGTTTCATGTTTTACCCGGACTCTCTCATGCTTTCTTACTAGGTCTGCCTTGGCTCCAAAAACATGCACCTGTGCTCGACTGGCAGAATGGAGAGGTTCTTCGCTGGGGACAGGACTGTCATAAAACGTGTCTGGTGCCTGTTCATCCTGTCTATTCTTCTCCTACACCTGCTAATCTACCTGGACTCCCGATTCCATATTGGTCATTTGCTGATGTCTTCAATAAAAAGGAAGCAGAGACATTACCCCCGCATAGACCATATGATTGCCCGATTGACCTGTTGCCCGGTACTACGCCTCCCCGTGGGCGTATTTACCCGTTGTCTGCTGCTGAGACCAGGTCGATGTCCGAATATATCGAGGAGAACTTAGCAAAGGGATTCATCCGGAAATCTACCTCCCCAGCGGGAGCAGGTTTCTTCTTCGTTAAAAAGAAAGACGGATCTCTCCGTCCTTGTATTGACTACAGAGGCCTAAATTCGATCACGGTGAAGAATAAGTACCCTCTTCCGCTCATTCCAGAACTGTTTGATCGTCTTAGAGGGGCTAGTGTCTTCACCAAACTAGATCTTCGTGGAGCATACAACCTGGTTCGTATCCGTCGAGGAGATGAATGGAAGACGGCATTCAACACCCGGGACGGCCACTACGAGTACTTGGTGATGCCCTTTGGTCTCTGTAATGCTCCAGCAGTCTTTCAGGAGTTGGTCAATGACATCTTCCGGGACCTCCTCTACTCCTGTGTTGTGGTGTACCTTGACGACATCTTGGTCTTCTCTCCGGATCTTCAGTCTCACCGGAGGGATGTTCGTCAGGTTCTGCTCAGGCTCAGGCAGAATCACCTCTTCGCCAAATATGAGAAGTGCCTCTTTGAGCAGACTTCGCTTCCGTTTCTGGGCTACATTATTTCTCAGACAGGCCTACGAATGGATCCAGAGAAACTGTCTGCCATCGAGAAATGGCCCCGACCAGAGGGGTTGAAGGCCATTCAGCGGTTCCTGGGATTCGCTAACTATTACCGTCTCTTCATACCGCACTTCTCTTCCAGGACTGCTCCAATCTCAGCGCTCACTCGCAAGGATGCTAACCCCAAACAGTGGACGACCGAAGCAGAGGAGGCCTTCCTTTCTCTTAAACAGGCCTTCTCTTCCGCTCCAGTGCTGCATCGCCCGATGGCAACAAGCAGTTCTTCCTGGAGGTGGACGCTTCCTCTGCTGGAGCCGGAGCGGTTCTTACCCAAAAATCGCCATCCGGGAGGATGGTATCCTGCGGTTTCTTCTCCAAACTCTTCTCCTCCTCCGAGCGCAACTACTCCATAGGAGATCGAGAGTTATTGGCCATTAAGTTGGCATTGGAGGAGTGGCGTTACCTACTCGAAGGGGCTCTTCATCCGGTAATCATCTACACGGACCACAAAAATCTGGCATACCTCCAGCAGGCACAGAGACTTAATCCTCGCCAAGCCCGGTGGTCCTTGTTTTTTGCCCGCTTCGATTTTCTTTTGCATTTTCGCCCAGCTGACAAAAACGTCAAGGCGGATGCCTTGTCTCGGTCTTTCCTGGTGTCGGATCTCGAAGATGAGCCTAAACATATCATCGATCCCGCCAGAGTGATGCAGGTGGCTCCCGTGAGTCTAAATCGTCTCCCTCCTGGTAAGACGTTCGTATCAGAAACCGATCGGAAGAGAATCCTACATTGGGGTCACTAGTCTAAACTCGCTGGCCACGCTGGTCAAAAAAAGACCCTCCAACTCATTACCCGGCATTATTGGTGGCCTACCCTGCACAAAGACGTAATAGACTTTGTTTCTGCCTGTGTTTCCTGTGCCCGCAACAAAGTTCCGAGACACCTGCCTGCCGGCCGTCTTCTTCCGCTTCCTGTACCCGCTGCCCCCTGGCAGCATATAGCCATGGACTTCATTACTGATCTTCCCGTCTCTGCTGGTTGTACAGTCATTTGGGTGGTCGCTGACCACTTTTCCAAGATGGCTCACTTCATTCCTCTGCCAGGTCTTCCGTCTGCACCCGAGTTGGCTAAAGACTTTATCCGCCACATCTTCCGTCTTCATGGTCTGCCTCGTCACATTGTGTCGGATCGTGGGTTTAGTTCACCTCACGTTTCTGGAGAGCCACTTGTAAGTTGCTAGACGTCACCCTGGATTTTTCCTCCGCTTACCACCCACAGTCCAATGGACAAGTTGAACGAATAAATCAGAATTTGACCAGTTATCTTCGACACTTCGTTAATGCCCACCATTCTGACTGGGTGGAGCTCCTGCCTTGGGCCGAATTCTCCTACAATAATCATGAGAGCGAATCTTCCACCAAGTCTCCGTTTTTTGTAGTCTTCGGTCAGCACCCTCGGATCCCTGTCCCTGTTTCCATCTCTGTGGACAATCCAGCTGCGGAATCTCTGGTTAGAGAGTTCTCCTCCATCTGGGAGAGTACCGGTCCGCACTCATTCAGTCATCCGAGCGCATGAAAAGACATGCTGACAAAAAACGTCTGGATCCTCCTCAATTCCGTCCTGGGGACAAAGTCTGGCTTTCGTCCAAATATGTTCGACTCAAAATTCCGTCCTACAAGTTAGGTCCTCGGTTCATCGGTCCTTTTGAGATCATCAGTCAGATCAATCCAGTGTCCTATAAATTGAAACTCCCGGCCAATTTGAGAATTCCTAATTCTTTTCATGTATCTCTCCTCAAACCTGTGGTTCTGTCATGTGTGCATCGCCACGAAGATCGTCGCGGTTGCACATTCTGACTTCTCACAGCTGAGTTGCTGTTTCTTTGTGTTTGGCAGTTAGGGAGTTAATTCTGTCTGTGCTCAGTTCTGGGACTGGGTGCAGTTTTCTCCCGGCTGCAATTAATTATTTGTTGATTGGTTTCCTTTAAATCTCTGGTTGTCTGTGTTGGGGGTTGCCAGTGAGATTCTTCATGCAGACCACAGATAGGATTGTATCTGTATAGACTTAAGTTAAAGAGCTCCTTAGTTGTTTTAAGCTCACCTTGCTTAGAGTTTAATATCCCAGATCATTTATGTTCCTTCTGTGTTTGAGTGTGTATGCAAGTCTGTGTTTTCTCCAGTCTGTCTTATATGTCTAATCTGTGTATTTAGCAGAGATCAGCCCATATCCCTTTGGTGGTAATCAGAATCCTTCTTAGGACTGATTACAGGGTTCAGGGACTGATAGGAGACAGGGTTAGGCTGGAGACTTGGACCTCTGAACCATTATCAGTACCTCCAAGGTGAGGGATTAGTTAGGACCCCAGTTTAGGGTCAGGTTAGACCCCCGGTCCTCCTCTTTCCTGTGACAGTGTATCAAGTCCTCAAGATTAACCCTGAGTTCAACGGATATCGTGTCAGGTAAATCTATTCTATATTTACATGCTGATGTTGCTAATCTATATGTTGTATAGAGTGTTGTTCTTTTAAGAATAGTTTACTGACATCGTACACATATCATAAGACCGCGTGACATTTTCACTGGCCCATAAAATTATTCCCAGTTGCCATGGATCCAGTAGCCCAGCTGGCTCTGCAGTTGCAGGGATTATCCATGGAGCTGACGGACATTAAGTCCAAAGTTTTGTCTCCCTCGAGCAAACCAGATTTGAACCTAAAGTAGCTCTCCCGGACTGTTCACTGGTGGGCGAGACAATTTTTTTACCTTCAGGGAAGCATGTAATTGTATTTTCGGCCTTCGGCCTCGATCATCAGGGAGTGAAGAGCAAGTGAGGATCATTGTTATCTCCTCCTACAAGGGACCCTCAATCCTGGGCTTCTCCCTCCTCCTGGATCCCGCTCTACAGTCCAGTAGATCGATTTTTACTGCCCTGGGTTTGGTATATGATGACCCAGATCGGGTCTCTCTTGCTGAGACCAAAATTACGTAGATACAGCAAGGAGATCGTGCCGCGGAGGAATTGCCTTCTGAGTTCCGTAATGGCCACAGATACTCAGGGATATGACCCAGCTCTTAGGAGCCAGTTTTGTCATGGCTTTCTGACAAATTAAGGACGTTTGTGCTCAGATATGATTCCTCCTCATCTGGAGGCTGCTATGCCTAGTATCCGTACTGATAGACGCTCCGGAGAGGTGTCAGGTAACTCCGCCCCTGTTGTTACTCCACCTACTACTAAAGTCCCTTAGTTGAGTTCCCTTGTCTGTTCGGAGGAAGCCTATGCAGTTGGGAGGACTATCATTTCGTAGGAGGGGATTTGGCGGTACGCCGCAGGACTAAAGGTGTTTCTTCTGCGGGAAAGAGGGACATTTTGTTGGGGATGTCCATCCCGTGCCTTGTTGAGCAAAAAGTCGCCGGAAAACTGTTAATCCCAGGTTGTGTGGTGGACGACAACCTGGAGTATGTATTTCGTCCGCTAGTTCTTCTCAGTTCCTTGTACCAGTGGAGGTGGTGGTTGGTACGAGAGTGGAGAGATTTTCTGTTCTTCTTGATAGTGGGTCCGGGGCTAATCTCGTTGACGCTCAGTTTGCTCAGGCTCAAGGTATGCATCTGAGTGTATTGGTCAAACCGATCCCTATATTCTCCATTGACGCCAGGCCTCTCGGCCAAGGTAGCTTTGTTCATGAGGTTCATAACATTGACCTTCGGGTAGGGGCAATACATAGGGAACTATTATCTTGTTATGTGTTGGAGGGTCTACCTACTCCTATTGTGTTGGGACTTCCTTGGTTGGTTAAACATAACCCTGTGATTAATTGGCAGTCCAGAGATATAAGCCAACGGGGGGAGTTTTGCAAAAGTAACTGCATGAACACAGTCATCAGTGCGGTCGTGCCTAGTACTTTGCCTCCTTTTTTGGAGGACTTTGGGGATGTGTTCTCTGAGGAGGGGTGTCAGGAGTTGCCTCCTCATCGCGTGTATGACTGCTCTATTAATTTACTTCCTGATGCTAAGTTACCTAAAGCTAGGTTATATAACCTTTCTGGTCCTGAGAGGCAGGCTATGAAAGATTATATTTCGGAAAGTCTGGCCAAAGGGCATATTAGACCTTCATCTTCCCCAGTGGCCGTGGGGTTCTTCTTTGTGAAGAAAAAAGATGGAGGCCTACGCCCTTGCTTGGATTTCCGCGAACTTAATCGGATTACTGTTCGAGATCCGTATCCACTCCCTCTGATTCCTGATCTCTTCAATCAAATTGTTGGCGCCAAATGGTTCTCTAAATTGGATCTCAGGGGGGCGTATAATCTGATTAGGATAAAAGAGGGGGATGAGTGGAAAACGGCGTTTAACACGCCGGAGGGACATTATGAGAACCTTGTCATGCCTTTTGGTCTGACTACTGCACCAGCAGTATTCCAACATTTTGTTAATGACATTTTTCGTCATCTGGTGGGGCTGTTTGTGGTCGTATATTTGGATGACATTTTAATTTACTCACCAGATCTTGTGTCTCACCAGGAGCATGTGAGACAGGTGTTGCAGATCTTGCGAGACAATAAACTATACGCCAAACTGGAAAAGTGTGTATTCGCCGTACAGGAACTTCAGTTTTTGGGTTTCTTGGTGTCAGCCTCCGGTTTCCGTATGGACCCTGAAAAGGTGAGAGCAGTGCTTGAATGGGATCAGCCAGAGGATCTTAAGGCTCTGCAGCGTTTTCTGGGGTTTGCTAACTACTACCGGAAATTTATTTGTAATTTCTCATCTGTTGTCAAACCTCTCACTGACATGACAAGAAAAGGGACGGATTTTTCTAAATGGTCGGACAAAGCTTGCCAAGCTTTTTCCTCTTTGAAAAAATGTTTTGCTTCGGCACCCGTTCTCATCCAACCAGATGCATCACAGCCATTCGTTGTGGAGGTGGACGCGTCTGACGTAGGGGTGGGTGCAATATTGTCCCAGGGTCCGTCCCCTGGTAAATGGCATCCGTGCGCTTTCTTTTCTAAAAAATTGTCGTCCGCCGAAAGGAATTATGATATCGGCAATAGGGAACTTTTGGCCATTAAGTTGGCTTTTGAAGAATGGCGTCACTTTTTGGAGGGGGCAGTCCACCCGGTCACCGTCATTACTGATCACAAGAACCTGCTGTATTTGGAATCTGCTAAGCGTCTGAATTCCAGACAAGCTCGATGGTCGTTGTTTTTTACCAGGTTTAATTTTGTTGTCACTTATCGCCCTGGATCTAAGAATGTTAAGGCGGATGCCTTGTCTCGCAGTTTCCCAGGGGCCGGAAAATGGATGACCCGATTCCCATCCTTCAGGAGGGGGTGGTAGTGTCGGCTGTATGTTCTGAGCTTGAGGAGGAGGTGTTAGAGGCTCAGGGGGACCCCCTGCAGGACCTCCAGGGAGACTGTTTGTCCCAAATCAGTTGAGACAAAAGGTTATTGAGGCACATCATAATTCTGCTTTAGCAGGACATCCAGGGAGTAAGGCTACTTTAGATCTCCTTTCTCGCCGGTTTTGGTGGCCTAACGTTAATAAAGATGTTTTAACTTTTGTCGCGTCCTGTGGGGTTTGTGCTCGCTCTAAGACCCCTCATACCCGTCCGTCTGGGACCCTCTTACCCTTGAAACTTCCGGAGCGTCCATGGACTCATTTGTCTATGGACTTCATCACGGACCTTCCTCAGTCGTCAGGGAAGACTGTCATACTGGTGGTTGTTGACAGGTTCAGTAAGATGGCACATTTCATTGCTCTTCCTGCCCTCCCTAATGCTAAAACTCTGGCGCAGGTGTTCATTGGGGAGATTGTGAGACTTCATGGGTTGCCTTCTGATGTGGTGTCAGATAGGGGGTCTCAGTTTGTGTCCAAGTTTTGGAGGGCATTTTGTTTACGTCGGGGATGCAATTGTCATTTTCCTCGGCTTTTCATCCGCAGACCAATGGTCAGACAGAGCGTCTGAATCAAAGCCTTGAGACTTATCTTCGGTGTTTTGTCTCAGAGAACCAGGAGGACTGGTCTTCTTTCTTGCCTCTGGCAGAGTTCGCTCTTAACAACAGGCGGAGCGAGTCCACTGGTAAGTCCCCGTTTTTTGGGGCATATGGTTTTCATCCCCAGTTTTGTACATTCAATGGGGGGGGCCCTTCTGGGGTTCCTGAGGAGGAGCGTTTCTCGTCGTCACTTGCTTCAGTGTGGAGAGGTGTATTGAATAATCTGAGTGCTATGGGGAACCGTTATAAACGTATGGCTGATAGGAGGAGAGTTTCTGGTCCAGATCTTAATGTGAACGATCTGGTATGGTTGTCTACCAGGAATATAAAACTTAAAGTTCCCTCCTGGAAGCTGGGCCCCAGATTCATCGGGCCGTACAGGATCAGTTCCATAATTAATCCTGTGGCATTTCGTCTGGACCTCCCTCCTACGTTTAAAATTCATAATGTGTTCCACAAGTCATTACTTAAGAGGTACGTGGCACCAGTCATACCATCACCTCTACCTCCTCCTCCAGTGGTGGTCAATGGTAACTTGGAGTTTCAAGTGTCAAAGATCATTGACTCACGTCTGAATCGCCGGTCCCTTCAGTACTTGGTGCATTGGAAGGGGTATGGTCCAGAGGAGAGGACGTGTGTTCCTGCGTCTGACATTAACGCAGATCGTTTGGTGCGGACCTTCCACAGAACTCACCCGGGCAAACCTGGCCCTGAGGGTCCGGAGGCCCCTCGTAGAAGGGGGGTACTGTCATGTGTGCATCGCCACGAAGATCGTCGCGGTTGCACATTCTGACTTCTCACAGCTGAGTTGCTGTTTCTTTGTGTTTGGCAGTTAGGGAGTTAATTCTGTCTGTGCTCAGTTCTGGGACTGGGTGCAGTTTTCTCCCGGCTGCAATTAATTATTTGTTGATTGGTTTCCTTTAAATCTCTGGTTGTCTGTGTTGGGGTTGCCAGTGAGATTCTTCATGCAGACCACAGATAGGATTGTATCTGTATAGACTTAAGTTAAAGAGCTCCTTAGTTGTTTTAAGCTCACCTTGCTTAGAGTTTAATATCCCAGATCATTTATGTTCCTTCTGTGTTTGAGTGTGTATGCAAGTCTGTGTTTTCTCCAGTCTGTCTTATATGTCTAATCTGTGTATTTAGCAGAGATCAGCCCATATCCCTTTGGTGGTAATCAGAATCCTTCTTAGGACTGATTACAGGGTTCAGGGACTGATAGGAGACAGGGTTAGGCTGGAGACTTGGACCTCTGAACCATTATCAGTACCTCCAAGGTGAGGGATTAGTTAGGACCCCAGTTTAGGGTCAGGTTAGACCCCCGGTCCTCCTCTTTCCTGTGACAGTGTATCAAGTCCTCAAGATTAACCCTGAGTTCAACGGATATCGTGTCAGGTAAATCTATTCTATATTTACATGCTGATGTTGCTAATCTATATGTTGTATAGTGTGTTGTTCTTTTAAGAATAGTTTACTGACATCGTACACATATCATAAGACCGCGTGACAGGTTCTTAACTCTTTTTTAAGTCTACAGGTACACCTCCTGCTCCAGTGTCTGCTGATGATGAATTTGAGGTAGAGAACATTCTGGCCACAAAAAGGGTAGGAAGAAAGACTTATTTTTTGGTGGATTGGAAGGGGTTTGGTCCTGAGGAGAGAACCTGGGAGCCTTGGGAGAACATCCATGCCCCTCTTATCCTAGCTAAATTTCTTTCTGGCCTAAAGAAGGGGGGGCCTAGAGGGGGGGTACTGTAGCGCCCGCGTCCCGCCTGCTGCCAGACAGGGACGTCGCTCTCCTCACCTGCGCTCAGCGTCCTCGGTGCTCCCAGCCTCCTCTGCGCCTCTGGCATCCTCGGTGTCCTCCTTCCGCCCTGCTGGTCCCGCGCGCTCCTTCCCTGCTACTGGCCTTAGGGCGCGCGCCCGCACCCTCCCCCGCTCTTAGAGGAGCCGCGCGCATTTTCCAAATCAGTCTCCAGCCAATGCTGGAGGACTCCACCCTATATTAAGGGCTTCCTCCTTAATGTAGGTGCCCGAGCAATGTTGTTCCTGTGCAGTCTAACTCTGTTTCAGCCATCAGCTCCTGATTCCAGTTACCTGCCTGTTACCTGTCGGCTTGCCTGTCTGCCATCCGTCTGCAGTTCCATCCAGAGGTTCGGACGTCATCTGCAGAGATCCCCGGCTCTTGCCTGCTCACCTAGGAGCGATCATCTGCCATCCGACTGCAGCTCCATCCGGAAGTTCGGACATCATCTGCGGAGATCCCCGGCTCTTGCCTGCTCACCTGGGAGCGATCATCTGCCATCCGACTGCAGCTCCATCCGGAAGTTCGGACATCATCTGCAGAGATCCACGGCTCCTGCCTGCTCACCTGGGAGCGATCATCTGCCATCCGACTGCAGCCTACCTGGAGGCTCCACCATATCAGGTCGTATATGCCTGCCCTGTTCTAGAGACTGCCTGGTCACTTGCCGTGACAACCTGCCTGTCCAGAGACTGCCTGGTCACTTGCCGTGACAACCTGCCTGTCCCAGAGACTGCCTTGGTCACTTGCTGTGACAACCTGCCTGCCCAGATACTGCCTGGTCACTTGCCGTGACAACCTGCCTGTCCCAGAGACTGCCTTGGTCACTTGCTGTGACAACCTGCCTGTCCCAGAGACTGCCTTGGTCACTTGCTGTGACAACCTGCCTGTCCAGAGACTGCCTGGTCACTTGTCGTGACAGCCTGCCTGTCCAGAGACTGCCTCGTCACTTACCGTTATAACCTGCCTGCCCAGAGACTTCCTTGGTCACTTGCTGTGACAAACCTGCCTGTCCAGAGACTACCTATATCCCCTGCCGTGATTCCCTGCCCTTTTCCCGGGTGCCACCCGCTCTCTTACAAGTAAACTCTCTTGTACAATAAAGCTTTGTGGTTCCACCAACCTGACCTGTCTCGTCAGTAGTTCCACCCACCAGACCCGTTACAGTCTGCAGTATTTTCCTTGCTCACATCCGGTACCATAAGTCTCTGCTGAAAGTAACGGCCCATCCCACACTTCTCCTCCTTGTTGTCCGATACAGGCATGTGTATCTGGCCAGGTATCCTCAGGAATTCTTCAGGACTTAACCACCGATGAGTGTCTCTTTGGTTCGTATCGATAGGGCTGGTCCTTGGCTGTTGACCAGCGTTATCTGAGTCCGGAGCCTTGACCGGCGTCGTTTGTGTTTTCGCTGATTGATTAAACTTAGTTTGGACCCTGCTGGTCTAATGGCTGTTACATGCTGCCACATGACCTGGTGTCGTCCTCTAAACTCTTCCCCTGCGGATCATTTCTTTTTTACGTTCACTTCCAGTTTTGTCCAACAGATTGCGGTGTTTGCTTACTGTAACTCAGTCTCTTTTGCATATCGCTCACAGACAAAACTCTACTATGCTTTTTAGCCAGTAATCTGTAAAACAAAAATAGCGTGTCTAGACTAGTTAACCACTTTCACTTGATCAACTGTGTTAATATTGGTGGGATGCATACCAGTATTGTAGTAAAAGACATGATGGATCTTCTTCACCCTCACTATAGACACCATGCAGAGATTTGAAATAATAGCTCAGTGTTAAAAGTCACTGGGAATTCTTGCCAGCTGTCAATATCATGTGCACGGAAGATCATTGAAATTAATGCACAGGGTTTAATGAAATTTTGATATTTATGTGACATTTTGGCAGCTTTCAGTTAAAGGATAATTTTTTTTCCCAGCTGTGGCTCTTCAGTCATGCTAATGGAAGTGAGAGGATCACCTATGTGAATATGTCTGCCACCTGTCGGGGATAAAGCTTAAATGGAGCATCTTAAAAAGTGTCCAGCAGTGGAATTGTGATACAAGTGAGCACAAAGGGATGGATTGAGGCTCCCTGTAATGATCAGGATGTGCACTAAGACAATAGGATTGTGCTGTCTACAGCTGGGATGATTGTACAATGTGACAGCCAAGCAACCACAAATCTCCTAGCAGTCAAACTTGAGAAATAATGAGAAACGAGAATCAATATGATGGAAGCCGAGCCATTGGGATATTTATTACTGGTAGATCCAAGAAATAGAGGCAATTAGTGTTGTATGTCATGGAGTTCTCCATCACAGCCCAGAAGACAAGGAACGTGTTATGTGTAGTGTTGTGAATGGACTTGAAATGAGTTCTGAGCAGAGGCTCCCTCTGGTGGTTACAAGCGGTACTGGACTGTCCAGTGAAGATTGTGAGGAGTGGGAATCAGTGTTACTGACTGGTCTTATATAAGGGAGTCGCCTTCCCATCAGGGTTGCCGGTGATCAATTGTTCTGGTCTCAATCCTTGAGTCCTGTTTCCTTTGTAGCCTGCTGTGTCGTGTCTGCATCTCCTGCTAACAGATAAGACATTTTCTTCTTTTTGTTTTTGTGCTTGATTTTGCATTTTGTCCTGCACTTCTGTGGGGGCCTTCAGGGTCCCCTCCGGGGGCTTTTTGCCCTCTCAGTTTAGTTCAGCCACTGATGTTTGTACATTTGCTTTTTCCAGTTTTTTCAGTGGCTGCTGTTTTGATTTTGTTACACCAGAGAACTAATTTAGGTGGTAGAGGTCGTGTGATCTCAGGTGTTTTTGAAATTAGTAGAGTTGGTGCTTTCAGGGTTTTTTGGGATTGCAGTAAGTGCCCTTCCTATCCTTTTCTATTTAGGTAGTTTGGGCCCCAACGTTTGCTCATACTATTTTCTGTCTGTGTCAGTATTTCATCTTGTCTAACCGCCATTACATGTTTGGGGGCTTTCTATGTTCTTTGGGGATCTGCTCCGGGCAGATAGCTTTCCTCTTTCTATCTTTAGGTGTAGTTAGTTTCTCAGGCTGTGACGAGGCGTCTAGGACCAACGTAGGAACGCTCCATGGCTGCCTCTAGTTGTGGTGGTTAGTCAGGGTACTGCAATCTCATAGATTCCAACTTCTCTGGTGTATTGCCTTTTTTACCTGCACTCCTCAGCTACCGAAACATAACAGTGTAGCAAAGGGAAGATCAATATGAGCAGAACATTTATCTATAGCTTACATATAATAATAATAATAATAATTTTTATTTATATAGCGCCAACATATTCCGCAGCGCTTTACATTTTAACAGTTTCATAACGCAAGTCATAAGTAACAACGTTAACAAGACAATAATTAAAGCAAAATAAGACGACCCTGCTCGTGAGAGCTTACAATCTACAATGAGGTGGGGGAGATACAAAGTACAGGTGTGTATATACAATGGTCTATTTACAATGATGGTCCAGCCATCTTGAGGGAGTGAGGGATTGAGATAGTGAATGGGCTACACACGCACACTTACACCTAGAATGACTTTGATTAGTGAACGTGATAGGCCGTTCTGAACAAATGTGTTTTGAGGGAGCACCTGAAACTTTGCAAATTGTGGATGGTCCTAATTTCTTGGGGTAGAGCACTCCAGAGGATTGGCGCAGCGCGGGAGAAGTCTTGGAGTCGGGAGTGGGAAGTACGGATTAGTGCAGAGGTTAGTCGAAAGTCGTTTGCAGAGCACAGCAGTCGGTTGGCCGATAATAGAAAGGAGGGAGAAAAATGTGGGGGGGGGCACTGTGGGGGAGCTTGTAGTGAGAAAAAGTATTTTAAAATTTGGGTCCTAAAAAAGGGGGCCCAAAGTAAGGATGGGAAGAGGGGAAAAGCTTAGTACCGATTAGCAAGAGGGGTGCCCCCCCGGCCTTGCTTTAAAAAGGTGGATGGAGGGGGGGGTAGTCGAAAAGGGCAAACCAAGTAATAGAGATTGCAGTAGCCCCCGGCGGGGGGGAAAAAATGCAAAAGTGAGGGGGTTTTTTGTTATTTTTCCCGGTTTAGAAAAGGGCGGGTTTAAGAATTTTTTTTTGGGTAAGCGGCAAGAGGGGGAATAATTGTATTTTGGGTTTTAAGGAAGAATGGGTCCAAAAATAACACCCCCGACAGCGAGGCTGCCGGGGGGTTTTAAATTTTGGGCCCCCCACGGGGGGGGAAAAATTCCCTTTTTGGGAGGAAAGTAGATTTGGGGGGGGGCAGAAAAGGGGTTTAGTTTGGAGGGTTTATTTTTTGAAAAAGAGCGGGGGAAAAAAAGTTGGGGGCCCCGGACAAACAAATTTAGTGGCATTTTGTTGAAAAAGGGGGAAAGTCGGGGAGACGGTATACTGGTGTATCAATAAAAGGAAATTAAAAAAAAATGTTAAGGCGACCGTTGGGGGGGGTTTTTAAGAGGAAAAGGAAGGGGGGCCCCCCCCAAAGGCTTTAGCCCTTTAGGTTTCCCCCCCCAGGGGAGAGGAAGAGGGGTGCGTGGGCCCCAAAAAAAAAACACTGAAGGGGGCGGGGGAAAAAAAAAGGAAAAAGAACCCGGAAAAACGGGCCTTTTTGAACGGACCTAGAAGGAAAGGGGATGGTGGCAACCGTGATAAGGGGGGGAAAAGGGCAAGAATGAGCAAAGTGGGGGCCGTACGTTTTGTGTTTTTAAGATCCCGGGCACTTTGATGGTGCAGTTTTTATCAAAAGTAGGGGGCGGGGAAACGGACTGGAAGGGTTTGAGGGGGGGGATTTTGGGGGAAAAAGGGGGAGGGAAAAGGGGTTGGGTTTTCCCCATAAAAGGGGGTTTGGGGGGCCCGGTTTTGGGTTTTTAAAAAAGGGCCCCGGGGGGCATAAGAAAAAATTATGTTTTTAAGGGGGGAAAAATGCCATAGGGGGAAAATTAAAATTTTTTTTGGTATTTTACCCCAATAAAAAGGGAAGACTAAATTAAACCCCCCTTCGGTTACTGTTAATTTTTGGCAAATTTTAGCCCCTTCCCCTTTTTCCCCTTTTGGGGAAAAAAAATTATTTTAAAGTTGGAGGGGGCCCCCGGGGGGTGGGAGTCCGCACTTTGGGGGGGTTTGGGGCCCATTCCGAAAGGAAAATTAAACAAAATTTTTTAAAATTGGGGGGGGCCCGGGCATCAGCACAGAATTGTGATGGGGCTTGTCCTTTTTTGGTAGAAGGGAGTAAAAGGTCAAAAATTTTTTTGGGGTTGTTGGGAGTGAGGAAACCGGGGGGTTGAAGTGGTCGTTTGGTGGGGGGGAAAAGGGGAGCTTTTTAAAAATTTTTTTAAAAAAAAGAAGGGGAAAAAGTTTTTTTTTCCATGGTTTTTCCCCCCAAGCATCCCCTGGAAAGTGGGGCACAAGGGCCCCAGGTGAAATTTTTAAAAAATAGGGAAAAATTTCCCATTTTTCAACCCCGAAAATTTGCCATATCTTTTATAGCATGAAAAAAAAACTAAAAAGAAGTGAAAAAAAATTTTCCCCCCAAAAAAATTTTGGGAAAGGCCCCCTTTTAAATTTTTCCTAAATATGGTGTAGCCCAAAAAAGCTTTGTTCCTTTTTAAATATTAAAAAATTTAATTTTTGGGTTTTTTCCCAAAAACAAAGGAATTTTCCCAAAAGTACAAAAAACCCTTTGGAGGTATAAAAGGGGGTTACCCCCAAGAAATAATCTAAAAGCCCCAAACAAAAAAATGCATTAAGATGATTTAAAATTTTTCCCGTTGGCTTCCCAATTTGGGGGGAAAAAAAAAGTAAAAAAGGACTTTAAAAGCGATGAAATAGAAAGGAATGTTTTTAAAAGTTTCTTTCTGTTTCATGTATTGAAAAAAAAATGTCTCATTGTACCCCCCCCCTTTGTTTTTTTTGGTTTCCTATAATGCAAAAAAACTGTGCATTATCTTTTTTTCCCTGTTGTAGAAAAAAATTGTTTTTCCCCCCTGAAGCCTGCTTGGAAGTTTTTTTCCCAAAAAGGGGTGGTCAGAACGTCCCGGGTTTTGGGCCCGATACAAAGGGGGCCCCCGATACAGAGAATCCAGCCCCAAATCCCAAGCCCCAAAAAACCCAAAACCCAAAACAGGGGAATTTTCCCCCAAAAAAGGGGGAATGCAGAAGAATTCTTTTTTCCGTGCGTCCTCCAAACAAGTAAAAAATTTTAAAAAATTTAAAAGGGGAAAAGAAAAAAATCCAGTAGCTAAAACCCGAAAAAGATTTGTATACAGCTAGGGAAATTCAAAGTAGAGATGTTAAATTGGGCTAAAATGATTTATGGGGGGAAAATAATCACTACAAAAAGTTTTTTTTGGAAAAAAAACAGGGGGAAAAAAAAAAAGACAAGTGAAGCCACTATTTCTTATTATGATGATCCCAAATTTAAAAAATTAAGAAATGAAAAACAGTGAAAAATGGGGGAAAAAAATTAAGAAGCTTTTAAAGAAAGAAATTTAAACCAAAAATTTTTTTTATAAAAAGCTTTACGTAGAGACTAAGTGCAGCCCGTGCATGAAAAGCTATTTCTCTATTAGGAAAAAAATATCACCTAAGATAAAAGGGAAGATAAAAGGGGAAACCTTTTAAAACAGCAATTTTATTGTGCATTTTCCCCAAAATTTGTAAACAGTTTTTAAAAAAGCACTAGAGACAGACCCGAAACGACATTACATTAGGTTTTTAAAAACCCAAAAAAGGGCCCCGGGGTCGACCAATACAAAAAAGGGCCCCTTTTAGTGGCGTTTTTTTGAACAAAAGAAAACAAACCCCCCCCCGGCACCCTTTTTCCCCTTTAAAAGCGTTTTTGGGGCGAGGGGTTTGTACCTTTAAATCCCCCATTTTTTTCCGCTGGGAAAATTTCCCCGAGGCTTTTTAAAAAATACATAAAATGGATCCAAAAAAAAAGTTTTAAATCACAAAAAAAATTTAAAAGTATTTCAATGAACACACAAATATAATATATATAATATATAATTCTTTTTTTACTTATCTTAATATATTATAGTTCTTCATTTCTACAAACTTAAAGCCGCTAATTCATTCCCCGGTTTTTGGAAATCACAAAAACCACAAAAATGAACTTTGTTTTAGACACATTTTCCCCCATGTCTTTTCCTGTTTTTGATATAGGGTTTTAATTAGAATAATAAGTATATGTGTCAAATTTCAGAATGGGGGGTTTAAATTTTAAAGGGTAAATTCGTTAAAAAAAATGTGTGGGTCACCTTTTTTTCCACCAACAGAAAAAGCAAGCGATGGGGGGATAATAAACCCTAGGGGGGACTTTTTTGTCCCCCCCCTGGTCAAATCTCCCCCCAACCCCCCAAAAAGGGCAAAATCTTTTATTAAAATTGCCCTTTCGGCCTTTTGCCCTTTTCCCTTTCCCCGTCGGTGGCGAATGGGTTAAAAAGGGAAAAATCCCTTGCAATTAAAAGGTCATTTAAGCAGGTTAAAAATTGGAGCTGCAATTAAAAAACTATAAATTTATTAATCCTTTGTATGAAAAAAAACAACACACACGTTTAATAAAAAAAAAGTTTAATGAAATAACCAAAATTTTTTTGACCAAATTTTATTTTCCTGCAAAAAAACCATTTTAAAATAAAAAGAAAAATAAAAAAGAAAAATTGTTTTTTACCAACCCCGAGTACAGTCAGGTCCCAGGTGAAAACCATCAAAAAGGGGGTTTAAACGGTTAGGCTCCCCAAGAGCTAAGCGTTTGCTGAGCTCTTTCCCCCGAATGAATAACTTCTCTCCCAGGAAAGGGGAGGGAAAAGATGAATGAATAAGCTTTAATTTATTTATTGCCACTTTATTCAGTGGCCTAAACCAAAAGGGAAAGGGATACAAACATTAAGCTTTTATTTATTAAAACACCTCTCCCGTCGGCAGGAGAAAGCCATCATTCAAGCTATCCTGGATGCAGCATTGTTGCGCTGCCACTGATTTCTAGTTAACCCTTTGTGAAAGGGTTACATCGGGGACGTGACAGATCGCCGATAGGAAGAATAATGGGTTTTATTTTTTTATATTTTTTTTGGAGATCAAGGGCGCGCACGGGTTAGGTAAAATAAAAGATGGTCAAAAAAATGTTTTTTTCATTAAAAATTTTTTTTTAAAGTGTGGTGTTTTTTTATTTACTTCAAAGGATTTAATAATTGATAGTTTTCAAAATTTACAGTTCCCAATATTACCCCGGCCAAAAATGACCTTTCAAACAAGGCATTTTAAACCCCTTTTTAACCCATTCGACCGCTACAGGGGAATGGGAATAAAGGGCAAAGTGCCGAAAGGGCAAATCAAAAAAGAGATTTCCCCTTTTGGGGGGTTGGGGGCAATGTTATAGAGGGGGGCACAAAAAAAATGTACCCCCCAGGCTATTTTTATCTGCCCCCCCCGCTGCTTTGTCTGTTGGTGGAGAAAAAAACAGCGTGACCCACGATTTTTTTTCAACGAA
>JARQOD010000002.1:438666237-438754205 GCA_033576555.1 Oophaga sylvatica
GAAACATAACAGTTAGGGTTGGCGCTAACGTTAGGATTAGGGTTAGGGTTGGGATTAGGGTTGGGGGTGTGTTAGGGTTAGGTTTGTGGATAGGGTTGGGACTAGGGTTAGGGGTGTGTTGGGGTTAGGGTTGGAGCTAGAATTGGGGGGTTTCTGCTGTTTAGGCACATCAGGGGCTCTCCAAATGTGACATGGCGTCTGATCTCAATTCCAGCCAATTCTGCATTGAAAAAGTCAAACGGTGCTCCTTCACTTCTGAGCTCTGTCATGCGCCCAAACAGTAGTTTACCCCTGCATATGGGGTATCAGCGTACTCTGGACCACAAGAGTTATTGTGCAATTTGTCCTATTTCTTCTGTTACCCTTGGGAAAATAAAAAACTGGGGGCGACAAAATCATTTTTGTAAAAAAAAAAATGATTTTTTTGTTTTTACGGCTGTATGTTATAAAACTTCTGTGAAGCACTTGGGGCTTCATAGCGCTCACCACACTTCTAGATAAGTTCCTTGTGGGGTCTATTTTCCAAAATGGGGTCACTTGTGGGTGGTTTCCACTGTTTAGGCGCATCAGGGGCTCTCCAAATGCGACATGACGCCCCCAGACCATTCCATCAAAGTCTGCAATCCAAAACGTCACTACTTCCCTTCCGAGCCCAGACGTGCACCCATACAGTAGTTTTCTCCCATATATTGGGTATCGGCGTACTCAGTACAAATTGGACAACAAATTTTGGGGTCCAATTTCTCCTGTTACCCTTGTGAAAATAAAATATTGGGGGCGAAAAAATCATTTTTGTAAAAAAAAAAAAGGATTTTTTATTTTTACGGCTGTACGTTATAAACTTCTGTGAAGCACTTCGGGGTTCAAAGTGCTCACCACACATCTAGATAAGTTCCTTGAGGGGTCTAGTTTCCAAAATGGTGTCATTTGTGGGGGGTTTCCACTGTTTAGGCAGATCAGGAGCTCTCCAAACACGACATGGCATCCAGCCAATTCTGCATTGAAAAAGTCAAACAGCGCTCCTTCCCTTCCAAACTCTGCCATGCACCCAAACAGTGGTTTACCCCACATATGGGGTATCAGCGTACTCAGGACAAATTGCACAATAACTTTTGGAGTCTTGTAACCCTTGGGAAAATAAAAATTCGGGTGAAAAGATCAATTTTGTGGAAAAAATATGATTTTTTAATTTTACGGCCCTACGTTATAAACTTGTGTGAAGCACTTGGGGGTTCAAATTGCTCAACAAAGATCTATATAAGTTCCTTAGGGGGTCTAGTTTCCCAAATGGGGTCACTTGTGGGGGATTTCCACTGTTTAGGCACATCAGGGGCTCTCCAAATGCAACATGGCGTCCAATCTCAATTCCAGCCAATTTTGGTTGGAAAAAGTCAAATGGTGCTCCTTCCATTCCGAGCTCTGCCATGCGCCCAAACAGTTGTTCCCCCCCACATATGTGGTATCAGCGTACTCAGGACAAATTGGACAACAACTTTTGTGGTCCAATTTCTCCTGTTACCTATGGGAAAATAAAAAATTAGTGACTAAGAGATAATTTTTGTGGGAAAAAAAATAGGATTTTTTATTTTCATGCCCGGGCATTATAAACTTGTGTGAAGCACTTGGGGGTTCAAAGTGCTCACCAAAGATCTAGATAAGTTCCTTAGGGGGTCTAGCTTCCAAAATGGGGTCACTTGTGGGGAGTTTCCACTGTTTAGGCTCATCTGGGGCACTACAAACGGAACATGACCCCCATCAATGTTTGCATTCCAAAGCGTTACTGCTTCCTTTCCAAGCCCTGCCGTGCGCCCAAACAGTTTCCCCCCCCACATATGGGGTATCAGCGTACTCAGGACAAATTGGACAACAATTTTTGGGGTCCAATTTCCTTAGGAAAAATCAAAAATTTGGGACTAAAAAATCATTTTTGTGGAAAATTGTTTTGTTTTTTTTTCACACCCTGGCATTATAAACGTTTGTAAAACACTTTGGGGTTCAAAGTGCTCACAACAGATCTAAATAAGTTCCTTAGGGGGTCTAGTTTCCAAAATGGTGTCACTTGTGGGGGGTTTCCACTGTTTAGGCGTATCAGGGGCTCCAAACACGACATGGCGTCCAATCTCAACTCCAGCCAATTTTAGTTTGAAAAAGTCAAACTGCGCTCCTTCCCTTACGAGCTCTGCCGTGTGCCCAAACAGTGGTTTTCCCCCACATATGGGGTATTGGCGTACTCAGGAGAAATTGCACAACAACTTTATCTGCCCATTTTCTCCTTTTACCCTTGTGAAAATAAAAAAAGTTTGTAAAAAATCATTTTTGTGGCTAAAAAGTTACATATTAATTTTTTCCTCCACGTTGCTTCAGCTCCTGTGAAGCACCTGAAGGGTTATTAAACTTCTTGAATGTGGTTTTGAGTACCTTGGGGTGCAGTTTTTAGAATGGTGTCACTTTTGGGTATTTTCTGCTATATAGACCCTCAAAGTGACTTCAAATGTGAGGTGGTCCCTAAAAAAAATAGCTTTGTAAATTTTGTTGTAAAAATGAGAAATCACTGGTCAACTTTTAACCCTTATAATTTCCTAACAAAAAAAAATTTTGGTTCCAAAATTGTACTGATGTAAAGTAGACATGTGGAAAATGTTATTTCTTAACATTTTTGTGTGACATATTTCTCTGTTTTAAGGGAAAAAAAATTCAAAAGTTTGAAAATTGCAAAATTTTCAAAATTTTCGCCATATTTGCATTTTTTTCAAAAATAAACGCAAGGTATATCGAATCAATTTTACCACTATCGTGAAGTACAATATGTCACGAGAAAACAATCTCAGAATCGCGAAGATCCGTTGAAGCGTTCCAGAGTTATAACCTCATAAAGAGACAGTGGTCAGAATTGTAAAAATTGGCCCGGTCATTAACGTGCAAACCACCCTTGGGGGTGAAGTGGTTAAAGGGACTCTGTTAGCATAGAATTACTGTGCAAACCAAGTCCAGGCGCTCGGTGCTTCATGGCGCGGCCAATCGTTTATATACAACTTCCCACCTGTTTGGTTTCAATCTGGCACTATGAATACAGAGCTGTCAATCACAGAAAAAGTGGTGGGGACTGAGGGAAAACAAGCAGGTAAGAAGGTATAAATGATTGGTCCCGTCGCGAAGCACCAAGCGACTGTACTTAGATTGAACAGTCGTTCTGTGCTGACAGTCCCTCTTATACAACTGCTTCAGATGGTCAATGGTTGGATTTCAACCACTTGTGGGAATGCTGACTGTTAATGACCTGTTTGGTATGATTGGTTACTTATACATCTGACTGTAATTCTACAAAATCCCTGCCTTTGTACAAGTAACCTAGAAGAACTGATGCTGTTTTTTAGGCAGAGGGAGGTCACACCAAATACTGATTTAATTTCTATTTTGCTCATTCGCTTTGCATTTTAATTGGTAAATTAAATTAACACTTCTATTTAAAAAAAAAAACATTCTTGCTTTGCAGCTTGTTTCCATACCTGCCTATAACTTTTGCATAGTTCAATATATATAGTAAGAAAATGCAAACCAAACACATGAAGCATTATTTTGCTGAAATACAAAGATATTAATCAACTTTTGATGTGTGCAAAAACTCAATTTTATTGTCCTTTTTTATTTTTTTCCAGAGAACATCAGATGGATTTGATTGTGTGCCTTTAAAGTCATCAGCAGAACATATGGACATGTAGCAAAAAGCTTCAAATTTTAAATTTATATTACATGTTATTTAAACCAGATGATGTCAGTTAAGACAGCAATGAGAGGATGCTCATGTAGTGCTATGATTGCTATTCACTAGGTGTAAACTGAATAAAAAACTCATAAAAAAACCATAATGACTGCAGTTAAACACGTGGTCATTATGCCATACCACTGAATATGCCAAACATTTTCTATGTATAAAATAAAGTTTTATGCATAGCTTTTTAAGTGGTGGTACTGTGGGGAACCACGGAAATAGTTGTTACACAATGAGAACCCTTTTGTTCTATTTCTATGCAGATCTTGTAACAGAAATTTCTGTGAAAATGTAAATTAGGCCAAATTCTCGTCAAATTTTTCAAATATTAAACTTTTTTTGCATACAGTGTGCTGCATCTAGCATACAGTTAAGGCTAGATAAAATGTTGCGTTTTTAATGCGTTTTTTTCTAATTTTTTTTATGCGTAAAAAAAAAATAAAACCATTGACAAACTGCAAAATGAATGAGATTTGTAAATTATTATTCACACAGCGGATTGTTTCCTTGCATTGTGTTGACCTATAGTGCATTAAAAAAAATGTAGCATGTCTTTTTTTCTGATTTGCTGCAATTGTTTCCTTCTTGAAATCATGTCAGCAAAAAAAATCATACCATAAAAATGTGTAAAAAATTGCATCAAAAACGTACAATTTCCATTTGTCGTAGTATTAGTTTTTCTCACAGTACAAAAAAATCAAAAGCTGTGTGTGAACATAGCCTTAGAGCAGTTTTTCCCAAACTCCAGTCCTCACGGCCCTCAACACATCATGTTTTCAAGATTTCCTTACTATTGTACAGTCATGGCCAAAAGTTTTGAGAATGACACAAATATTAATTTTTACAAAGTCTACTGCTTCACTTTTTCTAATGGCAATTTGCATATACTCCAGAATGTTATAAAGAGTGATCAGCTTAACAGCAATTACTTGCAAAGTCAATATTTAGCTTAAAATGAACTTTATCCCCCAAAACACATTTCAACATCATTGCAGCCCTGCCTTAAAAGGACCAGCTAACCTCTTCTCAGTGATTGCTCCATTAACACAGGTGTGGGTGTTGATGAGGACATGGCTGGAGATCAATCTGTCATGATTAAGTAAGAATGACACCACTGGACACTTTAAACGGAGGCTGGTGCTTGACATCATTGTTTCTCTTCTGTTAACCATGGTTATCTCTAAAGAAACACGTGCAGTCATCTGTTATATTTTGGTAGCCGAGGAGAGCAGGCAAAAACGGCAATACACCAGAGAGGTTGAAATCTACTGGATTGCAGTACCCTGACTAACCACCACAACTAAAGGCAGCCGTGGAGCGTTCCTACGTTGCTCCTAGACGCCTCGTCACAGCCTGAGAGGTTAACTACACCTAAAGATAGAAAGAGGAAAGCTATCTGCCCCGGAGCTGATCCCCAAAAAACATAGGAAGCCCCCAAACATGTACTGTAATGGTGGTTAGACAAGAGGAAATACAGACACAGACAGAAAATAGTATGAGCAAACGTTGGGGCCCAATCTGCCTAGACAGAAAAGGATAGGAAGGATACTTACTGCAATCCAAAAAAAACCCTAAAAAAAAAAAACAACGCTACTAATTGCAAAAAAACCACCTGAGATCACACGACCTCTACCACCTAAATTAGTTCTCTGGTGTAACAAAACTAAGCCGCAGCCACTGAAAAAACTGGAAAAGGCAAATGAACAAATAACAGTGGCTCCAAAGGAACTGAGAGGAGCCCAAGCCCCCCGGGGAGGGGAACCTGGCTAACTTCACAGAAATGCAGAGAAATATGCAAATGGTAAGCACAAAAACAAAAAACAGAAAATATCTTATCTGAGAGCAGGAGAAGAGGCAAGACTCAGCAAGCTTCCAAGTGAATCAGGAAACAACGTTTAGACAAGAACAATTGATCACCGGCAACCATGATGGGAGGGAACCTCTCTTATATCCAGCCAGTCTGTAATTCCTGATTGCCAATCTTCATTGAATGGTTCAGTACTGTTTGTAACCACCAGAGGGAGCTTCTGCTCAGAATTCATTTCTAAAACATTCACAACAGTACCCCCCCTTGAGGAGGGGTCACCGAACCCTCATTTGTGCAACCAGGTCGGTCAGGATGAGCTCTGTGATACGCACGGATCAGTCTCCTAGCATGGATGTCCGAAGCAAATACCCAAGAATTGTCCTCCTGACCATAACCTCTCCACTTAACCAAATACTGGAGTTTCCGTCTAGAAAAACGAGAATCCAATATTTTCTCAACCACATACTCCAGATTGCCCTCAACCAAAACAGGGTCAAAAGGCGCAGCCATAGGAACCACTGACTCGACAAACCTCTTCAATAAGGACTTGTGGAACACGTTATGGATCTTAAATGTCCCTGGAAGAAGTAAACGGAAGGAAACAGGATTAAGAATCTCCATGATCTTATAAGGTCCAATGAACCTAGGCTTAAACTTAGGAGATGCAACTCTCATAGGGATATTTCTTGAGGACAACCAGAAAAAGTCCCCCACTTTAAACCGAGGACCATCAGTCCTATGCCGTTTGGCAAACCGCTGGGCCTTCCCCTGAGAGAGGGACAACCTCTCCACAACCTGGTCCCAAATCTGCTGCATACGCTCCACAACAGAGTCAACACCCGGACAGACAGAAGCCTCCGTCTGTCCCGAAGAAAATCGAGGGTGAAACCCAAAATTGCAGAAAAATGGAGACATCAAAGTGGCAGAGCTTGCCTATTATTAAGAGCAAACTCAGCCAAAGGCAAAAAAGAGACCCAGTCATCTTGATCAGCAGACACAAAGCATCTCAGATAAGTCTCCAATGTCTGGTTTGTTCTCTCAGTTTGTCCATTGGTCTGAGGATGAAAAGCAGAGGAGAAAGACAATTGAACACCAAGTTTAGAACAAAAAGTCCTCCAAAATCTGGAAACAAACTGGACTCCTCTGTCAGACACAATGTTCTCAGGAATGCCGTGTAACCGAACAACGTGCTGAAGGAACAAAGGCACCAATTCGGAGGAGGAAGGCAACTTAGGTAATGGAACAAGATGTATCATCTTGGAAAACCTATCACAAATCACCCAGATAACGGTCATTCTCTGAGAAACAGGGAGGTCGGAAATAAAAGCCATAGAGATATGGGTCCATGGTCTCTTGGGCACAGGCAATGGCATCAACAAACCACTAGAGCAAGAGCAAGGCTTGGAGCGAGAGCAAGTCCCACAGGACTGCACAAACTCCCTGACGTCACGAGACAAAGTAGGCCACCAAAAGGACCGACTCACCAAGTCTCTGGTACCAAAAATTTCGGGATGACCGGCCAACGCGGAACAATGAATCTCAGACATCACACTCTTCTTCCACTGGTCTGGGACAACAATTTCCCAATAGGGCAGCACTCGGGTTTATCCTCCTGACACCCTTCCAGAGCCAGTCTCAAATTGGGCGAGATGGCGGAAAGAACTACACCCTCTTTCAAAATAACAGCAGGATCAGATAACTCAGGAGAGTCCGCAAGGAAACTCCTCGAGAGGGCATCCGCCTTAACATTCTTAGTGCCAGGAAGAAAGGAAACCACAAAGTTAAAACGTGTGAAAAACAAGGCCCACCTGGCCTGTCTAGGATTAAGTCGCTTGGCTGATTCCAGATAAACCAGATTCTTATGGTCCGTGAGGACCACCACCTGATGTTTGGCTCCCTCCAGCCAATGTCTCCACTCTTCAAAAGCCCACTTCATGGCCAATAACTCCCGATTACCCACGTCATAATTACGTTCAGTTGGAGAAAATTTTCGAGAGAAAAAAGCACAAGCGTTACTTTTAGAGGTCTCAGGATCTCTTTGGGACAAAACGGCACCTGCCCCCAAATTTCAGAGGCATCAACCTTCACCTGAAATGGCAGAGAAACATCAGGCTGCCGTAGAACAGAAGCAGAAGTGAATCTCTGCTTAAGTTCCTGAAACGCAGAGACTGCCTCAGGAGGCCAATTCACCACATCAGAACCCTTTTTGGTCAAATCAGTCAATGGTTTAACAATAACAGAGAAATTACCAATAAATTTACGATAAAAATTGGCAAAACCCAAGAATCTCTGAAGAGCCTTTAAAGAAGTAGGTTGGACCCAATCACAGATGGCCTGAACCTTGACCGGGTCCATTTCAATAACAGATGGAGACAAAATGAATCCCAGAAATTAGATCCTCTGTACGCCAAAAAGACACTTTCATCCCTTCACATACAGAGCATTCTCTCTCAAAATCTGGAACACAGTCCGAACATGTTTCACATGAGAGTCCCAGTCATTGGAAAAAATCAAGATATCATCAAAATAAACAATCAGAAATTTATCCACAAAATCCCTGAAAATGTCATTCATGAAGGACTGGAAGACGGAAGGAGCATTAGTGAGCCCAAAGGGCATCACTAGGTACTCAAAATGCCCCTCTGGGGTATTAAACGCCATCTTCCATTCATCCCCGTGCTTAATGCGAATAAGGTTATACGCACCCCTGAGGTCAAGCTTGGTAAACCAAGTAGCACTTTTCACCCTGGAAAACAGGTCAGAAATCAAGGGTAACGGATATTGATATTTCACAGTGATATTGTTCAAGAGACGATAATCAATACACTGCCTTAATGAACCATCCTTTTTGGCCACAAAGAAAAAAACGGCACCCAAGGGTAAAGAGGATGGTCTGATATGACCCTTCTCCAATGACTCCTTGATATAAGACCGCATAGCGTCATGTTCAGGTACAGAAAAAGGCGACCTTTAGGGAATTTACTACCAGGCACTAATTCAATAGCGCAGTCATAGCTCCTATAGGGGGGGCAAGGATGCAGATTTACTTTCGCTAAACACATCAGAAAAATCAGTCAAAAAGTCAGGAACATCTTGAGCCTGGGGAGAGGCAGAAAAAACAGGAGTGTTGGCATTAACACATTGGCAGCCCCAACTGGTTACAGACACAGATTTCCAATCCAAAACAGGATTATGAGACTGTAACCAAGGGAAACCTAGTACAATAATGTCATGCAGATTATACAGCACAAAAATTTGCAACTCTCCTGATGATCAGGTTCAACCTTCATTATCACCTGAGTAGAGAACTGGGGTTTATTCTCAGCCAAAGGGGTAGAATCAATCCCCAGTAGGGGAATAGACTTCCGTAGGGGTATCAAGGGAAACCCACAACGTTTAGCAAAATCAAAATCCATCAGGTTAATAGCTGCTCCCGAATCAACAAAAGCCTGAGCAGAAAATGTGGACAGGGAGCAAATCAGGGTAAGAGTCAACAGAAATTTAGTCTGAACACCACCCAAGACAACTGAGCGTGCAAAACGTCTTCCCCGCTTAGGGCAGACTGAAATAGCATGAGAGGCATCACCACAGTAGAAACATAACCCATTGCATTTTCGAAACTCATGACGCTGTGCCCCAGAAGCCACTCTATCACACTGCATGGGTTCAGAAGCTGGTTCACAAGGCAACACTATTCCACGCATACTTCTACGCTCACGCAAACGTCTGTCAATTTGAATCGCTAATGACATAGAATCATTGAGACCAGAGGGAGCAGGAAACCCACCATAACATCTTTTACATTCTCTGACATACCCTTCCGAAAAAGGGCTGCCAAAGCATCATCATTCCATTTGGTCAGGACTGCCCACTTTCGGAATTTCTGACAGTACAACTCAGCGTTCTCAAGCCCCTGATTTAATGCCAACAAGGTTTTTTCAGCTTGATCAGTGACATTAGGTTCATCGTACAATAACCCCAGAGCCAGAAAAAATGCATCAACATTACTCAAAACAGGGTCCCAGGTGTCAGGGAAAAAGCCAATCCTGAGGGTCGCCGCGCAGGAGAGAGATGACAATTTGAACCTGCTGTGCTGCGTTCCCTGAGGACTTAGGTTTTAAGGCAAAAAACAACTTACAGTTATTTTTGAAATTCAGAAATTTAGCTCGATCCCCAAAAACAAATCTGGCATGGGGATCCTGGGTTCCACAACTGGCAACCTAGCAAGATAGGTAGCAATACTCCGAACCTCAGTAGCAAGCTGATCCACACGGCCAGACAACTGTGCAAACTCCATTGAGAGAGAAAAAAAATCCTCCTCAGCACCCAGAGAAAAAGAGGGAAAAAATTCAACAAACAGAAAAAAAAATCTCTGACAACTCTGACAACCTTTTTTCTTTCCACACTATTTTTCCCTTCTGTGAGTACCATATAATTTTCAGTTTGGCCGGTGATACTGTTATGTTTTGGTAGCTGAGGAGAGCAGGCAAAAACGGCAATACACCAGAGAGGTTGGAATCTACTGGATTGCAGTACCCTGACTAACCACCACAACTAATGGGAGCCGTGGAGCGTTCCTACGTTGGTCCTAGATGCTCGTCACAGCCTGAGAGGTTAACTACACCTAAAGATAGAAAGAGGAAAGCTATCTGCCCCGGAGCAGATCCCCAAAGAAAATAGGAAGCCCCCAAACATGTAATGGCGGTTAGACAAGAGGAAATACAGACACAGACAGAAAATAGTATGAGCAAACATTGGGGCCCAATCTGCCTAGACAGAAAAGGATAGGTAGAATACTTACTGCAATCCAAAAAAACCCCAAAAAAAACCAACGCTACTAATTGCAAAAAAAACACCTGAGATCACACGACCTCTACCACCTAAATTAGTTCTCTGGTGTAACAAAACTAAGCCGCAGCCACTGAAAAAACTGGAAAAGGCAAATGAACAAATAACAGTGGCTCCAGAGGAACTGAGAGGAGCCCAAGCCCCCGGGGAGGGGAACCTGGCTAACTTCACAGAAATGCAGAGAAATATGCAAATGGTAAGCACAAAAACAAAAAACAGAAAATATCTTATCTGAGAGCAGGAGAAGAGGCAAGACTCAGCAAGCTTCCAAGTGAACCAGGAAACAATGTTGTGACAAGAACAATTGATCACCGGCAACCATGATGGGAGGGAACCTCCCTTATATCCAGCCAGTCTGTAATTCCTGATTGCCAATCCTCATTGAATTGTTCAGTACTGTTTGTAACCACCAGAGGGAGCTTCTGCTCAGAATTCATTTCTAAAACATTCACAACAGTCATCATTGCAATGCACAAAAATGGCCTAACTGGGAAGAGTATCGCAGCTTGAAAGATTGCACCTCAGTCAACAATCTATCGCATCATCAAGAACTTCAAGGAGAGAGGTTCCATTGTTGCCAAAAAGGCTCCAGGGCGCCCAAGAAAGACCAGCAAGCGCCAGGACCGTCTCTTAAAAGTGTTTCAGCTGCGGGATCGGGCTACCAGCAGTGCAGAGCTTGCTCAGGAATGGCAGCAGGCCGGTGTGAGTGCATCTGCACGCACTGTGAGGCGGAGACTCTTGGAGCAAGGCCTGGTCTTAAGGAGGGCAGCAAAGAAGCCACTTCTCTCCAGAAAAAACATCATGGACAGACTGATATTCTGCAATAGGTACAGGCATTGGACTGCTGAGGCCTGGGGTAAAGTTATTTTCTCTGATGAATCCCCTTTTCGATTGTTTGGGACATCAGGAAAACGCCTCATTCGGAGAAGACAAGGTGAGCGCTACCACCAGTCTTGTCTCATGCCAACTGTTAAGCATCCTGAAACCATTCATGTGTGGGGTTGCTTCTCAGCCAAGGGAATCGGCTCTCTCACAGTCTTGCCTAAAAACACAGCCATGAATAAAGAATGGTACCAGAATGTCCTCCAAGAGCAACTTCTCCCAACCCTCCAAGAGCAGTTTGGCGATCAACAATTGCTTTTCCAGCATGATGGAGCACCTTGCCATAAAGCAAAGGTGATAACTAAATGGCTCAGGGAACAAAACATAGAGATTTTGGGTCCATGGCCTGGAAACTCCCCAGATCTTAATCCCATTGAGAACTTGTGGTCAATCATCAAGAGACGGGTGGACAAACAAAAACCTAAAAATTCTGACAAAATGAAAGCATTGATTGTGCAAGAATGGACTGCTATCAGTCAGGATTTGGTCCAGAAGTTGATTGAGAGCATGCCAGGGAGAATTGCAGAGGTCCTGAAGAAGAAGGGTCAACACTGCAAATATTGACTTGCTGCATTAACTCATTCTAACTGTCAATATAAGCTTTTGTTACTCATATGTTTGCAATTATTATATTTCTGTCTGTGATAAAAACATCTGTCAAACACACATAAAAACCAGAGGGCAGCAGATCATGTGAAAATATAATATTTGTGTCATTCTCAAAACTTTTGGCCATGACTGTACAGGTGATGGAATTATTATCAATGCATCAGAAATTACCAGAGCCTCTCACCTGGGCAATATTAAGGAAATCCTGGGGGGGTGAGGAGAAACAGCCAGCAACTGCATCAGACTAGTCATCCATAAACCGTGGTCCTGATTAGTGATGAGCGAATATTTCAATGTTTGGTTCAGCTCACGATCTCCGAATTTGCAATATTCGCTGATTTAATCATCCATTAAATCGCCGAATATAGCCAAACATACCCAGCACAAAAGACGGTGTTTCCCACGCTGTGTGACAGCATGGGAAAACCAGGCGTAGCGCTTCTGATCGACGGTGAAATTATCCACGCCGGTCAGAGAGCCGCGGTTCCCACTTACTGATAAGACTGCTTGAGTGCTCAGCTATCATCAGAAGTATAAAGTTTACCTCCGGTCACTGGTGTCAGCTGATGGGACTACAACTCCCATCAGCTGACACCTGCTACCACTAATAACAGCAAAACCTGGAGCGGCTGATGAGTGTATTCATTAGCCAGTTCCTGCACTGTAAATAAATAATAAAGAAAAAACTGCGTGGGTTCCCCTGTATTTTTGATAACCAGCCAGGCAAAACTCACAGCTGGGGGCTGCAACCCTCAGCTGTTAGCTTCAGCATGGTTGGTTATTAAGAATAGAAGGGTCCCCCATGCCATATTTTTTAATTATTTAAATAATTTTAAAAACCGGCGTGGGGTCCCCCCATTTTTGACAACCAGCCTTGCGAAAGCAGATATCTGGGGGCTAGTCTTCTCAGGCTGGTAAGGGGTCATGAATATTGGGCCCTCTTCAGCCTAAAAATAGCAGCCTACAGCCGCCCATAAAAGCACATTTATTAGATGTGCCAATTCTGGCGCTTTGCCCGGCTTTTCCCACTTGCCCTGTAGCAGTGGCAAGTGGGGTTCATATTTCTGGGGTTGATGTCACCTTTGTGTTGTCTGGTGACAACAATCCCACTGCTTAGTGATGGAGAGGTGTCTATAAGACACCTCTCCATTACTAATCCTATAGTTACATATTAACAGTTGTGAGCTGATATTAATAGCCTGGGAAGCTCCATGGGTATTACCTCCTTTCCCAGCTGGCCCAGCCAAAGCCCTGACTTAAACCCAATTGAGCATCTCTGGAGAGACCTGAAAATGGCTGTTCACCAACGTTCACCATCCAAACTGAAAGAACTGGAGAGGATCTGCAAGGAAGAATGGCAGAGGATCCCCAAATCCAGGTGTAAAAAACTTGTTGCATCATTGCCAAGAAGACTCATGGCTGTACTAGCTCAAAAGGGTGCTTCTACTCAATACTGAGCTAAGAGTCTGAATACTTATGACCATGTGATATTTCAGTTTTTCTTTTTTAATAAATTTGCAAAAATTTCTACATTTCTGTTTTTTTCAGTAAAGATGGGGTGCAGAGTGTACATTAAAGAGAAAAAAATGAACCTCTGCAATAAAACAGAGTGAAAAATTTAAAGGGGCTCTGAATACTTTCCGAACCCACTGTATATATCTACTCCATCTATTCTATTCTAACCTGTCGCGCTGTGATTTTACTGAACGCGGCACATGAATTGCCGGCTTTTGTTCTATCTACTTTGATGACAACCATAACAATTACGTTTGGAAAAGAGGCAGGATTTTTGATTGACACTGGGGCAGCCAGGACTGCGGTGCACAAAGACTTGATAATGCCAAACATGATTACTAATGAGATCGTGGAATGTGTGGGGGTAGAAGGACTGGTGACTGAAGCTCCTCTGACTAAACAAATAAAATTAAAATTATGAGATCGCCAAGTTGTGCTTACACTTGTTAGTGCAATACCCCTATGAATTTGCTGGGAGCAGTGCAATCCAGGCTACCATACAATACTCTCCGGAGGGTATTACAGTCACAAGTCCCCTCTCAGATAAGCACTTGTGTAAGCTTGCAGCAACAATGTATGTGAAAAAAGCAGTGAAAGTAGTACCCAATACCAGAATATCTGATTAGGCAAATGAGTCAGGTGCAAGACACCGTTTGGGCAAAGGGAAAAACTGATGTGGGTTGCATCCCCATTTCACCAGTCATAATTAGAATAAGAGGGAACCACTCCTCCTTATTTAAAACAATACCCATAAGTCTAGCCAATTCAATGGCCCTGGCCAGGGATATAAAAGAATATGTCAAGGCAGGGGCTCTGGTGCAAAAATCTTCCCAATGCCACACCACTTTATATCCCATTAAGGAAAAAGGACCCAACGGTTCCCTTGACACTTGGGGTATGTTTCCACTGAGCGCATTTGAGTCGCACACATACAGTACCAGGGCTTATGGGGTACTCGGCACCGAGCCCGTTGAAGTCTATGGGGAATGTCACAAGTAGCACAGCTCGGTCCGTTGCCCTGGGCGCTCATTCAAAGGGGGATATTTACAGGGGATTGTAGTTATAGTTCGTGACGCCACCTGTGGTTTCTGATCAGGATGACCAGCGCTGCAGGGTAAATCCTCAGAGGGGTTGTTACTGGGCAGCAAGATGTTAAGTCTTCCACAGGTAAGACTAGTCCCTCTAAGTATATGGCGATGCAGGAGTGCAAGCAATAAGGCAGTCACACACAAGTCAGTCTCTTTCCATACCTTTACTGGTGGTATTTGCAGGTATGTCCCGGGAAGCTGCTCAGGGTGGAGGATGCACATCCAGGTAATCACTGAGTAGGTTAAAGGCCTCCTTACTTCTTAAAATGTGAGCTTCCAACCTGCCTGAAGCGAAGTTCAACTCTGTATAGAACAGCTACGCCCGGCTGACATTGTGGTGGAGCCTTCTTTTGGCAAGAACTAAGTCTATGTGGTGGTACCTGCCAGACTCTGTTCTCCCTGACCCCGGTTACGTATCAGCACTATAGGGCTACCCTCTGCGACCTGAAGTCCAGCAGGGATTCCGGTTTTCTCCCACTAGCCGTGAAGGTTCTAGCAAGGCTTCGGACCCGGCGTCCGGATAACAAAGTGGAGGTGCTATGTCACCTATGTCACTCTCTCGTCTTCTTTTCACCACTCGCCCGTCGCCCTACTCTCACCCTTAACATAAGCACGGGTAGCAGTAGGTGTAGTCGTCAGCTTCCTTCCTTCCACAGCTCACTGACCGTTTCTCAGTTAACTCGATGTTATAATAACTGTAGTCCCCTTCCTTCTTTTCCTTCATAGACTCTGTCCAGAGTGGCTATCAGGACCTTCCGTCAGACTGATTTCATGCTCGCTCAAAGAGTCACTTTCCACATTCATGGGAACTAACAGTCCGTCTGTTCTGAGGTAACAGCTTTCAATCTTTCCTCCTCTGTCTCATCTGACAGGAAATCTCCGTCTCTCTGGCTAGAATGACTCACTCCTGAATCACCCAAGACTAGAATGGCTACTGCTACACCCTTAAATAGTCTAAGGTTCCCTCTGGTGGCAATACTGGGAAGTGTGAGTGTGAATGAATATCAGGTTTTTGTAATTACCTTTCTGTGCATTCTCCTGGGAACATGTGTACCAAGTGCAGCTGGCCCACACACATTTGTGGCACCCCAGGAGTTCAGTTGCCATAGTGACCTTACCTCCCTCCAGGGGAGAGGGATGTCATGCCTGAAAGCAAGGAAGGATCCCCTTAACAGGTAACACACAGCATACAACACTTTTCCTACTCCAGACAAGAAGGGGAGCTCTAACACCTGATTTCAGGGGAGCCCCTCTGGAACATTCTGGCTGGGGGAGGAGTTAATGTCTGAGGAGGGTTGAGGAAGGACGTGTGGAGACAAGCTGAGGGAACTGGAGCTAAAGCTGAGCTCATCACTAGTCCGGAGCACCAGAAACCGGACCCTGGAGTCCGAGGCTGAGTAGGGTAACTAAAGCCCCAGCAGCGGAATCCGGAAGGCAGAAGACAGCAGGTCCTCTGTCCCAACTGAGACTCGATGACACAGCAGCAGCACGTGTGAGCTGGAGACTCCAGAGTGGAGCGATCCTGAAGTAGGCTACAGCTGCCTGTCATGAGAGTGAAGTTCTACTTGAATAAGAGACAGAGAGAGAGAAACTTGAACAGAGCTTACAGCTAGTGTTGAGCATTCCGATACCGCAAGTATCGGGTATCGGCCGATATTCGCTGTATCGGAATTCCGATACTTAGTTTCGATATTTTTCCTATATCGTATACCGGAATCGGAAGTTCCCATAATTCTTTGAGAGGCAATGTGATTTTAGTCAGCCAATGAGGAATCTATAGTGTGGCACATCTGTAATGCTGCGTCATCTTAACTATGGCATGGCTGTGATTGCTGCTGAAATGATTCAGAATGCACTATAATGGCGCGCCCCCATTTTAGCGTCACTGTGCTGTGAACTCAGTTAGGACGAACTGCTGTGCTGACTCTGAGGGACAGTTGACATTGCAAATTTGTGTACTTACTGTGCTTTGCAGGCTAGTTTACCAACACTGTGTAAAGCTCCTTTTGCCAGTGTTGTTTTAACAGCTCTGTGCAGGTGTGTGAGAGTGCAGGTGACGCTGCAGTTTGCTCTGCATCCACCGCTGTTTGTAGGCATCTGCACGTGTCACTCATGACTCTTTTTTTTTATTTGATTTTGTGAATTGTGCAGCTCCATTATTTTGAAAAAAATCTAATCTATTAGGTACGCGCTTCCATCCGTATAAAATACTTTGGGTTGCAAACACTATAGAAGTAGACAAGGAGTAGCCTTTCACAGATTGTGGACAGTTGTGTTTCAGTGTTCACTGTAGTCTGTGAGCTTTTCATTTTTTGTGCATTACGCTCCAGTAGTTCTTCAACCACTGCTGTTGTAGTCTGCTGAGCGTGTGTCACTGCTATCTTCACATTTTTCTCTAATTGGTGCTGCTCCATTATATTTGAAAAAAATCTAATCTATTAGTGTGACGCGCTTCCATCCGTATACAATACATTGGTTGCAAACACTATAGAAGTAGACAAAGGGGCCTTTCACAGCTATGAACAGTTGTGTTTCAGTGTTCACTGTAGTCTGTGAGCTTTTCATTTTTTGAGTGCAGATTACGCTCCAGTTAGTTCTTCAACCACTGCTGGTTGTAGTCTGCTGAGCGTGTGTCACTGCCTCATCCTTCACATTTTTCTCTAATTGGTGCAGCTCCATTATATTTGAAAAAAATCTAATCTATTAGTGTGACGCGCTTCCATCCGTATACAATACATTGGTTGCAAACACTATAGAAGTAGACAAAGGGGCCTTTCACAGCTACTGAACAGTTGTGTTTCAGTGTTCACTGTAGTCTGTGAGCTTTTCATTTTTTGAGTGCAGATAACGCTCCAGTTAGTTCTTCAACCACTGCTGGTTGTAGTCTGCTGAGCGTGTGTCACTGCCTCATCCTTCACATTTTTCTCTAATTGGTGCAGCTCCATTATATTTGAAAAAAATCTAATCTATTAGTGACGCTTCATCACATATGGTTGCAACAAAGAGACAAAGGCCTTTCACACTCTGAACGTTTGTTCAGTTCATGTATCGGACTTCATTTTGATGCAGTTCGCCGTTGTTCTCAACACTGTGTTAGTCTATGAGGTGTCATGCTCACCTCAATTTCTTAATGGTGAGCCATTATATTGAAAAAAATCTAATCTATAGGGCGCTTCTCGTTACAACATGGTTCAAACACTAGAAACACAAAGGCTTACAGCTACTGACAGTTGTTGCAGTTCACTGCAGTCTCTGAGGAATAACCACACTTAGGCCTTATAACTTTTCTGACTTTCTTTATCAATCTACCAAGATGAAGAAGGCAGGGAGTAAGGCACGTGGTCGTGGCCGTGGAGCTTCAGCAGGGAGAGGACGTGGGGATTCTGTGGCTGCTGCCGCACCCAGTGACACAGCATCCACCAGTTTTCCCCGTGAGCGTTCCTTTATGCGCACTTTTGTAGGAGCTCAGCGTACCCCCCTGCTGCGGGAAGAACAAATTGAAGCCGTTGTTGGTTGGATGGCAGCCAATGCATCGACTTCAATTGCTTCCACCTCCTCTCAGGACCACAGCACTGTTGAACAACCATCTGTCTCTTCACCGCCTGCCAAATTGCCCAGGCAGTCAGAGAGTTCTGAACTGGAGCCAGCTGAGTCTCTGCTTCTGTTCTCAGAATCTGTTGGCTTGCAAACAGGGGCCCAGCCAAGCAGCATTCTGGAATGTGAAGAAGAGGCAGTATACAGTGATGCGCAACAGCTGTGTCTCTCTGAATGTGAAGAGGCGGGTGAGCCAGTGCCGATGGTCAGCACACCGCAGAACGCATCTGATGATGATGAGACTCAGGTGCCATTTTCTGTTGAGCAAGGTGCTGGCCAGACCACCCAACAGCAGCAGGTGTTGGAAGAGGGTAGTGGAGATGATGAGGTCCAAGACCCAACATGGCGTGAGGAACAGGAAGGTGGTGGTAGCAGCTCTGAGGAAGAGATTGCCCCAACGGTCCAAACAGTAGGGAGAGGTAGGCTGCAGACTCGGTTGCCTGTAGCCTCCAGTTTGGCACCCGTTCGTAGCAGTTCTCTTCCAACAGCCAAACCGGGCGCTCCCAGGACTTGCACTGCGTGGTCCTTTTTTGACACACTTGCAGATGATATTTGCTATGTCAAATGCAAGCTGTGTAATCAAAAAGTTAAGAGGTAAAAATATCAGTAACCTCAATACCACAAATATGTGAAACATGTACGGACAAAGCACGTGGTTGAGTTACAAAGACACACTGGAGATGTAGGCCAACCTACAGCAGCACCTACATCTTCAGCTCGTGTTGGAGCCTCTTCCTCCAGCTCACACACAGCTGGTTCGGCTTCCTCACAGGATCGCCATGGAAGAACCTCTGTCACTGTTGTCCAGAGACCCAGTGTTATTCCACCCACAGCTGCAAGTTCCCTGTCATCCTCACACTCCCAGGCCACAAAACAGCCATCGGTAGCACAGGCATGGGATAAAAGACGGCCATACTCGGCAAACCATCCACGAGCACAGGCTCTGAATGCTGGCATTGCAAAACTCCTGTCCCTTGAAATGCTGTCATTCAGGCTGGTGGAGACTGACAGTTTCCGTGACTTAATGTCATTGGCAGTCCCACAATACAATGTGCCCAGCCGATTTTATTTCAGCAGGCAAACCGTCCCTGGTCTGCAAAAGCATGTTGAGGGAAAAATTAAACATGCGCTACTAAACGCCGTCAGTAGCAAGGTCCACCTGACCACCGATGCGTGGACCAGTACCCATGGCCAGGGACGATACCTTTCCCTCACTGCCCATTGGGTCAATGTTGTGGAGCCGGGTACAGATCTTGCGAGTGGCGCTGTACGTGTTCTGCCAACTCCAAGGATTGCAGGAATCAAGTCTGTACACATTGACTCCTCCTCCTACTCCAGTTCCTCAGAATCATCGCTGCAGGAGCCGTCACGGTCTACCTCCACATGGACCCGTGAACGCTTACCTGATGCGACCGATATGAGCACAGCCGTGGCCAAACGTCAACAGGCCGTCCTGAAATTAATTTACATGGGGAATCGAAGCCACACAGCGCAGGAGCTCTGGAATGCCATCAAGCAGGAGAGCGACGTGTGGTTTTTGCCAGCGAATCTCCAGCCAGGCTTGGTAGTGTGTGACAATGGCCGAAATCTGGTGGCAGCTCTGGGCCTTGGCAACCTCACTCACATACCATGTCTGGCACATGTGCTCAACTTGGTCGTGCAGAGTTTTTTGAGGGACTATCCGGATCTTGATGCACTGCTGCACAAGGTCCGCCTAGAGTGCGCTCACTTGCGACGTTCCAGCATGGCCAGATCGCGCATTGCAGCTCTGCAACGCAGATTTCGCCTTCCTGAACATCGCATCATATGTGACGTACCCACCAGGTGGAATTCCACGTTACATATGTTGGAGCGGTTGTGTGAGCAGCAGCCAGCAGTAATGGAGTATCAGCTGCATCAGGCGCAATCAACTCGCAATTTGCGTCGTTCACACTTCACCACTACTGAGTGGGCCTCTATGAAGGACATCTGCCACGTTTTGCGTGTGTTTGATGAGTCAACGCGGATGGCGAGTGCAGATGATGCACTAGTCAGCCTGACTGTCCCCCTTATCTGCCTGCTTCAAAAAACACTGCAAGCAATAAGGGATGAGGTTTTGGAAGAGGTGGAGGATGAGGAGTCACAAATTCCATCACCTTCTGGACAGTCAGCGCAACGTGGTTCCTCACAAAGGGCTGGGCAGTGTTCACTTTGTGAGGAGGATGAGGAGGAGTCAATGGAGGAGGAAGACATCGCTCCAGAGGGAGGTACACAACGCTTTAGTCAGTATGTAGAGCGAGGGTGGGGTGATGCAGAGCAGGCAGAGATGACGCCTCTTGCAGGGGACAGCGTTTCTTGGCCAGTTGGCAGTCTGCAGCACATGGTTGATTTCATGCTGCAGTGCCTGAGAAACGACCGCCGCATCGCCCACATTCTCATCACGTCTGATTATTGGGTGTACACCCTCCTAGACCCTCGCTACCGGGACAACTTACAAAGCCTCATCACACCGTTGAACCGGGAGCGTAAAATGCGGGAGTACCAAGACACACTGGTGCAATCCATAATGTTCTCCATTCCAGCCGAGAGCACTGCTACTGCTTTACAAAGCAGCTCTGTGCGTCGAGGCAGTGGAGACAGCTCTGCAACAAGAGGGAGCACAAGCAGCGCATCTGCACAGGGCAAGACCAGTATGTTCCAAATGTGGCGAAGTTTTGTGGCAGCGCCACCAATGTCTACACCATCCGAGACGGCTCCAGTCAGCAGGAGGCAACGTTTCCGTAAGATGGTGACAGACTACATGTCTTTCCCTCTCAGTGTACTCCCAGATGGCTCTTCCCCATTCAAGTTTTGGGTCTCTAAGCTGGATACATGGCCAGAGCTTAGCCAGTATGCATTGGAGGTGCTGGCTTGCCCTGCTGCCAGTGTATTATCGGAGCGCGTCTTTAGTGCCGCAGGTGGTGTACTAACAGACCGTCGCATGCGACTATCCTCCGATAATGTAGACCGGCTTACTTTTCTGAAAATGAACAAGGCATGGATCTCGCCAGAATTTGTCTGTCCGTTTTCAGATTAAATAACTGGTTCGCAACGTTATCCATGTCTCCTGTTATGTTCATCTTTCTACCACCTGAACTCTACTCCCTGTGCTACAACACTGCCAGTTGCTGCTCAGAAGTGTCGTGTCCACAGACCAATACACAAGCTATAGTGTTAGTGGGGTTCAGTAACGCCAGCTGTTCCCCTGCTGTGTGTCCGGCAACAAGTCTCCTGTTCCCTACACATGCACAGAAAAACCCATGTCGAACATGCTCCAAATAGGGAAGAGCCGTCACCCTGATTGTTATGCTTAAAACAGGAAATTGTGAAGTTTTCCAGGCCTAGAATGATAAATTTTTATGACAAATATGGACAAATAATAATTTGTCATCACAGCGCATATCTGTACATGTCTATTAGAAATGGTAACAAAAACTAAAACATAGTGTTCACTTTTTGAAATTAATGCATAAAAGTACATTTCATACTTATCAATTAATGCTTTTTAAGGAACTTTATCTGTACCTGTAAGATAATGCAGTCAATGGATGTACGAATCATAAAATCCTCATCATCATCACGAGTTTTATTTATGACAGACATTATAAAATACACATACTGATGCCAACTGTAACTTCACACACCATATATGAAATGGCCAGCATCTAAACCTGGTAATAATGTGCAATAATAAATTATTACATCTAGAAAGTGCATCATGCATACTGACAATAGGTAGTACTAGTTATACCTGCAAGTGCTGTTGAAACAACCACAACAGATATAAATTAATAATGGTATATAGGTATCACAGTGCATAGTTACTCATGGACAATGTCGATGTAATACTGTACCTCAATAAAGTCTGTGTCAACCATTATGCTTGTTAGTCTTGTAGATTGTTAAAGAGGGAACGGTCTTTTTTTGTTGGTCATAGGTGGAGTATTAGACAGTAAATGATTACTGCTGTCGTATTTTTGGCGTCCCTAGGGCGCAATAACGCTGCGTAACGTCACATTTTATAGAGTCATATAATTGACACACGCTACCCTACCCTACGCGTGACAGTAGGAAGGTAGTGTTGACGGATAAAGCCTTGCGCAACCAGACATGCTTTTACCCTCTTCAACACTGTCCAAGCAAAAAATGCATGATTGCAGCCGCAGACTTTATTGACGTACAGTATAACATCGCCATTACCCATCAGAGGCTGTCCACTGTCTGATACAGACATAGAATATACCTTTGCTATCCGTAGCCTTTCTTTCACCTACACTTGCAGGCACACACTTAAATTGTGACAATGCATTATGTTTTTTTAAATGGTTATTTTTTATCGTACATTATTGTGTCATCACATTGATGAGTCCATGCTGGACATGTCATACATGCTGTACAAAGTAACGATTTTATTAACTTAAATAATTGAAATGTCTGTGACTGTCACATCTAAATTGCAATGATGATGATGATGAGTGACGATTACAAAATCCATTGTCTTCACTATGTTATGGTTTAACATAGCGTTCCTTAAGCATTATTCATAAATACAAAAATGGACTTTTATTGTTAAATTTACAACACTATATTTTGTAACCAATTTTTTGTGTGGTGTCTGTGTTGTTCCATTTCTTGTTGGCATGTGCATATATGCGTTTATATTTGCAGTGTCTTTATTTTTATTCTTGAAGTTAGGAAACTGTGTATCTTTGTACCGTGTTAGCCAGTAGATAGATAAATATTTAGACTTGAGAGTCCGCAGTGGTTGATACCTTTGAATGGATAACTGAAAAGATGGTAACAAATTGCAAGCTTTCGAGGCTACTCACGTCTCTTCATCAGGCAAAGACTAAAACAAAAAATGAAGCATCACATATTTCTATACACAACAGGACACAGGAATAGTGCAATAGGTAAGACAAGTAAGTGACGTGTAGCAGAACTGTCATTATCACAGAGGGATGAACATAAATATTGGAACAGTTCCTAGATAAGGATAGAAAGTTTTATTGCCCTCTGATTGGGGTCTGGTTTTGTGTTTTCATGCCCCTGGAAGGGCAGAGACGCAGATTCCTTAATTGATATAGAATGACATAAATCCGTGTGATCTATTCATTCCATCACTAACAGTGTCAAAGGTCATGATGAGCTTATATTCTGAAACCTTTGTATCTTTCTCATATTTGAAGTTATATTTAATACCAGTAATTCCATATCCATCATGCTATGACCGGGCATACAAAAGTGTTTTGCCACAGGTAAATCCATGATTTTTTGACTTATCGTGTGGCGCTGATAATTCATCCTTGTTCTCATTTTTTGGCCGGTCTCCCCTCACTTGTCCCTCCCTCACTTGTCTTACCTATTCCTGTGTCCTGTTGTGTGTAGAAATATGTGATTCTTCATTTTTTTTTTTAGTCTTAGCCTGATGAAGAGACCTGAGTAGTCTCGAAAGCTTTGAATTTGTTACCATATTTTCAGTTAGCCATTAAACGGTATCAACCACAGAGGACTCTCAAGTATAAATATTTTTCTATTCTTGGAATTGAAATTCATCATTTTATTGTCCTAGTAAAACTTCATTTATTCTTGTTTGAAGTACATACATTTGCAATGGCCACGTAACAAGGCAATAACTCAATATTTTGTGCCTACACCCTCCTTGACCCTGGGCTTCAACAGCGCCAGTTGCTGCTCAGAAGTGTTAGATGCACAGATGAAAACAATCGCTGATGTGTTTGTGGGGTTCAGTAACGCCTGCTGTTCCCCTGCTGTGTGTCTGGCAAAAATTACTGCTGCTAACTACAACTTCAACTTCAAACGTCTCATACTAGGCCTCTGCCTACACCCTCCTTGACCCTGGGCTTCAACAGCGCCAGTTGCTGCTCAGAAGTGTTAGATGCACAGATGAAAACAATCGCTGATGTGTTTGTGGGGTTCAGTAACGCCTGCTGTTCCCCTGCTGTGTGTCTGGCAAAAATTACTGCTGCTAACTACAACTTCAACTTCAAACGTCTCATACTAGGCCTCTGCCTACACCCTCCTTGACCCTGGGCTTCAACAGCGCCAGTTGCTGCTCAGAAGTGTTAGATGCACAGATGAAAACAATCGCTGATGTGTTTGTGGGGTTTCAGTAAGCCTGCTGTTCCCCTGCTGTGTGTCTGGCAAAAATTACTGCTGCTAACTACAACTTCAACTTCAAACGTCTCATACTAGGCCTCTGCCTACACCCTCCTTGACCCTGGGCTTCAACAGCGCCAGTTGCTGCTCAGAAGTGTTAGATGCACAGATGAAAACAATCGCTGATGTGTTTGTGGGGTTCTGTAATGCCTGCTGTTCCCCTGCTGTGTGTCCGCAAAAATTACTGCTAGCTACCTAATCATGGTGAAAAAAACATGACATCTCAAAGTGTCTAGTGCTACACATAGATATGAGGCTACACCCTGATTTCTAAGCTGTAAACATTTGAAACGTCAACTTTCAAACCATACAATGATTAGTCTTTGTCACAAATCTGTAACAAAATAATTGTGACATATTATTACAGATATGCACATGTCGAAAACAAATGCAAACACAAAGCCTACTTATGCTATAGGATACTGATGGTCAACCTTGTCACTCCATAGCTTAGACAAATCCAACTCACATCATGATGACTCAAATGCTGCAATGTTGGAAGTGCATAATGTGGGTTGAACTTTGACAACTGCTGCAGTGCGAAGGTTATACTTCAGTGTTCTTGCCTTTGAAATAAAAGCATACAAGTAAATATAATAATCCAATGTTGATTAAGGGACGTGATGTACACCTGTAATATTGTGCAAACAATGCTGTAGGAATAGTCCTCTTCAACATTACTTATATTTGTGTCATTTTAAAAAATACATATTTGATTAGAAAGTTAACAGCCCATATCATAAAGGTCCTTCATGTAAACATGATAATCGCTAACAAAAATCATGCATTACCTTGGTAAAGTCAATAGTGCATAGTCACAATAGCAAAATATATACCTGTAAGTGTGCTGAAAGAACGACAACTGATAGAATACGTGAATGATATATATTTATCAGACTGAATAGCGACATCTGTACAATGTCAATATAATACTGTACCTTAACAAAACAGCTGTGTCACACCTCACACTCGTTTTTCTTGTAGCTTGTTATGTAATAGGGCACATGCGTGTATGTTTCATCATAGGTGCATGTTTACTGAGTAAAGCAGTCATGACAACGCCTTTGTGTTGTCGGTACTCTTGCGATGATGAACGATGCGCACCGTGAATGTTAGTCTGCGTCATAAGACGTACAGACGCTCCAATACCCAACGCGTCACAGCAGGAAGCCAGTCTGTGCGTCCAAACAAAGGCGCAACCATACATGCACGTAACCTTTTATAAAGCTAGATAAAAAAAAGGATGTAGTAGTAACGCACACTTTATTGAGGTACAGTATTACATCGCCATTCACCATCTGTGGCTATGCAGTCTCATCTATATATACCTTATCTATCCGTTGTCATGCTTGCAAGTCCACAGTCAGGCATAAATATCTGTTTTCACTCTGCACTATGCACTTTTTAAATTTTTGTTTTGTTAATATAAATGATTGGCACATATTATCAGTATTACATGATGGAAATGTTAGATATTTTTTTAAAAATTTTAGTGATATTATTCACCAAATGTAAAGTTTTATGAATGTCAAAGAAAACTTGTAATGCTGATTATGTTTTTAAGTCAGCCATTCATTGTCTACACAATAAAAATGGTGTACATACTGTTACTTACCCATCATTAATGGATTCTGATGTGTACTTGTATGCTTTTATTTTAAACCGTATAGCAGATTATGTAACCTATTTTAATTGTGGTTTGCATTGCTTTTCAACATGTTAATGTATGCGTTTATGTTTGTAAATTATTAATTTACATATATTTTTTTAAGTTAAATCATCATCTTATGGTACTAAAGTTTATATTTCTCTTGTTTGGAGTATAGACATTTTTAATTGACACGTAACAAGGAAAATACTTGATATAGTATTTAAACATCCTCCTTGACCCTGGGCTACAACACCGCCAGTTGTTGCTCGGAAGTGCTGTTAGCACAGTGAACACTTGCTCCTGTGTTACTGGGGTTCAGTAATGTCAGCTGTTCCCCTGCTGTGTGAACGGCAAAAAGTCCTGCTGCCTCCACCATGTTCTCTTCTCATCCCTGGGCTACAACACCGCCAGTTGTTGCTCGGAAGTGCTGTTAGCACAGTCTACACTTGCTCCTGTGTTACTGGGGTTCAGTAATGTCAGCTGTTCCCCTGCTGTGTGTATGGCAAAAAGTCCTGCTTCCTCCACCCTGTTCTCTTCTCATCCCTGGGCTACAACACCGCCAGTTGTTGCTCGGAAGTGCTGTTAGCACAGTGAACACTTGCTCCTGTGTTACTGGGGTTCAGTAATGTCAGCTGTTCCCCTGCTGTGTGAACGGCAAAAAGTCCTGCTGCCTCCACCATGTTCTCTTCTCATCCCTGGGCTACAACACCGCCAGTTGTTGCTCGGAAGTGCTGTTAGCACAGTGTACACTTGCTCCTGTGTTACTGGGGTTCAGTAATGTCAGCTGTTCCCCTGCTGTGTGAACGGCAAAAAGTCCTGCTGCCTCCACCATGTTCTCTTCTCATCCCTGGGCTACAACACCGCCAGTTGTTGCTCGGAAGTGCTGTTAGCACAGTCTACACTTGCTCCTGTGTTACTGGGGTTCAGTAATGTCAGCTGTTTCCCCTGCTGTGTGTACGGCAAAAAGTCCTGCTGCCTCCACCCTGTTCTCTTCTCATCCCTGGGCTACAACACCGCCAGTTGTTGCTCGGAAGTGCTGTTAGCACAGTGAACACTTGCTCCTGTGTTACTGGGGTTCAGTAATGTCAGCTGTTCCCCTGCTGTGTGAACGGCAAAAAGTCCTGCTGCCTCCACCATGTTCTCTTCTCATCCCTGGGCTACAACACCGCCAGTTGTTGCTCGGAAGTGCTGTTAGCACAGTCTACACTTGCTCCTGTGTTACTGGGGTTCAGTAATGTCAGCTGTTCCCCTGCTGTGTGTATGGCAAAAAGTCCTGCTTCCTCCACCCTGTTCTCTTCTCATCCCTGGGCTACAACACCGCCAGTTGTTGCTCGGAAGTGCTGTTAGCACAGTGAACACTTGCTCCTGTGTTACTGGGGTTCAGTAATGTCAGCTGTTCCCCTGCTGTGTGAACGGCAAAAAGTCCTGCTGCCTCCACCATGTTCTCTTCTCATCCCTGGGCTACAACACCGCCAGTTGTTGCTCGGAAGTGCTGTTAGCACAGTCTACACTTGCTCCTGTGTTACTGGGGTTCAGTAATGTCAGCTGTTCCCCTGCTGTGTGTACGGCAAAAAGTCCTGCTGCCTCCAACCCTGTTCTCTTCTCATCCCTGGGCTACAACACCGCCAGTTGTTGCTCGGAAGTGCTGTTAGCACAGTGAACACTTGCTCCTGTGTTACTGGGGTTCAGTAATGTCAGCTGTTCCCCTGCTGTGTGTACGGCAAAAAGTCCTGCTGCCTCCACCATGTTCTCTTCTCATCCCTGGGCTACAACACCGCCAGTTGTTGCTCGGAAGTGCTGTTAGCACAGTGAACACTTGCTCCTGTGTTACTGGGGTTCAGTAATGTCAGCTGTTCCCCTGCTGTGTGACGGCAAAAAGTCCTGCTGCCTCCACCCTGTTCTCTTCTCATCCCTGGGCTACAACACCGCCAGTTGTTGCTCGAAGTGCTGTTAGCACAGTGAACACTTGCTCCTGTGTTACTGGGGTTCAGTAATGTCAGCTGTTCCCCTGCTGTGTGAACGGCAAAAAGTCCTGCTGCCTCCACCATGTTCTCTTCTCATCCCTGGGCTACAACACCGCCAGTTGTTGCTCGGAAGTGCTGTTAGCACAGTGAACACTTGCTCCTGTGTTACTGGGGTTCAGTAATGTCAGCTGTTCCCCTGCTGTGTGAACGGCAAAAAGTCCTGCTGCCTCCACCATGTTCTCTTCTCATCCCTGGGCTACAACACCGCCAGTTGTTGCTCGGAAGTGCTGTTAGCACAGTGAACACTTGCTCCTGTGTTACTGGGGTTCAGTAATGTCAGCTGTTCCCCTGCTGTGTGAACGGCAAAAAGTCCTGCTGCCTCCACCATGTTCTCTTCTCATCCCTGGGCTACAACACCGCCAGTTGTTGCTCGGAAGTGCTGTTAGCACAGTCTAACACTTGCTCCTGTGTTACTGGGGTTCAGTAATGTCAGCTGTTCCCCTGCTGTGTGTACGGCAAAAAGTCCTGCTGCCTCCACCCTGTTGTCTTCTCATCCCTGGGCTTCAACACCGCCAGTTGTTGCTCGGAAGTGTCATTGGCATGGGTACTCACTCCTGCCCAGACTGGTTACAGCACGCCATCTGTTTCCTGTCAGTGTAAACGTCACTTAGCCTCCAATAAGTTGTCCTGTCGTGTTGCGGTCGGGTTAGCCGACTCTATGGTGCTTGGAGTTTAGGTGCTTCTTATGTGTGCTGCGGGATATGCAAATACAGGCTGTTTCCGTTGTGACAATAGGACAATCACCCACTGTAGTACTGTGGGATTCGGTAACTGCGGCCGGCTCGCGGCCTGTCATCTTAAATTTCCATGGGTACCTTCTGCTACCCGTCCGGGTTCCAGTACCGTCAGCTGGTTCTCCGCAGTGCCTTTGGCCTAGGTGCCTCCATCTCGGTATCCGAGTTCCAGCAATGTCTGCTGGTCCTTGGTAGTGCTTTGGAGCACAGGTACCTCCTGCTTATAACCGTGTCCCAGTAACGTCAGCTGGTCCTCGGTTGTGCCATTGGATCTTTTCCTTCTGCTGCCCCTCCGGGTTCCAGCACAGTCAGCTGGTCCTCGTTACTTGGATTGGCTCTTGTACCTTCTGCTACCCATCCGGGTTCCAGTACCGTCAGCTGGTTCTCCGCAGTGCCTTTGGCCTAGGTGCCTCCATCTCGGTATCCGAGTTCCAGCAATGTCTGCTGGTCCTTGGTAGTGCTTTAGAGCACAGGTACCTCCTGCTTAGTAACCGTGTCCCAGTAACGTCAGCTGGTCCTCGGTTGTGCCATTGGCTCTTTTCCTTCTGCTGCCCCTCCGGGTTCCAGCACAGTCAGCTGGTCCTCGTTACTTGGATTGGCTCTTGTACCTTCTGCTACCCATCCGGGTTCCAGTACCGTCAGCTGATTCTCCGCAGTGCCTTTGGCCTAGGTGCCTCCATCTCGGTATCCGAGTTCCAGCAATGTCTGCTGGTCCTTGGTAGTGCTTTAGAGCACGGGTACCTCCTGCTTAGTAACCGTGTCCCAGTAACGTCAGCTGGTCCTCGGTTGTGCCATTGGCTCTTTTCCTTCTGCTGCCCCTCCGGGTTCCAGCACAGTCAGCTGGTCCTCATTACTTGCATTGACTCTTGTACCTTCTGCAACATTTACAAATTGAAGATTTTTTCAATGCTTTTTTGGTAATCACTCTGGATCTCCAACAATGAAGACGACGACCCTGATGACCACCCCGAAGAAGATGACGACCACAAGGACGACGAGCATCAAGCCAACCAGCCTAAACACCATCACAAAGAAGAAATAAAAGATTACCAAACAGGACTAAGAAGGTTAAGACAAACTACAAGATACAGAACAAGAGACTTAAGAACAATAAGCAGAAGATCAAAAAGCAGAAGAACATGAAGTATAAGACCAAAATGAAGAGCAAAATATATGCTCTAAATTATAAGCAGAAGAAGACTAAGCAGTGTATGGGGGTGAGTCCGTTCCTCCTCGTGGTGCCCCTGGAAAATGCCTGCTGCTGCAGGCTAAACTGAACACGGACAAATACTGTTGTAATTTAAATCTTTTGTGACAGCAAGAACGGAAGGATGAAAAATTCATACTTTGACAGATTACAAGTACAGGATTCTCTGTCACAAATTAAGAATATGATGAAGAAGATGAAGTACAATATGAATAAGAATAATAGTTTAATAAGAAGAATCTGAGTAATGTTAACAAAAAGATGAATAGCAAGAAGTTTAAGAAGAAGATAAAGAAGGTGAAGATGAAGAATAATTTGATGAAAAAGATGATGCTGCTGAAGATTATGAAGGAGAAAGTGTGTGAAAAGTTAAAAAGGTGAAGAGCATGGAAGTTGTGAAATATACATATTTGCCAAAATAGAAAAAACGTTAACAACATTGTCAATTTCTTCGTCAATCCGAACATCTTTAAAAAAAAAAATATTTATGCTATTCCATTTGATTGGGTTAAACATCTATGCCTTTAATGTCTCCTCAACCTTCCACAATACATTGTACATTACTCTTTGTTGTTTTCCTTCATGTACAATTAACCAACAAGGCAAGAATGGGGTTTTTTTAATTCCGATATTTTGTTCCCATAGACTTACATTGGATTTCCGGTATCGGTATCGGGTATCGCCGATATTTTTTGGGTATCGGCGATACCATTCCGATTCCGATACTTTTGGATATCGGAAAGTATCGCTCAACCCTACTTACAGCAGCAAGTACCACAGAGAATAGCGCTAGAAAGGAGGCCTCACATCCCACCTGAATGAGGAGATTCCAAATTGCTTTCAGGCTGACCGACTCCAGTACCATCTGTAACCTGAGCCCTGGATACTTTGCCTGCAGTACTGTGAGTAAAGCATTGGAAACTACATCTGACTGTGTCCTCTCAAGTTCTTCCTGCAACACCCACTCAACACTACTACATCCCTTGCTAAATACTACATCTTTACCATCTACCTTACATCTGCCTGGGACTTAGCTCCACTTGTGAAGAGCTTTACCAACTCTGCTGCATCACCATCAGTCCCAGAGAATCTGCACTGGTCACCTATGAACACTTTATTACAAACTCTATTATCCCTTGTAAATATACCCCTTTTATTGGACTCCCAGGGCCACGGACCGGGTCACTGCCACTGTGACATTTCCCCTTTAAGAAGCGGCCCGGTACCGAGTACCCCACTGCGCTGGCGGGCGATCCACATTCATTGCGCTTTGGACGGAGCAGAAATTCCGCTGTTATGATTTGGTAGCTGAGGAGAGCAGGCAAAAAAGGCAATACACCAGAGAGGTTGGAATCTACTGGATTGCAGTACCCTGACTAACCACCACAACTAAAGGCAGCCGTGGAGCGTACCTACGTTGGTCCTAGACGCCTCGTCACAGCCTGAGAAGCTAACTACACCTAAAGATAGAAAGAGGAAAACTATCTGCCCCGGAGCAGATCCCCAAAGAACATAGGAAGCCCCCAAACATGTAATGGCGGTTAGACAAGAGGAAGTACAGACACAGACAGAAAATAGTATGAGCAAACGTTGGGGCCCAATCTTCCTAGAAAGAAAAGGATAGGAAGGACACTTACTGCAATCCAAAAAACCCTAAAAAAATACCAACTCACTAATTGCAAAAACACCTGAGATCACACGACCTCTACCACCTAAATTAGTTCTCTGGTGTAACAAAACTAAGCAGCAGCCACTGAAAAAACTGGAAAAGGCAAATGAACAAATAACAGTGGCTCAGATAAACTGAGAGGAGCACAAGCCCCCGGAGGGGACCTGGCTGACCTCCACAGAAGTGCAGGACAAAATGCAAAAAGCAAGCACAAAAATAAAAGCAGAAAATATCTTATCTGTTAGCAGAAGATGCAGGCAAGACACAGCAAGCTTCCAAGAGAACCAGGAACCAAAGTTGAGACAAGAACAATTGATCACCGGCAACCCTGATGGGAGGGAACCTTCCTTATATAAGACCAGTCTGTAACACCTGATTGCCAATCTTCATTGAATAGTTCAGTACTGTTTGTAACCACCAGAGGGAGCCTCTGCTCAGAATTCATTTCTAACACATTCACAACAGTACCCCCCTTGAGGAGGGGTCACCGAACCCTCATTTGGGCAACCAGGTCAGTCAGGATGAGCTCTGTGATATGCACGGATCAGTCTCCTAGCATGGATGTCCGAAGCAAACACCCAAGAATTGTCCTCCTGACCATAACCTCTCCACTTAACCAAATACTGGAGTTTCCGTCTAGAAAAACGATAATCCAATATTTTCTCAACCACATACTCCAGATTGCCCTCAACCAAAACAGGGTCAGGAGGCGCAGCCATAGGAACCACTGGCTCGACAAACCTCTTCAATAAGGACTTGTGGAACACGTTATGGATCCTAAATGTCCCTGGAAGAAGTAAACGAAAGGAAACAGGATTAAGAATCTCCATGATCTTATAAGATCCAATGAACCTAGGCTTAAACTTATGAGATGCAACTCTCATAGGGATATTTCTTGAGGACAACCAGACCAAGTCCCCACTTCAAACCGAGGACCATCAGTCCTATGCCAGTTGGCAAACCGCTGGGCCCTCTCCTGAGAGAGGGACAACCTCTCCACTACCTGGTCCCAAATCTGCTGCATACGCTCCACAACAGAGTCAACACCCGGACAGACCGAAGCCTCCATCTGTCCCGAAGAAAATCGAGGGTGAAACCCAAAATTGCAGAAAAATGGAGACATCAAAGTGGCAGAGCTAGCCCTATTATTAAGAGCAAACTCAGCCAAAGGCAAAAAAGAGACCCAGTCATCCTGATCAGCAGACACAAAGCATCTCAGATAAGTCTCCAATGTCTGATTTGTTCTCTCAGTTTGTCCATTGGTCTGAGGATGAAAAGCCGAGGAGAAAGACAATTGAACACCAAGTTTAGAACAAAAAGTCCTCCAAAATCTGGAAACAAACTGGACTCCTCTGTCAGACACAATGTTCTCAGGAATGCCGTGTAACCGAACCACGTGCTGAAGGAACAAAGGCACCAATTTGGAGGAGGAAGGCAACTTAGGTAATGGCACAAGATGTATCTGTAATGTATGTAGTACAGTTCATATAGCGTCTTGTGCTTGGGTGCGATGAAAATACATGAGACACAGGTTTGATATAGAAGGTCTTGTATTACTTCATACAAGTGGCAAAAATAGTCACACAGTTTGCAGATACAGAAGCAGGAGACACAGCAGGCCAGAGTAACTTAAGCTCAGCAATCACTCTCCACAACAGGTTCAGGATCTTCTTCTCTGTTACCGTAAGTCCATGCAAACGTGGATCTTTCAAAGAGCAGGGTTCCAGAGTCCACAAGTGTTCCAGAGTTCCTCAGTAGGAATAGCTGGAGTACAAAGTCCAAGGCTTCCAGGAGTCAGGTCACAGGTTCACTGCAGCTAGATTCTGAAGCACTGATTGCTCAGCTGTGGCTGCTTAAGAAGCAAGAGGGAGAGAATCAGGGCGGGAACATGAAAGCTGGAAACTCCATATTGACTGAGGGCAAGATAGCTGCAGCAAGACAGAAAGCAAAATGGCTGATGGAAAAACTGAGTTTCAAGAACATGTACAAAGAACCTTACATTACTCCCCCCTTAGGGACAACCTCCGGATGGCCTCAGACCAGGCTTGTCTGGGTACCTCTGATGAAACTGGCGGAGCAAACGAGGAGCATTAACGTTATTGACCGGTTCCCATGAGTTGTCCTCCACTGGGTAGCCCTGCCATTTAATCAAATATTGTAACTGATTTCTGTATAACCTGGAATCTAGAATTCTTTCCACCACAAATTCTTCCTGACCATCGACTAGCACTGGGTCAGGGCAAGGAGAAGAACGTCCAGGAAACGTATTGGGTGTTGCAGCCTTTAGTAGGGATACATGAAAGACAGGGTGGATTCTCATAGTTCTAGGCAGTTGAAGACGACAAGCAACGGCACTTATAATTTTACTGATTTTATAGGGTCCAATGTACTTATGTCCCAACTTAGACGATGGAATCCTTAACTTAAGATTTCTGGTTGACAGCCAGACCAGGTCTCCTACCTTGAAAGCTGGTGCAGGTTTACTAAATTTATCTGCTGCTTTCTTGTACCTTTCCTGAGCCAATTCCAGATTCTCCTTTAGAAGATCCATATTCTTCTGTAAAGACGTGATTCTTTCAGCCACTGCTGGTAAAGGCGTTTCTATGGGAAATCGTGGAAGAATGTTAGGATGATAACCTAGATTGGAGTAAAAAGGAGACTGCTTAGTGGAGGCGCTCTGAGAGTTGTTATAAGAGAACTCAGCCAATGGAAGTAGATCCACCCAATCATCCTGTAGGTGGCAGATAAAGCAGCGGAGATACTGCTCCAGAGTTTGATTGGTTCGTTCGGTCTGTCCATTAGTCTGGGGATGAAAAGCAGAAGAAAGGTTTACTTTAATGTCCAATGCTGCACAGAAATTTTGCCAAAACCTTGAAGTGAATTGCACCCCTCGATCCGAAATAACCTCATCCGGTACTCCATGTAAGCGAAACACATCTTTAATCATCAAATCTGATGTCTGTTTTGCAGTGGGTAAGCCGACACAAGGGATAAAATGAGCTGCCTTTGTTAAACGATCAACCACCACTAGAATGGTGTTTTTCCCTTGAGAGGTTGGTAACTCCACAATGAAGTCCATAGAAATGGATCCCCACGGCGGGACGGGGTGGGAAGAGGTTGTAACAGACCAGTTGGTGAGGAGCGAGGTGTTTTGCATCTTGCACAGACTTCACATGAAGTGACATAGTTTAAAACATCCTTCCTGCAAGTGGGCCACCAAAAGAAACGAGAAAGAAATTCCTGTGTCTTTAGAATTCCTCTATGCCCAGCTATCTTGGAATCGTGAATGAGTTGCAATACTCTCAATCTGACTGTTTCAGGAATATACAGACGTTGTCCCAGAATCCACACACCATTCTTAAAGACAAGACTTACGTCCCTTGGGGGTTGTGCCAACAAGGAATCCGCATGGTATGCTTCCTTGATGTCCTTAAGTAGGTCTTGATTATGAATCACTCCCAGGAATCTAGAGTCAGGAAGAATAGTCTTAGGAGGAGTAAGTGGACGGGTCTCTGCTGAATGAATCCTAGAGAGTGCATCAGCCTTTCCATTGCGCGATCCTGGTCTATAAGAAATGACAAAATTAAATTGGTTTAAGAAAAGATTCCAGCGAGCCTGGCGAGGAGTCAGGAACTTAGCCGACCTGATAAATTCAAGGTTACGATGGTCTGTCAGAACGACTATTTGCTGTGCAGCTCCCTGAAGAAGGTGTCTCCATTCTTTGAAGGCGGCAATAATGGCCAACAACTCTCTATTGCCCACATCGTAGTTCCTCTCAGCCGAAGACAACTGCTGGGAAAAGAAGGCACAGGGATGCAAGACATTCTTCTCACCTGTTCTCTGAGAGAGTATAGCTCCAACGGCACAGTCTGAAGCATCCACCTCTATTATGAAGGCAAGTTCGGGGTTGGATGTACCAAGATAGGTGCGGTGGTAAATTTATCTTTTAGACGGAAAATGCTTCCTGGGCTTGGGGAATCCAGGAGAACCTAGACTCTTTCCGGGTAAGTTGGGTGATAGGTGACACTACCTCAGAGAAATTCCTAATGAAACGTCTATAGAAATTGGCAAACCCGATGAAGCGCTGCACTTCCTTCACATTTCTAGGACTTGGCCAATCCTTGATGGCTTGGGTCTTGCTTCCATCCATACTAATTCCTTGTGTAGACAGTACATACCCCAGAAATTGAATTTCGGTCCTATGGAATTCACACTTTTCAAGTTTGATGTAAAGATGGTTTTGTCTTAGACGTTCCAAGACCATTCTCACATGTCCATGATGTTCCTCTGTGGAGTTAGAAAAAATTAGAATATCATCCAAATAAATCACCACGAATGTATCTAGGAGATCCCTGAAGATGTCATTCACCAAGTGTTGGAAAGTGGCTGGGGCGGTACTCACTCCAAAAGGCATAACTAGATATTCAAAGTGTCCATAGCGTGACCTGACTGCAGTCTTCCATTCATCCCCAGGTCTAATACGGACCAAGTTATAGGCCCCACGGAGATCCAATTTAGAGAAAATTTTGGCATGCCGCACTCTCTCCAATAACTCAGGGATTAAAGGCAATGGATAACGGTTTCTAATAGTAACCTTATTGAGTTCCCTATAGTCTACGCAGGGTCTCAGAGATCCATCTTTCTTCTTCACAAAGAAGATGGGTGCACCTGCAGGAGATGAAGAGGGGCATATGAAGCCCTTGGCTAGATTTTCGTCTATGTAATCCTTTAAAGCCTTTAGCTCAGGCCCCGCCAGGGGTAGATCTTACCAAAAGGTATCTCTGCTCCAGGCAATAATTCAATTGGACAATCATATGGACGGTGAGGGGAAGCTGGTCAGCGTTCTTCTTGTCACATAAATCCACATAGTCCTGGTATACAGCTGGTAGTTCAGGGACTGACATGGTTCCTTTAGGAACAGAGCAAGCTGAAACTTCTGGACTCATCTGTTTCTCTGGAAAGTGTAATTCCTTGGTCTCCCAGTTAATGGTAGGGTTCTGAGCCTGCAGCCATGGTAGCCCTAGAATAATGGGAAAGTGGGGAGAAGAGATAAGCATAAAGGACAGTTTCTCTTGATGATCTTTACCCATAAGGACCCTCAAAGGCTCCGTTTCCTGATCCACTGGTCCAGAGGTCAGCAGGGAGCCATCCACAGTTTCCATCTGTACTGGAGTAGCCTTCTTCACTGAACGTATCCCCTGTTTCAGAGCAAAGGAGACATCCATAAAATTCCCACTTGCCCCTGAGTCGATCATAGCAGAGCTAGACACCCAGACTGAGTCAACCCAGAGTTTGATGGAAAGGAAGCAATGAGAATTGTTTTTCCTACAACTCAGCTGGGACACCGCTGAGGAAACTTGAAAAATTGCAGCGTTTACACAGTCATCGTCCTCAGAAGTAACGGAGTTTAAGTCCGAGAAATCAATATCTGTTGCTGCAGATCTCTCTGGAGCCTGAGGCTCGGACCTGACAGATCTCCTCTCGCAACACTCACAGTGAATGAGTGCTGCAGTAGTCTTACGAGAACGGCTGGGGCAGTTTATAATGAAGTGCCCTGACTTACCACAATAGAAACATAGATTTTCCTTAAAACGATGTTCTTTGCGTGCATCACTAACCCGTCTTTGTAAAGAGTCTACCTGCATGGGTTCAGGTTCAGGTTCCCGTGTGATCCTACTCAAAGGTTCCTTAGCTGGGGAGGAAGGTAGGAAAAGGTTAGTGCGATTGCTTTCGAACCATCTTTCTTGCCTGCGTTCAGTCAGGCGAGCATCAATACGGATGCAGTAGTTAATAAAGTCACCTAACGCAGTGGGAGGGTCGGCACGAGCAAGTTCATCCTTAATTAGTGGAGACAACCCCTTTCGAAAAACAGATTTTTTGGCGGAACTGTCCCAGGTGGTATCAAGAGCCCATCTCCTGAAATCCAAGGCATATTCGGCTACCGAGTGCTTACCTTGGCGCAAAGTTAACATGGCTGCTTCAGCTGTTGCACCTCTATTGGGGTCATCAAACACCTGCCCCATGGCTGAAATGAAAGCATCAAGATGATCCAAACATTCATCCTCAGTCTCAATCAGAGGGTTTGCCCACATCAAAGCCTTGTTGGTAAGTAACATAATTATAGTAAGCACTTTAGATCGTTCAGTGGGAAATTGTGAAGCATGTGCAGAAAAAAACAAATTGCATTGGTTAATAAATCCCCTGAATTTTTCACGTTCACCGCCAAAACGAAAAGGGGCAACTTGGGAATCCCAGAACTTGGGGCTACGGCAGGAGCCTGAACTCGCTCCTCTAGAACCTCAATCCTGGCTCGCAAATCCTGGGCAGTCTGTCCAAACACTTGCAAATTGTGATTAGTGAGGTCCTGTAGGTTTGTAAAACGGTTTTTATAGTCTGTAAATCTGCAAGGATATTATCAGTCACTCTGCAAAGTTCCATTATGCGGGCCTCCATTTTCCAGATCTTTTAAGACAGGAGTACTGGAAGGAGAGGAGAAAAAAAAAAACAATAGTGTTTACCTGTGGTAACACTGCAGAGAGAAAAAAAAAATTAAGGGAACTGCTCACCTGGAATGGTTGTGAGAAGTCACAACCACTATCATCACAGAAAGTTCAACCGGACATCTGATATCCACAGTTACAGCAGACACAAAAGAGGGAAGAAAAAAAAACAATAGTGTTTACCTGTGGTAACACTGCAGAAAAAAAAACTTAAGGAATTGCTCACCTGGAATGGTTGTGAGAAGTCACAACCACTGTCATCACAGAAAGTACAACCGGACGTCTGATATCCACAGTTACAGCAGACACAGCCTTCCCAGACCCAGCAGACACTAACGTTTTGGCTTCAGAATCTTGTAATGTATGTAGTACAGTTCATATAGCGTCTTGTGCTTGGGTGCGATGAAAATACATGAGACACAGGTTTGATATAGAAGGTCTTGTATTACTTCATACAAGTGGCAAAAATAGTCACACAGTTTGCAGATACAGAAGCAGGAGACACAGCAGGCCAGAGTAACTTAAGCTCAGCAATCACTCTCCACAACAGGTTCAGGATCTTCTTCTCTGTTACCGTAAGTCCATGCAAACGTGGATCTTTCAAAGAGCAGGGTTCCAGAGTCCACAAGTGTTCCAGAGTTCCTCAGTAGGAATAGCTGGAGTACAAAGTCCAAGGCCTCCAGGAGTCAGGTCACAGGTTCACTGCAGGCTAGATTCTGAAGCACTGATTGCTCAGCTGTGGCTGCTTAAGAAGCAAGAGGGAGAGAATCAGGGCGGGAACATGAAAGCTGGAAACTCCACATTGACTGAGGGCAAGATAGCTGCAGCAAGACAGAAAGCAAAATGGCTGACGGAAAAACTGAGTTTCAAGAACATGTACAAAGAACCTTACAGTATCATTTTGGAAAACCTATCACAAATCACCCAGATAACGGTCATTCTCTGAGAAACAGGGAGGTCGGAAATGAAATCCATAGAGATATGGGTCCATGGTCTCTTGGGCACAGGCAATGGCATCAACAAACCACTAGAGCGAAAGCAAGGCTTGGAGCGAGAGCAAGTCCCGCAGGACTGCACAAATTCCCTGACGTCACGAGACAAAGTAGGCCACCAAAAGGACCGACTAACCAAGTCTCTGGTACCAAAAATTCCGGGATGACCGGCCAACGCAGAACAATGAATCTCAGACATCACACTCTTTTTCCACCTGTCTGGGACAAACAATTTCCCAATAGGGCAGCGCTCGGGTTTATCCTCCTGACACCCTTCCAGAGCCAGTCTCAAATTGGGCGAGATGGCGGAAAGAACTACACCCTCTTTCAAAATAACAGCAGGATCAGATACCTCAGGAGAGTCCGCAAGGAAACTCCTCGAGAGGCCATCCGCTTTAACATTCTTAGTGCCAGGAAGAAAGGAAACCACAAAATTTAAACGTGTGAAAAACAAGGCCCACCTGGCCTGTCTAGGATTAAGTCGCTTGGCTGATTCCAGATAAACCAGATTCTTATGGTCCGTGAGGACCACCACCTGATGTTTGGCTCCCTCCAGCCAATGTCTCCTCTCTTCAAAAGCCCACTTCATGGCCAATAACTCCCAATTACCCACGTCATAATTATGTTCAGTTGGAGAAAATTTTCGAGAGAAAAAGGCACAAGGGTTACTTTTAGAGGTCTCTGGATCTCTTTGGGACAAAACGGCACCTGCCCCAATTTCAGAGGCATCAACCTCCACCTGAAATGGCAGAGAAACATCAGGCTGCCGTAGAACAAGAGCAGAAGTGAATCTCTGCTTAAGTTCCTGAAACGCAGAGACTGCCTCAGGAGGCCAATTCACCACATCAGAACCCTTCTTGGTCAAATCAGTCAATGGTTTAACAATAACAGAGAAATTACCAATAAATTTACGATAAAAATTGGCAAAACCCAAGAATCTCTGAAGAGCCTTTAATGAAGTAGGTTGGGCCCAATCACAGATGGCCTGAACCTTGACCGGGTCCATTTCAATAACAGATGGGGACAAAATGAATCCCAGAAATGAGATCCTCTGTACGCCAAAAAGACACTTTGATCCCTTCACATACAGAGCATTCTCTCTCAAAATCTGGAACACAGTCTGAACATGTTTCACATGAGAGTCCCAGTCATTGGAAAAAATCAAGATATCATCCAAATAAACAATCAGAAATTTATCCACAAAATCCCTGAAAATGTCATTCATGAAGGACTGGAAGACGGAAGGAGCATTAGTGAGCCCAAAGGGCATCACTAGGTACTCAAAATGCCCCTCTGGGGTATTAAATGCCGTCTTCCATTCATCCCCGTGCTTAATGCGAATAAGGTTATACGCCCCCCTGAGGTCAAGCTTGGTAAACCAAGTAGCAATTTTCACCCTGGAAAACAGGTCAGAAATCAAGGGTAACGGATATTGATATTTCACAGTGATATTGTTCAAGAGACGATAATCAATACACGGCCTTAATGAACCATCCTTTTTGGCCACAAAGAAAAAACCGGCACCCAAGGGTGAAGAGGATGGGCTGATATGACCCTTCTCCAATGACTCCTTGATATAAGACCGCATAGCGTCATGTTCAGGTACAGACAAGTTAAAAAGGCGACCTTTAGGGAATTTACTACCAGGCACTAATTCAATAGCGCAGTCATAGCTCCTATGGGGGGGCAAGGATGCAGATTTACTTTCGCTAAACACATCAGAAAAATCAGTCAAAAAGTCAGGAACATCCTGAGCCTGGGGAGAGGCAGAAAAAACAGGAGTGTTGGCATTAACACATTGGCAGCCCCAACTGGTTACAGACACAGATTTCCAATCCAAAACAGGATTATGAGACATAACCAAGGGAAACCCAGTACAACAATGTCATGCAGATTATACAGCACCAAAAATTTGCAACTCTCCTGATGATCAGGTTCAACCCTCATTATCACCTGAGTAGAGAACTGGGGTTTATTCTCAGCCAAAGGGTTTAAATCAATCCCCAGTAGGGGAATAGACTTCCGTAGGGGTAGCAAGGGGAACCCACAACGTTTAGCAAAATCAAAATCCATCAGGTTAATAGCTGCTCCCGAATCAACAAAAGCCTGAGCAGAAAATGTGGACAGGGAGCAAATCAGGGTAACAGTCAACAGAAATTTAGTCTGAACACTACCCAAGACAACTGAGCGTGCAAAACGTCTTCCCCGCTTAGGGCAGACTGAAATAGCATGAGAGGCGTCACCACAGTAGAAACATAACCCATTGCGTTTTCGAAACTCATGACGCTGTGCCCCAGAAGCCACTCTATCACACTGCATGGGTTCAGAAGCTGGTTCACAAGGCAACACTATTCCACGCATACCTCTACGCTCACGCAAATGTCTGTCAATTTGAATCGCTAATGACATAGAATCATTGAGACCAGAGGGAGCAGGGAAACCCACCATAACATCTTTTACATTCTCTGACAGACCCTTCCGAAAAAGGGCTGCCAAAGCATCATCATTCCATTTGGTCAGGACTGCCCACCTTTGGAATCTATGACAGTACAACTCAGCGTTCTCAAGCCCCTGTGTAAGGTTCTGTGTATCTGTTTCTGAAACTCAGTTTGTTCGTCGGCCATTTTGCTTTCTGTTTTGCTGCAGCTATCTTGCCCTCAGTCAAAATGGAGTTTTCCAGCTTGCATGTTCCCGCCCTGATTCTCTCCGTTTGCTTCTTAAACAGTCACAGCTGAGCAATCAGTGCTTCAGAATCTAGCCTGCAGTGAACCTGTGTTCTGACTCCTGAAGCCTTGGACCTTGTACTCCAGCCATTCCTACTGAGGAACTCTGAAGCACTTGTGGACTCTGAACTCTGCTCTTGAGAGCCTCACGTTTGCATGGACTTGCGGTAACAGAGAAGAAGATCTGAATCTGTTGTGGAGAGTTATTGCTGAGCTTAGATTACTCTGGCCTGCTGTGTCTCCTGCTTCTGTGTTTGCAACCTGTGTGTTTATTTTTGCCAATTTGTATGAAGCAATACAAGACTTTCTTTATCAACCTGTGTCTCAAGTATTTTCATCGCACCCAAGCACAAGACGCTATATGAACTGTACCACATACATTACAAGATTCTGAAGCCAAACGTTAGTGTCTGCTGGGTCTGGAAAGGCTTGTCTGCTGTACTGTGGATATCGGATGTCCGGTTGTACTTTCTGTGATGACAGTGGTTGTGACTTCTCACAACCATTCCAGGTGAGCAATTCCCTTAAGTTTTTTTTTCTGCAGTGTTATCACAGGTAAACACTATTGTTTTTTTTTTTTCTCTTCTCTTTTTGTCTGCTGAAACTCTGGATATCAGATGTCTGGTTGAAAGCTTTCTGTGATGATAGTGGTTGTGACTTCTCACAACCATTCCAGGTGAGCAGTTCCCTTAAAGTTTTTTCTTTCTTCAGTGTTGCCACAGGTGAACACTATTGTTTTTTTTTTTCTCTTCTCTTCTTCCAGTATCCTGTCTTAAAAGATCTGGAAAATGGAGGCCCGCATAAAGGAACTTTGCGGAGTGACTGATAATATCCTTGCAGATTTGCAGAATATAAAGACCCGTTTTACAAATCTTCAGGACCTAAATAATCACAATTTGCAAGTGGTTGGACAGACTACCCAGGATTTGCGAGCCAGGATTGAGGTTCTGGAGGGGCGAGTCCAGGCTCCTGCCGTGGCCCCGAGTTCTGGGATTCCCAAGTTGCCCCCTTTTCGTTTTGGTGGTGAACGTGAAAAATTCAGGGGATTTGTTAATCAATGCAATCTTTTTTTTTCTGCACATGCTTCACAATTTCCTACTGAACGATCTAAGGTGCTTACTATAATTATGTTGCTTACCAACAAGGCTTTGATATGGGCAAACCCTCTGATTGAGACTGAGGATGATTGTTTGAATCACCTTGATGATTTTATTTCAGCCATGGGGCAGGTGTTTGATGACCCCAATCGAGGTGCAACAGCTGAAGCAGCCATGTTAGCTTTGCGCCAAGGTAAGCACTCGGTAGCTGAATATGCCTTGGATTTCAGGAGATGGGCCCTTGATACCACCTGGGACAATTCCGCCAAAAAATCTATTTTTCGAAAGGGGTTATCCCCACTGATTAAGGATGAACTTGCTCGTGCCGACCCTCCCACTGCGTTAGGTGACTTTATTAACTACTGCATCCGTATTGATACTAGTTTAACTGAACGCAGGCAAGAGAGATGGTTCGAAAGCAATCGTACTAACCTTTTCCTACCTTCCTCTCCAGCTAAGGAACCTTTGAATAGGATTACACGGGAACCTGAACCTGAACCCATGCAGGTAGACTCTTTACTACGACGGGTTAGTGATGCACGCAAGGAACATCGTTTTAAGGAGAATCTATGTTTTTATTGTGGTAAGTCAGGGCACTTTATTATTAACTGTCCCAGCCGTTCTCGCAAGACTACTGCAGCACTCATTCATTGTGAGTGTTGCGAGAGGGGATCTGTCAGGTCCGAGCCTCAGGCTCCAGAGAGAGCTGCAGCAACAGATCTTGATTTCTCGGACTTAAACTCCGTTACCTCTGAGGACGTTGACTGTGTAAATGCTGCCATCTTTCAAGTTTCCTCAGCGGTGTCCCAGCTGAGTTGTAAGAAAAACAATTCTCACTGTTTTCTTTCCATCAAACTCTGGGTTGACTCAGCCTGGGTGTCTAGCTCTGCTATGATCGACTCAGGTGCAAGTGGAAATTTTATGGATGTCTCCTTTGCTCTAAAACAGGGAATACGTTCAGTGAAGAAGGCTACTCCAGTACAGATGGAAACTGTGGATGGCTCCCTGCTGACCTCTGGACCAGTGGATCAGGAAACAGAGCCTTTAAAGGTTCTTATGGGTAAAGATCATCAAGAGAAACTGTCCTTTATGCTTATCTCTTCTCCTCACTTTCCCATTATTCTAGGGCTACCATGGCTGCAGGCTCAGAATCCTACCATTAACTGGGAGACCAAGGAATTACACTTTCCAGAGAAACAGATGAGTCCAAAAATTTCAGCTTGCTCTGTTCCTAAAGGAACCATGTCAGTCCCTGAACTACCAGCTGTATACCAGGACTATGTGGATTTATGTGACAAGAAGAACGCTGACCAGCTTCCTCCTCACCGTCCATATGATTGTCCAATTGAATTATTGCCTGGAGCAGAGATACCTTTTGGTAAGATCTACCCCCTGGCGGGGCCCGAGCTGAAGGCTTTAAAAGAGTACATAGACGAAAATCTAGCCAAGGGCTTCATACGCCCCTCTTCATCTCCTGCAGGGGCACCCATATTCTTTGTAAAGAAGAAAGATGGATCCCTGAGACCATGCGTAGACTATAGGGAACTCAATAAGGTTACTATTAGAAACCGTTATCCATTGCCTTTAATCCCTGAGTTATTGGAGAGAGTGCGACATGCCAAAATTTTTTCTAAACTAGATCTTCGTGGGCCTATAACTTAGTCCGTATTAGACCTGGGATGAATGGAAGACTGCATTCAGGTCACGCTATGGACACTTTGAATATCTGGTTATGCCTTTTGGTCTGAGTACCGCCCCAGCCACTTTCCAACACTTGGTGAATGACATCTTCAGGGATCTCCTAGATACATTCGTGGTAATTTATTTGGATGATATTTTAATTTTTTCTAACTCCACAGAGGAACATCATGGACATGTGAGAATGGTCTTGGAACGTCTAAGACAAAATCATCTTTACATCAAGCTTGAAAAGTGTGAATTCCATAAGACCGAAATTCAATTTCTGGGGTATGTACTGTCTACACAAGGAATTAGTATGGATGGAAGTAAAACCCAAGCCATCAATGATTGGCCAAGTCCTAGAAATGTGAAGGAGGTACAGCGCTTCATCGGGTTTGCAAACTTCTATAGACGTTTCATTAGAAATTTCTCTGAGGTAGTGTCACCTATCACCCAACTTACCCGGAAAGAGTCTAAGTTCTCCTGGACTCCCCAAGCCCAGGAAGCATTTTCCGTCTAAAAGATAAATTTACCACTGCACCTATCCTAGTACATCCCAACCCAGAGCTTGCCTTCATAATAGAGGTGGATGCTTCAGACTGTGCCGTGGGAGCTATACTCTCTCAGAGAACAGGTGAGAAGAATGTCTTGCATCCCTGTGCCTTCTTTTCCCAGCAGTTGTCTTCGGCTGAGAAGAACTACGATGTGGGCAATAGAGAGTTGTTGGCCATTATTGCCGCCTTCAAAGAATGGAGACACCTTCTTCAAGGAGCTGCACAGCAAATAGTCGTTCTGACAGACCATCGTAATCTTGAGTTTATCAGGTCGGCTAAGTGCCTGACTCCTCGCCAGGCTCGCTGGAATCTTTTCTTAAACCAATTTAATTTTATTATTTCTTATAGACCAGGATCGCGCAATGGAAAGGCTGATGCACTCTCTAGGATTTACTCAGCAGAGACACGTCCAATTACTCCTCCTAAGACTATTCTTCCTGACTCTAGATTCCTAGGAGTGATTCATCATCAAGACCTAATTAAAGACATCAAGGAAGCATACCATGCGGATTCTTTTTTGGCTCAACCCCCAAGGGACGTAAGTCTTGTCTTTAAGAATGGTGTGTGGATTCTGGGACAACGTCTGTATATACCTGAAACAGTCAGATTGAGAGTATTGCAACTCATTCACGATTCCAAAATAGCCGGGCATAGAGGAATTCTAAAGACACAGGAATTTCTTTCTCGTTTCTTTTGGTGGCCCACTTGTAGGAAGGATGTTTTGGACTATGTCACTTCGTGTGAGGTTTGTGCAAGATGCAAAACACCTCGCTCTTCACCAACTGGTCTGTTACAGCCTCTTCCCACCCCGTCCCGCCCGTGGGGATCCATTTCTATGGACTTCATTGTGGAATTACCAACCTCTCAAGGGAAGAACACTATTCTAGTGGTGGTTGACCGTTTAACAAAGGCAGCTCATTTTATCCCTTGTGTCGGCTTACCCACTGCAAAACAGACATCAGATTTGATGATTAAAGATGTGTTTCGTTTACATGGAGTACCGGATGAGGTTATTTCGGATCGAGGGTGCAATTCACTTCTAGGTTTTGGCAAAATTTCTGTGCAGCATTGGACATTAAAGTAAACCTTTCTTCTGCTTTTCATCCCCAGACTAATGGACAAACCGAACGAACCAATCAAACCCTGGAGCAGTATCTCCGCTGCTTTATCTGCCACCTACAGGATGATTGGGTGGATCTACTTCCATTGGCTGAGTTCTCTTACAACAACTCTCAGAGTGCCTCCACTAAACAGTCTCCTTTTACTCTAATCTAGGTTATCATCCTAACATTCTACCACGATTTCCCATAGAGACGCCTTTGCCAGCAGTGGCTGAAAGAGTCACGACTTTACAGAAGAATATGGATCTTCTAAAGGAGAATCTGGAATCGGCTCAGGAAAGGTACAAGAAGGCAGCAGATAAATTTCGTAAACCTGCACCAGCTTTTAAGGTAGGAGACCTGGTCTGGCTGTCAACCAGAAATCTTAAGTTAAGGATTCCATCGTCTAAGTTGGGACATAAGTACATTGGACCCTATAAAATCAGTAAGATTATAAGTGCCGTTGCTTGTCGTCTTCAATTGCCCAGAACTATGAGAATCCACCCTGTCTTTCATGTATCCCTACTAAAGGCTGCGACACCCAATACGTTTCCTGGACGTTCTTCTCCTTGCCCTGACCCAGTGCTAGTCGATGGTCAGAAGAATTTGTGGTGGAAAGGATTTTAGATTCCAGGTTGTATAGAAATCAGTTACAATATCTGATTAAATGGCAGGGCTACCCAGTGGAGGACAACTCATGGGAGCCAGTCAATAACGTTAATGCTCCTCGCTTGCTCCGTCAGTTTCATCAGAGGTACCCACACAAGCCTGGTCTGAGGTCATCCGGAGGTTGTCCCTAAGGGGGGAGTAATGTAAGGTTCTGTGTATCTGTTTCTGAAACTCAGTTTGTTCGTCGGCCATTTTGCTTTCTGTTTTGCTGCAGCTATCTTGCCCTCAGTCAAAATGGAGTTTTCCAGCTTGCATGTTCCCGCCCTGATTCTCTCCGTTTGCTTCTTAAACAGTCACAGCTGAGCAATCAGTGCTTCAGAATCTAGCCTGCAGTGAACCTGTGTCTGACTCCTGAAGCCTTGGACCTTGTACTCCAGCCATTCCTACTGAGGAACTCTGAAGCACTTGTGGACTCTGAACTCTGCTCTTGAGAGCCTCACGTTTGCATGGACTTGCGGTAACAGAGAAGAAGATCTGAATCTGTTGTGGAGAGTTATTGCTGAGCTTAGATTACTCTGGCCTGCTGTGTCTCCTGCTTCTGTGTTTGCAACCTGTGTGTTTATTTTTGCCAATTTGTATGAAGCAATACAAGACTTTCTTTATCAACCTGTGTCTCAAGTATTTTCATCGCACCCAAGCACAAGACGCTATATGAACTGTACCACATACATTACACCCTGATTTAATGCCAACAAGGTTTTTTTCAACTTGATCAGTGACATTAGGTTCATCGTACAATAACCCCAGAGCCAGAAAAAATGCATCAACATTACTCAAAACAGGGTCCCCAGGTGTCAGGGAAAAAGCCCAATCCTGAGGATCGCCGCGCAGGAGAGAGATGACAATTTGATCCTGCTGTGCTGCGTTCCCTGAGGACTTAGGTTTTAAGGCAAAAAAACAACTTACAGTTATTTTTGAAATTCAGAAATTTAGCTCGATCCCCTAAAAACAAATCTGGCATGGGGATCCTAGGTTCCACAACCGGCAACCCTGCAAGATAGGTAGCAATACTCCGAACTTCAGTGGCAAGCTGATCCACACGGCCAGACAACTGTGCAAACTCCATTGAGAGAAAAAAAAATCCTCAGCACCCAGAGAAAAAGAGGGAAAGAAAAAAAAAAAATTATCTCTGACAACTCTGACAACTTTTTTTTTTTTTTTTTTTACACTATCCTTCCCTTCTGTGAGTACCATATAATTTTCAGTTTGGCCGGGGATACTGTTATGATTTGGTAGCTGAGGAGAGCAGGCAAAAAAGGCAATACACCAGAGAGGTTGGAATCTACTGGATTGCAGTACCCTGACTAACCACCACAACTAAAGGCAGCCGTGGAGCGTACCTACGTTGGTCCTAGACGCCTCGTCACAGCCTGAGAAGCTAACTACACCTAAAGATAGAAAGAGGAAAACTATCTGCCCCGGAGCAGATCCCCAAAGAACATAGGAAGCCCCCAAACATGTAATGGCGGTTAGACAAGAGGAAGTACAGACACAGACAGAAAATAGTATGAGCAAACGTTGGGGCCCAATCTTCCTAGAAAGAAAAGGATAGGAAGGACACTTACTGCAATCCAAAAAACCCTAAAAAAATACTAACTCACTAATTGCAAAAACACCTGAGATCACACGACCTCTACCACCTAAATTAGTTCTCTGGTGTAACAAAACTAAGCAGCAGCCACTGAAAAAACTGGAAAAGGCAAATGAACAAATAACAGTGGCTCAGATAAACTGAGAGGAGCACAAGCCCCCGGAGGGGACCTGGCTGACCTCCACAGAAGTGCAGGACAAAATGCAAAAAGCAAGCACAAAAATAAAAGCAGAAAATATCTTATCTGTTAGCAGAAGATGCAGGCAAGACACAGCAAGCTTCCAAGAGAACCAGGAACCAAAGTTGAGACAAGAACAATTGATCACCGGCAACCCTGATGGGAGGGAACCTCCCTTATATAAGACCAGTCTGTAACACCTGATTGCCAATCTTCACAATCTTCATTGAATAGTTCAGTACTGTTTGTAACCACCAGAGGGAGCCTCTGCTCAGAATTCATTTCTAACACATTCACAACATTCCGCTACGCCCAAAGCCCTGCCCCCTTTTGTATGCCCAGTGATACCGCATGTGTTCATTGAACACATGCGGTATCACCGCATCGCATACATAGACCGGGTTATTTACCTAGCGGAGACCAAGCTGCACTCTAAAAAGAAGCACCGCATGTCCAGTTTCGTGGGTGTGTCACCCACATATTAGGATACATAATGGAGACAGGATTTCTTCAATTCTGTTCCACTATGCTGTAACATCTGGACGCTGCGGATTAAACGCTGTGGCTCTACGCAGCGTTCAATCCGCAGCTATTCTGGATGTAATCCGGAACTTGGAAACATAGTCTTACAGAATGATTCATGATGTAAGAGCTGTTAATTATGTTACAGAGAGTGTGACCTCAATTCTTCCTAACCCACACACCTTACTTTCACAAATCCCTGCAACCTCCAAATGTTTCACAGTAATTGATTTTGCAAATTTTCTGTGTCCCTCCATCCTGATTGTCAGTATCCTTTTTGCCTTCACACATGAAGGGAAACAGTACTGTTGGATGGTCCTCCCACAAGGAGGAATGAATTCCCTGCCATCTATTTAACAGCAACCGCAGGGATCCTGGAGCAGTGGTAATTGCCTCATCCACAGCAGTACTGCAGTAGTATAATCTATGTGGATTAGACGTGCAGGGAAGCCCCAATTTCCTCGCTATGTTTCTTAGCAGAAAAGGGTTGCAAAGTCTCACGTGACAAATTACAGCATTGCAAAATAACACTTTTAGGCCACTGTATTGCTGAAGGTACAAGACACTTCACAGAAAAGCGAAAACAGGCAGTTCAAAATCTCTCTTTACCCAGGTTGCACAACTACAAACTTTACTAGGCTTGGTGTCCTAATATAAGAATTGGATACAGCCTGCTTCGCAAATGATGCAGCCACTCTGTTTGTCATCAGACCCCTTTGATCTCACTTAAGAAGCAATTAATTCCTACGATTCTCTCAAACTGCTCATTGTGTCAGCCCTGGCCCTAGGCATTCCAAACTGTGAACAATATTTTGAATTGAGAGTCCTCAGTGGTTGATACCTTTTAATGGCTAACTGAAAAGATGGTAACAAATTGCTAGCTTTCGAGACTACTCAGGTCTCTTCTTCACTTTTGTCTTTGCCTGATGAAGAGACCTGAGTAGTCTCGAAAGCTTGCAATTTGTTACCATCTTTTAAGTTAGCAATTAAAAGGTATCAACCACTGAGGACTCTCAATTCTAAATATTTTTCTATCTACTGGCTAACACGGTACAAAGATATACATCTTTCCTGTATCAAACTGTGAACAGACATTTTTATTGTTCTGTACAGAACAAGGAGGTCATGCTACAGCACTGCTGACACAGCAACATGGCGGTAAACAAAGACCAATAGCTTACAACTCGGCACAATTAGACCCAGTGATAAGAGGGTCACCTACGTGTGTCCGTGCTATAGGCTGTAGGGGCTGCTGCAGTACTGCTAGAAAAGGTATGTGAGATCACACTGACTTTTCTTTGACAATTTACTCACCACATGACATCCATGCCATACTCATACAAGTTCAACCAAAACACCTGTCTATGGTCAGACAGCTCAGACTTGAATGTGCTCTATTAATTCCTGAGTATTTAACCCTCAAAAGATGTAATGTTCTAAATCCAGCCACCCTTTTACCTGTGGATTCAGAAAAAGGGGAGTTGGTGACAATATTAGCAAAAGGGAAAGAATTTTTTGACATGATGCAGGAACATGACTGCATAGAACTGATGAGTCCGGAGACAGTGGGTATTGCACATGTTCATGATAAACCTATTGCTAATGCAGATTTTGAGCTTTTCGGAGATGGCTCCAGATAATACCAGGATGGGCGATTCTACACTGCAGTATGCAGTACTACTGTCCTAACATGAGGTAATCCATGCTGAAACACTCCCTCCTCACATGTCAGTGCAGGAGGCAGAGTTGAAGGCACTCACTGAGGCGTGTGGAGCTGCTGCAGGTAAAGTCGCTAACATTTACACAGATTTGAATTATGAATGGCTAATATCACATGATTTTGGCCCTATCTGGAGAAGCAAAGCTTTTCTTATATAAGCTGGTAAGCCCATTAAAAATGCAGAGCTGGTGAAACAATTAATGGAGGCATTGATGTTACCAGTCCAGGTTGGCACAATCAAGGTGAAAGCTCACACAAAACATGGCTCCCTGGAAGTAGAGGGCAACATAAGGGCAGATGAGGCTGCTAAAGTAGCAGAAAGATGGTTTAGGGCAGGGTTCTCTAACTCCAGTCCTCAAGGCCACCAACAGGTCATGTTTTCAGGATTTCCTTTGTATTGCACAGGTGATGCAATTATCACCTGTGCAATACAAAGGAAATCCTGAAAACATGACCTGTTGGTGGGCCTTGAGGACTGGAGCTGGGGAACCCTGGTCTAGGGAACAGAGGATGGTGGCCAAAAATTCCAGCCACAGTGAGTCTAGATATCCTGAAATTCCTCAAGCAACAGGCTTTCCCCTCAGAGAAGGAACACTGGGGGAAATTAGGAGCTGAGCAGAACTCAAATGGAATATGGGAGAATAGGGATAAATTGTATTTACCGAGGTCCCTGTTTCCAGTGATGGTGGAAGCAACACATGGCCACAATCACACCTCAAAAAGTCATGGGTACAATGGTAAATGCCTTCTGGATCGCTCCTGGTTTCAGTTATGCAGCCGCAAAACACGTGCAGTCCTGCCTCTTCTGTGCACAACACAACCCAGATAAAACAGTATAAGTCCCTAAGAAAGTGACACCCAGGCCTCTCTATCAGTCTGAGAGACTGCAGATTGACTACATACAACAACCCAAAGTAGGAGTGCATGAATATGTCCTAATATATGTAGTTCTCTTCTCTAGTTGGCCGGAATTGTATCCGCTAAAATGTGTTAATGTTTAAATGACTGCAGACAAAGTGATGAAGGAACTGGTCTGCAAACATAGAAAGTGACATGGGTACACAATTCACTGAAGAAATAATAAAGGAAATTATGCAGGATATCAAAGAAAGGAACATAGTTCAGCTCACCTCCTTTCTGAATCTAAGAGCACTAGGTGCTCGAAGCGCGTCCAGACTTCAGTGGGCAGTCACTGTGTATAGCGGTCTAACATGTTTTGTACCGCTGAGACTGATACAGCAGCTATGTTCCATTTTTATATTTGTTCCAATAAAGAGGATTTTTTATACTAAATCCGGAGCTGGATTCTCTTTTTCGGTATGAAATTATGCAGGCCCTGGGAATATAGCAAGCATTTATTTCACATATCATCCACAAAGTAGTGGGAAAGTGAAGTGATTAAATGGGAAACTTAAACTAAAAATTCAAAAAGCCATAGCAGACACAGCAAAGAACTGGGTAAAGTGCTTGTCCCTTGCACCTCTTTTAGTCAGACACACTCCAAATAGAAAAATAGGCTTGTATCCTTTTGAAGTCCTGTTTGATAGTGTGCCAAAGACTGGTCTGTACTTCCCACAGGTGCTACAAATGCAACACTGTACTATGACAGTCTCTGTCCAGACCTTGCAGAAAAGACTTAATGTGGTGCATAAACATGTGTTCTTATCTATTCCTGATCCTAATGCCAGTGCAGACATGCATCAGCTGAATCCAGGCGATTGAGTGGTCATATGTAGACACGCGAGAAGGAGCCTAGATCCACTGTTCCAAGTCCAGCTGACCACATCCACCTCAGTAAAACTTGAGGGAAAGCCCACCTGGATCCACACCAGTCCCTGCAAAAAGGGCCCTTCACTGGCAGAATGACTTTTCTACTAATAACCTTGCTGGGAGTAGTGAGTAGCAGGATTATTGAACTCTACAGAGACAATGTATAAACTTTTAAATATGGACTGGAACAACAAACTTACTCGACATCATGCTTTTCTTATTAAGGACATGGAAGGAAGAAAACCAAGGGACATGCCCCAGTATCTTCAAGGACTATGCCGTACTTAGCCTTACCTCTAAAGCCATGGAAGGTGGCACTGCATAATGAAACCACACATGAAAACACAATGAAACCTGGACTCAATCTAAGTTTTGGGGAAAAGATGTGCCCCATGATGCATCTGCCTCATTGGCTATAGCAGTTGTTTCTCAACTCCAGTCCTCAGGACCCACCAACAGGTCATGTTTTCAGGATTTCCTTAGTATTGCAAAGGTGATGGAATTAATGCTTGAGCATGTGATAAAATTATCACCTGTGCAATACTAAGGAAATCCTGAAAACATGATCTGTTGGTGGGTCCTGAGGACTGGAGTTGAGAAACACTGGGCTATAGTCAGATGGGTCACTAATCACTGGTTCTAGTTAAATATAACATGACGTAAGGTACACATGTGGTGGCAGGAGTATGATTTAGAAGTTGGAAATGTGGTCACCAAGAGGTCTGAGATCCCTCATTCAGACCCCATTCCCAACGATGGATCAGTCTTCAGCACACTGGAGCTCACCTCACATCCTCACCTGTGGTGAGGATGTGGCACCCCAGGAGTTCGGTTGCCATAATGGCCTTGCTTCCCTCCAGGGGGAGTGATGTCATGCCTGAAAGCAAAGAAGGGATTCTCTTAACAGGTAGTTTCAGCATACAACACAGTTCCTGTTCCAGGCCAGCAAGGGGAGCTCTAACCCGACTTCTGGGGAGCTGCTCTGGTCAGAAGCAGGAGGTTTGTAGTTAGTTAGAGCCTGAACATGGTTGAGACAGGACATGTCCTGGGGTTAGGAGCTGTAGCTGAGCTCACCCCAGGCATTAGCGCCAGAGACCGGGCCCCGGAGCATGAGGCTGTGTGGGTACTAAAGCCCCAGCAGCAGAATCCGGAGGGCAGAAGACCGCAGATCCTCTGTTCACAACTGATACTTGATGACACAGCAGCACGTGTGAGCCGAAGACGCCAGCCAGGAGTGATCCCTGAAGTAGGCTACAGCTGCTTGACATGCGAGTGGAGTTCTACCTAAGTAGCAGACAGAGAGAGGAACTTGAATAAAGTTTACAGCAGCAAGTACCTCAGAGAATAGCGTGAGAAAGGAGGCCTCACAACCCACCTGAATAAGGAGATTCCCAAATTGCTTTCAGGCTGACCGCTCCATCTGTAACCTGAGCCCCGGACTGTACCTGCATTGCTCAGTAAAAGGTAAAGAAAACTGCACTCTGCTGTGTCTTCTGAATCTTTCCTGCATTGCCTGCCCTGCACCACATGCACCTTCAACATTATCTTTAATATCCTAACTGCCCTGGGACATAGCTCTGCCTGAATCTGCAGTTGGCTAACATCTTTATTGCCGAGTACCACAGATGGCATCACGAACACTTTATTGCAAACTCTTTATTATCCCTTTTTATCATATTCCCTTTTACTGGACGCCCAGGGCCACGGAACGGGTCATTGCTGCCGTGACAATGCCCCTTTAAGAAGCGGCCTGGTATCGCGTATCCTCACTGCCCTGGCGGTCGATCCAAGGACAATAATTGCTTCCATATATATACTAATGATCGAACCCAGGTTGAGACAGTGTACCAAAATGGTGTTGAAGGCTGTAAAACATCTACCGGTAAAATAGTAAGGAAAGAAAGGGGTAAATGTATCTTTGGTATAAACAGAAAACAAATGAATAATACTTGGTTCCCCCATAAAGCTATGTTGGAACTTATTAATTTCTACCAATTTATACAGACCCCTGGTCACACTTGTGTTAGCCCAGAAGGAGTATTCTTAGTTTGCGGACATCGTGCCTACAGGTGGTGAGCCCAAAGAGAAGAGGGATTTTCACTTTTGCCAAACTAACACCAGACAATTTCATAGTCTCTCATAGCAAAATAGACACAGCAGTGGTCCCAATTCACACCTTGTATAAAAGGGCAGCAGACAATAAGCCCAGACCAAATGGTAGGCCACATTTACTAGAAATGGGGATAACAAATAAAATATTTAGTAGTATGTTAATCCCTTAGTGACAGAGCCAATTTGGTACTTAAGGACCAAGACAATTTTTACAATTCTGACCACTGTCACTTATGAAGTTATAACTCTAGAGCCTTCAACGTATCCCACTGATTCTGATACATATTGTACTTCATGTTAGTGGTAAAATTTCTTAGATATAACTTGAGTCTATTTATGAAAAATGGAAATTTGACAAAAATTTTGAAAATTTTGCAATTCTAAAACTTTAATTTTTTGTACCCTGAAATCAGAGAGTGGTTTCATACAAAATAGCTAAAAAATAACATTTCCCACATGTCAACTTTACATCAGCACAATTTTGGAAACTTTTTTTTTTGTTAGGCCGTTATAAGGGTTAAAAGTTGACCAACGATTTCTCATTTTTCCAGCAAAATTTACAAAACCATTTTTTTAGGGACCAACCCTTATTTTCGCCCAACCCTAACTCTAACTTTAGTCCAAGCCTAACTTTAGCCCAACTCTAACCCTAATTGAAAAATGGAAATTAATACATTTTTGTTGTTTCATTATTTTTTACCTAACTAAGGTGTGATAAATGGGGTGGTTGATTTCCTATTTTTTATTTTGATCACTGTGATAGACTATCACAGTGATCAAAATGAAGCGATAAGAAAATAAAGAGAGTAAAATTTCGGCTGCTGACATATTTCTATTTATCAGCACTAAGATTTGAAGGGCTTTGTTAATGCCCTTCCAGTAGTTCTTTATTGCAGGGCACAATCAAAAGATGTGTTGGAGTGCCTTTTCAATTTTGGAATCTCCAGCACCGGGGAGATTTGCTCAGGCCCAAGTGGTACAAGTTTTCTAGTGTTCTGTACCATCTAGAGAGAATTTTCAAAGCGTTTTCTTGTAAGAGTACACACCGGGAAAAACCGTGCAAATTTTGTAAAATGGAGCGAACCTCCTGTGGAAATAGAAATATTTTTAATTCAGCTTCCCAAGAGGAGAGGTATAATGGGTGAATGGGTGAATTTAGGGTGAATGAGATTAGCATATACCTTGGAGGTTATCTTAGGAATCGGAGATTGTAACTTTAACAGAAAGTCCACCCATTTCCAGTCTGATGTTGGTCAAGGAAGAAGTTTGGCTTTTGCAACAATATGTTGGAGGTGTTGCTTTTGGAGAAAGTCAAGTGGACAGCTCCCCACCATTGTTAAGCATTGTTCCACACTCAAAGTCTGCTTGTTTACTAGATGCGAAATTGGGGTATCTAGAAAAGTCGTCCAGAGATCATAGTCATCCTGGTAGTTAGGATCTAATAAGTACAGAAGAACCTTAATTGGAATATTGTCTAAAACAAAACCTTTTTTTTTTTAAGGACCACCTCACATATGAGACTTTGAGGGCACCATTTGACAGAAAATACCCAAAAATGATGCCATTCTAAAAACTGCACCCCTCAAAGTCCTCAAAACCACCCCTTCATGTGCTTCATAGAAATTAATGGAATGTGGAAGGAAAAAATTAACATTTTACTTTTATTCACAAAAATTTTGCTTTAGCCCCAATATTTTTGTTTAACAAGTATAACAAGAGAAAATGGACCCCAAAAATGTGTTGTGTAATTTCTTCTGAGTACACAGATACCCATGTGTTGGGAAACACTGCTGTTAGGGCACACAGCAGGGCTCGAAAAGAAAGCCGTATTGTTTTGACTTTTTGAAAGCAAAAATGTCTGGAATCGATAGCGATTGCCATGTCGCATTTGGAGAACCCCTGATGTCCCTAAACAGTAGAAACCCCACACAAGTGGAAACTACAACCCTCAAGGATTTTATTCAGGGGTATAGTGAGGATTTTTAACCCAAGGTTACTACACACAATTGGCTAAAATTAGGTTGTCATATTGAATATGTTGTCATAAGTGTTGAGCACAAGTGCTTGCTTCTCAAGTTTGCACTATGGTGCTCCAGTATGCACCAAGTATCGCAGGTGCTCGAGCGATCCTGATACTAACTCGAGTAGTGAGCATGTGTGCTCAACATTTGTCATCATATCGTCATCATTTTATTTATTTTTTTACTTTAAATTACACCCCATCCGTTGCACAAGTCCAACCCTAACCCTAAGCCCAAAAGTAACCTTAAGACCAAAGCTAATCCTAACCCTAAGCCCAACCAAAACCCTAAGCCCAATGCTAACCCTAACCCAAAACTAACCCTAAGCCCAAACCTAACGCTAAACACAAAGCTATCCCTAGGCCCAAACCTAAGCATAACGTTAACGCTAACCCTACATATAAGCTCAAAGCTAACCCTAAACTCAACCCTAACTGTAACCCTAAGCCCATCTATAGCCCTAACACTAAACCCAATGCTAAACATAAGTCCAAAGTTAAACCTAACCCCAATGCTAACCATAACCCTTAGCCCAACCTTAACCCAAAGCCCAATGCTAACCCTAAACCCAACTGTAACCTTAAGACCAACCCTAACACTGAGCCCAATGCTAACTCTAAGCATAACCTTAACCCTAAACCCACCCCTAATCATAACGCTAACACAAAGCCGAAAGCTAACCCTAACTCTAACCCTAACACTGACTCTAACCATAAGTTAACCCTAAACCCAATGCTACACCTTACTCATAACGCAATTCTAACCATAAGCCCAAATCTAACCTTAGCTCTAACCCTAAGTGTAACCTTAACCCTAACCCTAAGATTAGTGCTAACCCTAAGACCAAAACTAACTCTAAGCACAATACTAAGGCTAACACTAACCAAAATCCTAACCCTAACCATAAACTCAAAGCTAACCCTAAGCCCAGAACTATCGCTAAGATCAACCTTAACTGTAACCCTAAGCTCAAGGCTAGACTTAACCCTAAGACCAACACTAACCCTAAGCCCAAAGCTAACCCTAATGCTAACCCTAATTCTAACTGTAAACCCAACCCTAACCCTAAGCAAAAGGTAACACTAACTCCAACCCTAACCTTAAGCCCAACCCTAAGCCTAACTCTAGCCCAATGCTAACACTAACCCTAGGCCCAACCCTAACTCTAACCCTAACACCTACACTATCCCTAAAAGAAACCCTAACCCTAAGCCCACAGCTAACCCTAACACTAAGCCCAACCCTAACGCCAACCCTAACCCCAAAGATAACCTTAACTCTAAGCACAAAGCTAACACTAAGCCCAACCATAACCATATCTCTGATCCTAAGCACAAAGCTAACCCTAAGCTTAATTCTAATCCCAAATCTTACCCTAACACTATGCCCAAAGTTAACGCTAACCCTAAGCCCAACCCTAAACCTAAGCCCAAAACTAACTCTAATCCCAATTCTAAGACTAACCTAACCTTAAGCTAAAAGCTAACCCTAACCCTAAGCCCAAATCTAACCCAAACACTAAGCCCAACCCTAACCTTTAGGGCACAGACTGCCATATTTCTTGTGCGAGAATCACATCGTAAAACTTGTACTGGCTGTCGGCTCTCCTGACCTGAGCTTGGCAGTTGCATAGTAATCCATCTGTCTTGCGCAGGTCAGGAGAGGTGGGGCGCCAGTCCATTCAGTGCGATGAGAATCTCGCACGAGTTATACAGCCGTCTGACTCTGCCCTTAGACCAACACTAACTATAAGCCCAAATATAACCCTAACTCCATGCCTATGCCCTAACCTAACCCTAAGTCCAATCCTAGCACTAAATAAAAGGTAACACTAACTCCAACTTTAACCCTCAGCCCAACCCTAACTCTGTCTCTAACTCTAACCCCAAACCCAATGCTTAGCCCAACCCTAACCCTAAGGCGAACCCTAACCGTAAGCCTAAAGCTAACCCTAAATCTAACCCTAACTATAAACCCAATCCTAAAACTAACCGTATGCCCAAAGATAACCTTAACCCTAACTCTAAAACTAATCATAAGCACAAAGCAAACCCAAACACCAACCCTAACCATAAGATCAACCGAAATCTTAACCCTAACACTAAATCCAATGCTAAAACTAAGCCCAACCCTAAGGCTAACCCTGACCTGAAAGATAACCTTAACCCTAAGCACAAAGCTAACCCTAAATTCAACCCTAACCTAAGCCCAAAGCTAACCCTAACTCCTATCCTAACACTAACACTAAATCCAACACTAGGTTGAAGCCCAACCCTAACCCTAAGACCAAAGCTAAACCTAACCCTAAGCCCAAAGCTAACCCTAACCCTAAGACAAACCCTAAAGCTAACACTAACCCTAACCTTAAACTCAATGCTAAATCTATACCCATCCTTAAGCTCAACCCTAAGCCCAAATATAACCTTAACCCTAATCATAACTCTAACAATCCTAAGCCCAAAGCTAACCTAAATCTAACCCTAACCCCTACACTAATGCTAAGACAAAGCCTAACTCCAAGACAAACTCTAACCCTAAGCCCAAAGTTAACCCTAACCCTAAGCACAAATCTAACCCTAAACCCAACCCTAACCATAACTCTGATCCTAAGCACAAAGCTAACCATAAGCCCAACCCTAAACATAACTTTGATCCTAATAAGAACCAAACTAACCATAAGCCTAATCCTAAGCACAACCCCAAACTTAACTCAAAAGCCCAAATTTCACCTTAACCATCACACTAAGCCCAAACTTAACCTAAGCCCAAAGCTAGCCCTAACTCTAAACCTAACCCAAAGCCCAACCCTAACCTTAAGCCTAAACCCTAAGCCCAACCCTAACCCTTAGAGCAATACTAACGCTAAGCCCAAAGATAACTCTAAATCTAACTGTAACCCTAACCTCATCACTAACCCTAAGCTCAACCCTAACACTAAGCTCAAAACTAACATCAACCCCTATACTAACCCTAACACTAAATCCAACACTAGGCTTAAGCCCAACCCTAACTCTAAGGCCAAAGCTAACCCCAACTCTTACCCCAATGCTAACCCTAACCCTAATCATATCTAACCCTAGCCCTAACACCAACCCTAAAGCTAACACTAACCCTAACCTTAAACCCAATGCTAAATCTAAACCCAACCCTAACCCTAAACCCAAATATAACCTTAACCCTAACCATAACTCTAACCACAACCCTAAGCCCAAAGCTATCCCTAAATCTAACCCTAACCCCAAAACTAACCCTAACCCTTATACTAACCCTAAGACAAAGCCTAATCCCAAGACAAACCCTAACCCTAAACCCAAAGTTAACCCTAAGCACAAAACTAATCCTAAGCCAACCCTAACCACAAACCTGATCGTAAGCACAAAGCTAATCATAAGCCTAATCCTAAGCTCAACCCTAACTCTAAGCCCAAATCTTACCCTAACCATAACAGTAAGCCCAAACTTAACCATAACCTATAATCCCAAAGCTAACCCAAACCCCAAGACCAACACTGACCCTAACCGTTAGACCAACACTAACCCTAAGCCCAAATATAACCTTAACCCTAACCATAACTTTAACCACAACCCTAATTCCAAAGCTAACCCTAAATCTAACCCTGATCCTAAGCACAAAACTAACACTAAGCCCATCCCTAACCCTAAGAACAAAACTAACCCTAACTCTAAGCCCAATGCTAACCCTAAGTCCAAAGCTAACTCTAACTCTAACCCTAGCCCTAAGACCAGCCCTAAAGCTAACACTAACCCTAACCTTAAACCCAATGCTAAATCTAAACACAACCCTAACCCTAAATCCAAATATAATCTTAACCCTAACCATAACTCTAACCACAACCCTAAGCCCACAGCTAACCCTAAATCTAACCCTAACCCCAACGCTAACCCTAACCCCTATACTAACTCTAAGACAAAGTCTAACCCCAAGACAAACTCTAACCCTAAGCCCAAAGTTAACCCTAACCCTAAGCCCAACCCTAACTTTAACCCTGATCCTAAGCACAAAGCTAACCATAAGCCCAAACCTAACCGTAACCATGATCCTAAGCACAAAACTAACCCTAAGTCCAACCCCAACCCTAACTCTAAACCCAAATCTTACCCTAACTAGTGATGAGCGAATTTGTTCAGAAAGCGATCGTCAAACATAAATTCAGTACGAATATGGCACATTAGGATTCGTGATCGGAAAACCGTACAAAATTTTATTAAATTGGTAAAAATTGGTAATATTTGGTAAAAGTGCGAGAAAATATTTGCGTTGCCACAAAAATATTTTCAGCACTATAGCAACGATATTGGTGGTGTATCATGAGCATTTGGCACGTGTTTGATGAGGGGCAGGGGGTTTGCAGTGTTCAGAGGTGCGGCGTTCTTGTAAACAGTCTCTTTTTTTTCAAACTTTGTGTGCACTTTGTGGCTAGCCAATCAGAGGGCAGGAAACACCCACAATATCATGACACAACAGGTTGTGTCACTGGCTGCTGAAATCACATGTCCCTCTCCATATAAATAGCGGACACCTTGTTTTAGCGCCATTTTGACACTAAGAGCAGAGAGGCTGCTCCTAACTCTGGCACTGTTAACAGCTAAATTTTAGCTAGTTAGACAGTTGTATATCAGTCAGACAATCGCGTTATGCTATACCGTTACCAGCCCGTCAACGCTATGTGTTGAACGGGCTGATAAAACGGAATATGAACCTAGCCTTAGGGTTAGAGTTAGAACTAAGGTTAGGGTTAGCCTTAGAGTTAGCATTAGGGTTAGCATTAGGGTTAGAATTAGGGTTACGGTTAGAATTTGGGTTAGGGTTAGAATTAGGGTTAGAGTTGGAATTAGGGTTAGGGTTGGAATTAGGGTTGGGATTAGGGTTACGTTTGTGGTTAGGGTTAGAGTTAGGATAAGTTTTAGGGGTGTTTTGGGGTTAAGGTTGGGATTAGGGTTAGGGGTGTGTTGGGGTTAGGGTTATGGTTAGGGTTTTGATTAGGGTTAGGGGTGTTTAGGGGTGTTGGGGTTAGGGTTGGAGTTAGAATTGAGGGATTTCCACTATTTAGGCACATCAGGGGGTCTCCATAAGCGACATGGCGCACCATTGATTGTAGCAAATTTTGCGTTCAAAAAGTCAAACAGTGCTCCCTTTATTCCGAGGCCCGACGTGTGCCCAAACAGTGGTTTACCCCCACATATGGGGTATCAGAATACTCAGGAAAAATTGCACAACAACTCTGGGGGTCTAATTTCTCCTTTTACTCTTGGGAAAAAAAATTGGGGACTAAAAATATTATTTTTGTGGAAAAATAAAAGATTTTCTATTTTCACGGCTTTGCGTTATAAACTTCTGTGATGAACTTGGAGATTCAAAGTGCTTACCTCACATCTAGAGGAGTTCCTTGGGGGTTCTAGTTTCCAAAATGGGGTCACTTGGGGGGGTTTCTACTGTTTAGGCACATCATGGGCTCTGCAAACGTAACATGACGCCCGCAGACCATTCCATCAAGTCGGCATTTCAAAATGTCACTACTTCCGAGCCCCGACGTGTGCCCATACAGTAGTTTTCTCCCACATGTAGGATATCAGCGTACTCAGGACAAATTGGACTACAACTTTTGGTGTCTAATTTCTCCTGTTACCCTTGGAAAAATAAAAAAATTAGGGACTAAAAGATCATGTTTGTGGAAAAAATATGATTTTTTTATTTTCATGCCCGGGCGTTATAAACTTCTGTGTAGCCCTTGGGGGTTCAAAGTACTCACCACACATCTAGATAAGTTCCTTGCGGGGTCTAGTTTCCAAAATGGAGTCACTTGTGGGGAGTTTCTACTGCTTAGGCACATCAGGGGCTCTGCAAACGTAACATGACGCTCGCAGACCATTCAATCAAAGTCGGCATTTCAAAATGTCACTACTTCCCTTCCGAGCCCCAACGTGTGCCCGAACAATGGTTCCCCCCACATATGGGGTACCAGTGTACTCAGGACAAACTGCACAACAACTTTTGGGGTCCAATTTCTCCTGTTACCCTTGTGAAAATAAAAAATAGTGGGCTAAAAAATAATTTTTGAGGAAAAAAATGATTTTTTTTTTCACTGGTCTGCGTTATAAACTTCTGTGAAGCACTTGGGGGTTCAGAGTGCTCACAACACATCTAGATAAGTTCCATAAGGGGTCTAGTTTCCAAAATGGTGTCACAATGTGTTTTTTTTTCACTGTTTAGGCACACAGGGGCTCTCCAAGTGCGTCATGGTGTCAGCTAACAATTGGAGCTAGTTTTCCATTCAAAAACTCAAATGGCGCTCCTTCCCTTCTGTGCCCTACCGTGCGCCCAAACAGTGGTTTTTGACCACATATGATGTATCTGTGTACTCAGGAGAAATTTCCCAACAAATTTTAGGATCCATTTTATCCTGTTGCCCATGTGAAAATAAAAAAACTGAGGCTAAAAAAATTTTTTGTGAAAAAAAAGTACTTTCTTTTTTTTACGGATCAATTTGTGAAGCACCTGGGGTTCAAAGTGCTCACTGTGAATCTAGATAAGTTCCATAAGGGGTCTAGTTTCCAAAATGGGGTCACTTGTAGGGGAGCTCCAATGTTTAGACACATAGGGACTCTCCAAATGCGACATGGCAACCGCTAAATATTCCAGCATATTTTCCATTCAAAAAGTCAAATGGCGCTCCTTCCCTTCTGAGCCCTGCCGTGCGCCCAAACAGTGGTTTATGACCCCATATGAGGTATCTGTGTACTCAGGAGAAATTGCCCAACAAATTTTAGGATCCATTTTATCCTGTTGCCCATGCAAAAATGAAAAAATTGATGCTAAAATAAAATTTTTGTTGGAAAAATTAAAATGTCCATTTTTTCCTTCCACGTTGCTTTAGTTCCTGTGAAGCACCTGAAGGGTTAATAATCTCCTTGAATGTAGTTTTGAGTAGCTTGAGGGGTGCAGTTTTTATAATGGTGTCACTTTTGGGTATTTTCTACCATATACACTCATGGACAAAAGTTTTGAGAATGACACAAATATTAATTTTTACAAAGTCTACTGCTTCACTTTTTCTAATGGCAATTTGCATATACTCCAGAATGTTATAAAGAGTGATCAGCTTAACAGCAATTACTTGCAAAGTCAATATTTGGCTTGAAAATGAACTTTATACCCCAAAACACATTTCAACATCATTGCAGCCCTGCCTTAAAAGGACCAGCTAACCTCTTTTCAGTGATTGCTCCATTAACACAGGTGTGGGTGTTGATGAGGACATGACTGGAGATCAATAAGAATTAGTCTTTGGCACAACTGTAGAGAAAGGATCTGTGGTGCCAGAGTAGGATCCCAATCCGTGCGAACATGCAATATAAGCTCGGCACACACCAAAGTAATGTGATGAAGGTTTAATCAAAATGTAGTACATACAACAAACGTTTCGGTCTATAAAGACCTTCTTCGGTGTACTATAACATAAGCACATGAAAATAAATAAAACAATATGCAAAAAACCGCATAGTAAAAACGGGCATATAAAGAAAGTATATACAAACATCATATTATGGTGGTCGCATAATGTAAGGGTAATGAGGACATATAATGCTCAGGAACTTCCAATATAATATATTATAGAAATATGCACTGTGCAAAAGAAATTCAGAGGAGTCGGGTATCCCTCAGAACAAAGATAAACAAGGATAAACATGAAATAAAGCAATTGAACATGCGAGCTTACATACCAGGATATGTGCTATAAGTTGATAGAGATAGTACCTGGTGGAGATGTGATAAAAGTGGTGAGTGCACTGGCTGACCTATTTACAAGAGAACCTTGTGTGAGGGTGGTAAATCTAACTTACCCTGGGCTACAGAGCTGTGCGGTGGGTAGTACGTACTGGGGAGGTAAAGATGATGACTGTAAACTGTGCCGAGGACAAAAGTCATAGGAAGGCAAATAGCTGGTAAGTATAGCAGAGATCTGTGCTTATTAAAGGTGAAGCTTACCGTTGCGGTACAGGCAGGAGAGAGTGGCTAAGACGCGGTATATCCCCGCTTGTCATGGAGCACTGTTAGCCCGCTAGTGAAGGCATTTAAAGCCTGGTGTACGTGTGGTCCGGACCGGAAGTACGGTACCGGAAGTGTGGCGGCGTGCGTTCCAGTCATGCCGCAAAGTGCGTTCCAAATACAGGAAGCAGTATGGAGGACGGGAAAGAAAATGCCTAACTATGCAGTGTAGCGACATATGGTGTACCTAAACGATCTAAAGTGCAAATAGCAGTAAAATAACCAGTGATGATTAGACATAATATTGTAGTCAGGGAGTGAAGTTGGTAATAGTGGTGCTCCCAAATTCTGTGCCCAGAAAGTAGATGTGAGATTCATTGTGGCTGATTCTGTAAATAAGAAAAATATGGTCAGTACATGATAAAATATATGGTCAGTGCATGATAGAAGTGAAACAAACGTAGAACAAAATGTCGCATAAGAGATCAATTTTAGATGAATGATGCAATGTCGTATTCCTGTTCAACCCTTTTGGGTGCAGAGTATCTAATTGATGAATCCAGTATGCTTCTCTTATTTTAAGGAGACTAATGCGATCGCCTCCTCGGCGCGGTACATGTACTTGTTCAATGACCTGGTATTGTAGTTGTGCTATATTGTGACCAGATGATATAAAATGATTGGGAATGGGAAGGAGAAGATTTTTGCATCTAATCGTCGACTTGTGTTTGGAAATGCGGTTTTTGATGGCCTGTGTGGTCTCACCCACGTACAATAAGCCGCAGGGGCATTTAATGAGATAAACAACGAAGTTCGAGTTGCATGTGAAATAATCTTTTATCTCATACCTCTTACCCGTATGTGGGTGGTGGAAAAAGTTACCTCTAATGATGTTGTTACATTGTAGGCATTGAAGACATGGAAATGTCCCATGTTTAGGGTTGGAGAGAAAACGTTGTCTGGTAAGGGGGTGAGAAGGCCCAATGTCGGCTCTGATTAGATGGTCCCTTAAATTGCGCGGTCGGCGGAAGCAAGGGAGGAATGGTCTGCTAAATTCTTTAATAAATGGGTGTGCGGTACTCAAGAGGTGCCAGTGTCGGCGTATGCTGGTGTGAAGTCGGTAGGCTATGGGATGATAGTCATGTATGAAAACAATCCTGTCATTTGTGTCCGCTTTGGGCGGAGTGGGACTCTCTGGAAGGGCAAGTGTATGTTCGGGGTAGCCTCTGGCGCGAAACTTATCGCGCATTTCTTCGATACGTGTTTCTTTTGTGGTTGTATTGGAGACGATTCTCTGGACCCGTTTAAGTTGAGATTTTGGAATTGAGTCTTTCATTTTTGTGGGATGGAAGCTTTTGTAAAGCAACAAACTATTGCGATCCGTGGGTTTTGAATATATGTCAGAAGAAAGCCTATTGTCGCCTTCTCTAATGATGCTTACATCCAAAAAGTTTATTCTCTCTTTATCAAAGGTCATGGTGAAATCCAATCCTGGCCAAGAGGTGCACAGGAAGGAAAAGAAATCATTGAGGGTACTTAAGGGACCCCTCCAAATACAGAACACGTCATCAATATATCTTTTCCACACGATGGCATGTGTGCGGAAGAGATGGTTTTGGTAAATTTTGCTATCTTCGTAATGGGCGACGTAGCAGTTAGCGTATGGGGGTGCTACGTGTGAGCCCATTGCGGTGCCCTTAGTCTGTAAATAAAAATCATCCCCAAAAAGAAAAAAATTTTTGGTTAACAGGATTGTTAGTAATTCACAGCACATGTTAATCTGATCTGAATTGAAGGTAGAAGACTCCAGAAGTCTACGTACAGAATGTATACCATCCTGGTGTGGTATGGAGGTATAAAGATCCTTAATATTGAAAGTGACTAGTAAGGCCTCCTCAGGGATATGATCAAGGTTGTGTATCATATTGAGGAAATCCCCTGTGTCTAGGAGAAACGAGGGGGACTGTTTGATCAAAGGTGTAAGTATTTTCTCCAAGTACTTGGCAATTGGTGAAAAGATAGATTCAGTGGAGGCAACTATGGGTCGTCCTGGGGGGTTGGTCAGATTCTTGTGTATTTTTGGTAGTACGTAGAAGACTGGAGTGATGGGGAACTTTTTTTGTAGATATTCCCCAGTCTTGTTATCAATAGTACCGTTTGAAACGTATTTAGTTAGAATAGCTTTGATAACAGAATTGATTTCATTGGTCGGGTCATGGTCAAGTTTGTAATAAACAGAGGTATCCCTTAGTTGGACGATTGATTTCGCTTAGGTACATAGATTTGTCTAGAACGACTATGGCACCCCCTTTGTCAGCTGGTTTCACTATGATATTTTTATCCTCCTGTAAATTGTGTAATGCCTGTTGGTCAAGGGATGTCATATTGGAGGGAAAAAATAATTTTTTCTTGTTCAGGTCTGTTTTGAGATCACTGAATGTTTTCTGAATGAAAGAGATGAAGGTCTCGATGGCATGAGAACCATTTGGGGGTCTGAACGTGCTTTTATTGCGAAGTCCTAGTTGGTGGGCTGACAAGAGCATGGAGGGGGTGTCTGTGTTGATGTGTTCAACATTGGAAAAGTACAATTTTAACCTTAACGATCTATAGAATCGTTGTAAGTCCATGTCAAGTTTAAAAGTATTATAGCGATAGCTAGGGCAAAAGGATAGCCTTTTTGCAGAAGTTGGTATTCTGCTACGCCCAGGTTTTTTGATGAGATGTTTATGACCAGGGGATTGTTACCTGGGAGCGGGTCACTCGGTGGAAATCTCTGTGAATGTCTCTTTCCTCGACGGGTCCTCTTCTTCTTGTGGCCCGTCTCCTCTGTCCTAAAAAACGGTTGGACTGAAAGGGTCTGTCCCGATCTGATCCAGAGGAGGATGCTTCTGTGGAAGACCTGTAGTAGGAGCGTGAGAAGTTCCCAGATGTAGGTAATACTTGCCATTTGTTGACCCTTTGATGTTCGTAGTCTTCTGTGTCGCGGGCAAACTTATTCCTCTTTCTTGTTTCGGTCTCCCGGCGATGTAAGTTGATAGTGTCGTTGATCTTTGTTTTGAGGTTGGCGAATTCCTCTGGTGTCGTAGGCAAGTATTACCTACATCTGGGAACTTCTCAGGACCCGTCGAGGAAAGAGACATTCACAGAGATTTCACAGAGATTTCCACCACGTGACCCGCTCCCAGGTAACAATCCCCTGGTCATAAACATCTCATCAAAAAACCTGGGCGTAGCAGAATACCAACTTCTGCAAAAAGGGCTATCCTTTTGCCCTAGCTATCGCTATAATACTTTTAAACTTGACATGGACTTACAACGATTCTATAGATCGTTAAGGTTAAAATTGTACTTTTCCAATGTTGAACACATCAACACAGACACCCCCTCCATGCTCTTGTCAGCCCACCAACTAGGACTTCGCAATAAAAGCACGTTCAGACCCCCAAATGGTTCTCATGCCATCGAGACCTTCATCTCTTTCATTCAGAAAACATTCAGTGATCTCAAAACAGACCTGAACAAGAAAAAATTATTTTTTCCTCCAATATGACATCCCTTGACCAACAGGCATTACACAATTTACAGGAGGATAAAAATATCATAGTGAAACCAGCTGACAAAGGGGGTGCCATAGTCGTTCTAGACAAATCTATGTACCTAAGCGAAATCAATCGCCAACTAAGGGATACCTCTGTTTATTACAAACTTGACCATGACCCGACCAATGAAATCAATTCTGTTATCAAAGCTATTCTAACTAAATACGTTTCAAACGGTACTATTGATAACAAGACTGGGGAATATCTACAAAAAAAGTTCCCCATCACTCCAGTCTTCTACGTACTACCAAAAATACACAAGAATCTGACCAACCCCCCAGGACGACCCATAGTTGCCTCCACTGAATCTATCTTTTCACCAATTGCAAGTACTTGGAGAAAATACTTACACCTTTGATCAAACAGTCCCCCTCGTTTCTCCTAGACACAGGGGATTTCCTCAATATGATACACAACCTTGATCATATCTCTGAGGAGGCCTTACTAGTCACTTTCAATATTAAGGATCTTTATACCTCCATACCACACCAGGATGGTATACATTCTGTACGTAGACTTCTGGAGTCTTCTACCTTCAATTCAGATCAGATTAACATGTGCTGTGAATTACTAACAATCCTGTTAACCAAAAATTTTTTTCTTTTTGGGGATGATTTTTATTTACAGACTAAGGGCACCGCAATGGGCTCACACTAGCACCCCCATACGCTAACTGCTACGTCGCCCATTACGAAGATAGCAAAATTTACCAAAACCATCTCTTCCGCACACATGCCATCGTGTGGAAAAGATATATTGATGACGTGTTCTGTATTTGGAGGGGTCCCTTAAGTACCCTCAATGATTTCTTTTCCTTCCTGTGCACCTCTTGGCCAGGATTGGATTTCACCATGACCTTTGATAAAGAGAGAATAAACTTTTTGGATGTAAGCATCATTAGAGAAGGCGACAATAGGCTTTCTTCTGACATATATTCAAAACCCACGGATCGCAATAGTTTGTTGCTTTACAAAAGCTTCCATCCCACAAAAATGAAAGACTCAATTCCAAAATCTCAACTTAAACGGGTCCAGAGAATCGTCTCCAATACAACCACAAAAGAAACACGTATCGAAGAAATGCGCGATAAGTTTCGCGCCAGAGGCTACCCCGAACATACACTTGCCCTTCCAGAGAGTCCCACTCCGCCCAAAGCGGACACAAATGACAGGATTGTTTTCATACATGACTATCATCCCATAGCCTACCGACTTCACACCAGCATACGCCGACACTGGCACCTCTTGAGTACCGCACACCCATTTATTAAAGAATTTAGTAGACCATTCCTCCCTTGCTTCCGCCGACCGCGCAATTTAAGGGACCATCTAATCAGAGCCGACATTGGGCCTTCTCACCCCCTTACCAGACAACGTTTTCTCTCCAACCCTAAACATGGGACATTTCCATGTCTTCAATGCCTACAATGTAACAACATCATTAGAGGTAACTTTTTCCACCACCCACATACGGGTAAGAGGTATGAGATAAAAGATTATTTCACATGCAACTCGAACTTCGTTGTTTATCTCATTAAATGCCCCTGCGGCTTATTGTACGTGGGTGAGACCACACAGGCCATCAAAAAACCGCATTTCCAAACACAAGTCGACGATTAGATGCAAAAATCTTCTCCTTCCCATTCCCAATCATTTTATATCATCTGGTCACAATATAGCACAACTACAATACCAGGTCATTGAACAAGTACATGTACCGCGCCGAGGAGGCGATCGCATTAGTCTCCTTAAAATAAGAGAAGCATACTGGATTCATCAATTAGATACTCTGCACCCAAAAGGGTTGAACAGAGAATACGACATTGCATCATTCATCTAAAATTGATCTCTTATGCGACATTTTGTTCTACGTTTGTTTCACTTCTATCATGCACTGACCATATATTTTATCATGTACTGACCATATTTTTCTTATTTACAGAATCAGCCACAATGAATCTCACATCTACTTTCTGGGCACAGAATTTGGGAGCACCACTATTACCAACTTCACTCCCTGACTACAATATTATGTCTAATCATCACTGGTTATTTTACTGCTATTTGCACTTTAGATCTTTAGGTACACCATATGTCGCTACACTGCATAGTTAGGCATTTTCTTTCCCGTCCTCCATACTGCTTCCTGTATTTGGAACGCACTTTGCGGCATGACTGGAACGCACGCCGCCACACTTCCGGTACCGTACTTCCGGTCCGGACCACACGTACACCAGGCTTTAAATGCCTTCACTAGCGGCTAACAGTGCTCCATGACAAGCGGGGGTATACCGCGTCTTAGCCACTCTCTCCTGCCTGTACCGCAACGGTAAGCTTCACCTTTAATAAGCACAGATCTCTGCTATACTTACCAGCTATTTGCCTTCCTATGACTTTTGTCCTCGGCACAGTTTACAGTCATCATCTTTACCTCCCCAGTACGTACTACCCACCGCACAGCTCTGTAGCCCAGGGTAAGTTAGATTTACCACCCTCACACAGAGGTTCTCTCTGTAAATAGGTCAGCCAGTGCACTCACCACTTTTATCACATCTCCACCAGGTACTATCTCTATCAACTTATAGCACATATCCTGGTATGTAAGCTCGCATGTTCAATTGCTTTATTTCATGTTTATCCTTGTTTATCTTTGTTCTGAGGGATACCCCACTCCTCTGAATTTCTTTTGCACAGTGCATATTTCTATAATATATTATATTGGAAGTTCCTGAGCATTATATGTCCTCATTACCCTTACATTATGCGACCACCATAATATGATGTTTGTATATACTTTCTTTATATGCCCGTTTTTACTATGCGGTTTTTTGCATATTGTTTTATTTATTTTCATGTGCTTATGTTATAGTACACCGAAGAAGGTCTTTATAGACCGAAACGTTTGTTGTATGTACTACATTTTGATTAAACCTTCATCACATTACTTTGGTGTGTGCCGAGCTTATATTGCATGACTGGAGATCAGTCTGTCATGATTAAGTAAGAATGACACCACTGAACACTTTAAAAGGAGGCTGGTGCTTGGCATCATTGTTTCTCTTCTGTTAACCATGGTTATCTCTAAAGAAACACGTGCAGTCATCATTGCAATGCACAAAAATGGCCTAACAGGGAAGAGTATCGCAGCTAGAAAGATTGCACCTTAGTCAACAATCTATCGCATCATCAAGAACTTCAAGGAGAGAGATTCCATTATTGCCAAAAAGGCTCCAGGGTGCCCAAGACAGACCAGCAAGCGCCAGGACCGTCTCTTAAGTGTTTCAGCTGCGGGATCGGGCTACCAGCAGTACAGAGCTTGCTCAGGAATGGCAGCAGGCAGGTGTGAGTGCATCTGCATGCACTGTGAGGCGGAGACTCTTGGAGCAAGGCCTGGTCTCAAGGAGGGCAGCAAAGAAGCCACTTCTCTCCAGAAAAAACATCATGGACAGACTGATATTCTGCGAAAGGTACAGGCAGTGGACTGCTGAGGACTGGGGTAAAGTTATTTTCTCTGATGAATCCCCTTTTCGATTGTTTGGGACATCAGGAAAACGCCTCATTCGGAGAAGACAAGGTGAGCGCTACCACCAGTCTTGTCTCATGCCAACTGTTAAGCATCCTGAAACCATTCATGTGTGGGGTTGCTTCTCAGTCAAGGGAATCGGCTCTCTCACAGTCTTGCCTAAAAACACAGCCATGAATAAAGAATGGTACCAGAATGTCCTCCAAGAGCAACTTCTCCCAACCCTCCAAGAGCAGTTTGGCGATCAACAATGCCTTTTTCAGCATGATGGAGCACCTTGCCATAAAGCAAAGGTGATAACTAAATGGCTCAGGGAACAAAACATAGAGATTTTGGGTCCATGGTCTGGAAACTCCCCAGATCTTAATCCCATTGAGATCTTGTGGTCAATCATCAAGAGACGGGTGGACAAACAAAAACCTAAAAATTCTGACAAAATGAAAGCATTGATTGTGCAAGAATGGACTGCTATCAGTCAGGATTTGGTCCAGAAGTTGATTGAGAGCATGCCAGGGAGAATTGCAGAGGTCCTGAAGAAGAAGGGTCAACACTGCAAATATTGACTTGCTGCATTAACTCATTCTAACTGTCAATATAAGATTTTGTTACTCATATGTTTGCAATTATATTTCTGTCTGTGATAAAAACATCTGTCAAACACACATAAAAACCAGAGGGCAGCAGATCATGTGAAAATATAATATTTGTGTCATTCTCAAAACTCCTATGAGAGAGTGTGAGAGCGATAAATTTACCACACATGTCCCCCATTAACCCTAACATATTTGTTTCATTCTCAAAACTTTTGGCCATGGACTGTAGACCCCTCAAAGTGACTTCAAATGTGAGGTGGTCCCTAAAAAAAATGGTTTTGTAAATTTTGCTGTAAAAATGAGAAATCGCTGGTCAACTTTAAACCCTTATAACTTCCTAACAAAAAAACATTTTGATTCCAAAATTGTGCTGATGTAAAGTAGACATGTGGGAAATTTATTAACTATTTTGTGTCACATAACTCTCTGGTTTAACAGAATAAAAATTCAAAAGTTGAAAACTGCGAAATTTTCAAAATTTTCGCCAAATTTCCATTTTTTTCACAAATAAACGCAAAAATTATTGACCTAAATTTACCACTAACATGAAGCCCAATATGTCACGAAAAAACAATCTCAGAATCGCTAGGATCCGTTGAAGCGTTCCTGAGTTACCTCATAAAGGGACACTGGTCAGAATTGCAAAAAATGGCAAGGTCTTTAAGGTCAAAATAGGCTGGGTCATGAAGGGGTTAAACAGAAGGAAACGTTACACAACATCGCCATTTTGTTGGTTCCAAGTGTTATTGTCCTAATTCTGTCAACAATTTTCTTAACCACAATACTTCTTGTCTTTCTATCTGTATTCCTAGGTACTGTTTTACATTTCTTAAGTCTTTGATTTCAAAATGTTGCTTCAGGGTTTTTAGAATGTTTTCTTTATCCCTTTCTTGTTTAAAACAAATCAAAATGTCGTCTACATATACGAGTACATAAATCCATCTATTACTTAGCCTTTTTGTGTACATGCATGGATCAGCTTTGCTTCTTTGAAATTTTTCATTTGTTAGTACTTCCGTGATTTTGTCATTCCACGCTTTAGCTGCTCGCTTTAAACCATAAATGCTTTTCTGTAGTTTACAAACTTTGGATTTCTTTCATCTTTGAATCCTGGAGGTTGTTCCATGTAAATGTCTTCTGTTAAATCTCCATTCAAAAAAGCTGTCTTTACATCCAGATGTCTTAGTTCCATCATTTCCATTGCTGCAACTGTAAGTAAAGTTCTTATTGTAGTGTGTTTGACAAATGGAGCAAATGTTTCATCAGAGTCTTCTTCTTCTGGAAGTCGAGCTATGTCTTCCCAAGAGATATATTCATACATTTTGCTTGTACTTGCCTTGTATGAGAGGCGTTTTGGTGGTTTTCCTTTGTTCTCTCTTATTGAACGTCTTGGTTCTGTGTCCGTTTGTAGTTGTGATTCTTCACTTTCAGTATTTTGTTCTTCATTAATTTCTACTTCTGTCTCATCAGATATTTCTTCAGTTATGTCACTATTGTTTTTCTCATTTTTTGTTTCAACTGAAATCATAATGTCTTCATTTAAATCTTCAATGAATGTCACACTGTTACTCACTGTAACTCTGTCTGTTTTGGGATCTAAGATTCTATATCCTTTGCAGTTTTCACTATATCCAATGAATATTCCTTCCATGGATCTGTTTTGAAGTTTGGAACGTTTTTCTGTTGGAATGAATATAAAAACTTTACATCCAAAAACTTTTAAATGATTGACACTAGGTTTCTTACCTTGCCACAGTTCATATGGAGTTTTCTTCAGTTTTCAGGAAAAAAGTCGGTTCTGTAGATTTGTAGCTGTCATTGCTGCCTCACCCCAATATTTCTCTGGTAGTTTAGAATCTGTCAGCATACATTTCATCATTTCTGTTAGAGTTCTGTTTCTCCTTTCTGCTTCTCCATTTTGTTCAGGTGTGTATGGAACAGTTTTTTGATGTTCTATTCCATTTTGTCTTAAGTAGTCTTCTATTCTGTGACCTGTAAATTCACCTCCATTATCACTTCTGATGACAATTGGCTTCTTTTGAAATTTGTTACTTGATCTTGTTACATAGTCTACAAGTTTATCAAAAACTTCATTTTTGTTCTTAATTAAGTATGTGACTGTGTATCTTGAGTAGTCATCTATAAAAGTCAACATTTATCTATTGCCTCCTGATGTAGTCACTTTCATGGGTCCACATACGTCAGTATGCACCAAATCAAGTGGTCTTTCGCTTTTCATCTCACTTTCTTTGGGAATAGATATCCTTGTGGCTTTTGATTTTATACAACATTCACATCTTATGGTAATTGAGCAATCTGATATCTTTAAATCTTTTGTCAATTCTTTTCTCTGTAGTTCCCTAAGGCTGGTTTCACACATCCGTTTTTCCCCTTGCGGCGCCCCCGGCATTTCCGCAGCGCCGCATCTGAAAATCTGATGCGGCGCATGCGGCTTTTTTCGCATTGACATGCATTAGCGCGCATGGCGCCGCATGTCAATGCGTTGCATGCGGTTTTGTCCGATGCGGCGCAAATGTACATTGCGGCGGCCGGACAAAACGCTGCATGCAACGTTTTTTTTTTTTGCCGGATGGTTTCTTATCTCTCCAAGCATCAGAAACCATCCGGCAAAAAAACGCATTTTGGGCGCGGAAGTGTGAAAGCTTTTCACATGCGGCGCTGCGGTAAAATGCCGGGGCGCCGTTTAGGCGCCCGCCGATGTGTGAAAGAGGCCTTATACTGTCCGGGTGTCTACGTCCTAGACGTCTATGCCACATGTGAATACAGTTTTTGTGATCATGTGTACATACCTTCATCTGTTCCTTTGGTTTTCAAAATTATATAATTGTTCATCTGCGTTGACTTTGGTTATCATCTTGTTTCCTGCAATAATGCACACTCATTGTCTTTGAATTTTACTGTAAGTCCTTTTGCTGTTAAATGTTTCACAGATAATAATCCACCTTCCAATTTTGGAACATACAACACATTCTGTACAAGTATTTTTGAATCTTGTCCGAACTTGTTTGAACAATTTAGCATACCTTGTCCGATACCTTCTGCGGTAATTTTGCTTCCATCTGCAAGATGGAAAATGGCTTCTTTCTTATCTAAATCAAGATCAGTAAAGAAATTCTTGTCACTTGTCATATGACTCGTTGCTCTTGAATCAATAAACCAACCAAGTGATGATTTCTTGTCTGTTATTTTGAATGTGCCATTCCAATTATTCTCACACGAATCGGAAATTGTGTTTTTTACTTTCTTTGTATGCTTTTTATGTTGGAATTTTTGTTGTTCTGCTTTCCGTATGGTACAGTCTTTCTTTAAATGACCTTTTTTCTTACATCTGAAGCATTCTCTTGTCTCTTTATTATAGGGTTTTTTAAATTCTGTAGCTTTAAGAGCGTTTTCACTGACCTTATCAGTAGAAGAATCATTGCTTTGTTCTTTTCTTCTCTGATATTCATCTATTAGTCTTGTTTTCACAAACTCTAATGTAATGTCTGTTTCAGGTCTTGTCTCTAGTGCATTTATTAAAGCAGTATATGAATCTGGTAAACTGCACAACAATATAGCTGCTTTTTGGCTTTCTTTAATATCTTCACCAATAGATCTTAGCTGTGATATCACTTCCATAATAGAGAATATGTGCTTCTGCATGTCACTGTCTGCACTTAAGGTACTGCCACACTAAACGATCCCGCTAACGATCACGATAACGACGCAAACTAATGAGATCGTTTTTATGATCGTTTTAAGGTCGCTAGTAGCTGCCAAACTTGACGATCTCATTAACGACGCATCAGCGGTTAGCGATTTCTTTAACGACTTTGGCGGTCGTTGGGACGTGCCACACTGCATGTACTGTGAAAGATCACGACCTTGATAGACGTGACTAAGCACAACCTTTTGCACGCCCCTCATCACAGATTGGTGGTCACTATTTATCTAATAAATATTTGTCACAGCTCTCTCGCTTTGTGATTGGATGACCGCGTCATAAAAGACGACGTACCAGCACTTCTTTCCATTGCTCTCGAGCAGAAGCAGTTCTTTCAAATCTCCAGCATTGTTCCAGTGTGTCCTGCTAGCCTTTGTAGCTACTGCGATCCAGTTTGTGCCACTATTGCCGTTGCTGCGTTCCAGTCTACGACGTTGTTTTTCTGCGATCCAGTCTATTTCATTTGCTGTGATCCAGTCTGTGACGTTACATACTCTGCGATCCAGTTTGTGACGCTATTTAGTTTCCCTATTTTTTTGGGGGGTTTTCAGGATCACAAACAACTTTTGTAAGGTAGGTTATTTTTTTGTCACATTTAATTTTTATTTTTTCTTTAATTTTACAGATCCATTTTTAGATCCCAGCTTTATTTTATTTTTAGGCATTGTTTTGTTCTGGCACGCCCACCGCCACCATTTTATGATCCCAGCTCTGCCGTTGCTCCAGCTGCGCCCACAACCACCATTTTGTAATCCCTGCTGTTTTTACCATAGTGGTCCATCTATGACTTTTATTTAGCTCTGCCATTGTTTTCTCCTGCTGTGTTGTATGTTGTAGGCTATGTAAGCATTTTATTTAACCATTCTGCCATTCTCACATAATCTTTTTTTTATTACAGATGGCCGATAAGCAGGAATTTTTGCGGGAGTTTATCGAGATGTACCGCTCAATGCCGTGCCTGTGGAAAATAAAGTCAGCTGATTACTGTAACAGGCTTAAAAAGAAGGACCCATACCAAAAACTGGTGGAGCTCTGCAAGAACTGTAACCCAGATGAACCAGCGGATGAGTCATCGGTGAAAAAACGCATTTAGGCCCTCCGCACAGTGTACAAAAAAGAGCTAAATAAAGTACAGAATTCAACCAAATCTGGAGCCGGGGCCGAAGATGTTTATGTCCCCAAACTGTGGTACTTTGAGCTGTTCTCTTTCACAAGGGACCAAGAAGTACCCAGACAAGGGACATCCATGTTGGATCTAGACCCGGTGATCCAGCCGGACACCCCTGTCATACATGTAAGTACCTTTGTATTAAAACACATTTTAATGTACATGCCAAAGTGGACTTGAAATTAAAATGTAATTGTGAAATGTAGATAAAATGGCTGAATTAATCCCTTCATGTACTGATAATTTATCTATCTCAATGGTTGAGGCCTATCCATCTACAAGTGTCGTTTTCACATTTTTGCTGTATATGGGTGTTATAGTGTGAAGATAAATTTCTTTTTATTTGTGATTTACCATTTGTTTTTTGTTCATGCAGGACACAGTAGAGGCTGTCTCCACACCTCCGACTGATGAAGACAGCATAGCGTTGATCCAAGATGAAGAAGTAGTCGAGCCACCATCCTCATCTGTGCGGAGCCGGCTTACATTTTCTGGAAGGAAAAGGAAGGCTCCCACCTCGTCTACTCCTGAATTTGTTGAAATTGCGAAAAAAGTTCTTACGGCAGAAAAAGACCAAACAAAAATAACTGGCTTTGCATATTTCGCTAATAAGAAGCTCCCTACACTGGATCCTGTACAGCGGATTCATGCAGAGAGACTCATGTTTGAGGTACTGACTCAAGCGTCTTTTGGAAACCTGGATAACAATTATGTCGTCATGCCAAGACCGCAGTACCTGGACTACTCATGGCCGCACAATCCTGTGCCGAACCCAATTGGGATAAATCCTGCAAACCCAAACGTTGGTGCTCCCCCTTATTTTTATACACCGCCGAGGCAACGTGGTAATGGCAACGATCCATCTTACCAGCAGTTGTAGTTTTTAAAAAATTTTTACAAAAGTTTTTTTTGTTGTCTATATTTTTTTTACATTGTTACCTTTTTTAATAAAAATCTTATTTATCTAATGAATTGTGGTCTTTTATTCTTATGTGATGTCAACAATTTTGTTGACAACTATTAAAAATGTGTATTTTTATTACATCTACTTGTCACACACGGGGTCATGGGAATAACCAGCTGTCATAGGTATTCCATCATAGGGAAAAAATGAAATGAAAAAAATTTCAAAAATTAACATTTCTTTTAAAGGCCCCTGGTCACACTAGCGCTAAAACCTTATACTAAAAAATAATACACCACACCTACGTAGATAAACGTAAAATATATAATATATATTTTTGTCATATATATTATTTTTTTTTGGTGAAATAAACCAAATTTAAATAAAAACAAAAAACAGTAACATAATAAAATAAAAAATTATAAAAAAAATTAACAAAATAAAAAAATAACAAAAAAATAAATTAATGAGGGCCCCGGAGTCCAGAAAATACCGTCTCCAGCATCACCCCGTGGTGATGCAGAGCTCCCATGGCACTTTGCATCGCTGCCATCGTGTGGTTTAATGATGCCACAGCGCTGCTCATGGCCGCCATCAGCCGGCGGTGTGACAGCAACAGGTCCTGGGCAGTTGGGATTTCTGTGGAGGTAAAGGTAACAGTTAACCAGGGAATTCTGTTGCAACATCAACATGTACATGTTATGTTTGTTAACACTTTCGGTTTTCCTCAGAGGACCCGCTTACTGCCCACCCAGAACCTGTTGCTCTGCCGGCTAGGGAAACACAGAAAAAAAATTATATCACAACAGCCATTACACATAAGACCTTACAAAGTTCTCAAACTTGTCTGAAGCTTTATAATGTGCGTTAATTACCTGATGGGGAGCCTGCATCCGTGTCACGGGATGATGCTGGAGAGAAGGCATATTCTGGGGAAGGGCTGGAAGACCCCAAATCAGGAGGGGGTGTTTCTGCCGGTGAAGGGGTTGAAGGGTTGGAGAGGTGAGGTGATGATGGTGGTGGAGGGTAGCCGGGAAGGAGATGATGGAGGTGGAGGGGTAGCTGGGGACGGTGGAGCAGCTGGTGCTGGTGATGGTGAAGGTGGTGCTGTAAATGAAATATACAATTCAGAATCCCCATTATCACTGCCGGTACTCCCATCACTGCCTGCCCCATCACTGCCTGCCCCATCACTGCCGGTACTCCCATCACTGCCTGCCCCATCACTGCCTGCCCCATTATACTGCCGGTACTCCCATCACTGCGGGTGCATTGATATAGGTAGATAACCCACAAAACATAACCTCTCCAGATACCCTCATCAATACTCACTCTGAGGCCTGCGTAGCTGGGCCCGGATGCTGGCGACCTTCTCGCTGGACCGGTATCGGAAGTCTGCCAGCTTCTTGCGGATCTGTTGTGTGGTCCGCTGCACATTAAATCGCCTCGCCATGCCCCGCCGGATCCTCTGCAGGACTACCTTTTTGTGGCGCATAGGATGCGCCACAGGTAGCCTGCAGTCATATCCCCACTTGTCCACCCTGGCGATTAAGTAGTGGACCTCTGCCTCCGTCCACTTTGCCCCTCGCTGTCTCGCCGCCATTTTCAACAACAGCGCATTGGGCAACGCCAGCGCCATTACGTCACAGCGTGCGCATGTTACTGCGTCCGCACTCGCGACGCAAAACGATATTGCGATCGCAAAGTGACCGCAGCAGCCATGCGCCCAGCCATACACAGATGATGGTTCCAAGCTAGGCGATCGAATGGCATCTCATATCTGTGTATGGCTGGAGCTCGTGAGAATCGTCACCTTGCGATCACAATGGCCTCGCATATCTGTGAATAGCTGCATATCTGAATAGCTGGAGCTCCTTATCGTCACCTTGCGATCACAGTGGCGTCGCATATCTGTGAATAGCTGTATATCTGAATAGCTGGAGCTCCTTATCGTCACCTTGCGATCACAGTGGCGTCGCATATCGTGAATAGCTGTATATCTGAATAGCTGGAGCCTTATCGTCACCTGCGATCACATGGCTCTCATATCTGTGAATAGCTGGATTCCTGGTGATTTGACCTTTACCTCCCAAAATTTATTTTTATATATTTATATCAATTTTTTAATCTTTAATCTATATGACTAAAAATATATGTTATATATTTAAACTTTATATATGCTGCTGTGGTGTATTATGTGTTATTTTTAATTATAAGGTTTGAACGCTAGTGAGACCATGGGCCTTTGAAATAATTGTTAATTTTCGAAATTTTTTTCTTTTTATTTCTTTAACAATGAACTCCTATGCCTGATGGTACTCCCATGACCCCGTGTGTGACAAGTAGATACAATGTAAAAAAAAAAATACACAACAAAAAACATTAGAAAAGATTTTAAAAACTACAGCAGCTGGTAACATGTCTCATTGCCATCCCCATTACTCCCTCCCCACATCTCACCCATCATTATCCCTTCTCCCATATTGATAAAATAATTGAAAAAAAAAAACACGAATGCATTTTTAAAATAAAAAATTTTTATTATAAAAAGATTGTTTAAAAAAGACAAAAATCTCAAAATCAAACTAGACCTGATGCTGCCAACTCCCTGCACCAGGCCCATTAAAGTAATGGCAGTACTTGTCTCGGCCGGCCTTCGCATCGTCCTTGCTCCTGCCTTGATTGACAGGTTGAAGGCCTGCAATAGCGGGATCATTGTTACGCCATTCTCCGAGCACCACGTCACCATTGCTGTCCGAGTCCATGAAGCCTGGCGGACTGTAAGTTCCAGCATCACGTTTTCGTAGAAAATTGTGCAGCACACAACAGGCCAACACCACCGAGTCTATGGATTCCAGCTTCATATTGATTGGAGTGTGGAAAACCCTGAAGCGGTTGGCCATTATGCCAAAGGCATTCTCCACAACGCGCCATGCCCTAGACAGTCTGTAATTAAAAATCCGCCTTTCCCCTGTCAAAGTCTTTTGTGGGTACGGTTTCACAAGATGCTCATGAAGGGGGAAGGCTTCATCGCCCACAAACACAAAGTTTAGGTTTGCGGTGGTGTCCATGTTGGTTGGCAAGTTAAGTTTATTATTAAACAACCGTTCACCAAAACTTGTGTGCTCCAAAACGCCACCGTCAGAAACCCTTCCATTAATGCCAACATTAACGTCAATAAATTCATAATTGGCATTAACAAGGGCCATGAGGATCATGCTGAAGTAGCCCTTGTAATTATGAAAAAAGTATCCGCTGTTGGCTGGTTGCGTGATCCGCACATGTTTGCCATCCAAGGCACCACCACAGTTTGGGAACTGCCAAATCCTTTCAAAATCAGAGGCAATAATTTGCCATTCCGCCACTGATTTTGGAAAAGGCATGTAGCTCCATAAACTGCGGACGATGGCGTTGCATGTCTCCGGAATTAGTTCTCCAAGCAGCGACCGAGAAATTGCAGCAGAAAATTGCAAATCCTTCATTGAACGTCCGGTTGCCAGAAATCGCAGCGTTACTGCCAAACGTTCCTCTGCTGAAACAGCTGCACGCATCCGGGTATCCTGCCGTTCAATGAGTGGCCTCACAGCTTCCAGTAGGAGCTTGAATGAATCCTCCGACATCCGTAGATAATTCCGGAAATCCTGCGGATTCTTCTCCTGCAACTCCCTCACTAGATGCATGTGGGTGAATCTGGACCTCTGCTCCAGCCATTCTCTGGTCCACATGCGACGCTTTCGCTGGAGCGCCTCTCTTCCACCCGCGCCTCTTCCTGTCGATCTGCCTCCATTGATAGTGCAACTGCCACAATCACATTCATTATGTGCAACCTGTCCGGAAAAGAAGAGAAAAGTTAATTACTAATTAATTACTATTACTAAAGTGTTTAAACAAAATAAAATAAAGAATAAAATAAAAAAAATAAAACAAAAAAAAATGTTTGTTAACTTCTCAGTTAACATTTAAAATACAGTTACAAATGTCTAAAATGGTGGGGGGTGTAAAATAAATAAAGCAGACGAATAAAAAAAATGTCAAAAAACGTATCAAACAACATCACAAACAATATGTACCTTGAATCCCCCCCGCTTGCTCAGGGCCCCGGCAGCAGCTGGCACAATACTTACCTCTCCCGTGCCTCCGCTGCCGCTGCTCCGGGCTCCAGCGCTTCCTCTCACAGCAGCGCCGCTGAATGACGTCATCATTCAGCGGCCGGCTGTGGCACAGAGCGCGGGGACGCCGGACAGGTAAGACGTGTGTGTGTGTCTCTGTGTGTGTCTGTGTGTATGTAGTGCGGTGCTTTGTGTGTGTATGTATGTGTGTATGTGTGTGTTTGTGTGTATGTATGTGAGAGAGTGCTTGTGTGCCGTCTGTGTGTGATGATGGGCAGGTATTGCTGATAATGGGGAGGCATTGATGATGATGATGGGGAGAAGATGATGATAATGGGCAGGCATTGATGATAATAGGCAGGATTGATGATGGGGAGAAGATGATGATGGGCAGGCATTGATGATGATGGGGAGAAGATGATGATAATGGGCAGGCATTGATGATAATGGGCAGGCATTGATGATGGGAGAAGATGATGATGGGCAGGCATTGATGATGATGGGGAGGAGATGATGATGGGCAGGCATTGCTGATAATGGGGAGGCATTGATATGATGGGGAGAAGATGATGATAATGGGCAGGCATTGATGATAATGGCAGGCATTGATGATGGGGAGAAGATGATGATGGGAGGAGATGATGATGATGGGCAGGCATTGATGATATGGGGAGGCCATGATGATGATGGGGAGGCAATGATGATGATAAGGAGGCAATGATGATGATGGGGAGACAATCATGATGATAATGGGGAGTCTTTCCACAGCGCCCTTTCCTGAGCCGTAACAGTGCAGAACGCAGTACAGCGCAGAGGAGAGCTCCATATTTTGTATGGAGCATTATATGGGGACCAGTATCCTGTATGGAGCATTATTTTGGGTCCAGTATTCTGTATGGAGCATTATTTTGGGTCCAGTATTCTGTATGGAGCATTATATGGGGGGTGACATCCTGCATGGGGTATTATATGGGTGATGAGGGGGAGACTGTGGTGCCCATAATATTGTATGGAGGACTGTACTGTCCAGTCTGTTCTGTGCGCTGTGAGGATTTGGCGGTTTTTGAGCTATTGTACAATTTACAATAGATATCAGTCATGTAATGAAAGAAGTGAAGTGTTTGGCATAGTACTATACCCATATTTCTCTGCCGTATCTGTGCATCATGAATCGTGGTCTGTGTTAAAGGGGCCCACTGAGGCTCTTTCGCCCGGGGCCCATAAAAACCTGGAGCCGACCCTGGATGAAGTGCTCTAGCGACTCAGACAGGATCGCAAAACCCACCACTGCGCCACAAACAGGATCGCAAAAATCTGACACACAATACTATCCTCGCAACAACGCACAAAGAACCGTTGGAGTCACACACAAAGCGCTCTGGAAACAATAGATGGGGGCGCGGTTATTATAGCTGAGGTGATGTTGTGGTCACTAATCTGAGCTGAAGGGCGTTAACGAAAGAAATCAAAGTCCCGCCTGCGCCGCTGACTAATGCGTCGTCAACGAGGTCGCACATCGTTCACAAAAGGTGCCAAACACAGCGATTCAGGCTCACCAGCGGGACGCCAATGATCAAAATACGGTCCAGAACTCTAGTGAACGATCAACGAGATCACAGCAGGGGCCACATCGTTGCTACATGCCACACACAACGACGTCACTAACGAGATCGCTAAATAGTGACGTTTTTTAACGATCTCGTTAGCGTTCTCGTTTAGTGTGGCATACCCTTTAGTCTCATACTGTAAAGCTTTCTTAATAAAAATAACTTGTGATTTAAGCTGGGTCTCTCATATAGCTTTCTTAATGCTCCCCACATTCCTTTCGCTGTTTCTTTATTTTTTATATGTATTAATTGAGCATCATCCACTAATAAGCTAATGGTGGCTCTCGCTTGTCTATTTTTCTTATCCCATGTCTGATTATCCTGATCAGGTCTATCTGTAGTGATTACTTCCCATAAATCATCTTTAAACAATAACATCTCTACTTTGAACTTCCATAGCTGATAGTTCTCATCATTCAGTTTAGCTACTGTGAGTTTTAGCTCTGTGCTACTTGTCATTTTTTGCACTGTGCTTAATACTTACTGCTGTATATCCCTGTGACTGGGGCCTCTCTAGATCTTATCAGGTGGAAGGTGCTAAAGCAAATAGATGTAGCCAGCTCTAGTGCCTTTGATGATCTAACCACCCCCTGGTGTGCTGGCCCCAGCTGCCAAATTATCCCAAAGCAGCTCCCACAATCCCACTTTCCTGGCCTTGTAGTGTGGGCTATATATTTAGGAGTAGTCTAAGGGGGCACGCAGTGTGGGGGGCGCACGCATCACAGAAAGCAAAGCATCACAGAAGATAAGCATCATGTAAACGGCAGTTATCCATGGCAGTTAATCAGGGCAGGAATCAGGTAAACCATACTTTGCTTTCTTTTTAATTATGTACTTTATCTCTATCCTCCTGTGTTCCCTTGCCATCCATATTCACCGCCTCATCCCCCCTCCATCACGAGTCATACACATCAGCCCCTCCATACTTCCCTCTCCCATGTACAGCTCCCATGCACTCCTCACCTTCCTGAAAAACCTCAGCCCATCTTGCCCAAACACATCACAGAAAAACCCTACTTACAACTCCAACAACTACCTACTCTTTATCTTCCTACTCCTACTGATTTCAAGGGACATCTCCCCCAACCCTGGTCCACCATCCCCCAACCTCAATCCCTACCCTACCTCATTTCGAAACCATAATAATCTTATTAATTTTACTTGCACTCCCTCATCTCCTTCTTTTAATTGTGCCCTCTGGAATCCACGGTCTGCATGCAACAAGCTATCCTTCCTGCACAACTACTTTCTGAACAACTCTTCATCTGTTGGCCCTCACGGAAACCTGGATTCAGGATTCTGACACGGTCTCCTGTTATGTTTCGGTAACTGAATAGGACAGGAACAACAGCAGGGCAGCCGAACACCTGAGATGTTGGTAACTGATGGTTGCAGATTCCTAAACTAACGACACAACTAGAGGTAGCTGTGGAGCGTTCCTACGTTGATCCTAGACGCCTCGTCACAGCCTGAGAGATAACTACACCTAAAGGCAGAAAGATGAAAGCTATCTGCCCCGGAGCCCAATCCTGAGGATCGCCGCGCAGGAGAGATGACAATTTGAACCTGCTGTGCTACGTTACCTGAGGACTTGGCTTTAAGGCAAAAAACAACTTACAGTTATTTTTGAAATTCAGAAATTTAGCCAGATCCCCCAAAAACAAATCTAGCATGGAAATCCTAGGTTCCACAACCGGTAACCCAGCAAGATAGGTAGCAATACTCCGAACCTCAGTGGCAAGCTGATCCACACGGCCAGACAACTGTGCAAACTCCATTGAGAGAAAAAAAAATCTTTCTCAGCACCCAGAAAAAAAGAGGGAAAAAATGCAATAGACAGAAAAAAAAAATAAATCTCTGACAACTCTGACAACTTTTTTCTTTCCACACTATTTTTCCCTTCTGTGAGTACCATATAATTTTCAGTTATGGCCGGTGATATTGTTATGTTTCGGTAGCGGAGGAGGACAGGAACAACAGCAGGGCAGCTGAACACCTGAGATGTTGGTAACTGATGGGTTGCAGATTCCTAAACTAACGACACAACTAGTGATAGCCATGGAGCATTCCTACATTGATCCTCGACGCCTCGTCACAGCCTGAGAGATAACTACACCTAAAGGCAGAAAGATGAAAGCTATCTGCCCCGGAGCAGATCCCCAAAGAAAATAGGAAGCCCCCAAACATATAATGGCGGTTAGACAAGATGAAAATACAAACATAGGCAGAAAATAGACTGAGCAAACGCTGGGGCCACAAGCTGACTAAATAGGATAGGACAGGAGAGATTACTTTCTGCAACCCAGAAAACCCTACAAAAATCCAACAATTCTGATTACAAAAATACTGAGATCACACGATCTCGCCACCCACTATATCAGATCTCAGTGTGAACAAAAACCAAGCCGCAGCCGCTGAAAAAACAGGAAAAAGAAAATGAGCAAATAACAGTGGCTGCAGATAAACTGTGAGGAGCTCAGGCCCCAGGAGGGGACCTAGCTGACCTCCACAAAAGTGCAGAAAACAATGCAAAAAGCAAGCACAAAAAGAAAAGCAAAAAATATCTTATCTGAAAGCAGGAGATGCAGGCAAGACTCCAGCAAACTTCCAAATGAACCAGGAACCACAATTGAGACAAGAACAATTGATCACCGGCAACCATCATGGGAGGGAACCTCCCTTATATCAGACCAGTCAGTGAACCCAGATTGCCAATCCTCGCTGAAAGGTTCAGTACTGTCTGTAACCACCAGAGGGAGCCTCTGCTCAGAAACCATCTCTAGCACATTCATAACAGTCTCCCCTGCTGCCATTTCCTATGGTGGCTTACAGTTCTCCCATTCCCCGAGACCCGCAAACAGACATGGTGGTGGAGTCGGCATACTCCTGTCCCCACAATGCACTTTCCAGGTTATCCCCCCAATTCCATCACTCTCATTCCTTTCCTTTGAGATCCACACCATCAGGCTCTTCCGTCCCCTCTCCCTCAGAGTAGCGGTCATATATCGGCCCCCAGGCTCGCACACCCGGTTCCTTGACAACTTCTCAGCCTGGCTGCCGCACTTCATGTCCTCAGAACTACCAACCCTTATCCTTGGAGACTTCAACATCCCCATTAACAGCCCTACTTCCACATCTGCATCTCAGCTTCTATCACTAACCACTTCTCTAGGCCTCTCACAGCTTTCAACCTCTGAGACACACAAGGATGGTAACACCCTTGACCTGGTCTTTGTCCACCTCTGTTCATTCTCCCACCTAAATAACTCACCGCTTCCACTCTCTGACCACAACATTCTCTCCTTCATCCTCACAAATCCTCGACCACCCCAGCGCACTCCTACCTACCATACATTCAGAAATCTACAAGCCATTAACCCTCAGACACTTTCAGACTCCCTACACTCATCGCTGTCCCCAATCTCCTTTTTCCTGTCCTAATCTGGCTGTTCAGCACTACAATGACACTCTTAAAAGCACCCTTGACCAAGTAGCACCGCTCACCCTCAGAACTTCCAAACACACAGTAAAACAGCCCTGGCTCACATTGCAAACTCAACTTCTTCAGCGATGCTCTAGGAGTGCTGAACGCCTCTGGAGAAAAACCCGCACACCAGAAGACTTCATCCACTTTAAATTCATGTTAAGAACTTATAATGCTGCCCTTCACCTCGCCAAACAGACCTACTTCACCACCCTGATCTCCTCACTAGCCAACAACCCCAAGAAACTTTTTGACACTTTTCACTCCCTCCTCAGGCCAAAAGCACAAGCCCCCATCACAGATATTTGTGCTGACGACCTGGCCTCCCACTTTATAGAAAAAATAGACACTATCCATCAGGAAATCTGCTCTCAACCACCAAGTGCTGTGACTCCCATCCCACCCTGCAGTTCCCCTGCTCACTTTC
>JARQOD010000002.1:438754305-438845994 GCA_033576555.1 Oophaga sylvatica
GGTAGCTGAGGAGAGCAGGCAAAAAGGCAATACACCAGAGCAGTTGGAATCTATGAGATTGCAGTACCCTGACTAACCACCACAACTGAGGCAGCCGTGGAGCGTTCCTACGTTGGTCCTAGACGCCTCGTCACAGCCTGAGAAACTAACTACACCTAAAGACAGAAACAGGAAAGCTATCTGCCCCGGAGCAGAACCCCAAAGATAATAGAAAGCCCCCAAACATGTAATGGCGGTTAGACAAGAGGAAATACTGACACAGAAAGAAAATAGTATGAGCAAACGCTGGGGCCCAAACTATCTAAATAGAAAAGGATAGGAAGGGTACTTACTGCAATCCCAGAAAACCCTGAAAAGCACCAACTCTACTAATTTCAAAATAACCTGAGATCACACGACCTCTACCACCTAAATTAGTTCTCTGGTGTAACAAAATCAAAACAGCAGCCACTGAAAAAACTGGAAAAAGCAAAAGAACAAAAACTCAGTGGCTGAACTAAACTGAGAGGGCAGAAGCCCCCAGAGGGGACCCAGAAGGCCCCAAAGAAGTGCAGTACAAAATGCAAAAATATAGCAAAAACACAAAAGAAGACAAAGTCTTATCTGTTAGCAGGAGATGCAGACACGACACAGCAGGCTACAAGGGAAACTGGAATGAAGGATTCAGACCAGAACAATTGGTCACCGGCAACCCTGATGGGAAAATGACTCCCTTATATAAGACCAGTCAGTAACACCTGATTCCCAGTCCTCACAATCTTCACTAGCACCGCTTGTAACCACCAGAGGGAGCCTCTGCTCAGAACTCATCTCAAACCCATTCACAACAGTACCCCCCCCTTGAGGAGGGGTCACCGAACCCTCATTTGAGCAACCAGGTCGGTCAGGATGAGTTCTATGATACGCACGGATAAGTCTCCTAGCATGGATGTCCGAAGCAAACACCCAAGAATTGTCTTCCTGACCATAACCTCTCCATTTAACCAAATACTGGAGTTTCCGTCTAGAAAAACGAGAATCCAATATTTTCTCAACCACATACTCCAGATTGCCCTCAACCAAAACAGGGTCAGGAGGCACAGCAGCAGGAACCACTGGCTCAACAAACCTCTTCAACAAGGACTTGTGGAACACGTTATGGATCTTAAATGTCCCTGGAAGAAGCAAACGAAAAGAAACAGGATTAAGAATCTCCATGATCTTATAAGGTCCAATGAACCTAGGCTTAAATTTAGGAGATGCCACTCTCATAGGAATATTCCTTGAGGACAACCAGACCAAGTCCCCCACTTTAAACCGAGGACCATCAGTCCTATGCCGGTTAGCAAACCGCTGGGATTCTCCTGAGAGAGGGACAACCTCTCCACTACCTGGTCCCAAATCTGTTGCATACGCTCCACAACAGAGTCAACAACTGGACAGACAGAAGCCTCCGTCTGTCCTGAAGAAAATCGAGGGTGAAACCCAGAATTACAGAAAAACGGAGACATCAAAGTGGCAGAGCTAGCCCTATTATTAAGAGCAAACTCAGCCAAAGGCAAAAAAGAGACCCAGTCATCCTGATCAGCAGACACAAAGCATCTTAGATAAGTCTCCAATGTCTGGTTTGTTCTCTCAGTTTGACCATTGGTCTGAGGATGAAATGCCGAGGAGAAAGACAATTGAACACCCAGTTTAGAACAAAAAGTCCTCCAAAATCTGGAAACAAACTGGACTCCTCTGTCAGACACAATGTTCTCAGGAATGCCGTGTAAACGAACCACGTGCTGAAGGAACAACGGCACCAATTCAGAGGAGGAAGGCAACTTAGGTAATGGCACAAGATGTATCATTTTGGAAAACCTATCACAAATTACCCAGATGGTGGTCATTCTCTGAGAAACAGGAAGATCGGAAATGAAATCCATAGAGATATGGGTCCATGGTCTCTTGGGCACAGGCAATGGCATCAACAAACCACTAGAGCGAGAGCAAGGCTTGGAGCGAGAGCAAGTCCCGCAGGACTGCACAAATTCCCTGACATCACGAGACAAGGTAGGCCACCAAAAGGACCGACTAACCAAGTCTCTGGTACCAAAAATTCCGGGATGCCCAGCCAATGCGGAACAATGAATCTCAGACATCACACTCTTTTTCCATTGGTCCGGGACAAACAATTTTCCAACAGGGCAGCGCTCGGGCCTATCCTCCTGACACCCCTCCAGAGCAAGTCTCAAATTGGGCGAGATGGCGGAAAGAACTACACCCTCTTTCAAAATAACAGAAGGATCAGATAACTCAGGAGAGTCCGCAAGGAAACTCCTCGAGAGGGCATCCGCCTTAACATTCTTAGTGCCAGGAAGAAAGGAAACCACAAAATTAAAACGTGTGAAAAACAAGGCCCACCTGGCCTGTCTAGGATTGAGTCGCTTGGCAGATTCCAGATAGACCAGATTCTTATGGTACGTAAGTACCACCACCTGATGTTTGGCTCCCTCCAGCCAATGTCTCCACTCTTCAAAAGCCCACTTCATGGCCAACAACTCCCGATTACCCACGTCATAATTACGTTCAGTAGGAGAAAATTTTCGAGAGAAAAAGGCACAAGGGTTACTTTTAGAGGTCTCTGGATCTTTTTGGGACAAAACGGCACCTGCCCCAATTTCAGAGGCATCAACCTCCACCTGAAATGGCAGAGAAACATCAGGCTGCCGTAGAACAGGAGCAGAAGTGAATCTCTGCTTAAGTTCCTGAAATGCAGAGACTGCCTCAGGAGGCCAATTCACCACATCAGAACCCTTTCTGGTCAAATCAGTTAATGGTTTAACAATAACCGAGAAATTACCAATAAATTTACGATAAAAATTGGCAAAACCCAAAAATCTCTGAAGAGCCTTTAATGAAGTAGGTTGGACCCAATCACAGATGGCCTGAACCTTGACCGGGTTTATTTCAATAACAGATGGGGACAAAATGAATCCCAGAAATGAGATCCTCTGTACGCCAAAAAGACACTTTGATCCCTTCACATACAGAGCATTCTCTCTCAAAATCTGGAATACAGTTCGAACATGTTTCACATGAGAGTCCCAGTCATTAGAAAAAATCAAGATATCATCCAAATAAACAATCAGAAATTTGTCCACAAAATCCCTGAAAATGTCATTCATGAAGGACTGGAAGACGGAAGGAGCATTAGTGAGCCCAAAGGGCATCACTAGGTACTCAAAATGCCCTTCAGGGGTATTGAATGCCGTCTTCCATTCATCCCCGTGCTTAATGCGAATAAGGTTATATGCCCCCCTGAGGTCAAGCTTGGTAAACCAAGTAGCGTTTTTCACCCTGGAAAACAGGTCAGAAATCAAGGGTAACGGGTATTGATATTTCACAGTAATATTGTTCAAGAGACGATAATCAATACACGGCCTTAATGAACCATCTTTTTTGGCCACAAAGAAAAAACCGGCACCTAAGGGTGAAGAGGATGGTCTGATATGACCCTTCTCCAATGATTCCTTGATATAAGACCGCATAGCGTCATGTTCAGGTACAGACAAGTTAAAAAGGCGACCTTTAGGGAATTTACTACCCGGCACTAATTCAATAGCGCAGTCATAGTTCCTATGGGGAGGTAAGGATGCAGATTTACTTTCGCTAAACACATCAGAAAAATCAAACAAAAAGTCAGGAACATCCTGAGCCTGGGGGGAGGCAGAAAAAACAGGAGTGTTGGTATTAACACATTGGCAGCCCCAACTGGTTACAGACACAGATTTCCAATCCAAAACAGGATTATGAGACTGTAACCAAGGGAAACCCAGCACGATAATGTCATGCAGATTATATAGAACCAAAAATTTGCAGCACTCCTGGTGATCAGGTTCAACCCTCATTATCACCTGAGTAGAAAACTGGGGTTTATTCTCAGCCAAAGGGGTAGAATCGATCCCCAGTAGGGGAATAGACTTCTGTAGGGGTATCAAGGGAAACCCACAACGTTTAGCAAAATCATAATCCATCAGGTTAATAGCTGCTCCAGAATCAACGAAAGCCTGAGCAGAAAATGAGGACAGAGAGCATATCAGAGTGACAGTTAATAAAAACTTAGTCTGAACACTACCCAAGACAACTGAGCGTGCAAAACGTCTTCCCCGCTTAGGGCAGACTGAAATAGCATGAGAGGCATCACCACAGTAGAAACATAACCCATTGCGCTTTCGAAACTCATGACGCTGTGCCTCAGACACCACTCTATCACACTGCATGGGTTCAGAAGCTGGTTCACAAGGCAACACCATTCCACGCATACTTCTCCGCTCACGCAAACGTCTGTCAATTTGAATCGCTAATGACATAGAATCATTGAGACCAGAGGGGACAGGGAATCCCACCATAACATCCTTTACATTATCTGACAGACCCTTCCGGAAAAGGGCCGCCAAAGCGTCGTCATTCCATTTGGTCAGGACTGCCCACCTACGGAATCTCTGACAGTATAACTCAGCGTCATCAAGCCCCTGATTTAATGCCAACAAGGTTTTTTCAGCTTGATCAGTGACATTAGGCTCATCGTACAATAACCCCAAAGCCTGAAAAAACGCATCAACATCACTCAAAACACGATCCCCAGGTATCAGGGAAAAAGCCCAATCCTGAGGATCTCCGCGCAGGAGAGAGATGATAATTTGAACCTGCTGCGCTGCGTTTCCTGAGGACTTAGATTTTAAGGCAAAAAACAATTTACAATTATTTTTGAAATTCTGAAACTTAGCTCGATCCCCCAAAAACAAATCTGGCATGGGAATCCTAGGTTCCACAACAGGCAACCTAGCAAGATATGCAGCAATACTCTGAACCTCAGTGGCAAGCTGATCCACACGGCCAGACAACCGTGCAAACTCCATTGGGAGAAAAGATCCTCTCCAGCACCCAGAGATACAGAGGGAAAAAAAAAAATGCAACAAACAGAAAAATATCTCTGACAACTCTGACAACCTTTTTCTTTCACAATATTTTTCCCTTCTGTGAGTACCATACAATTTTCAATTTTTTAGGCTGGTGATACTGTTATGTTTCGGTAGCTGAGGAGAGCAGGCAAAAAGGCAATACACCAGAGCAGTTGGAATCTATGAGATTGCAGTACCCTGACTAACCACCACAACTAGAGGCAGCCGTGGAGCGTTCCTACGTTGGTCCTAGACGCCTCGTCACAGCCTGAGAAACTAACTACACCTAAAGACAGAAACAGGAAAGCTATCTGCCCCGGAGCAGAACCCCAAAGATAATAGAAAGCCCCCAAACATGTAATGGCGGTTAGACAAGAGGAAATACTGACACAGAAAGAAAATAGTATGAGCAAACGCTGGGGCCCAAACTATCTAAATAGAAAAGGATAGGAAGGGTACTTACTGCAATCCCAGAAAACCCTGAAAAGCACCAACTCTACTAATTTCAAAATAACCTGAGATCACACGACCTCTACCACCTAAATTAGTTCTCTGGTGTAACAAAATCAAAACAGCAGCCACTGAAAAAACTGGAAAAAGCAAAAGAACAAAAACTCAGTGGCTGAACTAAACTGAGAGGGCAGAAGCCCCCAGAGGGGACCCAGAAGGCCCCCAAAGAAGTGCAGTACAAAATGCAAAAATATAGCAAAAACACAAAAGAAGACAAAGTCTTATCTGTTAGCAGGAGATGCAGACACGACACAGCAGGCTACAAGGGAAACTGGAATGAAGGATTCAGACCAGAACAATTGGTCACCGGCAACCCTGATGGGAAAATGACTCCCTTATATAAGACCAGTCAGTAACACCTGATTCCCAGTCCTCACAATCTTCACTAGCACCGCTTGTAACCACCAGAGGGAGCCTCTGCTCAGAACTCATCTCAAACCCATTCACAACACCTAACCCTAACTTTAGCCGCAACCCTAACCCTAACGGGAAAATGGAAATAAATACATTTTTTTAAATTTTATTATTTTTCCCTAACTAAGGGGTGATAAAGGGGGGTTTGATTTACTATTTATAGCGGGTTTTTATGATTGGCAGCTGTCACGCTAAAAGACGCTTTTTATTGCAAAATATAGTTTTTTGCTTCACCAATTTTGAGAGCTATAATTTTTGCATGTTTTGGCCCACAGAGTCATGTGAGGTCTTATTTTTGCGGTACGAGTTGATTTTTATTGGTACCATTTTTAAGCACGTGACATTTTTTGATCGCTTTTTATTTCGATTTTTGGGAGGTTAGAATGAACAAAAATCAGCAATTCATGAATTTCTTTTGGGGAGGCGTTTATACCATTCCGCGTGTGGTAAAATTGATAAAGCAGTTTTATTCTTCGGGTCAGTACGATTACGGCGATACCTCATTTATATCATTTTTTTATGTTTTGACGCTTTTATAGAATAAAAAACAATTTTATATAAAAAATTATTATTTTTGCATCGCTTTATTCTGCGAGCTATAACTTTTTATTTTTTCGCTGATGATGCTGTATGACGGCTCGTTTTTTGCGGGACAAGATGACGTTTTCAGCTGTACCATGTTTATTTATATCGGTCTTTTTGATCGTGTGTTATTCCACTTTTTGTTCGGCGGTATGATGATAAAGCATTGATTTTTTGCTTAGTTTTTTTTTTTTTTAAGGGGTTCACTAAAGGGGTTAACTAGTGGGACAGTTTTATGGGGGGGTTGTTACGGATGCGGCGATACCAAATATGTGTACTTTTATTGTTTTGGTTTTTTTATTTACAGGAAGAAATGAATTTATTGGGGAATATATATATTTTTTTTTATGATTTTTTTTTACCACTTTTTATTTTTATTTTTTTTACTTTTTTTTACTTTGTCCCAGGGTGGGACATCACAATATTTTATCAGATCACTGGTGTGACAGTGTGCACAGCACTCTGTCACACCAGCGATCGCACAGGCATAGTTGCAGGCTTCTCAGTGCCTGCTCTCAGCAGGCACTGAGGAAGCCACCTCCCTGCAGGACCCCGGCGCCATCTTGGATCCGGGGACCTGGAGGAGGACGGACCCTCGGAACAGCGCGACACATCGCGCTGCTTTTTAGGGTCTCAGGGGAGCGCGCAGGGAGCACCCTCCCTGCGCGATCCTCCCCTGTGCCCCCGGTATACCACGATCATGTTTGATCGCGGTGTGCCAGGGGTTAATGTGCCGGGAGCGGTCCGTGACCGCTCCTGACACATAGTGCTGGGTGTCAGCTGTGATAAACAGCTGACACCCGGCCGCGATCAGCTGCACTTCCCCCCGGGAGCGCAGCTGATCGCCCATGACCTACTATTCCGTCCATGGGAATTAGGTCCAGGGTCACATGGACGGAATAGTACGTCGGATGGAATAAAGGGGTTAAAATTGGGTGAGGAATAGCCAAATTTTGCAACAAAATTAGGTATTGGAAGACTGTTTCAAGTTAAAAATCATACACCATGGCAAGCAGGCCCAGATAATCTGCCCAACTGGGCATTTTCCCACTGGGCTGCGATGTTTCCCTTCATAGTGGCCACAGGCCGGTGATGCCCCCTGATCTGGTCGCCCGCCCGCTGATCCGGCCCAGTTTTACGGCCGCTGGCCCTTTAAATCTGCGGGCACGGCAGTTCTAGGAGGGTTGCGACTAGAACGGAGTTGAGTTTATGAGGTAATTATGTCACTGGAAGGGGCGGGGCCTAGAGTCATCTAGATCAGAGTTAATTTTTTGTGATCCCCATTTTAGCCACTCCGATCTACAGCTCTAGGCCCCGCCCCTTCCGGTGACATCATTACCTTAAAAATCAACTGCGTTCTAGTTTCTAACATCCCGGAAGAGGAGCTGCTGCTGCCAGAGAGATCTCTGTGCCTGCAGCTTTGTGCCTGTCTGCTGATGATCTGTGCTCCTCAGCTATGTGCCCCCTGTGATCTATGTGTCCCCCCTGTGGCCCCAACTATGTGCCCCCTTGTCATCTCTGTGGCTCCAGCTATGTGCCCTCCTATGATCTCTGTGGCCCCAGCTATGTGTCACAATATGGTCTCTGTGCCCTCTTGTGATCTCTGTGCCCCCTCAACTATATTCCCCCTGTGATCTGTGCCTACCAGCTATGTACAGTCATGGCCAAAAGTTTTGAGAATGACACAAATATTATATTTTCACATGATCTGCTGCCCTCTGGTTTTTATGTGTGTGTTTGACAGATGTTTTTATCACAGACAGAAATATAATTGCAAACATATGAGTAACAAAAGCTTATATTGACAGTTAGAATGAGTTAATGCAGCAAGTCAATATTTGCAGTGTTGACCCTTCTTCTTCAGGACCTCTGCAATTCTCCCTGGCATGCTCTCAATCAACTTCTGGACCAAATCTTGACTGATAGCAGTCCATTCTTGCACAATCAATGCTTTCATTTTGTCAGAATTTTTAGGTTTTTGTTTGTACACCCATCTCTTGATGATTGACCACAAGTTCTCAATGGGATTAAGATCTGGGGAGTTTCCAGGCCATGGACCCAAAATCTCTATGTTTTGTTCCCTGAGACATTTAGTTATCACCTTTGCTTTATGGCAAAGTGCTCCATCATGCTGGAAAAGGCATTGTTGATCGCCAAACTGCTCTTGGAGGGTTGGGAGAAGTTGCTCTTGGAGGACATTCTGGTACCATTCTTTATTCATGGCTGTGTTTTTAGGCAAGACTGTGAGAGAGCCGATTCCCTTGGCTGAGAAGCAACCCCACACATGAATGGTTTCAGGATGCTTAACAGTTGGCATGAGACAAGACTGGTGGTAGCGCTCACCTTGTCTTCTCCGAATGAGGCGTTTTCCTGATGTCCCAAACAATCGAAAAGGGGATTCATCAGAGAAAATAACTTTACCCCAGTCCTCAGCAGTCCACTGCCTGTATCTTTTGCAGAATATCAGTCTGTCCATGATGTTTTTTCTGGAGAGAAGTGGCTTCTTTGCTGTCCTCCTTGAGAACAGGACTTGCTCCAAGAGTCTCCGCCTCACAGTGCGTGCAGATGCACTCACACCTGCCTGCTGCCATTCCTGAGCAAGCTCTGCACTGCTGGTAGCCCGATCCCGCAGCTGAAACACTTTAAGAGACGGTCCTGGCGCTTGCAGGTCTTTCTTGGGCGCCCTGGAGCCTTTTTGGCAACAATGGAACCTCTCTCCTTGAAGTTCTTGATGATGCGATAGATTGTTGACTGAGGTGCAATCTTTCTAGCTGCGATACTCTTCCCTGTTAGGCCATTTTTGTGCATTGCAATGATGACTGCACGTGTTTCTTTAGAGATAACCATGGTTAACGGAAGAGAAACAATGATGCCAAGCACCAGCCTCCTTTTAAAGTGTCCAGTGGTGTCATTCTTACTTAATCATGACAGATTGATCTCCAGTGATCTCCAGCCATGTCCACATCAACACGCACACCTGTGTTAATGGAGCAATCACTGAAAAGAGGTTAACTGGTCCTTTTAAGGCAGGGCTGCAATGATGTTGAAATGTGTTTTGGGGGATAAAGTTCATTTTCAAGCCAAATATTGACTTTGCAAGTAATTGCTGTTAAGGTGATCACTCTTTATAACATTCTGGAGTACAGGTCCTTCTCAAAAAATTAGCATATAGTGCTAAATTTCATTATTTACCATAATGTAATGATTACAATTAAACTTTCATATATTTTAGATTCATTACACACCAACTGAAATTTGTCAGGTCTTTTATTGTTTTAATACTGATGATTTTGGCATACAACTCCTGATAACCCAAAAAACCTGTCTCAAAAAATTAACATATTTCAACCATCCAATAAAATAAAAGTGTTTTTTCAAAACAAACAAAAAAACCATCAAATAATAATGTTCAGTTATGCACTCAATACTTGGTCGGGAATCCTTTGGCAGAAATGACTGCTTCAATGCGGCGTGGCATGGAGGCAATCAGCCTGTGACACTGCTGAGGTGTTATGGAGGCCCAGGATGCTTTGATAGCGGCCTTAAGCTCATCCAGAGTGTTGGGTCTTGCGTCTCTCAACTTTCTCTTCACAATATCCCACAGATTCTCTATGGGGTTCAGGTCAGGAGAGTTGGTAGGCCAATTGAGCACAGTAATACCATGGTCAGTAAACCATTTACCAGTGGTTTTGGCACTGTGAGCAGGTGCCAGGTCGAGCTGAAAAATGAAATCTTCATCTCCATAAAGCATTTCAGCCGATGGAAGCATGAAGTGCTCCAAAATCTCCTGATAGCTAGCTGCATTGACCCTGCCCTTGATACACATGGCAACCACCCCACACCATCACTGACTGTGGGTACTTGACACTGGACTTCAGGCATTTTGGCGTTTCCTTCTCCCCAGTCTTCCTCCAGACTCTGGCACCTTGATTTCCGAATGACATGCAAAATTTGCTTTCATCAGAAAAAAGTACTTGGAACCACTTAGCAACAGTCCAGTGCTGCTTCTCTGTAGCCCAGGTCAGGCGCTTCTGCCGCTGTTTATGGTTCAAAAGTGGCTTTACCTGGGGAATGCGGCACCTGTAGCCCATTTCCTGCACACGCCTGTGTACGGTGGCTCTGGATGTTTCTACACCAGACTCAGTCCACTGCTTCCTCAGGTCCCCCAAGGTCTGGAATCGGTCCTTCTCCACAATCTTCCTCAGGGTCCGGTCACCTCTTCTCGTTGTACAGCGTTTTCTGACACATTGTTTCCTTCCAACAGACTTCCCATTGAGGTGCCTTGATACAGCACTCTGGGAACAGCCTATTTGTTGAGAAATTTCTTTCTGGGTCTTACCCTCTTGCTTGAGGGTGTCAATGATGGCCTTCTTGACATCAGTCAGGTCGCTAGTCTTACCCATGGTGGGGGTTTTGAGTAATGAACCAGGCAGGGAGTTTTTAAAAGCCTCAGGAATCTTTTGCATGTGTTTAGAGTTAATTAGTTGATTCAGAAGATTAGGGTATTAGGTCGTTTAGAGAACCTTTTCTTGATATGCTATTTTTTGAGACAGGTTTTTTTGGTTATCAGGAGTTGTATGCCAAAATCATCAGTATTAAAACAATAAAAGACCTGACAAATTTCAGTTGGTGTGTAATGAATCTAAAATATATGAAAGTTTAATTGTAATCATTACATTATGGTAAATAAGCACTATATGTTAATTTTTTGAGAAGGACCTGTATATGCAAATTGCCATTAGAAAAAGTGAAGCAGTAGACTTTGTAAAAATTAATATTTGTGTCATTCTCAAAACTTTTGGCCATGACTGTACACCCCCTGTGATCTCTGTGGCCCCAGCTATTTGACACCTGTGATCTCTGTGGCTCCAGCTATGTGCCCCCTGTGATCTCTGTGGCCCCAGCTATGTGCCCCCCTGTGATCTGTGCCCCATAGCTATATGTCCACTTGTGATCCCTGTAGCCCCCCAGCTATGTGCCCCCCATGATCTCTGCTCCCCATGTTATTTCTGTGCTCTCCAGCTATATGCCCCCTGTGATCTCTGTGGCCCCAGCTATGTGCCCCCTGTTATCTCTGCCCCATAACTATATGTCCCCCTGTGATCCCTGTGCCCCCCAGATGTGCCCCCTATGATCTCTGTTCCCTCTGTGATTTCTGTGACCTCCAGCTATACGCCACCCCTGTGATCTCTGTGGCCCCAGGTATGTGCCCCGCTGTGATCTCTGTGACCTCCAGCTATATGCCACCCCTGTGATCTCTGTGGCCCCAGCTATGTGCCCCCCCTGTGATCTCTGTGGCTCCAGCTATGTGTCCCCATGTGATCTCTGTGCCCCATAGCTGGTGGTACCGCGCAATAGGTTGGTAACAGCAGCAGTTTCCATATTGAGACACCCATCCCTTGGGTGTTCCAATATGGTGGTCGGTGAACTTTCTCCACTTGGAATTCTGGGATACGGTGACATCTGGACAGAATAGGAAATGAAAACATTACAAGATAGATAGATAAATAGATATTAATCACTCCGATAAGTTGTGAAAAAAGTGGCGGACTATTTATTAGCCCATGTGGCAACGTTTCAGATCCATAACATAACCTTTCTCTGCTGTGGAGCTGAAATGTTGCCACATGAGCTAATAAAAAGTCCACCCCTCCTCCGCTTGCTCAGGGCCCCGGCACTTGCGATACTTATCTCTTCTTGCTCCTCCGCTGCAGCGTCTTCTGACTGTGCTGGAAGATGCCGACATTGAGGGGTCCGGAACAGAGCAGCAGCCACAGGGAGAGATGAGGATTTTATTTTATTTATTTATTTTTTTTAAATATTTTGAGCAATTTATGGGGTCCATCATACACTTGAGCATTATATGGAGCATCATATGGAGCCCATTATATATGGAGCATCATATGGGGCCATTATATATGGAGCATCATATGGAGACTCGTATGGGGCCCATTACATATGGAGCATTATATGGGGCCCATTCTCTTTGCAGCAATATATAGGGCCCATCATATACTCTATGGAGCATTATATGAGGCCCATTCTGTTTGGAGTTTGGAGCAATATATGGGGCCCATCATATTCTGTATGGAGCATTATATGGGGCCCATTCTGTATGGAGCAATTTATGGGGCTCATTTTAACTACCGTATATACTCATGTATAAGCCAACCCGTGTATAAGCCGACCCCCCCTAATTTTGCCACAAAAAACTGGGAGACTTATTGACTCGCGTATAAACCTAGGGTGAAAAATGATTATGCCCCCATATGATGCTCCACAGATTATGCCCCCATATGCTGCACAGATTATGCCCAATATGCTCCACAGATTATGCCCCCATATGCTCCAGATTATGCCCCCATATGTTCCACAGATTATGCCCCCATATGCTCCAGATTATGCCCATATGTTCCACAGATTATGCCCCCATATGCTCCAGATTATGCCCATATGTTCCACAGATTATGCCCCCATATGCTCCAGATTATGCCCCATATGTTCCACAGTTTATGCCTCCATATGCTCCATATTATGCCCCCATATGCTCCAGATTATGCCCCCATATGCTGCACAATTATGCCCCATAGTATAGGCCTCATATGCTGCTGCAAAAAAAAAAATGACATACTCACCTCTCGTCGCTGGGGGCCAGGTGCCAGTGTCCTGAGCAGGCGGTGACAGCGGCGCGCTATGGGGGACATGTGCGGTGTCACCGCTGGCTCAGGACCCTGGCACCTGAGATATTTACCTGTCCTCTCTGCACCGCTGCGCTGCTCCCTCGGTCTGACTCCTCTGGCTGTGAATGATCTGGCAGGGGGCGGGGCGCGCACTAACGACGTCATCGCGCCCTCTGCCTGATCATTCACAGCCAGAGGAGTCAGACCGAGGGAGCAGCGCAGCGGTGGCACGGGGACAGGTAAATATAGCTATACTCACCCTCCGCAGCGCGTCCCTGCAGCCTCTCCTATTCTCCCGGCTCTCTCCGTAGCGCTTCAGTCCTGCAGCAGTCACGTGCTACCGCTCATTAAAGTCATGAATATGTGCATATTCATGACTTTAATGAGCGGTGCCATGTGACTGCTGCAGGAAGGAGCCGAAGATCGTGGGAGAAGCAGGGGGGCTGCAGAGACCCGGCCGGCGGACGGGTGAGTATGATCCGACACCCCCGCTTCCCCTCCCCCGCCGACCCCCGTATATGACCCGCGTATAAGCCGAGAGGGGGACTTTCAGCCCTAAAAAATGGGCTGAAAATCTCGGCTTATACATGGGTATATACGGTATATGGAGCAATATATGGGGCTCATTCAGTTTAGAGCAATACATGGGTCTCATTATACTGTATGGAGCATTATGTGGTACCCATAATACTGTATGGAGCATTAAATGGGGCTTATTATTCTGTATGGAGAAATATAAGGGGCTCATTATTCTGTATGGCACAATATATGCGGCTCATTATACTGTATGGAGCAACCTGCATATAAAGGGGGGAATGTGGTGGTTTGGCCCATCAAAATGTATGAACGTGAATTCTTCAGGCAATTGAGGGATGGGGATGCATATGTACCGGTCATGAATGGAATTATTACTAAGCAAATACTTGATGGCCTGTTTGTTCAACATCTGGTGGTACCCACCTTTTATCTTTTACCCAAAGTACATAAGGATCCTGTTGTTCTCCCAAGGCGTCCGATTGTTTCTGGCGTAGGTGGGCTGTGCGACCCTATATGTCGATTTATTGAACACTATTTACATCCATTGTTGGAAACTTTGCCCTCCTATGTCAGAGACTGTTATGATTTGGTAGCTGAGGAGTGCAGGTAAAAAAGGCAATACAGCAGAGCAGTTGGAATCTATGAGATTGCAGTACCCTGACTAACCACCACAACTAGAGGCAGCCGTGGAGCGTTCCTACATTGGTCCTAGACGCCTCGTCACAGCCTGAGAAACTAACTATACCTAAAGATAGAAAGAGGAAAGCTATCTGCCCCGGAGCAGATCCCCAAAGAACATAGAAAGCCCCCAAACATGTAATGGCGGTTAGACAAGAAGAAATACTGACACAGACAGAAAATAGTATGAGCAAACGTTGGGGCCCAAACTATCTAAATAGAAAAGGATAGGAAGGGCACTTACTGCAATCCCAAAAAACCCTGAAAAGCACCAACTCTACTAATTTCAAAAACACCTGAGATCACACGACCTCTACCACCTAAATTAGTTCTCTGGTGTAACAAAATCAAAACAGCAGCCACTGAAAAAACTGGAAAAAGCAAATGTACAAAACATCAGTGGCTGAACAAAACTGAGAGGGCAAAAGCCCCCGGAGGGGACCCTGAAGGCCCCCACAGAAGTGCAGGACAAAATAGAAAAATCAAGCACAAAAACAAAAAGAAGAAAATGTCTTATCTGTTAGCAGGAGATGCAGACACGACACAGCAGGCTACAAAGGAAACAGGAATCAAGGATTGAGACCAGAACAATTGATCACCGGCAACCCTGATCGGAAGGCGACTCCCTTATATAAGACCAGTCAGTAACACCTGATTCCCAATCCTCACAATCTTCACTGGACAGTCCAGTACCGCTTGTAACCACCAGAGGGAGCCTCTGCTCAGAACTCATCTCAAGTCCATTCACAACAGTACCCCCCCTTGAGGAGGGGTCACCGAACCCTCACTTGAGCAACCAGGTCGGTCAGGATGAGTTCTATGATACGCACGGATGAGTCTCCTAGCATAGATGTCTGAAGCAAACACCCAAGAATTGTCTTCCTGACCATAACCTCTCCACTTAACCAAATACTGGAGTTTCCGTCTAGAAAAACGAGAATTCAATATTTTCTCAACCACAAACTCCATATTGCCCTCAACCAGAACAGGGTCAGGAGGCAAAGCAGTAGGAACCACTGGCTCAACAAACCTCTTTAACAAGGACTTGTGGAACACGTTATGGATCTTAAATGTCCCTGGAAGAAGCAAACGAAAAGAAACAGGATTAAGAATCTCCATGATCTTATAAGGTCCAATGAACCTAGGCTTAAATTTAGGAGATGCCACTCTCATAGGAATATTTTTTGAGGACAACCAGACCAAGTCCCCACTTTAAACGAGGACCATCAGTCCTATGCCGGTTAGCAAACCGCTGGGCCCTCTCCTGAGAGAGGGACAACCTCTCCACTACCTGGTCCCAAATCTGTTGCATACGCTCCACAACAGAGTCAACACCTGGACAGGCAGAAGCCTCCGTCTGTCCTGAAGAAAATCGAGGGTGAAACCCAGAATTACAGAAAAATGGAGACATCAAAGTGGCAGAGCTAGCCCTATTATTAAGAGCAAACTCAGCCAAAGGCAAAAAAGAGACCCAGTCATCCTGATCAGCAGACACAAAGCATCTCAGATAAGTCTCCAATGTCTGGTTTGTTCTCTCAGTTTGACCATTGGTCTGAGGATGAAACGCCGAGGAGAAAGACAACTGAACACCAAGCTTAGAACAAAAGGTCCTCCAAAATCTGGAAACAAACTGGACTCCTCTGTCAGACACAATGTTCTCAGGAATGCCGTGTAAACAACCACGTGCTGAAGGAACAAAGGCACCAATTCAGAGGAGGAAGGCAACTTAGGTAATGGCACAAGATGTATCATCTTGGAAAACCTATCACAAATCACCCAGATGACGGTCATTCTCTGAGAAACAGGGAGGTCGGAAATGAAATCCATAGAGATATGGGTCCATGGTCTCTTGGGCACAGGCAATGGCATCAACAAACCACTAGAGCGAGAGCAAGGCTTGGAGCGAGAGCAAGTCCCGCAGGACTGCACAAATTCCCTGACATCACGAGACAAGGTAGGCCACCAAAAGGACCGACTAACCAAGTCTCTGGTACCAAAAATTCCGGGATGACCGGCCAACGCAGAACAATGAATCTCAGACATCACACTCTTTTTCCACTGGTCCGGGACAAACAATTTCCCAACAGGGCAGCGCTCGGGCCTATCCTCCTGACACCCCTCCAGAGCCAGTCTCAAATTGGGCGAGATGGCGGAAAGAACTACACCTTCTTTCAAAATAACAGAAGGATCAGATACCTCAGGAGAGTTCGCAAGGAAACTCCTCGAGAGGGCATCCGCCTTAACATTCTTAGTGCCAGGAAGAAAGGAAACCACAAAATTAAAACGTGTGAAAAACAAGCCCCACCTGGCCTGTCTAGGATTAAGTCGCTTGGCAGATTCCAGATAAACCAGATTCTTATGGTCCGTAAGGACCACCACCTGATGTTTGGCTCCCTCCAGCCAATGTCTCCACTCTTCAAAAGCCCACTTCATGGCCAATAACTCCCGATTACCAACGTCATAATTACGTTCAGTAGGAGAAAATTTTCGAGAGAAAAAGGCACAAGGGTTACTTTTAGAGGTCTCTGGATCTCTTTGGGACAAAACGGCACCTGCCCCAATTTCAGAGGCATCAACCTCCACCTGAAATGGCAGAGAAACATCAGGCTGCCGTAGAACAGGAGCAGAAGTGAATCTCTGCTTAAGTTCCTGAAATGCAGAGACTGCCTCAGGAGGCCAATTCACCACCTCAGAACCCTTTTTGGTCAAATCAGTTAATGGTTTAACAATAACCGAGAAATTACCAATAAATTTACGATAAAAATTGGCAAAACCCAAAAATCTTTGAAGAGCCTTTAATGAAGTAGGTTGGACCCAATCACAGATGGCCTGAACCTTGACCGGGTCCATTTCAATAACAGATGGGGACAAAATGAATCCCAAAAATGAGATCCTCTGTACGCCAAAAAGACACTTTGATCCCTTCACATACAGAGCATTCTCTCTCAAAATCTGGAATACAGTTCGAACATGTTTCACATGAGAGTCCCAGTCATTAGAAAAAAATCAAGATATCATCCAAATAAACAATCAGAAATTTATCCACAAAATCCCTGAAAATGTCATTCATGAAGGACTGGAAGACGGAAGGAGCATTAGTGAGCCCAAAGGGCATCACAAGGTACTCAAAATGCCCCTCAGGGGTGTTAAATGCCGTCTTCCATTCATCCCCGTGCTTAATGCGAATAAGGTTATATGCCCCCCTGAGGTCAAGCTTGGTAAACCAAGTAGCGTTTTTCACCCTGGAAAACAGGTCAGAAATCAAGGGTAACGGATATTGATATTTCACAGTAATATTGTTCAAAAGACGATAATCAATACACGGCCTTAATGAACCATCCTTTTTGGCCACAAAGAAAAAACCGGCACCTAAGGGTGAAGAGGATGGTCTGATATGACCCTTCTCCAATGACTCCTTGATATAAGACCGCATAGCATCATGTTCAGGTACAGACAAGTTAAAAAGGCGACCTTTAGGGAATTTACTACCAGGCACTAATTCAATAGCGCAGTCATAGCTCCTATGGGGAGGCAAGGATGCAGATTTACTTTCGCTAAACACATCAGAAAAATCAATCAAAAAGTCAGGAACATCCTGAGCCTGGGGGAGGCAGAAAAAACAGGAGTGTTGGTATTAACACATTGGCAGCCCCAACTGGTTACAGACACAGATTTCCAATCCAAAACAGGATTATGAGACTGTAACCAAGGGAAATCCAGCACGATAATGTCATGCAGATTATACAGAACCAAAAATTTGCAGCTCTCCTGATGATCAGGTTCAACCCTCATTATCACCTGAGTAGAGAACTGAGGTTTATTCTCAGCCAAAGGGGTAGAATCGATCCCCAGTAGGGGAATAGACTTCTGTAGGGGTATCAAGGGAAACCCGCAACGTTTAGCAAAATCAAAATCCATCAGGTTAATAGCTGCTCCCGAATCAACGAAAGCCTGAGCAGAAAATGAGGACAGAGAGCATATCAGAGTAACAGTTATAAAAACTTAGTCTGAACACTACCCAAGACAACTGAGCGTGCAAAACGTCTTCCCCGCTTAGGGCAGACTGAAATAGCATGAGAGACATCACCACAGTAGAAACATAACCCATTGCGCTTTCGAAACTCATGACGCTGTGCCCCAGACACCACTCTATCACACTGCATGGGTTCAGAAGCTGGTTCACAAGGCAACACTATTCCACGCATACTTCTACGCTCACGCAAATGTCTGTCAATTTGAATCGCTAATGACATAGAATCATTGAGACCAGAGGGGATAGGGAATCCCACCATAACATCCTTTACATTATCTGACAGACCCTTCCGAAAAAGGGCTGCCAAAGCGTCGTCATTCCATTTGGTCAGGACTGCCCACCTGCGGAATCTCTGACAGTATAACTCAGCGTCATCAAGCCCCTGATTTAATGCCAACAAGGCTTTTTCAGCTTGATCAGTGACATTAGGCTCATCGTACAATAAACCCAAGGCCTGAAAAAATGCATCAACATCACTCAAAACAGGATCCCCAGGTGTCAGGGAAAAAGCCCAATCCTGAGGATCGCCGCGCAGGAGAGAGATGACAATTTGAACCTGCTGCACTGCGTTCCCTGAGGACTTAGATTTTAAGGCAAAAAACAATTTACAATTATTTTTGAAATTCAGAAACTTGGCTCGATCCCCCAAAAACAAATCTGGCATGGGAATCCTAGGTTCCACAACAGGCAACCTAGCAAGATAGGTAGCAATACTCCGAACCTCAGTGGCAAGCTGATCCACACGGCCAGACAACTGTGCAAACTCCATTGAGAGAAAAAATCCTCCCCAGCACCCAGAGATACAGAGGGAAAAAAAAAAAAATGCAACAGACAGAAAAATATCTCTGACAACCTTTTTTTTTTTTTTTTTTTTTTCTTTCACAATATTTTTCCCTTCTGTGAGTACCATATAATTTTCAGTTTAGGCCGGTGATACTGTTATGATTTGGTAGCTGAGGAGTGCAGGTAAAAAAAGGCAATACACCAGAGCAGTTGGAATCTATGAGATTGCAGTACCCTGACTAACCACCACAACTAGAGGCAGCCGTGGAGCGTTCCTACGTTGGTCCTAGACGCCTCGTCACAGCCTGAGAAACTAACTATACCTAAAGATAGAAAGAGGAAAGCTATCTGCCCCGGAGCAGATCCCCAAAGAACATAGAAAGCCCCCAAACATGTAATGGCGGTTAGACAAGAAGAAATACTGACACAGACAGAAAATAGTATGAGCAAACATTGGGGCCCAAACTATCTAAATAGAAAAGGATAGGAAGGGCACTTACTGCAATCCCAAAAAACCCTGAAAAGCACCAACTCTACTAATTTCAAAAACACCTGAGATCACACGACCTCTACCACCTAAATTAGTTCTCTGGTGTAACAAAATCAAAACAGCAGCCACTGAAAAAACTGGAAAAAGCAAATGTACAAAACATCAGTGGCTGAACAAAACTGAGAGGGCAAAAGCCCCCGGAGGGGACCCTGAAGGCCCCCACAGAAGTGCAGGACAAAATGCAAAAATCAAGCACAAAAACAAAAAGAAGAAAATGTCTTATCTGTTAGCAGGAGATGCAGACACGACACAGCAGGCTACAAAGGAAACAGGAATCAAGGATTGAGACCAGAACAATTGATCACCGGCAACCCTGATGGGAAGGCGACTCCCTTATATAAGACCAGTCAGTAACACCTGATTCCCAATCCTCACAATCTTCACTGGACAGTCCAGTACCGCTTGTAACCACCAGAGGGAGCCTCTGCTCAGAACTCATCTCAAGTCCATTCACAACAAGAGACACCACGGACGTCCTGGGGAGATTGGAGGGCCTCACCCTTGAGCCGGACATGATTTTGGTCACGGCTGACGTAGAGTCGCTCTACACCTGCATTACACATGAGTCTGGACTCAGAGCTACGGAGTTTTACCTTAAAACCCGCAATTTGGATGTTTCATTACAGTCTTTGATTTTGGAGCTTTTGGAATTTGTTCTCTTTCATAATTTTTTTACTTTTAAGGATCGTTTTTTTCTACAGAAGCGGGGCACTGCCATGGGGGCGGCCTGTGCGCCATCTTACGCTAACCTCTTTCTTGGATTCTAGGAGAGGGGTTTGTTTGGGGATTGCGCCCGGGCCGACCTCCATGTGCAGTGCTGGTACCGCTATATTGATGACCTATTTATAATTTGGCAGGGTACGGAGGATGATCTTAGTACATTTATGTCTGAATTAAATAGGAATTCATTTAACATTAGACTTACTCATAAGTCTAGTAATCAAAAAATTGATTTTCTTGACATCTAGATTGAGGTTGCTGGTGACTCTGTGGTCCAGACGGATGTCTTTAGGAAAGACACATCTGTTAATGCACTATTACATGCATCGTCGGCTCACCCTCGCTCCACAGTACAGGCCGTGCCGATAGGTCAGTTCCTGACGATCAGACGTATCTGTTCCACTACGGAGCGTTTTGAGACTCAGGTTGCTGACCTTCGATCTCGGTTCTGGGCGCGGGGGTACGGCCGACGATGCATTGAATATGGTAATCAACGGGCCAAATCGTCAGACCGTGGCCTTCTGTTGTCTGGTAAAAGGGTGAGAGCTGTCATGTGTGCATTGCCACGAAGATCGTCGCGGTTGCACATTTTGACTTCTCACAGCTGAGCTGCTGTTTCTTTGTGTTTGGCAGCTAGGGAGTTAATTCTGTCTGTGCTCGGTGCTGGGACTGGGTGCAGTTTCTCCCGGCTGCAATTGATTATTTGTTGATTGGTTTCCTTTAAATTCCTGGTTGTCTGCTTGGGGAGTTGCCAGTGAAACCTTCATGCAGACCACAGATAGGAATGAATCTGTATAGACTTTAGTTGTGAGCTCCTTAGTTGTTCTAAGCTCAACTTGGTTAGAGTTTATTTCCCAGACCATTTATGTTCCTTTGGTGTTTGAGTGTGTATGCAAGCGAGTGTTATCCTGTCTGTCTTATATGTCTAATCTGTGTATTTAGCTAAGATCAGCCCATATCCCTTTGGTGGTAGTCAGGATCCTTCTTAGGACTGATTACAGGGTTCAGGGTCTGATAGGAGACAGGGTTAGGTTGGTGACTTGGACCTCTGAACCATTATCAGTACCTCCAAGGTGAGGGATTAGTTAGGACCCCAGTTTAGGGTCAGGTTAGATCCCGGTCCACCTCTTTCCTGTTTCAGCTCATCAAGTCCTCAAGATTAACCCTGAGTTCAGCAGATATCGTGTCAGGTAAATCTATTCTATACTTACATGCTGATGTTGCTATACTAGTTGTTGTATAGAGTGTTGTTCCTGTATTAATAGTTTACTGACATTGTATACATATCATTAGACAGCGTGACATTTTCACTGGCCCTAAAAATTATCTCCAGTTACCATGGATCCAGTAGCCCAGCTGGCTCTGCAGTTGCAGGGATTATCCATGGAGCTGGCGGACATTAAGTCCAAAGTTTTGTCTCCCCTGGAGCAAACCAGAGTTGAACCTAAGGTTGCTCTCCCGGACAGGTTCACTGGTGGGCGAGACAAATTTTTCACCTTCCGGGAGGCATGTAAATTGTATTTTCGGCTTCGGCCTCGATCATCAGGGAGTGAGGAGCAGAGAGTGGGAATTGTTATCTCACTTCTGCAAGGGGACCCTCAATCCTGGGCATTTTCCCTTCCTCCGGGATCCCCGGCTCTACTGTCTGTAGATCAATTTTTTACTGCCCTGGGATTGGTATATGATGACCCAGATCGGGTCTCTCTTGCTGAGACAAAATTACGTAAGATACAGCAGGGAGATCGTCCGGCAGAGGAATTTGCTTCTGAGTTTCGTAGATGGGCCACAGATACTCAGTGGAATGACCCAGCTCTTAGGAGCCAGTTTTGTCATGGGCTTTCTGATAAATTAAAAGACGTTTTGGCTCAGTATGAGTCTCCTCCTTCTCTGGAGGCTGCTATGGCCTTAGCTATCCGTATTGATAGACGGCTTCGGGAGAGGGGTGAGGTAACCCCACTCCCTGTTGTTTCTCCACCTACCACTAAAGTCCCTTATGTTGAGGTTCCCCTTGTCTGTTCGGATGAGCCTATGCAGTTGGGAGGGACATCATTTCGTAGGAGGGGATTGGCGGTACGCCGCAGGACTAGAAGATGTTTTTTCTGCGGGAAAGAGGGACATTTTGTTGGAGAATGTCCATCCCGTGCCTTGTTGAGCCAAAAGTCGCCGGAAAACTGTTAATCCCAGGTTGTGTGGTGGACGACAACCTGGGAGTATGTATTTCATCCGCCAGTTCTTCTCAGTTCCTTGTACCAGTGGAGGTGGTAGTTGGTACGAGAGTGGAGAGATTGTCTGTTCTTCTTGATAGTGGTTCCGGGGCTAATCTGGTTGACGCTCAGTTTGCTCAGGCTCAAGGTATGCATCTGAGTGTATTGGTCAAACCGATCCCTATATTCTCCATTGACGCCAGGCCTCTCGGCCAAGGTAGCTTTGTTCATGAGGTTCATAACATTGACCTTCGGGTAGGGGTAATACATAGGGAACAATTATCTTGTTATGTGTTGGAGGGTCTACCTACTCCCATTGTGTTGGGACTTCCTTGGTTGGTTAAACATAACCCTGTGATTAATTGGCAGTCCAGAGAAATAAGCCAATGGGGTGAGTTTTGCAAAAGCAACTGCATGAACACAGTCATCAGTGCGGTTGTGCCTAGTACATTGCCTCCTTTTTTGGAGGATTTTGGGGATGTTTTCTCTGAGGAGGGGTGTCAGGAGTTGCCTCCTCATCGCGTGTATGACTGCTCTATTAATCTCCTTCCTGATGCTAAGTTGCCTAAAGCTAGGTTGTATAATCTTTCTGGTCCTGAGAGGCAGGCTATGAAAGATTATATTTCTGAAAGTCTGGCCAAAGGGCATATTAGACCTTCATCTTCCCCAGTAGCCGCGGGGTTCTTCTTTGTGAAGAAGAAAGATGGAGGCCTACTGTCACGCTGTCTAATGATATGTATACAATGTCAGTAAACTATTAATACAGGAACAACACTCTATACAACAACTAGTATAGCAACATCAGCATGTAAGTATAGAATAGATTTACCTGACACGATATCTGCTGAACTCAGGGTTAATCTTGAGGACTTGATGAGCTGAAACAGGAAAGAGGTGGACCGGGATCTAACCTGACCCTAAACTGGGGTCCTAACTAATCCCTCACCTTGGAGGTACTGATAATGGTTCAGAGGTCCAAGTCTCCAACCTAACCCTGTCTCCTATCAGACCCTGAACCCTGTAATCAGTCCTAAGAAGGATCCTGACTACCACCAAAGGGATAAGGGCTGATCTTAGCTAAATACACAGATTAGACATATAAGACAGACAGGATAACACTCGCTTGCATACACACTCAAACACCAAAGGAACATAAATGGTCTGGGAAATAAACTCTAACCAAGTTGAGCTTAGAACAACTAAGGAGCTCACAACTAAAGTCTATACAGATTCATTCCTATCTGTGGTCTGCATGAAGGTTTTACTGGCAACTCCCCAAGCAGACAACAAGGAATTTAAAGGAAACCAATCAACAAATAATCAATTGCAGCCGGGAGAAACTGCACCCAGTCCCAGCACCGAGCACAGACAGAATTAACTCCCTAGCTGCCAAACACAAAGAAACAGCAGCTCAGCTGTGAGAAGTCAAAATGTGCAACCGCGACGATCTTCGTGGCAATGCACACATGACAGTACCCCCCCTTCTACGAGGGGCCTCCGGACCCTCAGGGCCAGGCCTGCCCGGGTGAGTTCTGTGGAAGGTCCGAACCAAACGATCTGCGTTAACATCAGACGCAGGGACCCACGTCCTCTCCTCTGGATCATACCCCTTCCAATGCACCAAGTACTGAAGGGACCGGCGATTCAGACGTGAGTCAATGATCTTTGATACTTGAAATACCAAGTTACCATTGACCAACACAGGAGGAGGAGGTAGAGTTGACGGTATGACTGGTGCCACATACCTTTTAAGTAATGACTTGTGGAACACATTATGAATTTTAAAACGTAGGAGGGAGGTCCAGACGAAATGCCACAGGATTAATTATGGAACTGATCCTGTACGGCCCGATGAATCTGGGACCCAGTTTCCAGGAGGGCACTTTAAGTTTTATATTCCTGGTAGACAACCATACCAGATCGTTCACATTCAGATCTGGACCAGAAACTCTCCTCCTATCAGCCATACGTTTGTAACGGTTCCCCATCGCACTCAGATTATTCAATACACCTCTCCACACAGAAGCAAGTGACGACGAGAAACGCTCCTCCTCAGGAACCCCAGAAGGGCCCCCCCCATTGAAAGTACAAAACTGGGGATGAAAACCATATGCCCCAAAAAACGGGGACTTACCAGTGGACTCGCTCCGCCTGTTGTTAAGAGCGAACTCTGCCAGAGGCAAGAAAGAAGACCAGTCCTCTTGGTTCTCTGAGACAAAACACCGGAGATATGTCTCTAAGCTCTGATTCAGACGCTCTGTCTGACCATTGGTCTGCGGATGAAAAGCCGAGGAAAATGACAATTGCATCCCCCGACGTAAACAAAATGCCCTCCAAAATTTGGACACAAACTGAGACCTCCTATCTGACACCACATCAGAAGGCAACCCATGAAGTCTAACGATCTCCCTAATGAACACCTGCGCCAGAGTTTTAGCATTAGGGAGTGCAGGAAGAGCAACGAAATGTGCCATCTTACTGAACCTGTCAACAACCACCAGTATGACAGTATTCCCTGACGACGGAGGAAGGTCCGTAATGAAGTCCATAGATAAATGAGTCCATGGACGCTCCGGAAGTTTCAAGGGTAAAAGGGTCCCAGAAGGACGGGTATGAGGGGTTTTAGAGCGAGCACACACCCCACATGACGCGACAAAAGTTATAACATCTTTATTAGCATTAGGCCACCAAAACCGGCGAGAAAGGAGATCTAAAGTAGCCTTACTCCCTGGATGTCCTGCTAGAGCAGAATTATGATGTGCCTCAATAACCTTTTGTCTCAACAGATTTGGGACAAACAGTCTCCCTGGAGGTCCTGCAGGGGCGTCCCCCTGAGCCTCTAACACCTCCTCCTCAAGCTCAGAAAATACAGCCGACACTACCACCCCCTCCTGAAGGATAGGACTCGGGTCATCCGTTTTCCCGGCCCTGGGAAACTGCGAGACAAGGCATCAGCCTTTACATTCTTAGACCCCGGGCGATAAGTGACGACAAAATTAAACCTGGTAAAAAACAACGACCATCGAGCTTGTCTGGAATTCAGACGCTTAGCGGATTCCAAATACAACAGGTTCTTGTGATCAGTAATAACGGTAACCGGGTGGACTGCCCCCTCCAAAAAGTGACGCCATTCTTCAAAAGCTAACTTAATGGCCAAAAGTTCCCTATTGCCGATATCATAATTCCTTTCGGAGGACGACAATTTCTTAGAAAAGAAAGCGCACGGATGCCATTTACCAGGGGACGGACCCTGGGACAATATAGCACCCACCCCTACGTCAGACGCATCCACCTCCACAATGAACGGCTGAGATGCATCTGGTTGGATGAGAACGGGTGCCGAAGCAAAACATTTCTTCAAAGAGGAAAAGGCTTGGCAAGCTTTGTCCGACCATTTAGAAAAATCCGTCCCTTTTCTTGTCATGTCAGTGAGAGGTTTGACGACAGATGAGAAATTACAAATAAATTTCCGGTAGTAGTTAGCAAACCCCAAAAAACGCTGCAGAGCCTTAAGATCCCTGGCTGATCCCATTCAAGCACTGCTCTCACCTTTTCAGGGTCCATACGAAAACCGGAGGCTGACACCAAAAAACCCAAAAACTGAAGTTCCTGTACGGCAAATACACACTTCTCCAGTTTGGCGTATAATTTATTGTCTCGCAAGATCTGCAACACCTGTCTCACATGCTCCTGATGAGACACAAGATCTGGCGAGTAAATTAAAATGTCGTCCAAATATACAACCACAAACAGCCCCACAAGGTGACGAAAAATGTCATTAACAAAATGTTGGAATACTGCTGGTGCAGTAGTCAGACCAAAAGGCATGACTAGGTTCTCATAATGTCCCTCCGGCGTGTTAAACGCCGTTTTCCACTCATCCCCCTCTTTTATCCTAATCAGATTATACGCCCCCCTGAGATCCAATTTAGAAAACCATTTGGCGCCAACAATTTGATTGAAGAGATCAGGAATAAGAGGGAGTGGATACGGATCTCGAACAGTAATCCGATTAAGTTCGCGGAAATCCAAGCAAGGGCGTAGGCCTCCATCTTTCTTCTTCACAAAGAAGAACCCCGCGGCTACTGGGGAAGATGAAGGTCTAATATGCCCTTTGGCCAGACTTTCAGAAATATAATCTTTCATAGCCTGCCTCTCAGGACCAGAAAGATTATACAACCTAGCTTTAGGCAACTTAGCATCAGGAAGGAGATTAATAGAGCAGTCATACACGCGATGAGGAGGCAACTCCTGACACCCCTCCTCAGAGAAAACATCCCCAAAATCCTCCAAAAAAGGAGGCAATGTACTAGGCACGACCGCACTGATGACTGTGTTCATGCAGTTGCTTTTGCAAAACTCACCCCATTGGCTTATTTCTCTGGACTGCCAATTAATCACAGGGTTATGTTTAACCAACCAAGGAAGTCCCAACACAATGGGAGTAGGTAGACCCTCCAACACATAACAAGATAATTGTTCCCTATGTATTGCCCCTACCCGAAGGTCAATGTTATGAACCTCATGAACAAAGCTACCTTGGCCGAGAGGCCTGGCGTCAATGGAGAATATAGGGATCGGTTTGACCAATACACTCAGATGCATACCTTGAGCCTGAGCAAACTGAGCGTCAACCAGATTAGCCCCGGAACCACTATCAAGAAGAACAGACAATCTCTCCACTCTCGTACCAACTACCACCTCCACTGGTACAAGGAACTGAGAAGAACTGGCGGATGAAATACATACTCCCAGGTTGTCGTCCACCACACAACCTGGGATTAACAGTTTTCCGGCGACTTTTGGCTCAACAAGGCACGGGATGGACATTCTCCAACAAAATGTCCCTCTTTCCCGCAGAAAAAACATCTTCTAGTCCTGCGGCGTACCGCCAATCCCCTCCTACGAAATGATGTCCCTCCCAACTGCATAGGCTCATCCGAACAGACAAGGGGAACCTCAACATAAGGGACTTTAGTGGTAGGTGGAGAAACAACAGGGAGTGGGGTTACCTCACCCCTCTCCGAAGCCGTCTATCAGTACGGATAGCTAAGGCCATAGCAGCCTCCAGAGAAGGAGGAGACTCATACTGAGCCAACACGTCTTTTAATTTGTCAGAAAGCCATGACAAAACTGGCTCCTAAGAGCTGGGTCATTCCACTGAGTATCTGTGGCCCATCTACGAAACTCAGAAGCAAATTCCTCTGCCGGACGATCTCCCTGCTGTATCTTACGTAATTTTGTCTCAGCAAGAGAGACCCGATCTGGGTCATCATATACCAATCCCAGGGCAGTAAAAAATTGATCTACAGACAGTAGAGCCGGGGATCCCGGAGAAAGGGAAAATGCCCAGGATTGAGGGTCCCCTTGCAGAAGTGAGATAACAATTCCCACTCTCTGCTCCTCACTCCCTGATGATCGAGGCCGAAGCCCAAAATACAATTTACATGCCTCCCGGAAGGTGAAAAATTTGTCTCGCCCACCAGTGAACCTGTCCGGGAGAGCAACCTTAGGTTCAACTCTGGTTTGCTCCAGGGGAGACAAAACTTTGGACTTAATGTCCGTCAGCTCCATGGATAATCCCTGCAACTGCAGAGCCAGCTGGGCTACTGGATCCATGGTAACTGGAGATAATTTTTATGGCCAGTGAAAATGTCACGCTGTCTAATGATATGTATACAATGTTAGTAAACTATTAATACAGGAACAACACTCTATACAACAACTAGTATAGCAACATCAGCATGTAAGTATAGAATAGATTTACCTGACACGATATCTGCTGAACTCAGGGTTAATCTTGAGGACTTGATGAGCTGAAACAGGAAAGAGGTGGACCGGGATCTAACCTGACCCTAAACTGGGGTCCTAACTAATCCCTCACCTTGGAGGTACTGATAATGGTTCAGAGGTCCAAGTCTCCAACCTAACCCTGTCTCCTATCAGACCCTGAACCCTGTAATCAGTCCTAAGAAGGATCCTGACTACCACCAAAGGGATAAGGGCTGATCTTAGCTAAATACACAGATTAGACATATAAGACAGACAGGATAACACTCGCTTGCATACACACTCAAACACCAAAGGAACATAAATGGTCTGGGAAATAAACTCTAACCAAGTTGAGCTTAGAACAACTAAGGAGCTCACAACTAAAGTCTATACAGATTCATTCCTATCTGTGGTCTGCATGAAGGTTTCTCTGGCAACTCCCCAAGCAGACAACAAGGAATTTAAAGGAAACCAATCAACAAATAATCAATTGCAGCCGGGAGAAACTGCACCCAGTCCCAGCACCGAGCACAGACAGAATTAACTCCCTAGCTGCCAAACACAAAGAAACAGCAGCTCAGCTGTGAGAAGTCAAAATGTGCAACCGCGACGATCTTCGTGGCAATGCACACATGACACCTACGCCCTTGCTTGGATTTCCGCGAACTTAATCGGATTACTGTTCGAGATCCGTATCCACTCCCTCTTATTCCTGATCTCTTCAACCAAATTGTTGGCGCCAAATGGTTTTCTAAATTGGATCTCAGGGGGGCGTATAATCTGATTAGGATAAAAGAGGGGGATGAGTGGAAAACGGCGTTTAACACGCCGGAGGGACATTATGAGAACCTAGTCATGCCTTTTGGTCTGACTACTGCACCAGCAGTATTCCAACATTTTGTTAATGACATTTTTCGTCACCTTGTGGGGCTGTTTGTGGTTGTATATTTGGACGACATTTTAATTTACTCGCCAGATCTTGTGTCTCATCAGGAGCATGTGAGACAGGTGTTGCAGATCTTGCGAGACAATAAATTATACGCCAAACTGTAGAAGTGTGTATTTGCCGTACAGGAACTTCAGTTTTTGGGTTTTTTGGTGTCAGCCTCCAGTTTCCGTATGGACCCTGAAAAGGTGAGAGCAGTGCTTGAATGGGATCAGCCAGGGGATCTTAAGGCTCTGCAGCGTTTTTTGGGGTTTGCTAACTACTACCGGAAATTTATTTGTAATTTCTCATCTGTCGTCAAACCTCTCACTGACATGACAAGAAAAGGGACGGATTTTTCTAAATGGTCGGACAAAGCTTGCCAAGCCTTTTCCTCTTTGAAGAAATGTTTTGCTTCGGCACCCGTTCTCATCCAACCAGATGCATCTCAGCCGTTCATTGTGGAGGTGGATGCGTCTGACGTAGGGGTGGGTGCTATATTGTCCCAGGGTCCGTCCCCTGGTAAATGGCATCCGTGCGCTTTCTTTTCTAAGAAATTGTCGTCCGCCGAAAGGAATTATGATATCGGCAATAGGGAACTTTTGGCCATTAAGTTAGCTTTTGAAGAATGGCGTCACTTTTTGGAGGGGGCAGTCCACCTGGTTACCGTTATTACTGATCACAAGAACCTGTTGTATTTGGAATCCGCTAAGCGTCTGAATTCCAGACAAGCTCGGTGGTCGTTGTTTTTTACCAGGTTTAATTTTGTCGTCACTTATCGCCCGGGGTCTAAGAATGTAAAGGCTGATGCCTTGTCTCGCAGTTTCCCAGGGGCCGGGAAAACGGATGACCCGAGTCCTATCCTTCAGGAGGGGGTGTAGTGTCGGCTGTATTTTCTGAGCTTGAGGAGGAGGTGTTAGAGGCTCAGGGGGACGCCCCTGGAGACTGTTTGTCCCAAATCTGTTGAGACAAAAGGTTATTGAGGCACATCATAATTCTGCTCTAGCAGGACATCCAGGGAGTAAGGCTACTTTAGATCTCCTTTCTCGCCGGTTTTGGTGGCCTAATGCTAATAAAGATGTTATAACTTTTGTCGCGTCATGTGGGGTGTGTGCTCGCTCTAAAACCCCTCATACCCGTCCTTCTGGGACCCTTTTACCCTTGAAACTTCCGGAGCGTCCATGGACTCATTTATCTATGGACTTCATTACGGACCTTCCTCCGTCGTCAGGGAATACTGTCATACTGGTGGTTGTTGACAGGTTCAGTAAGATGGCACATTTCGTTGCTCTTCCTGCACTCCCTAATGCTAAAACTCTGGCGCAGGTGTTCATTAGGGAGATCGTTAGACTTCATGGGTTGCCTTCTGATGTGGTGTCAGATAGGGGGTCTCAGTTTGTGTCCAAATTTTGGAGGGCATTTTGTTTACGTCGGGGGATGTAATTGTCATTTTCCTCGGCTTTTCATCCGCAGACCAATGGTCAGACAGAGCGTCTGAATCAGAGCTTAGAGACATATCTCCGGTGTTTTGTCTCAGAGAACCAAGAGGACTGGTCTTCTTTCTTGCCTCTGGCAGAGTTCGCTCTTAACAACAGGCGGAGCGAGTCCACTGGTAAGTCCCCGTTTTTTGGGGCATATGGTTTTCATCCCCAGTTTTGTACTTTCAATGGGGGGGCCCTTCTGGGGTTCCTGAGGAGGAGCGTTTCTCGTCGTCACTTGCTTCTGTGTGGAGAGGTGTATTGAATAATCTGAGTGCGATGGGGAACCGTTACAAACGTATGGCTGATAGGAGGAGAGTTTCTGGTCCAGATCTGAATGTGAACGATCTGGTATGGTTGTCTACCAGGAATATAAAACTTAAAGTGCCCTCCTGGAAACTGGGTCCCAGATTCATCGGGCCGTACAGGATCAGTTCCATAATTAATCCTGTGGCATTTCGTCTGGACCTCCCTCCTACGTTTAAAATTCATAATGTGTTCCACAAGTCATTACTTAAAAGGTATGTGGCACCAGTCATACCGTCACCTCTACCTCCTCCTCCTGTGTTGGTCAATGGTAACTTGGAATTTCAAGTATCAAAGATCATTGACTCACGTCTGAATCGCCGGTCCCTTCAGTACTTGGTGCATTGGAAGGGGTATGGTCCAGAGGAGAGGACGTGGGTCCCTGCGTCTGATGTTAACGCAGATCGTTTGGTTCGGACCTTCCACAGAACTCACCCGGGCAGGCCTGGCCCTGAAGGTCCGGAGGCCCCTCGTAGAAGGGGGGGTACTGTCATGTGTGCATTGCCACGAAGATCGTCGCGGTTGCACATTTTGACTTCTCACAGCTGAGCTGCTGTTTCTTTGTGTTTGGCAGCTAGGGAGTTAATTCTGTCTGTGCTCGGTGCTGGGACTGGGTGCAGTTTCTCCCGGCTGCAATTGATTATTTGTTGATTGGTTTCCTTTAAATTCCTTGTTGTCTGCTTGGGGAGTTGCCAGTGAAACCTTCATGCAGACCACAGATAGGAATGAATCTGTATAGACTTTAGTTGTGAGCTCCTTAGTTGTTCTAAGCTCAACTTGGTTAGAGTTTATTTCCCAGACCATTTATGTTCCTTTGGTGTTTGAGTGTGTATGCAAGCGAGTGTTATCCTGTCTGTCTTATATGTCTAAACTGTGTATTTAGCTAAGATCAGCCCATATCCCTTTGGTGGTAGTCAGGATCTTTCTTAGGACTGATTACAGGGTTCAGGGTCTGATAGGAGACAGGGTTAGGTTGGTGACTTGGACCTCTGAACCATTATCAGTACCTCCAAGGTGAGGGATTAGTTAGGACCCCAGTTTAGGGTCAGGTTAGATCCCGGTCCACCTCTTTCCTGTTTCAGCTCATCAAGTCCTCAAGATTAACCCTGAGTTCAGCAGATATCGTGTCAGGTAAATCTATTCTATACTTACATGCTGATGTTGCTATACTAGTTGTTGTATAGAGTGTTGTTCCTGTATTAATAGTTTACTGACATTGTATACATATCATTAGACAGCGTGACAAGAGCAGATGATAGCTTAAACCCTTAAGGGCCCGTCTCACACAACGATCTCACTAGCGAGATCGCTGCTGAGTCACTAGTTTTGTGACGCAGCAGCGAGCTCACCAGCGATATCGCTGTGTGTGACATTCAGGCGACGATCAGCCCCCCTGCCGGGTATCGCTGATCGTCGCTGAAATGTCAGGACATTTTTTTGATCGCTGGTCTCCCGCTGACAGGCACGCATCGCTGCGTGTGACAGGCGGGAGACCAGCGATCCGCTGGTAACCAAGGAACACAGCGGGTTTCCAGGCGCGGGGCTGTGCCTAGAAACCCGCTGTGTACCTTGGATACCAGCTCCCTTAAGCGGGGAGCTGGTAACCAAGGTACACAGCGGGTTTCCAGGCACCGCGCAGCGCCTGGAAACCCGATGTGTACCTTGGTTACCAGCTCCCTGCATCAGGGCGCTGGTATCCAAGGTACACTGCGGGTAACTAAGCGATGTTACCCGCAGTGTCGCTTGTGCTGAGCGCTGCCTGAGCTGCCTGTTTGGCAGCTCAGCAGCGATAATGTAGCGATACACCAGCGATCCTGATCATTGTCAGGATCGCTGGTGTATCGCTATGTGAGACCCAGTCTTTAATGTCCACTGACGTGCACAGTCTGTCATGGCAAGGTGTCAGTTTTGGCACCTTGACGGACTCTGCACGTCATGCCTATGAACTACCACTGCGTGTAAACACGCAGTGGTAGTTCAGTGCCGACAGCTGTCACAGACAGCTGACAGGCACAGCAAGCGGTGCGGGGACCTTTGCAGTCGGTCCCCGCACCCACAGCGCTGTGATTGGTCAGTCAATGTGACTGACGAAACACAGCAGCGATCAGGCAGATGAGGCTGAAATTTCAGCCTCTTCTGCCCGATCAGTGCAGGAGCTCAGCGCTGCAGTGGCCGAGCTTCCTGCACTGACAGCCGGGAGCGGCGCCCCCGCCGCCCCTGGCTGTTAACCCCCTGACTGCTGCGATCGAGCGCGATCGCAGGCTCAGTGGGAGAGGCAGAGGGTCGGGAGCTCCCTCTGCCTCAGATCGGCGCCCCGCAATGTATTTGCAGGGCCCGATCTCTGCCTTGATGACCCGGGGGTTGTCATGACAACCTCCGGGTCATCTAGCTACGGAAAGCCGCTGTGACCATGGTCACAGCAGCTTTCACTATAGGTACAATGCATTGGTGGAGCATTGCAATGCATTGTAACTGCAATCAAAAGTAAAAAAGTGAAAGTCCCATAAAGGGACAAGGTAAAAAAAAAGCATTTTTTAAAAAAAATATTAAAAAATAATTTAAAAAAATTCCCCTAAAATATACACATTTTTATGTAATAAAAAAAACAAAAAAATGCACATGTATGGTATCGCCGCATCCGTAAAAATCCCATCTATAAAAGCGTAACCCTAGTTAACCCCTTCAGTGAAACCGTAAAAAAAACAACACAAAAAAAGTAGTAAATTATACTTTTTCCAAGCGGTATCATCATACCGCTTGGAAAAAAGGCAATAACACGCGATCAAAAAGTGGGATATAAATAATCATGGTACTGCTGAAAACGTCATCTTGTCCCGCAAAACACAAGCCGCTATACAGCATCATCAGCGAAAAAATAAAAAAAGTTATAGCTCGCGGAATAAACTCTTGCAAAAATAATTATTTTTCTATAAAATTTTTTATTGCGTAAAAAACGCCAAAACATAAAAAATATATAAATGAGGTATCGCTGTAATCGTGACCCGAAGAACAAAGCTGCTTTATCAATTTTACCACACGCGGAACGGAGGGGAAAAAAAAAACAATTCCTGAATTGCTGGTTTTTGTTCATTCTGCTTCCACAAAAATCGGAATAGGAAGCGATCAAAAAACGTTATGTGCCCGAATATGGTACAAATAAAAACGTCAGCTCGTCCCGCAAAAAATAAGCCTGCACATGACTCTGTCGGACGAAATATGGAAAAATTATAGCTCTCAAAATACGGCGATGCAAAAATTTCTTACAAAAAATTCTTCCAAAAAAAAGCATCTTTTAGTGTGTGACAGAAGCTAAACATGAAAAAAGGGTATAAATCTGGTATCGCTGTAATCGCACCGAGCCGAAAAATAAAGTCGCCTAATCACTAATACCGCACGAGGAACGGTGTAAAAAATAAAACCAATTCTTCACCTTTTGTGGATTTGTTCATTCTGCCTCCCAAAGATCACAGTAAGGCGATCACAGTGGTTTACCCCCACATATGGGGTATCAGCGTACTCAGGACAAATTGCACATCAACTTTTGGCGGGCCTATTTCTCCTGTTACCCTTATAAAAATAAAAATTTGGGGGCATAAAGGTCATTTTTGTGGAAAAAAATGATTTTTTTATTTTCACGGCTCTACGTTATAAACTTCTGTGAAGCCCTTGGGGGTTCAAAGTGCTGACCACATATCTAGATAAGTTCCTTGGGGGGTCTAGTTTGCAAAATGGGGTCACTTGTGGGGGGTTTCTACTGTTTAGGCACATCAGGGGCTCTCCAAGCGCGACATGACACCTGCAGACCATTCCATCAAAGTCTGCATTCAAAAACGGTGCTCCTTCCCTTCCGAGCTCTGCCATGCGTCAAAATAGTGGTTCCCCCCACATATAGGATATCAGCGTACTCAGGACATATTGCCGATCAACTTTTGGGGTCCTATTTCTCCTGTTACCCTTATAAAAATAAAAATTTGGGGGCAAAAAGATTATTTTTGTGGAAAAAAATATGATTTTTTTATTTTCACGGCTCTACGTTATAAACTTCTGTGAAGCACTTGGGGGTTCAAAGTGCTCACCACACATCTAGATAAGTTCCTTGGGGGGGTCTAGTTTCCAAAATGGGGTCATTTGTGGGGGGTTTCTACTGTCTAGGCACATCAGGGGCTCTCCAAATGTGACATGACACCCGCAGACCATTCCATCAAAGTCTGCATTTGATAACGGCGCTCCTTCCCTTCCAAGCTCTGCCATTCGTCAAAATAGTGGTTTACCCCCACATATGGGGTATCAGCGTACTGAGGACAAATTGCACAATAACTTTTGGGATCCTGTTACCCTTTGAAAAATAAAAATTGGGGGTGAAAAGATCATTTTTGTGGAAAAGATATGATTTTTTAATTTTACGGCTCTACGTTATAACCTTCTGTGAAGCCCTTGGGGGTTCAAAGCTCTCACCACACATCTAGATAAGTTCCTTGGGGGTCTGGTTTCCAAAATGGGGTCACTTGTGGGGGATTTCCACTGTTTAGGCACACAGGGACTCTCCAAATGCGACATGGCGTCCAATCTCAATTCCAGCCAAAAAAGTCAAATGGCGCTGCTTCCCTTCCGAGCTCTGCCATGCGCCCAAATAGTGGTTTACCCCCCAATATGGGGTATCAGCGTACTCAGGATAAATTGCACAATAACTTTTGTGATCCTTTTAAAAATAAAAATTGGGGTGAAAAGATAATTTTTGTGGAAAAAATATGATTTTTACATTTTACGGCTCTACGTTATAACCTTCTGTGAAGCCCTTGGGGGTTCAAAGTGCTCACCACAGATCTAGATAAGTTCCTTTGGGGGTCTAGTTTCCAAAATGGGGTCACTTATGGGGGGTTTCCACTGTTTAGGTACATCAAGGCCTCTCCAAACGCGACATGGTGTCTGCTCTCGATTCCAGTCAATTTGACATTCAAAATCTCAAATGATGCTCCTTCCCTTCTGAGCACTGCCGTGCGCCTAAAGATTGGTTTTCCCCCACACATGGGGTATCAGTGTACTCAGGAGAAATTGTACAACAAATATTGTGGTTCATTTTCTCCTGATACCCTTGACAAAATTTAAAAAATTGTGTCGAAAGAAAAATTTTGGGAAAAAAAGTTAAATGTTAATTTTTTCCTTCCACATTGCTTCAATTCTTGTGAAGTACCTAAAGGGTTAATAAACTTCTTGAATGTGGATTTGAACACCTTGAGGGGTGCAGTTTTTAGAATGGTGTCACTTTTGGGTATTTTCTGTCATATTGACCCCTCAAATTCACTTCAAATGTGGTGTGGTCCCTAAAAAAAATGGTTTTGTAAATTTTGTTGGAAAAATGAGAAATTGCTGGTCAACTTTTAACAGTTATAACTTCCTAACAAAAAAAAAAATTGGTTCAAAATTGTGCTGATGTAAAGTAGACATGTAGGAAATGTTATTTATTAACTATTTTTGTGACATATCTCTCTGATTTAATGGCATAAAAATTAAAAGTTTGAAAATTGCAAAATTTTCAAAATTTGCCATATTTCCGTTTTTTTCATACATAAACGCAAGTTATATCGAAGAAATTTTACCACTATCATGAAGTACAATATGTCACGAGAAAACAATCTCAGAATCGCCAAGATCCGTTGAAGCGTTCCAGAGTTATAAGCACATAAAGAGATAGTGGTCAGAAATGTAAAAATTGGCCTGGTCATTAACCTACAAAATGGCTTAGTCGTTAAGGGGTTAAACACCAGGTTTATCTCGACTCATAACAATAGGTGGGGTTTCATCAGAAAGATTTTGAACAAACACTGGCCTATATTAAAAACGGATTCAGTAATAGGCCGCACGCTCCCAAATCGACCTCTTATGACTGCAAGAAGGAGCAATAACTTTAAAGACTTGTTAGTCTAAGTCAATATGTTTCTCGCCCATCGTTTCCCTTCTACACGGGCAGGCCACGTGTAGGATGTTACCCGTGTGGTTCCTGCCTGGCTTGTAGGAATATTGAGAGATCCTTCTCTTTTATTTCAGCAGACGGGAATCAGACATTCAAAATTCGTGAGTATATTTCCTGCTCTAGTGATTTTGTCATATACTATGGCACATGTCCCTGTGGCATGATATATGTTGGACTCACTTCCCGAGAGTTGCGGATACGGGTAAGGGAACATGTGAGAGATATTAGGGCGGCCGCCACTAATGATGACCTTACCTCCATGAGGACTATTCCACGCCACTTTAAATTGAAACATGCATGTGACCCCGATTCACTCAAGATACGGGGTATTGACCGTATCCATGGGGGAATCAGGGGTGGGGACTTGAAACGCAGATTGTCTCAATTAGAGTGCAAATGGATTGTGAGACTTGGTACTATGACCCCAGGCGGTCTGAACAAAAAATTAGGTTTCTCTTCCTTTTTATAAATTGAGGACACCTTTCAGCCTTGAATCTGTTCATATGGAGTTTTATGTTTTTATTTTTGAATTTTAATTGTGTGTGTTTTTGATTATTGCAGTATTGCAGCACTCGCTTATTCTCCTAAGCATCGAGCCGCTATAGATGGACACCTCATCACATTATAGGCTTCTATCACCTAAAAGCACTTTATCGGGTGACGCCGTATGTGCCACAGACGGAATTTGCATATTTTCAGCTTGGGCAGACTCCTATAAGAACCAAGCCACCATGGATTGACATTTCATTGATTCTATTTTCCAATTTATTCCATCATGTGTGGACTTATTTGTTCCGTCTGGATTGGGCATGTGCTTATATATTGTCGGGGGTTTTTGAAAATGTATTATGATATCTAATTATGATTGATGTTATTTATTATGCCTGTATTACGGGTGTTTCTCTCCCCTTCCGATAGTTGTGGTGTTACATCTCCATTTATGAACCGATGCAGTATCATTGTAATTTTAGATCGCTGTATCATATATTCATACTGCACCTAACGGTAATTGGGATGTTCCTTATTCACCATCATGCCTATCTGACTAATACCTGACTGTGCACGCACTGCCGGTGCGTCCTTCCCACCTTCGTCATAGAAGGCGTCGCTTTAGAACGATGCGTTCCATTAACGTCACATGAGCGTTTGCTCTTGGAACGCACCGTGTCTGCGACGCCGGAAGTGACGTTAGAGTGGCGGATGTCCCGCCTGTGTGCGCCGTGAACGAGGTCTAATTGCTGGAGGGCACTCATACGATGCGGCGTGTATTTAAACACATGTGCTATGGCTTTTTACATCGCCCCCCGAAGAAGCGAGGTGCGAAACGCGCGTCGGGGTCTTTGGTGCGTCGCAGACACTGTCACTGCTTGGTAAGGATGCCTCAGCCATGACTTTTTGTATATATCTATTAGGGATATTTAAACCCACACGATTGTGATATGGCTCAATGATGTTACTACTGAGAATACTTGGCATCAGCCATTGTACAGATATATCTGTGTTATTTGCATTGGCAATATTCAGCAATTGGGCTTTTGTACTTGAAAATTATGGTGCATGCTGTAGGCTGACCTTAGGATACCTTTTTCCATTCTCTGTCTGTGCCCACTTTCACGGTTACATCACCTTCTGCCTGCTACTGTTTTTCAATTTTTGTATTATTATATTAACATCTTTGTTATGAGGTTTAACATGTGTTGTTGATATTGTCTGATATATATAAAAATAAAATTGTATTTTCTATTCATCTACAACATATGTTATTTTTCTCATTCCTTTATTTTATAATTCTGGGGAGATGTAAGCCCTCAGCGGTTTCTTTGATGTGTTTCAATATATGGGGCATGTTATTCTGTATGAAGCGCTATGTGGTGCCCACAATACTGTGTAGAAGACTATGTGGTGCCCATGATATTGTATGGTGCAATATTTGGGGCTTATTATTCTGTATGGAGCAATATATGGGGCTCATTATTCTGTATGGAGCAATATATGGGGCTCATTATACTATATATGGAGCACTATATGGTACCCAAAATACTGTGTGGAGCAATATATGGGGCTTATTATACTGTATGGAGCAATATATGGGGCATGTTCTGTATGGAGCACTATGTTGTACCCATAATACTGTATGGAGCAATATATGGGGTTCATTATACTGTATGGAGCACTAACTTCCGGTACCTTCCCTTCTGCTTTCAAGCATGCCAAAATCACGCCTATCTTAAAAAGCCAACCCTCGACCCAACCGCTATGTCCAGCTATCGCCCAATATCGCTGCTCCAATTCGCTTCCAAACTCCTGGAGCTGCATGTCCACGCTGAGCTTTCCTACCACCTCTCTTCTAACTTGCTCTTTGACACTCTACAATCTGGTTTCTTGCCCCCACCACTCCACTGAGACAGCCCTGACCAAAATTACTAATGACCTACTTACAGCCAAAGCGAACGGTCAATAATCTATACTCCTGCTTCTTGACCTGTCCTCTGCTTTTGACACAGTTGACCACTACCTTCTACTACAGATTCTTTCCTCCTTTGGCGTCAAGGACTTTGCCCTATCCTGGATCTCCTCATACCTTTCCAACCGCACATTAAGCGTCTCCCACTCCCACACTACCTCCTCGTCCCACCCTCTCTCTGTTGGAGTCCCCCAAGTCTCTGTTCTAGGACCCCTACTCTTCTCAATCTATACACTTGGCCTGGGCAACTCCTAAAGTCCAACGGATTCCAGTACCACCTTTATGCTGATGACACTCAGATCTACCTCTCTGGCCCAGACGTCACCTCTCTGTGCAGATCCGATGTCTGTCAGCCATATCCTCCTTCTTCTCCTCCAGCTTCCTCAAACTCAATGTGGACAAATCTGAACTCATAATCTTTCCCCATCCCACAGATCTTTCTTACCTGACCTAGCTATCACAATTAATGACATCACGCTTTCCCCCGTACCAGAAGTCCGCTGCCTCAGAGTAACCCTTGACTCTGCCCTGTCCTTCAAACCACACATTCAAGCTCTTTCTACCTCCTGTCGCCTTCAGCTCAAAAATATTTCAAGAATCCATCCTTTCCTCAACCCTCAATCTACTAAAATGATTGTGCACGCCCTCATCATCTCCTGCCTCGACTACTGCAACACCCTTTTCTCTGGCCTCCCTGCTAACACCCTCGCACCTCTCCAGTCCATCCTTAACTCTGTTGCCCGACTAATTCACCTCTCCTCGCTACTCCTCCGCTTCTCCCCTCTGCAAATCTCTTCACTGGCTCCCATTCCCTCAGCGTATCCAGTTCAAATTACTAATACTGACCTACAAGGCCATCTATAACCTGTCTCCTCCATATATCTCTGAACTAATCTCCCGATATCTTCCCTCACGTAATCTCTGATCCTCCCAAGACCTCCTTCTCTCCTCCACACTTATTCGCTCCTCACCCAACCGCCTCCAAGACTTCTCCCGAATATCCCCCATCCTCTGGAATTCTTTGCCCCAACACGTCCAACTATCAAACACATTCAGATCCTTCAGACGGAACCTAAAACCCACCTCTTCAGGAAAGCTTACAGCCTGCAATGACCCTGCTACCTCTTCACCACTACCGGAGATATCGCCTCAACCAACATCGGAACTGCTGCAACCCCCCAACCTACTGTCTCCTGCCCCACAATCCTGTAGAATGTTAGCCCGAAAGGGCAGGGTCTACTCCCCTCTGTATCAGTCTGTCATTGTTAGTTTGTTTACTGTAAGTGATACCTGTAATCTGTATGTAACCCCTTCTCATGTACAGCACCATGGAATCAATGGTGCTATAGAAATAAATAATAATAATAATATATGGGGCTCATTGTACGGTATGGAGCAATATATGGGGCTCATTATACTGTATGGAGCAATATATGGGGCTCATTCTGTATGGAGCAATATATGGGGCTCATTATTCTGTATGGAGTGCTATGTGGTGCTCATAATACTGTATGGAGAACTATGCTGTCTGATTTATGACCTATTGTAGAATGTACAATAGTTTTCACTCATGTAATGTAAGAAGTGAAATCTTTGGCATTGTATACCTATATTTCTCTGCTGTATCTGTGCATTATGAATTGTGGTATGTGTAAAAGGGGCCAACTGAGATTTTCAGCCGGAGCCCACAAAAACCTGGAGCCGGCCCTGAATGCACTGCACAGTACCACTTCTCCTGTCCTGTTGTCGAAAAGGCGACATTGGACTTTGGGAGGGTCAATATTGGTTTAGTATTTTCAATATTACTATGGCCAAATAAAAATAAAATATTGGAAAAGCTGTTTAAATGTATTGTCCCATGTAATTCCCTCTCCTCTGGATAGGGGATAACTTTCCAATTGCTGGAGATCCGACTGCTGGGACCCCTACGATCCTTAAAATTGGAGCACTGTAGAGCACCATGTAAATGTAGCTGTTGTCGATCATATGCACTGTGGCGCCATTCACATAAGGCTCTTCAAATATCTCCTTTTTAGGAGAGTGAGGGGCACGAAAAAGTAAAGTAAAATTCACTGATGAGGAGCAATTCTGTCAGCTGCCAGACTCTGATCATCACAGTTAATCGGAGCCGAATGATGCCCCGATGCCTGAGGAACATGACAAGCCGGCGGCGGAGAAACCCTGTCTGGACGTGGGAGTCCGGAAGTGCAAGAGCCTGAAGACCTGGAGTTGAGCAGTCTCGGGTTGGAGGAAGCTGTCCCAGAGGAGCCTGACCCGGAGGAGCTTGACTCGGAGGAGGCTGATCCAGGAGAACCCGTACTGACCCACCCTGATCCGAAGGCGGCAGCTGCTGGGACAGAGACTGAAGGTCGTGGAGCATCCGCAACAGTGATGGCAGAGCAGCGGGACAATCAGAGTCAGGCACTGAGTGGACCCTGGCCCCAGAGCGCAGGCCTGTCTTCGCAGACGTCCCATCCCTTGGCTTCTCGCCCCGATACCTGGAAGGGGAGGGCCCCTTTCCATCTCCTGGGCAGGCCGCATGGATAGCGGCGGTGGTGGAGGTGAAAAAGAGAAGGGAGCAAGAGATATGGGAGGAGCTGCGTTGCCCGGGAGGAGGCACGATGACCGGCTGGCAGACCAGTGGCCTGCTGGTTTACACCAATCCGTCCTGTGGGTACGGTTTCATACAGGAGTCCCACACCTGTGATAAGGTGTATGTGAACGAGGGCTCCATCAAATTCCAGCGGCCCTTGCGGGAAGGTGACTGAGTCACATTCATAAAGGAGAGAGGTCCTCGGGGTTTCTACGCAGTGGCGATCGCCTTATTGACCCCGGAGGACGACCAAGAACTATATGAGCGTCAGGAGCGGGCACAGGCTTCATCATGCCTGATGCCCGTGGAATGACCGAACTCCGCCTCTCTCTGGTGTTCAGCGCTGGAGCCCGTGGGACTGCAAGCAGTGTTGGAGTTACTGCTGGCCACAGGAGCATGAGCACGGAACCCCGTGTCAGATGGACGGGTCCGAAGGGAGAGTGGGGAGTCAGATGTCAGTGGATCTTCCTCCGGAACCCCTTATGGTAATATTCAGGGGCATGCAGCGGCACGGAGTGCCAGCCGCAGGGACAACGACTAAGGTCGACCCCTTTTAGGAAAAATAAAGTTGTGCATGTTGCACGTAATGGTAAGCCCTGAATACAGAGCGTGCATAGCTGAAGAGTTGAAAAGTTTATATGTTTTCCCCCCTCTGAGTTTAGTTGCGCACGTTTGCGCATCCCCTGCTGGATTGCGGGACTGAGACTCCTTTATAAAAAATGGACAGTGTGTGGCTGCTCTAAGAACTGTGTTATATTGACCTTGTACTGACTTTTGCCTAACCTGAATTTTAATCCCTAGGGGGTTAAAAGCAGCACACTGTTTTAAAGAGACCGTGGTCCGTGAATAGGAGGGAGGGGGAAAACCTGAGCAGGAAGACCCGATGAATGAGCCTGGGTCAGTACCAGATGGACTGTCAATGCACCTGGACTGTCGGAGCTGTGGAGAGTTGGCCATGTGGGCCATGATGTTTGTGTGGACACTTGGGGACCGGGAAGTAGACTGGCCAACGGGCCTGGTGTGTCCTGTAGTCAACCGGTGGTGTGTCTGAATCCCGGAAGCAAAGGGACTGGGGTCGTGTGGACCCATAGTGCTGACTGGACAACCCAAGGATCATGCCAGTTATTAAGTACTGTGCCATGCATTGATGGGCAAAATGTGTATTGTTGGCTAAAGGGCCATGTTATTAAAGAGAAACTGACTCTTACGTAGAATATAATATTTTTGCGGATAGGCCTATTTTAAGAGAATGTTTTTACATGATCCTGTATTCATGTTTTAAATGATGATGTATTCTATCGGTACCGTATGGTCGGACATGACCATGGTTTTAGGAGGGAGGTGTGTAGGGGGTGTGCAGGGGGTTAATTTGTGCCCTGCATCCTGTGCATACCTTCTTAATAAAATCAAGTACGTTTTGTATATAAAGTGTCATGTAATGTGATATTGTTTTACCATGTATTAATGTGTCAAGCAGTGTACTTATGTTCATGCATTGTGTAAGTACCTTTATGAGTTATGGATAGAGATGGGAATATATAGTAATTGAGTAAGGTTCAGTGTTAGTAAGGGTAATATAGGACTTAGAGCATTGGTGGGCATGGTAAATTAGGAGATTAGATTAAGTTAAAATAAGAAGTAGTTAAGCCAATAGGGGATAGCTAGTGGGGGGAGCTAGACAAGGGGGAGGAGAGTGTGTTCCTGAGGTAGTTGGTTGTGAGTAGGATGGAGAACTGTTAGGTTGTTGAAAGAAACCGTGTTATGACAGAAGCTCATCGGTCCAGGCCCTACTGGTGGAAAGACATTCGAGCACGAGTGTATCAGAGCAGCATGAGGGAGACAGCGGCTAGGCTTAATGGAAAGTCTCAGGACGTCCAAGACCTACGGTCTGGAAAGGATTGGCAGCGGCATCATTTAGTTTCGCCCATGAAGGGGAAAATGGATGGGGAACACCAGGAAAAAGCTAGTCCAGCTACTCGGGGAGCTGCAGTACCAAAGGATACGGTACGGGAACACGTGGTGCCAGGAAGGACCAGTGACAGTTCAGGGAAAGGAATGTCCATAACGTGTGAAGATTGCTGTCCGGTGTCTGTAACTAAACTGGACGAGCTAAGTAAAGTTGTTTTGTTAAAGATGAACTTGGACTCTGAAAGTCATTGTGTGTTGCTGAAGGAGACCGGGACTCTACAGCCTGAGGAAGACTCTAAGGGTGGGTTCACATTTCGTTGCTGGCAATGCGCTGATGGCATCCGTCACATAGCGGCACTAACGCTATGTAACGGATGCGTTAATGCCGCCATTGCCCGCAATAGCAGTAGCGCATCCTAACGCATGCCGAAATCGGTATGCGTTAGTGATGTGCCGTTATTCTGTGATGGACCCTCGGACGCGGTCTGCAGCGTTCGGGGGTCAGTCACTGCTAGCTCAGATAGAGACGCTGCGCTAGCGTGATCGCATAACGCAATCAAAAAATGACAGCAGCGTTAATGCAGTCTGTCAACGCTATGCGTTGAACGGACTGCATTAACGCTATGTGAACCTAGCCTTACCCACAAGTGAGTGAGTGTACTACAAACACAGCACACACCAGAATGGACATTGTGTTCATGTAGCGGGGTGCCAAGGCGTGCCGGAACAGCCCCTCGCCATGGCTATCACTTTGGCCTCTGTTACAACTGGTAGTACAAAGGCTCTGGAAAAGTGAAATTGTTCTTGCCCCCTAAAAGAAATTCAGCAAATTCTGTGCTCCCAAATCTAAATGCCCTCTCCTTCTGAGCACCAGTGTGTGCCTAAACTACACTTAAGCCCGGGTCTCACATAGCGATACACCAGCGATCCCGACAACGATCAGGATCGCTGGTGTGTCGCTACATGATCGCTGCTGAGCTGCCAAACAGGCAGCTCAGGCAGCGATCAGCACAGCGACACTGCGGGTAACATCGCTTAGTTACCCGCAGTGTACGTTGGATACCAGCGCCCTGATGCAGGGAGCTGGTAACCAAGGTACACGTCGGGTTTCCAAGCGCTGCGCGGTGCCTGGAAACCCGCTGTGTACCTTGGTTACCAGCGGATCGCTGGTCTCCCGCCTGTCACATGCAGCGATGCGTGCCTGCCAGCGGGAGACCAGCGATCAAACAAATGTCCAGGACATTCAGCGACGATCAGCGATACCCAGCAGGGGCGCTGATCGTCGCTGAATGTCACACACAGCGATATCGCTGGGGATATCGCTGCTACGTCACAAAACTAGTGACTCAGCAGCGATCTCGCTAGCGAGATCGCTGTGTGAGATGGGGGCTTTAGCGTTCACATGTTTGGCATTTCTGCAGCGATGAAATTCTGCCTAATTTACAGATGTATGTCTCCAGAAGCACGAGCTGAACATAATGTACTTAGCACTACAATGGCAGATTTGCAATTTTCAATAACCACTTTAACCCCGGAGGTATTTTTGTTTTTGTGTTTTCATTTTTTGCTCCCCTTCTTCGCAGAGCCATAACTTCTTTACTTTTCTGTCAATATGGCCATGTGAGGGCTTGTTTTTTTGTGGGACAAGTTGTACTTTTGAACAACACCATTGGTTTTACCATGTCATGTACTAGAAAACGGGAAAAAAATTCCAAGTGCGTGAAATTGCAAAAAAGTGCAATCCCAATTTTGTTTTTTGTTTGGCTTTTTTACTAAGTTCTCTAAATGCTAAAACGGACCTGGTATTATGATTTTCCAGGTCATTACGAGTTCATAGACACCAAACATGTCTAGGTTCTTTTTTATCTAAGTGGTAAAAAAAATTCCAAACTTTGCTAAAAAAAAATACTGCGCCATTTTCTGATACCTATGTCATACCCATGTCAGTGTCTCCATTTTTCATGTTCACGGGTTGGATGAGGGCTTATTTTTTGCTTGCTGAGCTGATGTTTTTAATGATATCATTAGGGTGCAGATATGATCTTTTGATTGCCCGTTATTGCATTTTAATGCAATGTCGAGGCGACCAAAAAAAGTAATTCTGGCATTTTGACTTTTTTTCTCGCTACGCCATTTAGCGATCAGGTTAATCCTTTTTTTATTGATAGATCGGGCGACTCTGAACGTGGCGATACCAAATATGTGTAGGTTTGATTTTTTTTATTGTTTTATTTTGAATGGGGCGGATGGGGCGAAAGGGGGGCGATTTGAACTTTTAGGCTTTTTTACATTTTTCAAAACATTTTTTTTTTTTGGCATGCTTCAATAGTTTTCATGGAAGACTAGAAGCTGGCATAGCCCGATCGGCTCAGCTACATATAGGCGATGATCACATTGCCTATATGTAGCTGAATTACCCACATGCTATGAGCGCCGACCACTGGGCAGGGCTCACAGCAAGCCAGCACTGACAACCATAGAGGTCTCCAGGAGACCTCCGGTTGTCATGCCAACCCACCGGTGACTCGTGATCACATGACGGAGGTCACCGGTGGGCGGATTTCTGGCGCGATTACCAGGAGTGCATGTTAAATGTGCATGATTCCAACAGCGGGTGTTCCGGGCACTTGTCAGCTGTTCAAAACAGGGAAAGATGTGGGCTCACCGCCGGAGCCAACATCAAAGGGAGGAAGTCCGACATCAGCGTAAATGTATGCCCGATGTCGGAAAGGGGTTAAGCAATTTCTACTGCTGCTTTTTTCTGGAAAATACCCATGGAGAAAAAATAGTCACTACACCTGTAGATAAATTCCCAAAGGGGTGTAATTTCCAAAATGGGTTCACTTGAGGGGGGGGATTATGCTCTTCTAGCACTTAGGGGCTCTGTATATGGAGAATACCATTAAAGAGAAAAAACCCATAAAATATTTTTAATTAAGGTCATAAAAAACACACCATCTTATCATGGTGAGTGGAGTGGTCCAGGTCAGATTTAAATTGTGAAGAACAATAGAGATAATTAATAAAGAATTGTATAAAAATTCTTAGGGAGACAGAAACTGTACCTCCGTTCCCTGTCCTGACAGCGGAGGTTGGCACCCTAGGGGATTAGTTATGGAGATCCCAATTTAAGTCCCTATTTCCCTATTTTTTTCCTATTTTCTATCATATAGGTCCCCCAAAATCACCTTCAAATGTGATGTGGTGCCTGAAAAAAAAGGTTTCGTAAATTTTGTTGAAAAAAGGAGAAATTAATGATCCACCTCTAACTGTTCTAAATCCCTAACAAAAAAAATATTTTTCAAAAGTAATAAAGATGTAAAGTAGACATGGTAAATATTATTTATTAACTATTTTGTGTGACATAACGTTCTGGTTTAAAGAGTATTAGAATAAAAAATTTGAAAATTGCCAAATTTTCAACATTTTTGACAAATTCCCAATATTTTCAGGAATAAGCGCAAGTCATAGCTAACAAATTTTACTACTATCATGAAGTACAATATGTAAAGAGAAAGCATTCTCAGAATCAGTGTGATCCTGTGATGCATTCCAGAGTTATTACCACATAAATTAACAGTGATCAGAATTGTAAGATTAGTCCTGGTCACGAAGGTTAAAACAGGCTTTGATGTAAAGGGGTTAAAAGTTACAAAATATTCTATTTCTAATTGCCTTAAGGCAAACAAATTACTTTTCTTCTTATAAATTTGGAAAATAAAAGTTAACTTTAAATCCACATTTGATTCGAGCTGAAGTAGGGTGGCTCAGGGGTTAGCATTGTTTATTTTTTGAGTTAGAATCCTGGATTCAAACCCCAATGTCTGTTGAAGTTTGTATTTTTCCCATTGTTTTTGTGTAGGTATTGTGGTTCTTAAACTGGAACCAAGTCTTTTATTTGTAAGGCTAGAATACATGTCGTATTTGCAGAGCCCCTGATGTGCCTAAACAGTGGAAACCTCCCCCAATAAGTGACCTCATTTTGGAAACTACACCACTCAAGGATTTTATCTAGATGTGTGATGAGAGAAGGCGCTCACCATTGTGGTGCTAACCTCAGATGCGTCACAGAAGTTTATAATGTTGAGCCGTGAAAATTAAAAATAAATAAATATCACATTTTTCTTTAAAAAATGTTGCTTTAGCCCCAATTTTTTTTTATCTTCACAATGGTAACAGAAGGAAATGGACAGTATGATTTGTTGTGCAATTTCTAATGAGTATGCAGATACCACATGTGCTGGAAAACTGCTGTTTGGGCTCATGGATTGGGCTGGAGGGAAGGGATGCCATTTTGAGTGGAAAACTATAGGTGGTCATGTCACATTTGAAAAGCCACAAAAACAGCAGAAACCCCCACAAGTGGCCCCATTTTAGAAACACCTCTCGCGGAATTCATATAGGGGAGTAGTGAGTGCTTTTAACTGTCAGGCGACTCAGAATTGCATAACTTTGGACTAAGTAAATGTTTTTCCACTAAAATGTTGCTTTGGCCCCAAGTTTGTATTTTTCAAATGGGGTAATAGGTGAAAACAAATAGTACAACTTGCTAAACATGTTTTCCTGTGTACACCAATACCCCATAAGTGGTCAAAAACTTGCTTTTGAGGTACAGTGCAAAGCTCAGTGACATATTAAAATGCAGATTTTGCTACTCCGGGCTTAGAAGGGAGGGAGCATTTGAATTGGGAGGATAGAATTTGCTGGGTTTTATTTTATTTTTTTGGGAGGAAGTAGGGGGGGCAAAGCGTTTTTCCAGAACCTTTGTGCTGCCAAGAACAAGGAAGCCCCCTTTCCATTGACTGATGATGGACCTGAGTGGGGACTTGCTTTTCCAGTGGATTGAGGTTAAGCTTTTATTGGAAATATTTTGGATCACATTTATTCTGCGTTCTAGCTGATCACTTACATAAGAGTTTCCATCTAAATCTCCAAATTACATGATTCAGATGAAACCCATGAGGATCAATTCATTATATTGAGGCAGCAGAGTTTCCCGTGGTCTCCAGCTGACCTCTATTCAGCGGTGTTCTTTAAGAAATGCACAAAACTGTGGCCCGACCGCTCTTTAATTCAAACTTAAAAGGACAAACAGGGCTGGCTCATAGGCCAGATGGCGTCCACAGAGTCTCCATCTTCCTCATTATAGGAAATATTGTGACGGTGTTACGTCTGAATCACGGATTTCAGAGCTGTACACGGAAACCCCAATGTAAGCATTCAGCATAGAGCGCCGATAAATATACGCCAGGCCTTACTACGATCTTTGGGAGGCATAATGAACACATCAACAGCAGGTGAAGCATTGGTTTTATTTATTGTTTTACACCTTTCCTTGTGCGGTATAAATGATAAGATGACTTTATTCTTCTGGTTGGTGCGATTACAGAGATACCAGATTTATATTGGTTTTTATGTTAGGCTGCTGTAACACACTAAGAAGCACTTTTTTTTTGCAAAAACAAGTTTTTGCATCACCATGTTTTGAGAGCTATAACTTTTCTATATTTCTGCAGACACAGTTATGTGAGGGCTTGTTATTTATGGACAATTGATGTTTTTATTGATATCACTTTTTGGGCGTATAACATTTTTAGAACACTTTCTATTCCAATTTTTGGGAGGCAAAATGATCAAAAACTAGCAATTCAGGATTTTTTTTTCTTTATGCCATTCATCGTTTCAAAAAAGTGATGACAGCTTTATTTTTTGGGTTAGTTACAGTAATAAAACATTTATATAATTTTTTATGTTTTGCAGTTTTTACACAATATAAACAATTTTATAGATAAAAAAAGAACTGTTTTTGCATTGCTGTATTCCGAGAACTATAGTTTTTTTTATTTCTTTGCTGATAGAGCTGTATGGCGGCTTGTTTTTTTGTGGGACAAGATGACAATTTCAAGGATACCATTTTTATTTGGATTCAACTTTTGATCGAGATTTATTCAACTTTTTCTTTTGCGGCATTACAGTGTTCACTAAACGGGTTAACTATTGTGGCAGTTTCATAGAGCAGATTAGACATGGCAATATCAAATATGCATACTTTTTTTGTTTAATTTTGTTATTACATGTATTTATGGGTATAATTTTTCAGTTTATTTTTCTTTAATTATTTTGTGATTTTTTTAAAAAATACTTTAACTGTGTTGTTTTTTTTGTTTTTTTTTTAACTTTTTTACTTAGTCCCTCAGTGGGACTAACTTTTATTTATAATGCATTGCATCAGCATTGCAATGCATTATACCTGCCAATATTACACTGACTGAAAACTCTTAGATCATGCTCCTAGCATGTTGGCAGACCCGGAGGTAGTCATGACGAGAATAGGGCCCTCGCGATGATGTTGAGGGAGTGCCGATAGGAGGGAGACTCGTTTCTTTCCCTGCCTCCTAAATGTTGCAATACATTTTGATTGTGGCATTTAGAGGGTTAAATAGCCAGTGGCAGTGGGGCACCGCTCCTGGGTGTGGCTGCAGGGGCTCGGCTATCACGTATGTGCCGCACACTTACCTATAGGTACATCAAATGTCGTGAAGGGGTTAACCAGCTTCTATGAAGCCAAGCCATAGTCTGGGCTTCATGGGAGCACCCTGATGTCACTGATGGGTTTCTTCAGAATTCCTTCTCATTGTTACTGTTAAAGACAGGTCCCAGTTGCATAATACAGCTGGCACCTGCACTGTATGGAGCAGGTTTAACACTTGAGCTCCCACCATACAACAGCCCCCCGAGGAAGCAACTTAGCGAAATGCGCGTTGGGGCTCTCCTGCCCGCTGCTAAGTAAGTTTGGATGCCTTATCATGCATATCTCTGACCAACTATTTATGCTGGCTATTGTTTTTACACACCACTGAGGCATATATGGCCATATGGGAGGAATATTTTGCCTGTAATAATGATAGCAGTATCTGCATACTCCCAGATAGTTGGTTTACCTACTAGGATTACGGACTGATGCCTGTGTGTGCTAATATACATATACACTTTAGCCTGAGATTATGATAATAGCAGCATTTTACATGTACAGTTTTTTGTGATATACATTTATATATGGCCAGATTGGATGAACTCCATGTAACATTTAATCTATGGTAATGGGTAGCACTTGCATATACCCTGCTGATTGATATACTCACCTAGCCCATTGATTAATGCTTATATACAACTGTATGCCATAGTTCTTTCCAATTATTACCGCAGCACATATATGTGCATTTTTTATTATATATATATATATATATATATATATATATATATATATATATATACTGATTTGATTTATAGGCTTTTGCCTGGTCCTAAGATATATTTATATGCACACTCTCATGTATAACTGTATTTCATGATTTTTGTATGCTACTATAGGGTTTTGGCTTCTTTTATGCATGTCCAATTTTTGCACCACTTCAGGGTACTGTGGTAATTTATCAACACTGTCCATCGATGTGATCATGCAATTTTGCTGTTTAAATTATAAATTGTTCATTTGAGCATTTCTAATAATTTTTTTCTCCTTTTTCTTATGCACTCTTGTAGGTTTTTTTTACCAATGGGATATTAAAAAATATTATTGTATATGTATATATATATAATTTTTGGTATTATTTTGTGCACTGTGCACTATATTTATTTTTATTTTTGATGGACAGCTTTTGAATAAATATATCACAGTATCCTGATATATATTTGTTCTAATTTCATTTGTAGCATTCTGTGTTATATGACTTTGGACATTCATTCTTACTTAATAGCGGTATCTAGGTTTTTTTGCCTTCTCTCTTGTCATTGATATTTTGTATCATGTTAGTGTATTTTTTTTAAAACCTTTTTGTGATTCATTAATAAAAATTGCATTTGTATTTTTCTATATTTGGCTCTGTTTTCCATATATTTTTTTTGGGTATCCTGATTGTCCATATATGGATGAGCATTTATAATTTGGCCTCTTTTTGGTTAACTGTATGGAGCAGGTTTAACACTTGAGCTCCCACCATACAACAGCACCGAACCAAAGGTATACAGGTGCATTCTATGATGGGAAAAGGTGAATAAGTATCTCTAATTGATCTATAGCCATTTTTTGTACATATAGATACTTAATGTATAGTCTGCATAATTTTATGGAAAATTTATCTTTATAGAATTTCTAGGACTAAAGACAAAACAAGTCCGTTTTCTTTCAGAAACAGGGCTCCACTCACGAATACCAGACAGGGTTTTGTCTGGTATTGTGGCTCAGCTCAATTGAATGGGGTAAATTAGCAATGTCGCACACAACCATTGGGTACATATGGCACGGTTTTCAGAGTGAGCTATTTTTTTACTCTTTATCTTTAAGTACTTTTACATAATTATATAAGATGGGAAAAAAACAGTACATTCAAGTTCAATATTATTATAGCTACTTTATCACTAGATTATTTGTAACCCTTAATGCCATTTATATTGAGAAAAACATCCAGCCCTTTTTAAATACTGTTATAGTATCTGCCATACATAAGCATTCCATGGTCTGACAGCTCTAACTGTAAAGAAAGAACTCTTTCCTATTTAGCTGCCGGAAACACCTTTCACCCATAATGAGTGCCCCCTGGTCCTTAGTATGGACTGTGGAAGGAATAAGTCATGTGCCAGTCCTTTGTGTTGACGCCACACTTATTTATATACATATAAATGAGATCTCCTCTGAGGGTCTTTTTTCTAAGCTAAACAAGCCCAACTTTTCCAACCTTTCAATACAGTATATGAGAGGCCTTGCATCCCTTGTTTATTTCTGAATATCTTTTTTAAATGTGGAGCCCAAAACTTGTGGCTTCACAAGTGATATATATTGGAGAGGGGTAACAATATCCTGGGATCACAGGATTTTATCTTTTTGTTTTATATACATCCTAAAATCTTTTTTTACTTTTGCTGTTCAGCTTACTTGTAACCAGAATACCCAAGCAGGGTCGTACTGGAGAACGGGAGGATTCTCCGGTGGGCCCAGGCACTGACATCTGCTGGCATATTGGCCAGCAGCTGCCTAGGGCCCCCACTGCTCCAGGGGCCCCCAGCCAGTGACGTATCGCTAATAGCAGCACACCCAGCTGCTATGGGGTCCCTGAGTCAAGTGGGCCCTCCCGGTGCCAGCGGAGCAGCAGCTGGAGACAGGATCCTGTTCCCGCTGCTAAAGAGAAATGAATATTCACGCTTCCCCATGTCCCCATGGGCGTGGAGAGGAGTGAATACCATTTCTCTTTAATAGCGGGCAGCATTAGCTGCAGGCTGAGGCTATCACTGCCCGCCGGTGATGCTGAATTGGGGCCCCAAAGGTGGGCCCATAAAGGGCAGCGAACCCTGATTGCGATCCTTGAAGCTTGGGACCGGAGTGGAGCTGCAGGGATCCGATGCTGTCTTCCTTCCTGCCCGGCACTTCCTGTCTAACACAGCGCGGCTGGCTGACGTCATCATTCAACATGGTTGTTTCAGAGAGGAAGCTGCCGGGATGTGCTGCAGCTGCGCGAGTGGTAACAGAGTGTGTGCCTGCCTGCGTGTGTGTATGTGGTGCGGTGCAGTGCTGTGTGTGTGTGTGTGTGTGAGAGAGAGAGTGGTGCGGTGCTGTCTGTATGTGGTGCTGTCTGTGTGATAGTGGTGTGTGTGTGTATTGGAGATTGGCAATGATGTGGGTGATGGAGAGAACAGTGATGGGATGGTGGGGAGAAGGCAATGTTGTTGGTGGTGGAAAGGATGATGGGGCGTGGAAGCAATGATGGAGGTGGTGTAAAGGACAATGGTGGTGGGGGAGGAGGCAATGATGATTGTGATGGGGAGGCAATGATGATGGTGGTGGGGGAGGCGATGATGGTAGTGGGGGAGTCAATGATGATGGTAGTGGGTGGAGGCAATGATGGAGGTGTTGGAATGGGCAATGATGAGGGTGGGGGTGAAAGCAATGATGGTTGTGGTATAAAGGACAATGATAATAGTGGTGAGTGGTGGAAAGGACAATGGTGGTGGGGAGGAGGCTATAATGGAGGTGGTGGGTGTGAAGGCAACGATGGAGGTGGTGATGAGGACAATGATGGGGTGGAGGGGTGCTGCATTATGCCCTTTGAGGAGGGCTACATTATACCCTATGAGGGGGCTACATTATATTCTGTGAGGGGTTACCTTATTCTCTCAGGGGCTACATCATACTATATGAGGTGAGCTGCATTATGCCCTATGAGGGGGCTACAGTATATTCTATGGGGGGCTGCCTTATGATAGGGTTGCATTATACTCTGAGGGGGCTGCATTATATTCTGTGGAGGGCTGCATTATACTATATGAGGGGGGCTGAATTATGCCATATGAGGGTGCTACATTATATTCTATGGGGGGCTGCATTATACATTATGAGGGGGTTGCATTATATTTTGTGGGTTGCTGTATTATACCCTATGAGGGGGAGGCATTATATTCAATGAGGGGCTGCATTATATTCTATGAGGGGCTGCATTATATTCTATGAGGGGGCTACCCCAACCCCTGCTACATAATTAAGACGTGTACTACCTTATATTATACCCTGATATTAGCATGTTTTACCACACAGTTGGTGGTCTTGTATTTATTTCTTTGTAGCTACATAGTTGGCCCCAAGAATGATTTTCTCTGGTGGGCCCAAGGTGCTCCAGTCTGACGCTGTACCCAAGGTCCTTCTCCTGTTCTGTAATTCACAGTACACTTCTATTTACTGTTTATGCAAGAACAGAACGACTCTACATTTATCATCATTAATCCGCCATGTCTTATTGTTTTATCTTACATAGTTTTCTTTAATCAGCCAACACTGACACGTTACTCTCAGTCCATCCATAAGGTCATTAATAAACAGATTAAAAAGAATTGTGGCCGATACTGATCTTTGTAGTCCCTCACTCCTCACTTTAGCCCATTTAGAGGATTCAACATTTATAATGGATCTGTGTCTTGCCCCTTAACCAGTTTGATAAAGTAATCTTAATATTGTCTTGTCAACATTGTGGAATTTTGCAAAAACAATATTTAAGAAGCAAAATGTACCTTTTCAGTCAATGATATAAATTTACGCAATATAGAATGACGTGTGCTGTATAACAGCTCATCTTCTGCATCTTCTCCTTCCATAATAGCACAGCTGTCAGCAGCTGGGAGTTCACCCTCCTTGGATGGAGCATTCATCATCAGTCGTGAATAATTGTACTCCAACCTAGGTAGCATTGAAAATATGAAATTAATTAAGCTCAGGAATGTCAACTTCAACAGGATATTCTGCACAATTGCTTCCATGTACGTTTTATTAAACACTTACTTTCTATTTTTCTTCCAGAAGTAACCAGTGACCGCCGTAAGCACAAGTGCAGAACAAATACCACTAATTACTCCAACTTTTAGCCAGAAATCTGGAGATTTACAGATACTAATTGTTTGAGGAGGAAGATCAATGCCTCCAACACACAATTGTGGTTTATGCCACACTGCAGTTGTTTTCTGCAAAATAAAAAAAAAAATATAGAATTTAAGAATGGCACTTTTTAATTTTAAATTAAGCTGTAAATTTATCAAGTTTGTAATCTAGATACATTCAGTACATTTGAGAGCAGTTTGTCATAAAAAAAAACTTCAAGAGTTTTTTTTTTATAAATTTTCTACCCTCCATAGACATCCCAAGTGTAAAACCATCCAACTGATCCACACTCCTCTTCCAATGGCCCAGCAACGGATGTGACTACTGAAGTTAGTCATTCACTGGTCTTTATTGTCTTCTGTGTACAATGGCATGACCAATGAGCCCAGAAATTGATTCCGTGCTAGATTAGGTGAAGGGTGAGTATAGCTTGTTTTAGAGTTTGTTTTTATACCGAGGAAGCATATGGAGGATTAAAATTGAATAAAGGACACCCATTTAACATCTAAAAATTTGTCCTTTGGAATCTGAAACATTCTTCAAATTTTGCCTCTTTGCACTCTTGCAATCATAAGGACTATAAGGTGTCATTCTGTGGTACACAAACTTGTTGCAAGAAAATTAGAACAGTGTAAATAACTGGTTCCCAAAACATGTCCTAGAAAACCTTAAGAAAAGTCTAAGATAAATATCTGAAATGACCTTTTTTCTGCAGGCCAGGAAGGTAGAAACAACCAGATTCAAAAGATCTCTCTGTCAGTCACAGACTTTGAATGAAGCAGCAATGGTCATGCTCGACCTTGCCACTTCATTCAATGGCTTTCAAATACATTTCAAATTTCTCTGCCAAATGAAGGTTTGACAACTTTGGAGGAGTAATGTGTTTTTAACATCGAGAGCCGCTACACAAATAAAAAAAACAAACACCCAGGCATAGAAACCTCAGCCATATGAACCTAATGCACTTGGGCTAGAAAGTGGCTTCCAAGATCATAGTTGCCCTTTCTTTTCTTATTTTCTGACTGATTGTAAGGGCAAATCCTGAGGATTGAGAAAGAAGAAATTTTTGTATTTCTTGTTCTTACTGACAGAAAACATATCAAAGGCTCTCACAAATGGGAGAGGTCTGGTGAAACACATTTTGGGTTGAGAATCACTATTAATGATTTAGTGAATGACAAATCTGCTTTTACATTTAAAGAGCACCTCTGTCGTACCACAGCTAGAGAAAGGCCATAATTTTCACCTAACTTCTTGAGAAAGTCTGTAAAGTTATTAAAAAGGTAAGACCTGCTCCCTCCTGCTGATGTAAACTTTAAGTGTAGCATTGTCTTTTGTCTTTTATCATGGGAACAGGCTCCTCAAAAGTCTGAAGGTATCACATTGTGCAGCTCTTCCCTGAGAACGACTAACTGTCATAATGACAGAGTGACATCCCCAACAGCTCAAGCTAGCAACTGGCATCAGTCAACTTCTCTAGTCGAGCTTTTAGGGCCCAATTCATCAATACTGGCATTGTTCACTCCAGACGCTTCTGATTTTTGAAGATGTGCACGCAACTTCATAAATCTGGAGAGTCTGATGAATGATATGCCCCTTCGTGCAGTGCGCCAGACATCTCTCTCCTATCAGTCCCTAACTAGAGTGAGATTTCTGGCATAAGAAATGCCACATATTGTCATTAATTAGATGAACTATGTCATCCTTGCCCGTCATGACACAGTCTCCCCAGCTACGCCCATTTTGTCGGAGCAGGGAGAAACTGGTATTTAAACACAAAAGTTGCAAAGTTTAGTTGTTGCACCTAAATTTTGCAAACTTTTCAAAGCTTTTCTCCAGAATTCTAGAGGGAAAGCTATGATGTTATGTCCTAACTCAGGACAAGGCTATGTAGTCCAGCAATACGAATACTGTGTGATAACCACATATATGAATAAAATGTGAAAATATGAACCTATAAGGTACTGTCACACTAAGCGAGATCGCTAAAGTGTCAGCGATTTCATGATGCAGTAGCGATCTCGTTAGCGACGCAGCTGTGTGTGACATGTAGCAGCGATGTGGCCCCACTGCGATGTCGCTGATCGCTTATGAACGTTCTGAGCCGTTTTTGGTCATTGGTGTAACGCTGGTGAGCCTGAATCGCTGAGTGTGACACCCTTTATGAACGACTTTACCCAGCGGCGCAGGCAGGACTAGGTTTTCCCAACGACCGCAGAGGTCGTTATACAGATCGCTGATCTCTGATGAGATCTTTGTGTTTGGAAGCTAACTAGCGACCACATAACGATCGCACCAACGATCTCGCCGGGTCGTGTCGTTGTCGTGATCGCTAGTGCGATCGATAAGTGTGACAGTGCCTATACATACCGTATTTTGCGGTTTATAAGACGCACCGGATAATAAGACCCATCCCAAATTTTGAGGAGAAAAATAGGAAAAAAAACTTATCAATAAAATGGTGGAGCTTCTTATAATCCATGCTTCTTATTGCTTACCGGGGATGGTGGCTGTGGTGAAGTGGGGTCTCTGGGTCGCTGCTGGTGGAGGCAGGAGTGAGACGATGCTGCGGACCCCAGACTGGAAGAAAGGAGTGTTCGGATGTGCGATGATGCAGGTGTTCGATGGAGCAGGCCGCGGTGTAGCAGGGTCGCTGCTGGAGGAGGCAAGAGTGGAGCGTTGCTGTAGGCCGCAGGCTGGGATGAGGGGGTTTTCGGATGTGCAACGCTGTGGGTGTTCAGTGGTGCTGGGGCTCCGCCAACATTTTGTGAAAGCACAAAGTCCCAGCACTTCCATGATTTACAATGCGGTGGACTCCAGAAAAATGGCTGCCGGGGGCCGCGCATGCGCAGATGGAATTCTTGATTTCATCTTCCGCGATCTTGGTGCCGAGATCTCATCTGCGCATGCGCCGCCCCCGGCAGCCATTTTTCCAGAGTCCACTGCATAGTAAAACAAGGAAGTGCTGGGGCTTCACGCTCTCACAAAATGTCGGAGGAGCCCCAGCACCACCGAACACCCGCAGCGTCGCACATCCGAACACCCCCACATCCCAGCCTGCAGCAACGCTCCACTCTTGCCTCCTCCAGCAGTGACCCTGGAACCCTGCTCCACCACGGCTGGTAAGGTATATTCGCATTATAAGACACACCCCCATTTTCCCCCAAAATTTTGGGGAAAAAAGTGCGTCCTATAATCCGAAAAATACGGCATACACTCCTCAACAGTGAGCTTGCAACACCCAAGAAGCAAAACTCATGGTATTATGGAATTAACAGGATCAGTGATCATATTAATGTTATGCAAATGATGAAAAAAATGGCAACAAATTTGTCAAACATCATCTAATTTAAGTCAGCATTATTATTATTATTTATATAGCACCATTAATTCCATGGTGCTGTGCATGAGAAGGGGTTACATACAAATTACAGGTATCACTTACAGTAAGCAAACTAACAATGACAGACTGATACAGAGGGGAGAGGACCCTGCCCTTGCGGGATTACAGTCGTAGACAAAAGTTTTGAGAATGACACAAATATTAATTTTTACAAAGTCTACTGCTTCACTTTTTCTAATGGCAATTTGCATATACTCCAGAATGTTATAAAGAGTGATCAGCTTAACAGCAATTACTTGCAAAGTCAATATTTGGCTAGAAAATGAACTTTATCCCCAAAACACATTTCAACATCATTGCAGCCTGCCTTAAAAGGACCAGCTAACCTCTTTTCAGTGATTGCTCCATTAACACAGGTGTGGGTGTTGATGAGGACATGGCTGGAGATCAATCTGTCATGATTAAGTAAGAATGACACCACTGGACACTTTAAAAGGAGGCTGGTGCTTGGCATCATTGTTTCTCTTCTGTAAACCATGGTTATCTCTAAAGAAACACGTGCAGTCATCATTGCAATGCACAAAAATGGCCTAACAGGGAAGAGTATCGCAGCTAGAAAGATTGCACCTCAGTCAACAATCTATCACATCATCAAGAACTTCAAGGAGAGAGGTTCCATTGTTGCCAAAAAGGCTCCAGGGCGCCCAAGAAAGACCAGCAAGCGCCAGGACCGTCTCTTAAAAGTGTTTCAGCTGCGGGATCGGGCTACCAGCAGTGCAGAGCTTGCTCAGGAATGGCAGCAGGCAGGTGTGAGTGCATCTGCACGCACTGTGAGGCGGAGACTCTTGGAGCAAGGCCTGGTCTCAAGGAGGACAGCAAAGAAGCCACTTCTCTCCAGAAAAAACATCATGGACAGACTGATATTCTGCAAAAGGTACAGGCAGTGGACTGCTGAGGACTGGGGTAAAGTTATTTTCTCTGATGAATCCCCTTTTCGATTGTTTGGGACATCAGGAAAACGCCTCATTCGGAGAAGACAAGGTGAGCGCTACCACCAGTCTTGTCTCATGCCAACTGTTAAGCATCCTGAAACCATTCATGTGTGGGGTTGCTTCTCAGCCAAGGGAATCGGCTCTCTCACAGTCTTGCCTAAAAACACAGCCATGAATAAAGAATGGTACCAGAATGTCCTCCAAGAGCAACTTCTCCCAATCCTCCAAGAGCAGTTTGGCGATCAACAATGCCTTTTCCAGCATGATGGAGCACCTTGCCATAAAGCAAAGGTGATAACTAAATGGCTCAGGGAACAAAACATAGAGATTTTGGGTCCATGGCCTGGAAACTCCCCAGATCTTAATCCCATTGAGAACTTGTGGTCAATCATCAAGAGACGGGTGGACAAACAAAAACCTAAAAATTCTGACAAAATGAAAGCATTGATTGTGCAAGAATGGACTGCTATCAGTCAGGATTTGGTCCAGAAGTTGATTGAGAGCATGCCAGGGAGAATTGCAGAGGTCCTGAAGAAGAAGGGTCAACACTGCAAATATTGACTTGTTGCATTAACTCATTCTAACTGTCAATATAAGCTTTTGTTACTCATATGTTTGCAATTATATTTCTGCCTGTGATAAAAACATCTGTCAAACACACACATAAAAACCAGAGGGCAGCAGATCATGTGAAAATATAATATTTGTGTCATTCTCAAAACTTTTGGCCATGACTGTACATTCTACAGGATGGTGGGGAAGGAGGCAGTAGGTTGGAGGGTTGTAGCAGCTCCGGTGTTGGTGAGGCGGTAGCTCGATAGTAGTGAGGAGGCAGCGGGGTCATTGCTGGCTGTAAGCTTTCTTGAAGAGGTGGGTTTTCAGGTTCCGTCTGAAGGATCCGAATGGGGTTGATAGTCGGATGTGTTGGGGCACAGAATTCCAGAGGATGGGGGAAATTCGGGAGAAGTTTTGGAGGTGATTAGGTGAGGAGTGAATAAGTGTGGTGGAGAGAAGGAGGTCTTGGGAGGACCGGAGATTACGTGAAGGAAGATATCAGGAGATTAATTCAGTAATATATGGAGGACACAGTTTATGGATGGCTTTGTTGGTCAGTATTAGTAATTTGAACTGGATAAGCTGAGGAAATGGGAGCCAGTGAAGAGATTTGCAGAGGGGAGAAGTGGAGGAGTATCGAGGAGAGTGACGAATTAGTCGGGCAGCATAGATAAGGATGGACTGGAGAGCGCGAGAGTTAGCAGGTTGGCCACAAAAAAGGATATTGCAGTAGTCGAGGCGGGAGATGATGAGAGCATGCACAAGCATTTTAGTAGATTGAGCGTTAAAGAAAGGACAGATTCTGGAAATATTTTTGAGCTGGAGGTGACAGGAGGTGGAAACAGCTAGGATATGCGGTTTTAAGGACAGGGCAAATTCAAGGGTTACTTCTAGGCAGCAGACTTCTGGTACGGGTGAAAGCGTGATGTCATTTATTGTGATAGATAAATAGATAGAAAGATAGATAGATAAAGTAAGGAAGATCTGTGAGATGGAGGAAAGATGATGAATTCAGATTTGTCCACTTTGAGGAAGCGAGAGGAGAAGGAGGATATGGCTGATAAACACTCCAGGATTCTGGACAGCAGAGAGGTGACGTCTGGGCCAGAGAGGTAGATCTGAGTGTCATCAGCATAAAGGTGATACTGGAATCCATGGGACTTTATGAGTTGTCCCAGGCCAAGTGTATAGATTGAGAAGAATAGAGGTCCTTGAATAGAGCCTTGGGGGAATCCAACAAAGAAAGGATGGGATGAGGAGTTAGTGTGGGAGTGGGATATGCTGAATGTGCAGTTGGAAAGGTAGGAGGATATCCAGGATAGGGCGAGGTTTTTGATGCCAAAGGAAGAGAGGATCTGTAGTAGGAGGCTGTGGTCAACTGTGTCAAAAGCAGAAGACAGGTCTAGAAGGAGGAGTATAGAGTATTGTCCGTTAGCTTTGGGTGTCAGTAGGTCGTTAGTAATTTCGGTCAGGGCAGACTCAGTGGAATGATGGGGAAGGAAATCAGATTGTAGATTGTCAAAGAACAAGTTAGGTGAGTATTGACTTAAATTCCTTGGCAGGCTATCAATGAGATTATTAATGGTTGTGTGAAGAACGTTCTGCCATGCTCAATGCATTTGGGTAAGAAAATCAACAAGATCCTCTGCTGACCACTCCCATAGCAAAAGCCGAACAATTACAAACCAAATGTGCTTGATGGGAGACAAATCCAGGGATGCCACAGGCCATGGTAGTACTTTTAAGCCACACAGGCTAATTACAGTAGCATGAGCAACTTGCAAACTGGCATTGTCATGTTGAATAAAAGGCTCCTGGGACATTTTCAAGAAATTTTAGTATTACCGGTTCCACCTCCAAATCAATGCAATACTGAGCTCTGTGTGTACCTGGAATGAAAGGTACTGTCACACTAAGCGAGATCGCTTAAGCATCAGCGATTTTATGACGCAGCAGTGACCTCGTTAGCGACATCGCTGTGTGTGACATGTAGCAGCGATGTGGCCCATGCTGCGATGTCGCTGATTGTTCATGAACGTTCTGAGCCGTTTTTGGTCCTTGGTGTCCCACTGGTGAGCCTGAATCGCTGAGTGTGATACCTTTATGAACGACTTTACCAGCGGCGCAGGCGGTGACTAGGTTTTCCCAACGACCGCAGAGGTCGTTAAACAGATCGCTGATGAGATCTTTGTGTTTGGAAGCTAACTAGCGACCATATAGCGATCGCACCAACGATCTCGCCAGGTCGTGTCGTTGTCGTGATCGCTGGTGCGATAGCTAAGTGTGACAGTGCCTGAAGGCTAGTGGGAAGGGTAACAGCTACTGTACATTATACACTCCTCACCATACCGCCTTGCTACTAATTGCGTAAGAATCAAACAAGTGCAATGCGAGATGAGAGAAAATTGCATTGCACTTGCACCAATGTTATTAAATGAGTTAATGATGATCTGCGAGTTTTTCCTCAGCTCTTATAGGACTGAGAAAATAAAAGAATCGCAGCATGCTGCGATTGGCTGCGTATACTGGACGAGACTCGCCAATGCAAGTCGATGGGAGTGAGAAAAAAAAAAAAAATTAGACAGCACACAGAGCATGCATTTGCCGCCTGATTGTTACGCACACGTCTCAAAAGGAAACCGGAAATTTCATCAGCCAAGTACAGTAAATTCAGAGCCAGAAACATCTAGTAGATAGATAGATAGATAGATAGATAGATAGATAGATAGATAGATAGAATAGATATAATAGATAGATAGATGATGCTCTGGAGATTTATGTATCAAGCCCCATACATATAATAAACTTGCACCCTTTAGTTCCTTCCATGTGGCATTAAAGGGCGTTTAGCCTTATTTAACCTATTAAATAATTAAAAAAATGACATGGGGTCACCCATATTTTTGATAACTTGCAAAGGTAAAGCAGACAGCTGTGGGCTTATATTATCAGACTGGGAAGGTCCCTGTGTATTGGGCACTTCCCAGCATAAGATAAAAGCCTGCAGCCACCACAGAAGTTGTGCATCACTTTAGATGTGGCAATTCTGACACTTTGCCTGGATCATCCCGATTGCCCTGGTGCGGTGGCAATTGGGATAATGGTAGTTGGGATTGATTACAGCTGTAATGTGTAAAAAAAATCACAGCTGTCATGAAGTCTTGGGGTTAGTAATGGAGAGGTATCTATCAGACAAAACCATTACTAAGCCGGGAATCAAAAATAAAAACGAACACAGAAAATGGTCCCAAATTCCGACCAACTATTGTGAGAAGCTTGTGGAAGGATATCCCAAACGTTTGACCCAAGTCATTCAGTTTAAGGGCAATGGTACCAAATACTAATGAAATGTTTGTAAACTTTTGACTTTGCAGTAAGTAATAGAAATGCCTTAAACATTCTCTCTCATTATTCTGGCATTTGACAAATATTAATAATTATGGTAATCCTAATTGCCCTCAGATGGGAAAGGTTTATAATTATTTCATGTCAGATATTGAGAAAAACATGCATATATATATTTTTATATAGTGTATGTAATATTGATTGCTTTATTAGTTTTGTAATTTAGCTTCAAATTACATACTGTAGAGAATTACAGAATGTAAAAGAATGTTAAAAATGCATTGTATATGGATTGCATACGCATGTCATATGGATGTCACATGGATTCTAGGTGGGAAAAAAATCACATTGCACTCGCTTGTCCTACTTTTCTGGATCAACATAGGACTGATTTTTTTTATATGTTTGTGTTACCCCAGCCTAATCCAGTAAGTAGCATTATTTGTGACATTTTCTCGTGAAGGCCTCTTCATATCATTGCGCACATGGTCTACATGTAAGGCGGCCAGGGTGGTAGTCGTGGCAACGAGCTTTAGTGTTCCCACACCCTGGCACCCCACAGATGAAATATAACATCCCTTCCGCTGTATGTGCAGCGTGCACAACAGTATACTCACATTTACTGTAAGAGTCCCTTCTTCAGCTCCATGGACCTCACAAACATCTCCAGAGATAGTGTCCATTCTTAACAGGCTAACTTTACAGTGGGGTTTTCAGCACAAATGCGGTACAGTGGGTACGGAATGTAATCAGACCCCTTTAAATTTTTCACTCAGTTTCATTGCATCCATTTGGTAAAGTAAAAAAAGTTCATTTTTTCTCATTAATGTACACTCTGCACCCCATCTTGACTGAAACAAACATTTTTGCAAATTTATTAAAGAAAAACTGAAATATCACATGGTCATAAGTATTCAGACCCTTTGCTCAGACACTCATATTCAAGTCACATGCTGTACATTTTCTTGTGATCCTCCGTCAGACGGTTCTACTCCTTCATTGGAGTCCAGCTGTGTTTAATTAATTAGGACTTGATTTGTAAAGGTGTGGGGGAGCGCCAGGGCCGTAGTCGTGGCTGAGAATATTGGGTCTTGTGTGCCCTGGTCTCCTTCACATACAAAGAACGTTCTTTAGTCAGTGTACTTGCCTCTCTGCACCTTCTGGATCTCCTCTGAGTTGCTGAAGACCTTCTCCATACATTTGCACACAAACAGAGACATAGTCCAATTGCAACTTAAAACATACAACTTTACTTTTAAGTCTTCACAGCATATACTTATTAGATACAATATCAGCATAGAGTTCCATACAGTCCACATTCTACACTTTCCCTGCACTTCTTACTACTGCCTTCAGTATGTGCCCAGGTCGTGCCATCTCTTGCAGTAACGCAGTGTCCTCCCTGTTCAGACTGACTACGCATAGGAGTTCCCACATCCGTTTCACCCCGGAATTGAGGGCATCAGCCCATGCAATAAACTGCCACATATAGAGCCACCTGTGTCCATGTACTGATGTGGCCTCAGCTGTAGTCTCTGTTCCACCACTGATGTCACACTGTTGCTAAAGCTGTACTTCTGGCTCACTGGGCCCTGGATGGCTGGGTTCCTTTCTTCCAAACATTATGGAGCTACTTGGTAGCTCGGGCTCTAAAGCCCACCCAAGCTGTCCGGGCTCTCTAGCCCCTCTGAATCTAACCAGGAAACTGTTCCTGCCTTACCCCAGTTAACTCCTCCTACAGTTAACTATATACACTACTCATTATAATAAGGTGTCGTGCCCCTTCTAGTGGCCAAACTAAGGAACTACACAATCCCTACACAACTATGGAAATATAATACAATATTATAAAACATTCATATATCAGCAAATGGTTGGAAAACACTAAAAACCACATAGCATGAAATCACTAACATAGAATGGGTACTCTCTCACTACATTAAGAACTTGGATGTGCTTAAAGGGGTAGGGGCGTATACCAGTCTTTGTAACCCCTTACAAAAGACACACACCTGTCTATATAAGACCTTACAGCTCATAGTGCAAGTCAGACCAAATGAGAATCATAAGGTCAAAGGAACTGGCCAAGGAGCTCAGAGACAGAACTCTCTATTACACGCTTCGTCTTCCCACCCACCCCATGTGATTAATTTGGTACCTAAGGGTCAATTTCTACGCATTAAGAGAATTTGCTCATCTAGTGAGGACTTTGAGGCACAGGCTAAGGAGTTGACTGAACGATTTGTTGATAGAGGCTATAGTAGATGTATAAAGAAGGCTTATAATAAAGCCAGAAATACAAGAAGACATGATCTCTTATATTCCCCTCCAAAAAGAAAGGACAATTCACAGGTAAGACTGGTTACCCAATACAATTCACAATGGGATAATATGAGACAGATTTTGTCTAAATACTGGCCAATTTTACTCACTGATCCAGTCCTAAAACAATACTTACCGCCTAAGCCAAGCATGACTGCCAGGAGATCACGTAATCTGAAAGATCATTTGGTGAGAAGCTATTTTGTACCACGATCACAGCCGACTATTTTTTCAACTAAACCCATGTCAAAAGGCCCCCCATGGGGCTGCAAACCATGTGGTGGATGTGTAGCATGTCCAAATGTCATGCAGACTGGGGATTTTTCGGCATCGGATGGTAAAATGTTTACCATCACTCAGACTATTACGTGTTCCACAACTTTTGTTGTTTATCATGCATCCTGCCCATGCAACAAAATATATGTGGGCTTAACCACAAGGGCATTCAAAATCCGGGTGCGGGAACATATTTGTGATATCCAGGCGGCCATCAATGAGGATAACCTTGATTTGTTAAAAACTATCCCCAGGCATTTTAAGCTGCATCATGGATGTGATGCAACTGGCCTTAAGTTTAGGGGGATTGATCGTATAGTTCCTAACCTTCGTGGAGGCAAAATGAGTAAATTATTGGCACAGAGAGAAGCTTTTTGGATTTGGAAGCTTCGTTCACTCCACCCGGATGGGTTAAATGAATCCCCTAGCTTTGCGCCCTTCCTCTGATCGCTTGACCTTGCATTTTTTATGGCATCATTTTTTTGTTATTGCTTATTGATATGTGTTTTTATCTTTTTTAGATTTGTCATTTTCGTCAATTATGTGGAATCATATTTGATTGGTTGCACCACATCTGTGCTTTGGACCATGGATGCGCTGCTATTTGCATATTCTGCATATATGTTTTAATGTTGTGGATGTAGCAGTATATAATAAATATTTTTGTATGAATTTATCTTTATTATTTTTTCTTTTTAGTTATCCTGTGTTTCTTTGTATGTATTATTTGTACACTATATCACATTATAGTAATTGTTATGTTTGATTGTGTTGTATCTATAATATGTTTTTTGTATGGTATTTGTATGTTTATCTTTTGGTATAAATTGTACACCTCTCTGTGAGACAATATACACAGTTGTTATTAATATGATTTTTATTATATGCACTTTTGCAACATATATTCTATCTATGTATGGTATATGGTAATTATTTGACACTGTTTTGACATAATTTTTGTATATATCCACTTATCTTCAATATTGATATGCCTGCACATGTTAACATGTTTAAGTATCACACCGGGTATTTTGGCCATCTGGTTTCCTGCTGGAGCGCATGAGCGCTGGGGCCCCGTTGCTGGGCGCCACTCACGGCGTCTATATTCGGTCCTGCCCCCGTCGTCTGTCGGCCCGCTCATGTGATTACGTGGGCGGTCCGTCATGACGCTTGGGGGCTTGGCCGATGACGCCCTGGGTGACGTCGACATCTGGGCTGGCCCGGCGCTCTATGCGCCAATTACATGCAGCAGGACATTCCTTTGAATCGGCCTCTTGAATTGGCTCTTTGGCACATATATACTGTGGGTGAACCTTTGATGCCACTCCCCCGGAAGAAGGCACGTCGCCGAAACGCGCGTTGGGGAGGGTGGCACCACTGAGTTCCAGGTTTGTACCACTGATCTTTACCGCATATGTATCTTTGATATACTGGATTGCCTTACAGCTTTCCTTATGTTGCCCTATATTTGCAGCCCTATCTTTTAGGTGACTCATTGTAGTCAGGGCTATAAACATTGGTGGGCATTCTGCTATATAGCATGTGTAATATGTGGTTGTGACTATTTATATTCATGCCTGGTTAACTTCGTGGTTCCACCCCATTGGGTTACCACCGTTAGTCTCTTTGTACAAAGTCTTGTATTCATGATTTTATTATTGTTGTAATAAAGTGATTTATATTTTTTTATGAATTCCTTGTGTGCATTTCCAACTCTTGGAGCTTATCTATTGTTGCACTGAATTCCATTATAATGTGCACTATGGTATCGATGTTCTCATCTTTACACTAAAGTACTAGCCTGGTATAGGTTGTAGAATAGTGTCAAGGTACACAGCTGGCCAATGTTACAAAAGAATTGCAACTTGTTGCATCAATTTGCAAAAATTTCTACATTTGTTTTTTTTTTCAGTCAAGATGGGGTGCAGAGTGTACATTAATGAGAATAAAATTAACTTTTTTGAATTTACCAAATGGGTGCAATGAAACAAAGTGAAAAATTTAAAGGGGTCTGAATACTTTCTGTACCCACTGTATACAGAGTGACATTTCTTTATCTTTCCCTTCCTTCCTGGCAACCTCTGTTCCTTCTGGCAATCCTTGCCTTGTTTCTAGCAATCCCTGCCTCGCTTTGGGCAATCTCTGCCTCACTTCTGGCAATCCCTGCCTCGCTTCTTGCAATCTGTCCTGTCTTAGCAATATCTGCTCTTCCTGGACAATCCCTGTCCCATGCTTTTTGGCCCATCAGCTTCCTACCATTCACCTGGTCCGGCTTCAAATTAACGGGTAACAGGCTCACCGTTTCAGCTTCACCTAGTCCCTGCTGTAAGGTTCAGATCCGCCTGCACGACGCTCAGCCTGGGGCCCCTTCTTGCAGAAGCAACCTTAACCCCATGGCTGTCAGACTGTCCTTGCTCACTGCTGCATCTGCATAGCTTCTTGCCCTGGGCAAGGCTGCCCGGGCTCTGCTCACTAGCCAGGAAGTGTCTACACTATATCCTCACTGTTCAGCACTACACTACTGTGTAACTCCTCCCAGTCTGGAAAAAACAATATACTAACTATAATTTTCTATGTTGGCCAGTATATATACATATTTTTTGAACACATCAGGCAAACATCCATTCTAAACCTACCTACTTCTTTTTTTCCCCTGCCACAATTTAGGACCTATTAGGGCAGCCAGTGTAAGCTGTTGACGAGTGGGAGCGCCATTGTGCAGTGTTTAGGGTGCCAACCTCCAATGGTAGGTAGGGTGGCTCAGGTGAGTACAGGGATAGGCACCTCCCTGTGGTACCTTTGTTTTATTATTTTCTGGTGGTAGTGTGTGTTTTCATGTTTTATGTATATCTTACTTTTTATTGAAGAAATATAAAGCATATTTTTTTATCCTAAGTAATATGAAGTTTGACCGACATCTTCATGTCAGCGTTCGGTGACATCTTTAGGTCTCTAACGGCTGCCATCTTTGCGGTTTTCAAGGCTCCTCTGCTCTCTGCATACAAGGTATCACAATCCTGCTGACTACGCCAATTCTGTAAGGCGGCCGGGGTTGTAGTCGTGGCAATGAGCTGTACTATTCCCGCACCCTGGCTGCTCACAGACGAAATATAATGTCCCTTCCGCTGAATGTGCAGCGTGCACAACAGTACACTCACATCTACTGTCAGAGTCCCCTCTTCAGCTCCATGGACCTCACAAACTTTTCCGGAGACCATATCCATTCTTAACAAGTTAACTTTACATAAAAGTATCCCTAATTCTATACACAACACATATAAAATACATACAGTGGGGAAAAAATATTTAGTCAGCAACCAATTGTGCAAGTTCTGTTACTGAAAAAGATGAGAGGCCTGTAATTGACATCATAGGTATACCACAACTATGAAAGTCAAAATGAGTAAACAAATCCAGAAAATCACCTTGTCTGATTTGGCAAGATTTATTTTACAAAGTATGATGGAAAATAAGTATTTAGTCATTAACAAAAGTTCATCTCAATATCTTGTTATATATCCTTTGTTGGCAATGACAGAGGTAAAACGTTTTCTGTAAGTTCTCACAAAATTGAAACACACTGTTGGTGGTATGTTGGCCCATTCCTCCATGCAGATCTCATCTAGAGTAGTATTGTTTTTCGCTGGACAACATGGACTTTCAAAACCCTCCAAAGATTTTCTATGGGGTTGAGATCTGGAGACTGGCTAGGCCACTCCAGAACCTTCATATGCTTCTTACGAAGCCACTCCTTCGTTGCCCTGGCGGTGTGCTTGGGATCATTATCATGCTGAAAGACCAATCCATGTTTCATCTTCAATGCCCCTGCTGATGGAAGGAGGTTTGCACTCAAAATCTCACGATTAGTGTTGAGCGATACTGCTCGATATCTAAAAATATTGTATCGGAATGGTATCGCCGATATCACTAAATATCGTCGATATCCGATTCTGATACCGGAAGTCCCATGTAAGTCTATGGGAACAAAATAGCGCAACAAAAAAAAACCTTTCTTTCGTTGTAAACACAAAATATACACACATAGAATACATATATATATATATATACATGTCATTGTGACATATATATATATATATACATATATTTATAGTTTATACACTTCTACATAGTAAAATAGACTCTGATTCAATTGCCGGGTAAAGCCGTGAATACCCCATAGAAGTCGACGGGCTCGGTGCCGAGTACCCCAAAACCTCTGGCTCTGTGCGACTCAACTTGGGCGTCACGAACAGGATTCTGTAGCTCGCTATAAGCGAGTCCTGTGTGCCTGAATTGAACTGGTTTTGTGCTTGAGAATTGCTAAAATCATCAGAGAATGTATTTGCCATTTTTCAGCCATATCTGCGTCACGACGAGGCACTGGTGAAGAACAAGGGCGTGCTCTTCGTGGGTGTACACTCACTCAGTGGCGCGAAAACGATGGCCGACCACTGTAAATGGTACTGCAATGTAAGATCGTGCCCCACAGCTCTTCAGTTCCGCCTCCTCATCCTCCTCAGTGTGCGGAAACTAACACGAAGGTCCCGCCTCCCTACAAAAGAGGGGCCCTCTCCAGATGCTAATGACACATGTGACTTGGCAGAGATGGCTAATGGACACGAGCAGAAGTGTGAAGGGATGGAGCAGTCAGAGCTCTCCCCCCACGGAAGCGACCCGATCGTCACGGAACCACCGTTGGGCACCCGGCCTGGAAACCCTCCTACGCTGCAAGAAGCGGAGGATACCCTAAGAGGCCTGGCCCGGCACCGGGAGGAGGTCGCCAGGATGGAAGCCAGCTGGCGTGCCCTAAAACTAAACTTGGAGCGGCGCCAATCCCTCTTACCTGAAGTGTCTGTACCGGAAGGTGAGGCACCCGTTCTAGTAGAGGAGTCCGTGCGGGCATCCCAGCCCTTGCAATGTGATCCGGTTGACGTTGTCGCAGTGGAGGCACCCGTTCCTGCAAAAAACTCTGCACCGGCAGCACCCCAGATCCCGCTGTCTGCCCCCATCGCTGAGACAGAAGAAGCGACACCCGTCCTCATGGAGGAGGCCACGCAGGCACCAGAGGTCTACCTGTCTGTACCGGAGCCCCGACTGTCATCTGTTCCAGAGCCGGCTGCTTCCTCCGCAGGTGAGCCCGCCAGGACTGGGGGGCGCCAGGAGAGCTGCCGCAAACCGGACACTGTAAGCTGCAGTTTGATGGTGGAGACATGGAGCTGCTGGTGGAGGAGAATTTCAACCGGCGTCAGGAGGAAGAGTGGAGACGTTGGGAGAAGGAAGCAGAGCGACAAAGGGAGCAGCGAGAATCCCAAAAGCTTCGGCAACGTAACCTGGAGAAGGACCGGGCAGATAAGGACCGGATGAGAAAAGATAAAGGAACCCTGTGGGAGCCGCGGCGTAAGGGTGCAGTACGGAACTTTAAATTGAAAGGTGGTTGGGGCTTCATCCAGGAGCCTGGACTTTATTTAAAGTTTTTGTGACCCGGCGGGACGTGGAGACTCACCTCCCAGAAGGACACCCGGGGAGGGACCTGTTGCCAGGAGACTTGGTGACTAACACCCGACACTGGGGTTACAATGGATGGTACGCCCTAAATGTTACCAGGTGCGACCCCTACTCCCCAGAGTGTCAGGAACCTGTGAGACCCTCGGAGCCTTCAGCCTCCCACATCCAGGCCTCTGCACAAGTGCCCACCCCACGCCGTAAATCTCCCCAGCCTCCCTCAGTGGTCTCCTCAGCAGCCCCAGCTATGGACATGATAAGTATAGCTGGCCCGTACCCAGCGCCTGTTAGGCCCCCTGGGGTTCGTTCAGTCCGGGACATAGGGCTCCAGACCCGGAGGGAGATGAAAGAGGTGGCCACACAGACACAGATAGCGGGTCACGACTTGACTTTACAGGCCACACAACGTCATCAGGTCCTGGTGGTCCTTGGTGTCTCGGATGTTTGGCAAGCATCAGAAGAGTACCAGGTGGTACCTGGAACACCCCTGCCAAAGAATTATAAATAACCCGGACAGGGTCCCTGTATGTAAATAGTTAAATTGTTGATGTACCCGGACGGGTGAATGTTCATAAAAAAGTTTTTTAATTTAATAAAAAAAAAAAAAAAACAGTTTTCATTACTTTTATTACAGTCTCATGCTGCGACGCCATCGATCTCCTGTAAAAAAATGAAAAAAAAAAAAAAAAGTATACCACCTGTCCGACGCAGTCCATAGTAACGAGTGTCCCACGACGATCCAGCTCTGCTACATCAGAATGACAGGCAGAGCCTGTCATCCCGGCGCAGCACAGCTGATTACCTGCTTCCCCGGCGGTGACGTCATCGGACTGGTTTACGGCCGGGATTACTCTGCAGTCACTGCAGTTATCGCGAAAAACTGCATGTGACCGCCAGGGAGAAGATAATGGCGGCCATCAAGCAGTCCAGGACGTGACCGCCGGAGATCTTCTGCCAGGTAAGTGCCGCTGACTCCTGACAGACCCGACCGACGGACACTCACAGTGACAGTGACAAATCCGATTCCGGTATCCGATATGACGAAAATATCGGTACTCGGAATCGAAAGCCCGATACAGCTAATATCGGCCGATACCCGATATTTGCAGTATCGTATCGCTCAACACTACTCACGATACATGACCCCATTCATTCTTTCATGTACACTGATCAGTCGTCTTGGTCCCATTGCAGAGAAACAGCCCCAAAGCATGATGTAGCTACCCCATGCTTCACAGTAGGTATGGTGTTACTTGGATGCAACCCTGCATTCTGTCTCCTCCAAATGACGAGTTGTGTTTCTACCAAACAGTTCTAGGACTTACACAGTAGAGATAATCTCTAAGGTGATAAAGAATCGGCTTACTAAGTATGGCGCGAGGTTGACCATCTAGGCCGCCGTAGTTACCCGTATGTGCGTCGGGACCACGTGTGGTTACCTCTTAGGTTTTGGTTCTGCGAGGATGCGCAGTGAACGTCTGCAGACAGGAGGCGATACCCGTGGCCAAGTGTATTTGACCCTCTGTGAACTCCAGTGAGAGGTATGAGGGATGCCAGGAATTTGCTATAAATAGGGAGTGGTTGCTCTATGGCGGGCGCAGCCTCATCGTTGGATTGATTCCCTGCTACTTCAGTATCGGTCTCTCCTGAGGAACCCATGTTTGAGGGGGAAACGCGTCCTGAGGGTTATGGAGTGTAACCTGGAGATTAAGCCACATTGGCATCTCGGTTACAGATATGCAGCAACCCCAAAGATAAGTACAGTGGTTGCATATTAAGATAAAAAAATTTTTCTGACTATCTATTGAGTTATATCAGAATGCTGCATATGTATATATTATTTTTGTTTATTGTGGTGGAACGATGTTGTATATTATTGCCAATATTTGGCATTTGTATGGCATTGTTTATTTAAACACTGCTGTGAATGTGACTGTACAGTGGGCTTTCCCAACTCAGCCTATATATATATATTAAAGTGGTATTGATGCAAGCTGACTGAACTACCTTCCTCTTTCTTACATACGTTTGTGCACCTACATCCTGCTATCCATGAAGAACTGATTAATATTTTTAAACAGATACAGGCCATCTGCGCCCTCTGTTTCAGTCTATGGCGTCTTATAGGGCACAACAGGAGAGAAGTGAGAGCCGTCGGACGAGCGTGGGCGCCAATCTCGTTGTATCTTAGGGTGCCAACCTCCGCATCTAGGTAGGAACACAGTCAGATATTTTTGACAATAGGGTCAACCCACTTTCTACACTATACGGCTGAGTATGTGTGTGATCTATGTTCACCTTAGTCACAATATCTTGTCTTTTTGGTGAGGTTTTCCTGATGTACTTAGTGTTTATCAGTGCATCAGAATAATAGTTATATCTGAGCCAGATTTCATTATATTCTGGCCACTAAGAACCAAGTGGAGATCTTTCTATATTACTCCAAGCGGTTCTGTGAGCTTATTTTTAGTCAGACAACCTTTCTAGGGAACAATTTTTTTAAGACATTATTTAATAAAGTTAGTTTTTAACTAAGGTACCAAACAGTTCTACTTTGGTTTCATCAGACCATATGACATTCTCCCAATGCTCTTCTGGATAATTTAGATGCTCTCTAGCAAACTTCAGATGGGCCTGGACATGTACTGGCTTAAGCAGGGGGACACGTCTGGCCCTGCAGGATCTGAGTCCATGGCAGCGTAGTGTGTTACTGTAGTAGCCTTTGTTACAGTGGTCCCAGCTCTATGTAGGTTATTCATTAGGTCCCCCTGTGTGGTTCTGGGATTTTTGCTCACAGCTCTTGTGATCATTTTAACCCCACGGGTTACGATCTTGTGTGGAGCCCCAGATCGAGGGAGATTATCAGTGGTCTTGTATGTCTTCCATTTTCTTATTATTGCTCCCACACACCAAGCTGCTTGCCTATTGCAGATTCAGTCTTCCCTGCCTGGTGCAGGGCAACAAAAAATTTTTTATAGTGTCCTTCAACAACTTTTTGGTCTTCATCATAGTGGAGTTTGTAGTGTGACTGTTTGAGGTTGTGGAAAGGTGTCTTTATACTGATAAGTTCAAACAGGTGCCATTACTACAGGCAATGAGTGGAGGACGAAGGAGCCTCTTAAAGAAAAAGTTACAGGTCTGTGAGAGCCAGAAATCTTGCATGATTTTAGGTGGCCAAATACTTATTTTCCACCATAATTTGCAAAATAATTTTTGCCAAATTAGACAAGGTGGTTTTCTGGATTTGTTTTCTCATTTTGACTCTCATAGTTGTGGTCTACCTATGATGTCAATTACAGTCCCCATCTTTTTAAGTGGAAGAACTTGCGCATTTGGTGGCTGACTAAATACTTTTTTCACCACTGTACACATTGCAGCAGCATTACATGAACACATTAACATTTATAAACGCTATGGAACCGCACATAATACATGTGAACAATTTCCAAAGAGGCGGAGGCATATGACGAAGTTCGTCACCTCTTTACATACAGTACAGATAGAGACCCAAAACCTGAATTTGAGCAATGGATTTTGGAATTAAGGTCTATCCTCTCCAATGAGTCCCACCTTTGCCTTGGATGCAATGATAGTGTCACGGGGTTACTGCAACAGAAAGGAGACAGAAGACTGCCACATCTGATTGCTCCTACTCCTGCGCTGAAAAGAAGCACTTCTTTTTAAATTGTGTTTATTTATTTTGACAGAACAGGGGTTAATTGGCCAAGTTGGAAACTCTGATTATGCGCTCTAAGCGGAGCTAGATTAGCCACTCCCATCCCCTTTATAATATGGGTCCAGATTCAAACCCTTGACAGAGCTAGCTTTTGCTGCATGGCTTTGAATAGAGGTGTTTATATGAGAAGGAGTTTTGGAGGAGTTATCTGTGACTGTTGCTTGGTTTGTAAGTGTGATAATTACCTTCCCTACTCTTACTTTGATTATTCCCCGGTCCTCCGCTCCTAAATGAAATCCTCTGTTATATGTGAGTGAATACACGTATGCTTGGTATTTTTAGTTCACTCATTTGTGTTCCCTTATTCGTTGGGATGGTGTACTGAGGTGCACAGTAGTGTCCCTCTTCCCTGGGTGGGGGGAGAGAACAGACGGAGGGCTGATTCAGAAGATAAGGCAAGGGTGATGGCCCCAGCATCTTTACCTTCAGAAGTATCCCAGGGAATAGAGCAAGCTAGGGCACCCCTACTTGTAGGGACAGGGAAGGAGCCCCTGGTCCCGGGTCACCCTACAGATGAGTCGTGACAGATGATTGAAGTTTGGTGTATAGTACCATATGGACAACAGTCATAAGGAAATTGTTACACCCAGTAATGGAATTACCAGAGGGGGGGCAGAGGGGGCAGTCTCTCTGGGCCCTTGAATTGGAGGGGCTCACAAGACGCGACGGCCGCCTTCAACTGTATCGGCATAGATAGTTAATATGCAGTAGAGCAGGGAGACCTGTCATCCTGCACTATTGCTCACCGTTCTTTAGGCCTGCAGAACGGCAGATCACTGGCAGAGTGACATGGTGACTTCACAAGATCGCAAATTCACGGCACAATGATGTCACCGCATTGGTCTACCAGGGACCTGCTGATTTCCGCCGCTAAACTCGTAGGGGTTAAAGATAGAGAATAGGGGTAGGTGTTAGGTGAGTATACAATTTTTTTATTTTATTTTAATATTCTGTGACTGCCAATATGTGTGGGAGCTACCAAATGAAACCTCATACATAGTGAGAGATACCAAGGGGGCCATGATACAGTGTAGAGTTTAATAAGGTGGCCCTCCTACAGTGTGGTAGCTACTGAGCGGGTCATGATACAGTGTGTGGGCCCCTGCTGCAGAGTGGGTGCTACTAAGGGAGCCCTCCTACAGAGTGGAGGCTTCTAAGGGGGCCCTCCTACAGAGTGGTGGCTACTAAGGGGGCCCTCCTACAGAGTGGAGGCTACTAAGGGGGCCCTCCTACAGGGTGGTGGCTACTAAGGGGGCCCTCCTACAGTAAGCAGGTAATCATGCAGTGTGGGTGCAAATGTGGAGCCATCGCACAATGGAGACCATCATGCAGTGGTGAGGGCCATCATACAGTGAGGGGGCTTCCGTAGGGCCCATCCTTGTCATGGGTGCATCGCCACGAGGATCGTCGCGATTGCACATTCTGACTTCTCGCAGCTGAGTTGCTGTTGCTTTGTGTTTGGTAATGAGAGAGTTGATTTTGCCTAGCTCTTTGCTAAGACTAGGTCCAGCCTCGCCCGGCTGCTTTTGATTATGTTCTAATTGGCTTCCTTTATATACCTGCCAGTCTGGGTGTTAGATGCCGGTGAAAGCCTTCATGTAGTCTAGCGGACTGGATCGGTTCTGAGAATACTTAAGCTAAGAGCTCCTTGGTTGTTTTTACTCTTATAGCTTATGGTTTATCTCTGAGACCTTAGGTGTTCCTACTGTGTGTGAGTGTTGTATGTAAGACTTTATTTACTTTATTTCTTGTCTTTCTTGTATGTCTTTCTGTTCATTAGCCGTTACCTGTTCATTCCCTTTGGTGGTAATCAGGGTCCTTCTTAGGACTAGATTACAGTTGGCAGGGATTGATAGGAGACAGGGTTTACGCTGGTGGCCTGGACCTCTGTACCTTTAACAGTACCTCCAGGTAGAGGGATTAGTTAGGACCCCAGTTTAGGGTCAGCATAGACCCCGGTCACCCTCTAGCCGGAGACAGTGTATAACGGATTCCGTATTGACCCACTGGACATTGTCAGGTAATTCTATGTTATCATATATCTATGCGCATGTTATATAGGATGTTGCCCTTTTGATATTGATTACTGACATCACATATATATATATCTGCTATACAGCGTGACAATCCTACAGTGTGACTATTGTGGAGGTATCATACAGTTTGGGTGGTAATATACTGTGTCTAGAAAAGCTGTGGGGACATTATACTGTGTATTGGGGAACTGTGGTGACATCATATTGTGTATAGAGGACCTATGGGCCCTTATACTGTGTATAGAGAACTGTTTAGGTATTATAGTGTATAGGGTAGTTATAGGGAAATCATACTGTGTAAAGTAGAGCTGTGGGGACATTATATTCTTTATAGGGGATCTGTGAGGATGCCATACTAAGTATGACGGGCCCACAGCTCCCTTATACACAGTATGAGGCGTCCACAGCTTCTTTATACAGTGTATAGGGGAACAGTACATGGGGGTGCTCAGGGGAGATCAAATGTTATGTAGGTACTTTTTGTTATAGTGACAATCAGGGTATTGTGACTGTCAAAGGGGCACACAGGGGACATTATTACTAGGGGTCAAAATGTGTTCACTTTTTTTTAGGGGCAATAATATATTCTAGGGGTCAGTTTTACCAATTGAATGGATCAAAGAAGGAATTTTACTTTGCAACAGGCACAGTGGCAGGCATTACTATGTGGAACAGTAAGGCTACTTTCACACATCAGTTTTTTTGTGTCAGGCATAATCCATTGAATACCTGAAAGGACGGATCCAGCGCTGAATTTGGAAAAACTGATGCAACGGATCAGTTTTCTTGCCGGATCCGAGCTGAACTTTTCAACCCGGAAAATGCAGGTACGCATGTCTGGCACGGAGGAGAGAGAGAGAGACCTTGGTTTCCAGAATCCGGATCAGTCTTTTGACGGATTGCACAAAAGACTGGTCCGGTACCATAGACTTGCATTATTTCCGGCCGCCTGATGCGCCGCTTCAGGCACTATCAGGCGGGTCCGGTAAAAAAAAAACGTTGCAGTGGCCGTCTTGTCCGGCCGCCAGAATGCACATTTCCGCCGGATCCGGACAAAAACGGATGCAACGCAATGACATCAGGCGCGATCCGGCGCTAATGAAAGTCAATGACAAAAAAACACATCCGGTACCGGATCCGTTTTTTTTAACAACACGCCGGATCGCGCCTGACGTCAAAAAACTGATGTGTGAAAGAGGCCTCAGGAGTTTGTGTAGGTTTGGAATAAATGAGGACAGCGCTGGAAATATGAGAAGTCAAATGTGTCTTTTGCTGTAAACTCTGCAGAAAAGTTGTGGCTGGAAAAAAGTTATATTGATCTGAGCCAGAGGGAAAAATAAATTACTCCATCAGAAAAAACATCAGCTGTAAGTCACCATCTATAACCGTGCTGTAATCACTTCATCAGGACAGGTATCTACCACTGTATAGTCACCCTGAGCAGGAAGGGGTCCCCCCCCCCCCGCTTGCTCAGGGCCTCGGTACTTGTGATACTTGCGTCTTCCCGTTCCAGTACTGTGGCGTCTTCTGACTGACGTTTCAGGTCAGAGGTCGCAAGAATATCACATCTGGGCGCACTCTGCCTGAACAGTCAATGCAGAGAGACAGAAGACGGCGACGTAGAGGAGTACGGAGCAGAGCAGCGGCATGTGAATCATCATGAATTGCGGTATATGTTAAAGGGGCTCACAGACTCTTTCGCCCAGGGGCCAACGAAAACCTGGAGCTGGCCATGATGGGAACTTATTCAAAGGAGAGTCATACAATTTTTAGACTTTGAGAACAACTTTAAATGACAATTTTTAAATACCTGGATGCCATGCTGGCAAGCGCTTGTGATGATATGGAAGTCATTGTCAGTACAGAGTGGACATGCCTGTTCCGTCTCCCACAGAAAGTGAAATACACAGCCATCACAGGTTCCTTCTGAACAACCACTGCAAGAAAAATCTATAATTAAGCCCCATAAAATGTTTTATAAGAAAACTGTCAGTACATTTAAATTGTCACTGAACTAATTACATTTGCTAGGTCAGATAGAAAACAAATTTAGACAAGTCTTTCTGGCCACATAGGAGTATTCCATCGATGAGAAAATTAGCTCTGAATCTGAACATAATTGACACTTAGCCAACAATGTAATAGTTAGGTGACTGTAAAGCTCTTGACAGGTTGAAAATATGATCACAACGTGAAAACATCATTTCTACTGGTTGCCATCTCCCTAGTCTTCCACATCTACAGTTCTCATTTTTTTAAGTGCATAAATCCAAGGTGGTCATCTTTCATTGGCCAAGTGCATCTGCCTGTAACAGCACTGACCATAGCTTGCTCCAAAAGCTGCCATTTATTTATTTTAATGCCATGATCACCAATGTATGCTTGCACAAGCTCCCATTGGTCCCTATGTAATAACGTGCAGGTGCTGGGTATGTCACCATGGAACAGAGACAGATCAACAGTTAAAGGGTTTATTTACAAAGATAAGATTCTTATCGCAGGGAGAAAATAGTGGGGATTAAACTGATATTATAACAGTGTATTAAACAGCATATGGGGAAAACAACAAGTAATCAAACAGTCAAGCAGAATAACGGTAATTAACGGGTATTCGTGAAACTTGTCAGTCTGAAGAAATCTTGCTTGAAGGGTCGTCTTCTCCAACATAGGCGCCGACAGCAGTGGCACTTGTAGTCTGTTAGATGGTCACTGGGATCTCCAGGGTTAAGGTGGAAGGATGGGGGACACTGGGACAGACTGGGTCTCCCCTGCTCTGAGTCTCTGCTTCCAAACAGGTGCGTTATATGGATGGCAATGACTACAATTCCCAGAAATAATGGAGACAGCAGCGAACAACATGTTAAGGCAAGTACCCAAAACACCGCCCATCTGACCTGACTGCCATCATTTAAATATCCCGCCAATTTAGGGTGACAGATTCCCTTTAAGCACTTGAACTTTTTGGCTAGTCATGTCCTATGTCTCTTTATAATGGGTACCATGCAAAGCATATAATCTTTTTTACCCTTCACATACTATCTCTGCTGGGTGCGCATGCACATGGATGCTCCTATCCGCCCCCATCGCTGAAGGCATCTGGATGATTGGCTGGAAGTGACCAGGATGGTGGCGGAGGCACCGCCCACATACGCCTGCTCAATGCGATGCTCATCTCTTACACCTGTAGAAACAGGTATCTTGTAGATATATAAACTTCCTTATGCACACCACATATAGGACCCCAGAGGAAGCTGACGCGAAATGCGCATTGGGGCTTGTCAGACGCACACAAGTAATTCAACACTCCATGGGTGAGCATTTACATTTTTTGGTTTAGGTCATTACTTGTCCTGTAGTAATCTCTGTCCAAAAAGTAGTGCAGTTACTTAGCGTCCATCTGTTCCACATGTGGCATTCCATAGTGCTTTCTATAGTACCTTTCCTTAGGATCAGTGATTGCTTTCCACTGTGATTTATATTAGCATATTATTATTACACATATGCAGTCACTTGTGTACCATTAAGAGTTGATAGCCTGTTTGTGTCGTTTCACATCATGCGCCTTTGCCATTCCCCTGAAACCGTTTACGGATTTCTCCGATTTTGTTATATTGGTATTCATTTTTTAAAATGTTTAATAAAATTGATACATTTTATATGAATTAAGTGTTTATACTTTTTTTTGTATATTCTCTTTGGGGTACACAGGCTCCATTTCTTCTGTATTATTGTCCTCAAACTACAAATGGGTTGCCTTAACCCCTTAGTGACAGAGCCAATTTGCAGCTTAATGCCCGGGACAATTTTTTTACAATTCTGACCACTGTCAATTTATGAGGTTATAACTCTGGAACGCTTTAACGAATCCCGCTGATTCTGAGACTTTTTCTTGACATACTGTACTTCACGTTAGTGGTAAAAATTTTTTATCTGACTTGCATTTATTTATGAAAAAACAAAAACATGGCGAAAATTTTGAAAATTTAGCAATTTTCAAACTTTAAATTTTTATGCCCTTAAATCAGAGAGATATGTCACACAAATTTCTTAATAAATAACATTTCCCACATGTCTACTTTACATCAGCACAATTTTGGAAACAAAATATTTGTTTGTTAGGAAGTTATAAGGGTTAAAAGTTGACCAGCCATTACTCAGTTTTACAACACCATTTTTTTTAGGGACCACATCACATTTGAAGTCACTTTGAGGGGTCTATATGATAGAAAATATCCAAAAGTGACACCATTCTAAAAACTGCACCCCTCAAGGTGCTCAAAACCACATTCAAGAAGTTTATTAACCCTTTAATTGCTTCACAGGGACTGAAGCAATGTGGAAGGAAAAAATTAACATTTAACTTTTTTTGAAAAAATTTTTTCTTCATAACCAATTTTTTTTTATTTTCACAAGTGTTAAAAGAGAAAATGAACCACAAAATTTGTTGTCCAATTTATCCTGAATCCGCTGATACCTGATATGTGGGGGTAAACCACTTTTTGGGCGCACTGCAGAGGTTGCAAGGGAAGGAGAGCCGTTTGACTTTTTCAACACAATTGGCTGGACGCCATATCACGTTAGGAGAGCCCCTGATGTGCCTAAAACAGTGGAAACCCCCAACAAGTGACCCCATTTTGGAAACTAGACCCCCCAAAGAGCTTATCTAGATGTGTGGTGAGCACTTTGAACCTCCAAGTGCTTCACAGAAGTTTATAACGTAGAGCCGTGAAAATAAAAATAATAAATATAATGATTTTTTAGCCAGCTATTTTTTATTTTTCCAAGGGTAACAGGAGAAATTAGAACCGCAAAATTGTTGTGCAGTTTGTCCTGAGTACGCTGATACCCCATATGTTGGGGTAAACCACTGTTTGGGCGCATGGCAGGGCTCGTAAGGGAGGGAGCACCATTTGACTTTTTGAACGCCATGTCGTGTTTGGAGACCCCCTGATGTGCCTAGATAGTGGAAACCCCTCAATTCTAGCTCCAACCCTAACCCCAACACACCCCTAACCCTAATCCCAACACTAACCTTAATCCTAACCCTAATCCCAACCCCAACCTTAATCCCAACCCCAATTCCAACACTAATTGTAACCTAACCTAATTGTAACCCTAACCCTAATGTAACCCTAACCCTAATTGTAACCCTAACCCTAATTGTAACCCTAACCATAACCCTAATGGAAAAATGAAATAAATATATTTTCTTTATTTTATTATATGTCCCTAACTAAGGGGGAGATAAAGGGGGGTTTTATTTACTATTTTTTTTATTTTGATCACTGTGATAGCGTTTATCACAGTGATCAAAATGTCCTGCACTGAATGAATGAATCTGCCGGCCGGCAGATTCGGTGGGCGCACTGCACATGCGCCCGCCATTTTCTTTGCAGGCAGAAGACCGGGAGCTGTAAGGAGCCATAGGAGGACATGGGGACACTGGGAGGTACGGGGGGAGGGTCGGGGGTCCCGGGGACCCTATTTCTCTCCCCTCTGATGTGCGATCACATCAGAGGGGAGAGAAATTACATGCAGGATCGCGGATTTTTTTTTTTCTTTTGCGATCGCCGTTATATGGTTAATAACGGCGATCGCAAAGCGGGGGACCCGAATTATGTTCTCTGGGGTTTCGGCTACCCCCGGTAGTCGAGACCCCGGAGATAATACGACTCTGGGGGGCTCTATATACTTTTTCCCCAGTGGTTTAAGTACCCTTAACTACCACCGTTAAAAGGCTTATCGGCGGTCATTAAGGGGTTAACAGGACTCGACTGTCCGCACAGGATGACTGTTCAAAGCAAGTGTAGAGTCGGGCCAGGGCAGTACTCGTGGCTGAGTATTGTGGGCATTGTGTACCCTGGCCTCTCTCTACAGGAAAACGGTACCTCTTTACTGGCATGGTATGATCAGTACTCACTGTGCTGTCAGCATCCTCTTTGCTGCGCTGGCATGACACTGCTTCTGTATTCCAACAAATAGAGACACAGTCCAGGGCAACTGTGGCGCCCCTGAGGGTTCAGTTGCCACAGAGGTATTGTACCTCATCCAGAGGTGTGGTACCCCACTCTCAGGTAAGGAGGGAGCACCACCCAGGACTCTAACACCTGCACCCAACACAGACTATAGCAGGCTGGGTAGGAAAGAGTGTTGGCAGGTAGGTGGAGAAATCAGGAGGGGAGTGAAGCTTAGAGAGTGGGAACGAGACTGTTGAGTCAGATAGTGTGAGGGGAGTTCAATGTTATGCTTAGGTAGCCGATTAGGCAGGAGCAAAAAAACGCATAGGCAGCCTAACACCAGAGAGGTTGGAAACTAATAGGTTGCAGACCCCTAAACTAACCGCACAACTAGAAGTAGCCGTGGGACGTTCCTACGGTGCCCTAGAGGCCTCGTCACAGCCGGAGAGATAGCTATCCCTAAAGATGGAAAGAGGAAAGCTAACTGCCCCGGAGTAGACAACAAAAGAATAGGAAGCCCCCAGACATATAATGGCGGTTAGACAAGATGAAAATACGAACACAGACAGAAAATAGATTGAGCAAACGCTGGGGCCCAAAACTGTCTAGATAGGACAGCAAAGGAGAGAATACTGTCTGCAACCCAAAAAACCCTAGGAAAAACTCCAACACTTCTGAATCCAAAAATACTGAGACCACACGGTCTCGACCACCTATATCAGATCTCTGGTGTTGACACGTAGCAACCCAGCAGTAAAATATCACAAGAACTGAGCAAATAACAAATACAAAAAACGAACGGAGACCAGTCAAAAGCCCCCCAAAGGGGACCCGGCTGAAGACAAAAAGCAATGCAGCAAAAAGCAAGGAATTCAAACCACAGTAAAATATACTGAAAGAGACTTATCTGAATGCAAGCAGGAGATAGTAGAAAAGCAAGCTGAATTTCAACCTAGACCAAGAAGAACAATTGATCACCGGCGAGAAACATGGGAGGTCAGCTCACTTATATCAGGCCAGTCAGTATCACCTGACAACCACTCGTTAACTGCAGGTGTAGGACTCTTGGTGTTCAACATAGGTTCAATACCCTCAGCAACCACCAGAGGGAGTTTCAGCTCCGAAGTAGTCTCCAATACATTCACAACAGTACCGCCTCCTTGAGGAGGGGTCACTGAACCCTCACTTGTGCCACCAGGATGATCACGATGAGCTCGGTGATAGGCACGGACCAGTCTCTCAGCATGACTGTCAGAAGCAAACACCCAAGAATTGTCCTCCTGACCATAGCCTTTCCACTTCACCAAGTACTGGAGTCTCCGCCTGGCCAAACGAGAATCCAATATCTTCTCAACCACATACTCCAAATTGCCCTCAACCAAAACAGGATCAGGAGGCGCAGCCATAAGAACCACTGGCTCGACAAATCTCTTCAATAAAGATTTGTGAAATACATTGTGAATCTTGAATGTTCCTGGAAGAATCAAACGGAAGGAAACGGGATTAATAATCTCCACGATCTTATAAGGTCCAATGAACCTTGGCTTCAATTTTGGAGACGCGACCCTCATAGGGATATTTTTTGAGGACAATCAAACCAAGTCACCCACTTTATATCGAAGACCATCAGCCCTATTCCGGTTGACAAACCGCTGGGCCTTCTCCTGAGAGAGAGACAGCTTATTCACTACTTGATTCCAAATCAGCTGCATTCTCTCCACAATATAGTCAACACCAGGACAGACAGAAGCCTCCACCTGCCCTGAAGAAAATCAAGGATGAAACCCGAAATTGCAGAAAAATGGAGACATCAAGGTGGCAGAACTAGCCCTATTATTCAGAGCAAACTCAGCCAAAGGCAAAAAAGAGACCCAGTCATCTTGATCAGCAGACACAAAACATCTCAAGTAAGTCTCCAAGGTATGGTTTGTTCTCTCAGTTTGACCATTGGTCTGAGGGTGGAACGCAGAGGAAAAAGACAGCTGAACTCCAAGTTTGGAACAAAATGTCCTCCAAAATCTGGAAACAAACTGGACTCCTCTGTCAGACACAATGTTCTCTGGAACGCCGTGCAACCGAACCACCTGTTGAAAAAACAAGGGCACCAACTCGGAGGAGGATGGCAACTTAGGTAGTGGCACAAGATGTATCATCTTGGAAAACCTATCACAGATTACCCAAATAACGGTCATTCTCGAGAGACAGGGAGGTCGTAAATAAAATCCATAGAGATATGGGTCCATGGCCTCTTGAGCACAAGCAATGGCATTAACAAACCACTAGAACGAGAGCAAGGTTTGGACCGAGAACAAGTTCCACAGGACTGCACAAAGACCCTGACGTCACGAGACAAAGTGGGCCACCAAAAGGACCGACTCACCAAATCTCTGGTACCAAAAATACCAGGATGGCCGACCAACGTGGAGCAATGAATCTCGGACATCACATTCTTCCCCACTAGTCTGGGACAAACAATCTCCCAGCAGGGCAACATTCAGGCTTATCCTCCTGAAATTTCTCCAAAGCCAGTCTCAAATTGGGCGAGATAGCGCAAAGAACCACACCCTCCTTCAGAATAACAGCAGGCTCAGTTACCTCAGGAGAATACAGAAAGAAACTCCTCGAGAGAGCATCCGCCTTAACATTCTTAGTGCCCGGGAGAAAAGAGACCACAAAATTAAAACGTGTGAAAAACAAGGCCCACCTGGCCTGTCTAGGATTAAGTCGCTGGCTGATTCAAGATAGACCAGGTTCTTATGATATGTGAGGACCACCACCTGATGCTTTGCTCCTTCCAGCCAATGTCTCCACTCCTCAAAAGCCCACTTCATGGCTAATAACTTCCGATTACCCACATCATAATTACGTGCCGCTGGGGAAAATTTTCGAGAGAAAAAGGAACAAGGGTTACTCTTAGAGGTCTCCGGATCCCTTTGGGACAAAATGGCTCCTGCACCAATCTCAGAAGGATCAACCTCCACCTGAAATAGTAGAGAAACATCAGGTTGGCGCAGAACAGGAGCAGAAGTGAATCTCCGCTTAAGCTCCTGAAATGCAGAAACAGCCTCAGGAGACCAATTCACTACATCAGAACCTTTCTTGGTCAAATCAGTCAGTGGCTTCACAATACCTGAAAAATTAGCTATAAATTTGCGATAAAAATTAGCAAAACCCAAAAATCTCTGAAGAGCCTTCAATGTAGTGGGTTGAACCCAATCACAAATGGCCTGAACTTTGAACGGGTCCATTTCAATAACAGACGGAGACAAAATGAATCCCAGAAATGAAACCTTCTGTACGCCAAAAAGACATTTTTATCCCTTCACATACAATGCGTTTTCTCTCAAAATCCGGAATACAGTCCGAACATGTTCCACATGAGAATCCCAGTCATTGGAAAAAAATCAAGATATCGTCCAAATAAACAATCAGAAATTTATCCATGAAATCCCAGAAAATATCGTTCATAAAGGATTGGAAGACGGAAGGGGCATTAGTTAGCCCAAAAGGCATCACTAGGTACTCAAAATGCCCCTCTGGGTTATTAAACGCCGTCTTCCATTCATCTCCGTGCTTGATGCTAATAAGATTATACGCCCCCCTGAGGTCAAGCTTGGTAAACCAACAAGCACCCTTCACTCTGGAAAATAGGTCAGAAATCAAAGGTAACAGATATTGATATTTAACAGTGATCTTATTCAGGAGACGATAATCAATACATGGCCTCAATGAACCATCCTTCTTGGCCACAAAGAAAAAGTCGGCGCCCAAGAGTGAACAGGATGGTCTGATATGACCCTTCTCTAAAGACTCTTTGATATAAGGTCGCATAGCCTCATGCTCAGGTACAGATAAATTAAAGAGCTGACCCTTGGGAAATTTACAACCTGATACTAAGTCAATAGCGCAATCATAACTCCTATGAGGAGGTAAGGATGCAGACTTACTCTCACTAAACACATCAGAAAAATCAGTCAAATAGTCAGGAACAGCTCTGGGTGTTGATTTGTGCGAGTTTCTCGCATCACACACGCTAGTGTGAAACCGGCCTTATAAATACAATATATGGGTGATACTGCTGTACATATGTTACATAGGTGATACTGCGACTATGCACCCCAGTCACAGAATCACCTATATCATGTATATAGAGCAGTCACCTATATAATGTATGCAACATATTATAGTATAATGCTGTCTTAATATTATTTATTTCTATAGCACCATTGATTCCATGGTTCTGTACATGAGAAGGGGTTACATACAGATTACAGGTATCACTTACAGTAAACAAACTAACAATGACCGACTGATTCAGAGGGGAGAGGACCCTGCCCTTTCGGGCTTACATTCTACAGGATTGTGGGGCAGGAGACAGTAGGTTGGGGGGCTGCAGCAGTTCCGATGTTGGTTGAGGCGATATCTTCGGTAGTGGTGAGGAGGTAGCAGGGTCATTGCAGGCTGTAAGCTTTCCTGAAGAGGTGGGTTTTCAGGTTCCGTCTGAAGTAATTAATATAGTGTGTAATGTAGAGTTGTGCATGTATATTTATATTTATATATATATATATATTATATACATACACACACACACACACACATACATACACACACTGCTCAAAAAAATAAAGGGAACACTCAAATAACACATCCTAGATCTAAATGAATGAAATATTCTCATTGAATACTTTGCTCTGTACAAAGTTGAATGTGCTGACAACAAAATCACAAAAAATCATCAATGGACAATCAAATTTATTAACCAATGGAGGCCTGGATTTGGAGTCACCAACAAAATTAAAGTGGAATGTAATGTCTTTAAAACAAGTCAAAATGATGCTCAGTAGTGTGTGTGGTCTCCACGTGCCTGTATGACCTCCCTACAATGCCTGGGCATGCTCCTGATGAGGCAGTGGATGGTCTCCTGAGGGATCTCCTCCCAGACCTGGACTAAAGCATCCGCCAACTCCTGGACAGTCTGTGGTGCAACGCGATGTTGGTGGATGGAGCAAGACATGATGTCTCAGATGTGCTCAATCGGATTCAGGTCTGAGGAACGGGCCGGCCAGTCCATAGCTTCAATGCCTTCATCTTGCAGAAACTGCTGGCACACTCCAGCCACTTGAGGTCTGGCATTGTTCTGCAATTAGGAGGAACCCAGGGCCAACCGCATCAGCATATAGTCTCACAAGGGGTCTGAGGATCTCTTCTCGGTACCTAATGGCAGTCAGGCTACCTCTGGTGATCACATGGAGGGCTGGGCAGCCCTCCAAAGAAATGCCACCCCACACTATTACTGATCCACTGCCAAACTGCTCATGCTGAAGGATGTTACAGGCAGCAGATCGCTCTCCACGGCGTCTCCAGACTCTGTCACATGTGCTCAGTGTGAACCTGCTTTCATCTGTGAAGAACACAGGGTGTCAGTGGTGAATTTGCCAATCCTGGTGTTCTGTGGCAAATGCCAAGCGTCCTGCATGGTGTTGGGCTGTGAGCACAACCCTCATCTGTGGACGTCAGTCACTCAGACCATCCTCATGGAGTCGGTTTGTAACAATTTGTGCAGATACATGCACATTTGTGGCCTGCTGGAGGTCATTTTGCAGGGCTCTGGCAGTACTCTTCTTGTTCCTCCTTGCACAGAGGCAAAGGTAACGGTCCTGCTGCTGGGTTGTTGCCCTCCTACGGCCCCCTCCATGTGTCCTGGTGTACTGGCCTGTCTCATGGTAGCGCCTCCAGCCTCTGGACACTACAATGACTGACACAGCAAACCTTCTTGCCACAGCTCGCATTGATGTGCCATTCTGGATGAGCTGCACTACCTGAGCCACTGAGATGTTGTCTGTGGTCCTCACCTGCAGAACCACTCCTTTATTGAGTGTGTCTTGATAATTGCCAATAATTTCCATTAGTTGTCTATTCCATTTGCACAACAGCATGTGAAATTGATTGTCAATCAGTGTTGTTTCCTAAGTGGACAGTTTGATTTCACAGAAGTTTGATTTACTAGGAGTTATATTCTGTTTAAGTGTTCCTTTTAGTTTTTTGAGCAGTGTATATATACTGTATATAAAAAATGTACAGATGTTTATTTAGCATGTTGCTGTGTATATAGTATATAGTGTGGAATCCACATTATATACACTGGCACATCTCTACACTATATACCATATACACAGCTCCACTCTACATTCCTTACCACAGTATATATTGTGGAGCTGTGTATACTTCTCCTGTCCTGTATACATGGTGTCACTCCGATAAGTTGTGAAAAAAGTGGCGGATTCTTTTTTGGGCCATGTGGCAACATTTCAGATCCATAACATAACCTTCCTCTGCTGTGAAACTGAAATGTTGCCACATGGGCTAACAAAGAGTCTGCCCCTCCCCTCTTGCTCAGGGCCCCGGCACTTGCGATACTTGCCTGTTCCCACTCCTCCACTGTGGCGTCTTCTGACTGTGACATTTCAGGTCAGAGGGTGCAGTGATGTCACTTCTGTGCTCCCTCTGCCTGAACAGTCACAGTGCAGAGAGCCGGAAGACGCCGACGTTGAGGAGTCTGGAGCAGAGCAGTGGCCAGCGAGGAGAGGGGAGGATTTCATATTTTTTTTTTTTTTTTACATGTTTTGAGCAATATATGGGGCCCATCATATACTGGAGCATCATATGGGGCCTATTATACTGAAGCATAATATGGGGCTCATCATATACTGGAGCATAATATGGGGCTCATCATATACTGGAGCATCATATGGGGCCCATTATATATGGAGCCTCATATGGAGCCCATTATATATGGAGCCTCATATGGGGCCCATTATATATGGAGCCTCATATGGGGCCCATTATATATGGAGCCTCATATGGGGCCCATTATATATGGAGCCTCATATGGGGCTCATTATATTTGGAGCCTCATATGGGGCCCATTATATATGGAGCATTATGCGGGGCCCATTCTGTTTGGAGTTTGGATCAATATATGGGGCCCATCATATTCTGTATGGAGCATTATATGGGGCCCATTCTGTATAGAGCAAGGTATGGCGCTCATTATACTGTATGGCATATTATATGGGGCGCATTATACTGTTTTGAGCATTATATGGGGCTCATTATACTGCATGGAGCAATATATGGGGCTCATACTGTATGGAGCAATATATGGGGCTCATACTGTACAGAGCAATATGTGGGGCTCATTATACTGTATGGAGCACTACGTGGTACCAATAATAGTGTATGGAGCAATATATCGGGCTCATTCTGTATGGAGCAATATATGGGGCTCATTATTCTGTATGGAGCAATATATAGGGCATGTTATTCTGTATGGAGCAATATATGGGGCATGTTATTCTGTATGGAGCACTATGTGGTGCCCATAATACTGTATGCAGCATTATATGCGGCTCATTATACTGTATGGAGCAATATATGGGGCTCAGTATACCTTATGGAACAATATATGGGGCTCATTATTCTGTATGGAGCAATATATGGGGCATGTTATTCTGTATAAAGTGCTATGTGGTGACCATAATACTATATGAAGGACTAAACTGTCTTGATTTATGACATATTGTAGAATGTACAATAGTTATCACTCATGTAATGTAAGAAGTGAAATCTTTGGCATTGTACTATACCTATATTTCTCTGCTGTATCTGTGCATTATGAAGTGTGGTATGTGTTAAAGGGGCCACTGAGACTTTACCCGGGGCCCCCAAAAACCTGGAGCCGGCCCTGTTTGCACTGCACAGTACCACTTCTCCTGTCCTGTTGTCGAAGAGGTGACATTGGACTTTGGGAGGGTCAATATTGGTTTAGTATTTTCAATATTACTAATATTACTATGGCCAAATAAAAATAAAATATTGGAAAAGCGGTTTAAATGGATTATCCCAAGTAATCCTATTGCTGGGACCTCCATGATCTGTAGAGCACCATGTAAATGCAGCTGTGGTCAATCATAAGCACTCTGGCGCCATTCACATGTGGCTCTTCAAATATCTCCTTTTAGAGAGTGAGGGGCACGACAAAGTAAAGCAAAATTCACTGATCGGGGTGAGGAGTGTTATAGTTTGTGGGGTTTGTGTGGCAGGGCTGCTTTTTCGTTCCAGTCTGGCCCTGCCTTATACACACAGTATAAAGCGTAGCATACCCAGCCCCTCA
>JARQOD010000002.1:438846094-438920442 GCA_033576555.1 Oophaga sylvatica
AACCTCAATCCTGGCTCGCAAATCCTGGGTAGTCTGTCCAACCACTTGCAAATTGTGATTATTGAGGTCCTGTAGATTTGTAAAACGGGTCTTTATATTCTGCAAATCTGCAAGGATATTATCAGTCACTCCGCAAAGTTCCTTTATGCGGGCCTCCATTTTCCAGATCTTTTAAGACAGGATTACTGGAATGGTTGTGAGAAGTCACAACCACTATCATCACAGAAAGTTTCAACCAGACATCTGATATCCAGAGTTACAGCAGACAAAAAAGAGAAAAGAAAGGAAAAAAAAAAAAACAGTGTTTACCTGTGGTAACACTGCAAAAAGAAAAAACTTAAGGGAATTGCTCACCTGGAATGGTTGTGAGAAGTCACAACCACTGTCATCACAGAAAGTACAACCGGACGTCTGATATCCACAGTACAGCAGACACAGCCTTCCAGACCCAGCAGACACTAACGTTTTGGCTTCAGAATCTTGTAATGTATGTAGTACAGTTCATATAGCGTCTTGTGCTTGGGTGCGATGAAAACACAGGAGTCACAGGTTTGATATAGAAAAGTCCTGTATTACTTCATACAAGTTGGCAGAAATAGTCACACAGTTTGCAGACACAGAAACAGGAGACACAGCAGGCCAGAGTAATCCAAGCTCAGCAATCACTCTCCAATACAGATTCAGGATCTTCTTCTCTGTTACCGTAAGTCCATGCAAACGTGGGTCTTTCAAAGAGCAGGGTTCAGAGTCCACAAGTGCTTCAGAGTTCCTCAGTAGGAATAGCTGGAGTACAAGGTCCAAGGCTTACAGGAGTCAAGTCACAGGTTCACTGCAGGCTAGATTCTGAAGCACTGATTGCTCAGCTGTGGCTGCTTAAGAAGCAAAGGAGAGAATCAGGGCGGGAACATGCAAGCTGGAAACTCCATTTTGACTGAGGGCAAGATAGCTGCAGCAAGACAGAAAGTAAAATGGCTGACGAACAAACTGAGTTTCAGGAATATATACATAGAACCTTACAGCTTTACTAACAGAGTTGCACATTCACCCAGAAATTCAGATATCAGCCTAATAGAGGTATGTTCACATTAGGTCAGGGACTCACCAGAATTGAGACCACCTTGACGATGGTTGGTGGGCTTTAAAATGTTTGGCCAAATGTTTATACTAAGCGTCTCAAATTTTTCCTTATACTCCAAAGCCATATTGCTATTCAAAATTTCATGTATTCCATGTTGTCATGCTTTGGTATGATAGAGTGCAGCCTTTTTTCGTATAGATTGGTGAGTGTCCTACCACTGGGACCTGAACCGATCTGCAGAATGTGAACTTTTATCCCTATTAGTAAGGAGCGGCAGGTGTGACACGACCATTGATGCAATCATTCCCTAAGGGGCTATACTTTGCTTTTACTGGAAGCCCCCAAAGAGATGAATGGAGCTGTGGTCAGATATTCCACCTGCTACTCCATTTTAAAATGGGGATAAAGTGTCCTGTCAGGGATAAAAGTTCTCCATTCTTCCGATCAGTGCAGTTTCCAATGGTCGGATTCCACCGATCACCTACCTAACCTGTGGATCGGTGATAACTTGCATTCATCAAAGAACCCTTTAATGCAAACATCCCAGTTAAGGTGGCGCACAGTAGATGTGCAGGAGCCACCTATGTTTTACAGTCGATGCTCCACTATAACAGGGATAACTGTTTACAGATAATTGCATATAGCTGTAGGGTGGGCTCCTACGGTAAATTCCCCCTGTGGGCCCCAGATACCCTAGTTCGACCCTGCATGTTGATAAAATTTAGTGCACTCACCCCAAAAAAGTATGATTTAACTTCTTTAGGTTTTTTCACCAAAAACGCAGCAAAAACTGATACCTGCATGTTTTGATGTGTTTTTGCACTTACTTATTGCCTTCTACAACCCCTGGTAAAAATTATGGAATCACCGGCCTTGGAGGATTTTCATTCAGTTGTTTTATTTTGTTGAGAAAAAAAAAACAGATCACAGACATGGCACAAAACTAAATTAATTTCAAATGGCAACTTTCTGGCTTTAAGAAACACTAAAAGAAATCAAGAACAAATAATGTGGTAGTCAGTAATGGTGATTTTTTTTAACCAAGCATAGAGGAAAAATTATGGAATCACTCAATTCTGAGGGAAAAAATTATGGAATCACTCAATTCTGAGGGAAAAATTATGGAATCATGAAAAACAAACAAACAAAAAAACACTCCAACACATCACTAGTATTTTGTTGCACCACCTCTGGATTTACAACAGCTTGCAGTCTCTGAGCCATGGACTTAATGAGTGTCAAACAGTACTCTTCATCAATCTGGCTCCAACTTTCTCTGATTGCTGTTGCCAGATCAGCTTTACAGGTTGGAGCCTTGTCATGGACCATTTTCTTCAACTTCCAACTATAAATTTTCAATTGGATTGAGATCCGGACTATTTGCAGGCCATGACATTGAACTTATGTGTCTTTTTTCAAGGAATGTTTTCACAGTTTTTGCTCTATGGCAGGATGCATTATCATCTTGAAAAATGATTTCATCATCCCCAAACATCCTTTCAATTGATGGGATAAGAAAAGTGTCCAAAATATCAACATAAACTTGTGCATTTATTGAAGATGTAATGACAGCCATCTCCCCAGTGCCTTTACCTGACATGCAGCCCCATATCATCAATGACTGTGGAAATTTGCATGTTCTCTTCAGGCAGTCATCTTTATAAATCTCATTGGAACGGCACCAAACAAAAGTTCCAGCATCATCACCTTGCCCAATGCAGATTCGTGATTCATCACTGAATATGACTTTCATCCAGTCATCCACAGTCCACGATTGCTTTTCCTTAGCCCATTGTAACCTTGTTTTTTTCTGTTTAGGTGTTAATGATAGTTTTCGTTTAGCTTTTCTGTATGTAAATCCCATTTCCTTTAGGCGGTTTCTTACAGTTCGGTCACAGATGTTGACTCCAGTTTCCACCCATTCGTTCCTCATTTGTTTTGTTGTGCATTTCCTGTTTTGGAGACATATTGCTTTAACTTTCCGGTCTTGACGCTTTGATGTCTTCCTCTTTTAAGAGTTTGATAATCCTCTCCTTTGTTTCAATTGACATCTCTTGTGTTGGAGCCATGATTCATGTCAGTCCACTTGGGGCAACAGCTCTCCAAGGTGTGATCACTCATTTTTAGATGCAGACTAACGAGCAGATCTAATCTGATGCAGGTGTTAGTTTTGGAAATGAAAATTTACAGGGTGATTCCATAATTTTTTTTCCCTCAGAATTGAGTGATTCCATAATTTTTGCCCTAGGCTTGGTTAAAAAAAATAACCATTACTGACTACCACATTATTTGTTCTTGATTTCTTTTAGTGTTTCTTAAAGCCAGAAAGTTGCCATTTGAAATGACTTCAGTTTTGTGCTATGTCTGTGATCTGTTTTTTCAACAAAATAAAACAACTGAATGAACATCCTCCAAGGTCGGTGATTCCATAATTTTTGCCAGGGGTTGTATGGGTGAAAATTTGCTGCAAACTCACTGAAAGAACACTGAGAAAAGTGACATGCTGCGTTTCCAAAGCGCAGCAGTTTTCCAAATCAGTCAGGGAAAAGAAAAACAATGTGTGCGCATAAGTTTTCGGAAAATCTGATAGCCTTTGCTGATACTGTAAAACGCAACTTTAAAATTTGCATAAAAAAGCAGCAAAAATGCAACGTGTGAACATAAACACCAAGAAAAACCCTGTATTTATGGTATCAAGTATAGGCAAAAACTCAGTGAACAATATTACACACAAAACCCATACAAGCTAATTAAAGCAAGAAAAATGGCAAAAGAACAAGTATCTTACACCAAAACAATATTTTTATTCACAAATAAATATAAAAAGTACTACAGAATATTACTGCCGAAGCAGGAAAAAGAGAATCCAACTTATATATCCTGTAAGAGCAGAATTACAATAGCCCAATATTGTTTTGGTATAAGACACTCGTTCTTTTCTTATTTTTCTTGCTTTATTTAGCTTGTATGGGTTTGTGTGTAACGTGTGAAAATAGCCTAACAGTTTGATATGGGAGGTGGAAGGTTCGTGCTGCTGTCAGATTCCAATTAACTTCATTAGTTCATTTATTGTCGAATAACAAATTTATAACTGGGGGCTAGTCTAGCAACAGAGCAGCAGTCAGAACCAGGGGTAATGCAGCTATTGGGTCACAGATGAAAAAAAAACTAGTAATCATCTGAACAGAGCATTAGCTTCTATTTTACAGGATATTTTTGGACTGAGAGGGTAGGTGCTGCAAAGCTTTTTATTTAGAGTGAAATCACATGTGACATTTTTGTGTCAGTTTTCCAAGCCGAATACTGGAATATAGAATGTTAGAAGTATCAATATTTTCTTTCACGGCTGTAGGAATGTAATTGCTGCTTAACTTATAAAACAGCTTACACTTTATATTCTTAATAGTGCATAGACAGGAACAAGATTAAAAAGAGACCTAGTGTGGCCGCCAGACAGCAATGCAGTGTTTGACACGTTGAAATATCACATATGGATTTTACATTTGTGCTGATCAGGACTTTTTTTTTGTTTGTTTTTTTCCCTTCACTTCGGATAAATTATGGCTTTGGCTCTAAAAACTGCATCTCTCGTTGAAAGCTTAGTAGCCCACATTCATAGACAAAAAAATAAAAAAATACTATGGTTCCTGGAGAGTTATAATGAAATGACGAAAAAAAAAATTGCTTTGTCGGTTAATGTGACACAAGTAGAAGGAGGATCATCGGGGGAGAAACACAATCCTTCAACCTTCATAAGCAGATTATCAAGAGACACTCCTCAGTATTGAAATATCAAGAAGGAAAAGTTGTAGAGTTCTGGAAATCACAGGATCGATAGACAGGTTACTGATTGGAAAAGGTTTTGCTTTTTTTATCATTTGCACATCATTAAACATGTGTATCGATCAGTTACGGACTGAGGCTGAAATTCAGCCCTGGCATTTGAAATCACACAGACCCACAGTGTCCCCGTCCCCATGAACCAGATGGGATATATTGCTAATATTACCCTGGATGGAGGAAAGGAAGATTTACTACAAGACCAATATTTCTAATGATACCCGTGGCCTGCTGGGGTAAGTGACGGAGTCAGCGACTTTGTGCTGCATCACAACTCTTACACCGAGATCACCGATTCTGTTAGCAATGCAGCAGACAAGGCCTTCCACGACCAGACAGGCCCTTCTGGCATTTGCCAGAATTGCCAGATGGCCAGTCCAGCCCTGGTATCGATCCCGTCACATATTATACACAGGTCCTTCTCAAAAAATTAGCATATAGTGCTAAATTTCATTATTTTCCATAATGTAATGATTACAATTAAACTTTCATATATTTTAGAATCATTACACACCAACTGAAATTTGTCAGGTCTTTTATTGTTTTAATACTGATGATTTTGGCATACAACTCCTGATAACCCAAAAATCCTGTCTCAAAAAATTAACATATTTCAACCATCCAATAAAATAAAAGTGTTTTTTAAAAACAAACAAAAAAACATCAAATAATAAAGTTCAGTTATGCACTCAATACCATGGTATTACTGTGCTCAATTGGCCTGCCAACTCTCCTGACCTGAACCCATAGAGAATCTGTGGGATATTGTGAAGAGAAAGTTGAGAGACGCAAGACCCAACACTCTGGATGAGCTTAAGGCCGCTATCGAAGCATCCTGGGCCTCCATAAACCTCAGCAGTGTCACAGGCTGATTGCCTCCATGCCACGCCGCATTGAAGCAGTCATTTCTGCAAAAGGATTCCCGACCAAGTATTGAGTGCATAACTGAACTTTATTATTTGATGTTTTTTTTGTTTGTTTTTAAAAAACACTTTTATTTTATTGGATGGTTGAAATATGTTAATTTTTTGAGACAGGTTTTTTGGGTTATCAGGAGTTGTATGCCAAAATCATCAGTATTAAAACAATAAAAGACCTGACAAATTTCAGTTGGTGTGTAATGAATCTAAAATATATGAAAGTTTAATTGTAATCATTACATTATGGAAAATAATGAAATTTAGCACTATATGCTAATTTTTGAGAAGGACCTGTATAATTTCATGACTTTTCTTTCTTAGAGTTGCAATTTTATCGTTGATGAGTGATTAGGACTAATGGACATCAGAGAGCAGCATGCACAAAATCTACAGAACCTCACCCACTCCTGGTCCCACTGCATGGAGCATTTTTATTAGATACATTATGTTTGAAATTCTTACATTAATGTTGTACAGAATTCAGGAACATTCATAAAATAAAAGTGGTATGCTATTGGATCTTAAACCTTCATTTAAAAAAAAAAAAATCATATTGTTTACCTGTAGTAGAATATGATGTCTTTTAGGTCTGCATGTTCTCCTGGAAACAAGTCCACAGGAGAAGTAATTTTTTCCAGCGTTGTTTCTGTTGTCACACCTGGTTCAGATAAAAGATTATGCCATCTGTCAGATACTAAATCAGTAATAATGCAATATTGTGGCATAAGAGAATATCTTTAAAATGTCCTTATTTCTGGAAACTCACCTATCATTTGGTCACCAAGGACTATGGGCTGTGAAGACATAAAATTACTTTGACCAGCTGCAAGTGAAGGTATAATAATGGACTGGCAGACGTAGGAATTTACAGCAGACCTGGGCTCGTTTTCTAACCCTTGGGTGTCGGAAACATTCTGAGTACATGTTGCCAATTTTCTCCCCTGTAAAAATGAGTCAATAACTGTTAACGTATACATTTACCTTTTACCAATATTAGGCCATGTGCACACTTTGCGTTTTTAGATGCGTTTCTGCCGCGTTTTTCAACGTGCGGAAACGCATCCAACCCGCAGCACAGTGCACTACCAATGTAATCTAATGGGAACCGCATGTCTGCTGTGCACATGTTGCGAAAAAAACGCGCGGTTTAGCCGCGTTTTATTTTCCGCAGCATGTCAATTCTTTGTGCGGAACTGCAGCGGTTCGGCGCCCATTGACTTGCATTGAGTCGGGCACTTCCGCAGCAAAACCGCAGATCTAAAAAAGATCTGCGGTTTTGCTGCGGGTGATTCAGTTCGGGAGGTGGGAAGTGTGTGGGCGGTGCGTGGGCGTGTATAGTGTGCGGCGCTATGTGTGTGGGCGGTGCGTGGGCGTGTAGTGTGCGGCGCTGTGTGTGTGGGCGGTGATTGTGTGCCGGTGTCTGCGTGATCGGTGTGCGGGTCTGTGTGCGCGATCGGTGTGCGGGCCTGTGTGCGCGATCGGTGTGCGGGGCTGTGTATGTGCGGCCGTGTGCGGGGCTGTGTATGTGCGGCCGTGTGCGGGCCTGTGTGCGTGTCTCCGTGTATGCAGGCATCGTCGGATGGGACTACAAGTCCCATCCGGCTATGCCTGCTACAGTGACAGTGGCTGACACATTAGCCAATGATGGACAGTAGTAGTCCCATCATCCGGCTAATGTGCTGAATGAAAAAAAAAAAAAATTACATGACATGCAACATATAACATACATGACATACAGAACATACACATGACATACAGAACATATAACATACACATGACATACAGAACATATAACATACACATGACATACAGAACATATAACATACATGACATACAGAACATATAACATACACATGACATACAACATATAACATACACATGACATACAGAACATATGACATACAACATATAACATACACATGACATACAACATATAACATACACATGAAATACAGAACATATAACATACATGACATACAACATATAACATACACATGACATACAGAACATATAACATACACATTACATACAACATATAACATACACATGACATACAGAACATATAACATACACATTACATACAACATATAACATACACATGACATACAGAACATATAACATACACATGAGATACAGAACATATAACATACACATGACATACAGAACATATAACATACATGACATACAACATATAACATACACATGACATACAGAACATATAACATACACATTACATACAACATATAACATACACATGACATACAACATATAACATACACATGACATACAGAACATATAACATACACATTACATACAACATATAACATACACATGACATACAACATATAACATACATGACATACAACATATAACATACACATGACATACAACACATAACATTGAGCACATACTCACCTCTTCCCCGACGCCATCCGTGTACCGCTCTGCCGCCGGGAGAGAATGACGTCACTACAGTTCATTCTCTCACGGCAATGCTGGGTGAGAAAATTCCCACGCAGCATTGCCATAAAGTGAGAGAATGAACTCAGTGATGCAGTGCAGGAGCCATTGTCTCCTGTCAGTGCATCACTGGGAGGCCCTACAGAGCAGTGGCATCACCTGATGTCACCGTTCTATAGGGGAGACCGTCGTGGGACCCTCGTTATTAATTGGACTGCGTCGGAAAGGGAGTATACGGTTGTTTTATTTTTTTACGTTTTTTTCACAGGAGATCGAGGGCGTCGCTTGGATCTGAGTGTGTAATAAAGATATGAAAACCGTGTTGTATTTTATTTCATGAAAATAATTTATTCTTATGCGTGTATTTTTTTAACCCTTTATCAATATAAGATTAATAATGGATAGGCGTCTTATTGACGCCTCTCTATTATGAACCGGGCTAAATATCACCTTACAATAGCAAGGTGATATTAACCCCTTATTACCCCATATCCCACCGCTACAGGGGAGTGGGAAGAGAGGGGCTAAGTGCCGGAATTGGCGCATCGTACAGATGCGCCAATTCTGGGGCGGCTGGGTGCTGGTATTTTTAGCCAGGGGGGGCGCCAATATCCATGGCCCCTTCCTAGGCTATGAATATCAGCCCGCAGCTGTCTGCCTAGCCTTTCTGGCTATAAATTATAGGGGGACCCCACGTCATTTTTTTGGGGGGTACCCCTATTTTAATAGCCAGTGAAGGCTAGCTGCGGGCTGATATTCATAGCCTGGGAAGATCCATGAGTATTAACCCCTTCACTCCCAAGGGTGGTTTGCACGTTAATGACCGGGCCAATTTTTACAATTCTGACCACTGTCTCTTTATGAGGTTATAACTCTGGAACGCTTCAACGGATCTTCGCGATTCTGAGATTGTTTTCTCGTGACATATTGTACTTCACGTTAGTGGTAAAATTTCTTCGATATACCTTGCGTTTATTTTTGAAAAAAACGTAAATATGGCGAAAATTTTGAAAATTTTGCAATTTTCAAACTTTGAATTTTTTTTCCTTAAAACAGAGAGATATGTCACACAAAATAGTTAATAAATAACATTTCCCACATGTCTACTTTACATCAGCACAATTTTGTAACCAAAATTTTTTTTTGTTAGGAAATTATAAGGGTTAAAAGTTGACCAGTGATTTCTCATTTTTACAACAAAATTTACAAAGCCATTTTTTTAGAGACCACCTCACATTTGAAGTTACTTTGAGGGGTCTATATGGCAGAAAATACCCAAAAGTGACACCATTCTAAAAACTGCACCCCTCAAGGTACTCAAAACCACATTCAAGAAGTTTAATAACCCTTCAGGTGCTTCACAGGAACTGAAGCAATGTGGAAGGAAAAAATTAATATTTAACTTTTTAGCCACAAAAATGATCTTTTACAAACGTTTTTTTATTTTCACAAGGGTAAAAGGAGAAAATGGGCAGATAAAGTTGTTGTGCAATTTCTCCTGAGTACGCCAATACCCCATATGTGGGGGAAAACCACTGTTTGGGCACACGGCAGAGCTCGTAAGGGAAGGAGCGCCGTTTGACTTTTTCAAACTAAAATTGGCTGGAATTGAGATTAGACGCCATGTCGCGTTTGGAGAGCACCTGATATGCCTAAACAGTGGAAACCCCCCACAAGTGACACCATTTTGGAAACTAGACCCCCTAAGGAACTTATCTAGATCTGTTGTGAGCACTTTGAACCCCCAAGTGTTTCACAAAAGTTTATAATGCCTGGGTGTGAAAAAAAACAAAAAACAATTTTCCACAAAAATGATTTTTTAGTCCCAAATTTTTGATTTTTCCCAAGGAAATTGGACCCCAAAAGTTGTTTTCCAATTTGTCCTGAGTACGCTGATACCCCATATGTGGGGGGGGGGAAACTGTTTGGGCGCACGGCAGGGCTTGGAAAGGAAGCAGTAACGTTTTGGAATGCAAACATTGATGGGGGTCATGTTCCATTTGTAGTGCCCCAGATGAGCCTAAACAGTGGAAACCCCCCACAAGTGACCCCATTTTGGAAGCTAGACCCCCTAAGGAACTTATCTAGATCTTTGGTGAGCACTTTGAACCCCCAAGTGCTTCACACAAGTTTATAATGCCCGAGCATGAAAATAAAAAATCCTATTTTTTTCCCACAAAAATTATCTCTTAGTCACTAATTTTATATTTTCCCAAGGGTAACAGGAGAAATTGGACCACAAAATTTGTTGTCCAATTTGTCCTGAGTACGCTGATACCCCATATGTGGGGGGAACCACTGTTTGGGCGCATGGCAGAGCTCGGAATGGAAGGACCACCATTTGACTTTTTCCTACCACAATTGGCTGGAATTGAGATTGGACGCCATGTTGCATTTGGAGAGCCCCTGCTGTGCCTAAACAGTGGAAACCCCCCACAAGTGCCCCCATTTGGGAAACTAGACCCCATAAGGAACTTATCTAGATCTTTGGTGAGCAATTTGAACCCCAAGTGCTTCACACAAGTTTATAACGTAGAGCCGTAAAATTAAAAAATCATATTTCTTCCACAAAATTTATTTTTTCACCCCAATTTTTATTTTCCCAAGGGTAACAAGACTCCAAAAGTTATTGTGAAATTTGTCCTGAGTGCGCTGATACCCCATATGTGGGAGTAAACCACTGTTTGGGTGCATGGCAGAGTTTGGAAGGGAAGGAGTGCCGTTTGACTTTTTCAACGCAGAATTGGCTGGATGCCATGTCGTGTTTGGAGAGCTCCTGATATGCCTAAACAGTGGAAACCCCTCACAAATGACACCATTTTGGAAACTAGACCCCTCAAGGAACTTATCTAGATGTGTGGTGAGCACTTTGAACCCCAAAGTGCTTCACAGAAGTTTATAACGTACAGCCGTAAAATAAAAAATCCTTTTTTTTTTTTTACAAAAATGATTTTTTCGCCCTCAATATTTTATTTTCACAAGGGTAACAGGAGAAATTGGACCCCAAAAGTTGTTGTCCAATTTGTCCTGAGTACGCTGATACCCAATATGTGGGAGTAAACTACTATATGGGCGCACGTCGGGGCTCGGAAGGGAAGTAGTGACGTTTTGGATTGCAGACTTTGATGGAATGGTCTGGGGGAGTCATGTCGCATTTGGAGAGCCCCTGATGCGTCTAAACAGTGGAAACCCCCCACAAGTGACCCCATTTTGGAAAATAGACCCCACAAGGAACTTATCTAGATGTGTGGTGAGCACTTTGAACCCCGAAGTGCTTCACAGAAGTTTATAACGTACAGCCGTAAAAATAAAAAATCCTTTTTTTTTTACAAAAATGATTTTTTCGCCCCCAATATTTTATTTTCACAATGGTAACAGGAGAAATTGGACCCCAAAAGTTGTTGTCCAATTTGTCCTGAGTATGCTGATACCCAATATGTGAGAGTAAACTACTGTATGGGCGCACGTCGGGGCTCGGAAGGGAAGTAGTGACGTTTTGGATTGCAGACTTTGATGGAATGGTCTGGGGGAGTCATGTCGCATTTGGAGAGCCCCTGATGAATCTAAACAGTGGAAACCCCCCACAAGTGACCCCATTTTGGAAAATAGACCCCACAAGGAACTTATCTAGATGTGTGGTGAGCACTTTGAACCCCAAAGTGCTTCACAGAAGTTTATAACGTACAGCCGTAAAATAAAAAATCCTTTTTTTTTTTACAAAAATGATTTTTTTCGCCCTCAATATTTTATTTTCACAAGGGTAACAGGAGAAATTGGACCCCAAAAGTTGTTGTCCAATTTGTCCTGAGTACGCTGATACCCAATATGTGGGAGTAAACTACTATATGCGCGCACGTCGGGGCTCGGAAGGGAAGTAGTGACGTTTTGGATTGCAGACTTTGATGGAATGGTCTGGGGGAGTCATGTCGCATTTGGAGAACCCCTGATGCGTCTAAACAGTGGAAACCCCCCACAAGTGACCCTATTTTGGAAAATAGACCCCACAAGGAACTTATCTAGATGTGTGGTGAGCACTTTGAACCCCGAAGTGCTTCACAGAAGTTTATAACGTACAGCCGTAAAAATAAAAAATCCTTTTTTTTTTTTTACAAAAATGATTTTTTCGCCCCCAATATTTTATTTTCACAAGGGTAACAGGAGAAATTGGACCCCAAAAGTTGTTGTCCAATTTGTCCTGAGTATGCTGATACCCAATATGTGGGAGTAAACTACTGTATGGGCGCACGTCGGGGCTCGGAAGGGAAGTAGTGACGTTTTGGATTGCAGACTTTGATGGAATGGTCTGGGGGCGTCATGTCGCATTTGGAGAGCCCCTGATGCGCCTAAACAGTGGAAACCCCCCACAAGTGACCCCATTTTGGAAAATAGACCCCACAAGGAACTTATCTAGAAGTGTGGTGAGCGCTATGAAGCTCCAAGTGCTTCACAGAAGTTTTATAACATACAGCCGTAAAAACAAAAAAAATCATTTTTTTTTTACAAAAATGATATTTTCGCCCCCAGTTTTTTATTTTCCCAAGGGTAACAGTAGAAATAGGACAAATTGCACAATAACTCTTATGGTCCAGAGTACGCTGATACCCCATATGCGGGAGTAAACTACTGTTTGGGCGCATGGCAGAGCTCAGAAGTAAAGGAGCACCGTTTGACTTTTTCAACGCAGAATTGGCTGGAATTGAGATCAGACGCCATGTCACATTTGGAGAGCCCCTGATGTGCCTAAACAGCGGAAACCCCCCAATTCTAACTCCAACCCTAACCCCAACACACCCCTAACCCTAGTCCCAACCCTAACCACAAACCTAACCCTAACACACCCCTAACCGTAATCCCAACCCTAATCCTAATCCTAACGTTAGCGCCAACCCTAACCCTAACTTTAGCCGCAACCCTAACCCTAACGGGAAAATGGAAATAAATACATTTTTTTAATTTTATTATTTTTCCCTAACTAAGGGGGTGATAAAGGGGGGTTTGATTTACTATTTATAGCGGGTTTTTGTGATTGGCAGCTGTCACGCTAAAAGACGCTTTTTATTGCAAAAAATAGTTTTTTGCATCACCACATTTTGAGAGCTATAATTTTTGCATATTTTGGCCCACAGAGTCATGTGAGGTCTTATTTTTTGCGGGACGAGTTGATGTTTTTATTGGTACCATTTTTGAGCATGTGACATTTTTTGATCGCTTTTTATTTCGATTTTTGGGAGGTTAGAATGAACAAAAATCAGCAATTCATGAATTTCTTTTGGGGGAGGCGTTTGTACCGTTCCGCGTGTGGTAAAATTGATAAAGCAGTTTTATTCTTCGGGTCAGTACGATTACGGCGATACCTCATTTATATCATTTTTTTTATGTTTTGGCGCTTTTATAGAATGAAAACAATTTTATATAAAAAATTATTATTTTTGCATCGCTTTATTCTGCGAGCTATAACTTTTTTATTTTTTTGCTGATGATGCTGTATGATGGCTCGTTTTTTGCGGGACAAGATGACGTTTTCAGCGGTACCATGTTTATTTATATCCGTCTTTTTGATCGCGTGTTATTCCACTTTTTGTTCAGCGGTATGATGATAAAGCATTGATTTTTTGCTTCGTTTTCTTTTTTTTTTTTTTAAGGGGTTCATTAAAGGGGTTAACTAGTGGGACAGTTTTATAGGGGGGGTCGTTACGGATGCGGCGATACCAAATATGTGTACTTTTATTGTTTTGGTTTTTTTATTTACAGGAAAGAATGAATTTATTGGGGAATATTTTTTTTTTTTTTATGATTTTTTTTTTACCACTTTTTATTTTTATTTTTTTTACTTTTATACTTTGTCCCAGGGTGGGACATCACTGTATTTTATCAGATCGCTGGTGTGACAGTGTGCACAGCACTCTGTCACACCAGCGATCGCTCTGGCACTGCTGCAGGCTTCCCCAGCGCCTGCTCTCAGCAGGCACTGAGGAAGCCGCCTCCCTGCAGGACCCCGGCGCCATCTTGGATCAGGGAACCTGGAGGGAGGACGGACCCTCGGAACAGCGCGACACATCGCGCTGCTCTGAGGGTCTCAGGGGAGCGCGCAGGGAGCCCCCTGCCTGCGCGATCCTCCCCTGTGCCCCGGGTACACCGCGATCATGTTTGATCGCGGTGTGCCAGGGGTTAATGTGCCGGGAGCGGTCCGTGACCGCTCCTGACACACAGTCACGGGTGTCAGCTGTGATAATCAGCTGACACCCGGCGGCGATCAGCTGCGCTCCCCCCGGGAGCGCAGCTGATCGCCCATGACGTACTATTCCGTCCATGGGAATAAGGTCCAGGGTCACATGGACGGAATAGTACGTCTGATGGCAGAGAGGGGTTAACCCCTTCCCAGGCTAGAAATATTGGCCCCGGCTGTCGGCTTTCCCCCTCTGGCGCAGAAAATTGCGCGGGAGCCCACGCCATTTTTTTTCCTATTTTTTTGTTATTAACTATTGCGTTATTTTGTGTATGTGTACGCGTGTGTGTCTTTAACTATTTATGTACCATTCTATCTATCTACCTATATATTTTTCTGTCTATCTATATATCTATCTTTCTATATATATTTCTAACTATCTATTATCCATCTATCTACGTATTTTCTATCTATCTATCTAACTACTGGTATCTATTATCTATCTATGGCCGGCGTCACACTTGCGAGTGTGATGCGAGTAAGTCGCACGACTTTCTCGAATCAAGACCCGGCACGGCCGCCCGCTCTCAGACCCGAGTGTGCGGCTGCATAGAAATACATGCAGCCGCACACTTGGGTCCGAGAGCGGGCGGCCGTGCCGGGTGTTGATGCGAGAAAGTCGTGCGACTTACTCGCATCACACTCACAAGTGTGACGCCGGCTTATCTCTATCTGTGTGTGTGTAATGGCGTGTGGGTTGGACAAATGTAAAAGAGGAGGTTGGACAAGAAATTACATCACAAATCTTTTTTTTGTTTGTTAAACAACATATCTTTATTTAGCTGTAAAAACTGCATACAAAACCGCATGAGAAAAACCGCGTCAAAACCACGCCAAAAAACGCATCAAAACCGCCCAAAACCGCGTCAAAACCGCGCCTGCGGTTTCTGCCAAGAGGTGCGGTTTGAGCGCGGAAAAATCCGCAGGCAAATCCGCAATGTGTGCACAGGCCCTTAGAGTTCTACAACAATGTCTGTAATAGAGGCTAATCTCACACTACAAAAAGGTTTCCTATAGGAAAGGATTGATTTGTAGGGAATTGCATTGGCTTGGGGTTAGGACTTTTTTTTACGTGAGAGCTCTGATTTTAATATTCAGTTCTCACACAATACCAAAGCATGCAATAGTGCCATGTTGTATCTCCGATTTTATACGTAGGCACAGAAATCATGATGCATTGCACGTTTTATTGAAGGGCGGATTCTAGCATTCCACTTATCACCTATCCTCAGGATAATGCTCCCGCTATAATAAAAAGGAATCATCCAATGAAGTCTGTCTTAAACTCTCTAGAGATGAGACATGGAAGTCTTCATGGTGATCTGGGCCAGATGGAGAAGGAAAACAGAATGACTACAATCCTTGAAGATGTCAAGTGTAAATCATTGGACTTCCCGCTATACCATAATGTATACACTGTGTTATTGTGCTATTGGACTTCGCACAGTTATTTTTATATATCAATATGTATTCATTTTCAGTCTTGTATACAGCAGTTTTATTGATAATATTGACCTTGGTGTACAAGGTTGTGCACTGACCATATACAGTAGTGATAATATTGGTTCCTTTTATACTGATGTTATTTGACAACTGTGACTTGTTTAAGGGTGGATTATATATAGAAAGTTATCTTATATCTTCTGTCTTTGATGTATAGTGATACAACTTTGTTGAAAAAAAAAATAGAAGGAATAACATCTAACATTTCCAGTGTATACACTATACCGTGTGTAAAATAGACGTGGAATCAGGGTATCCATGTAACAAGCTAGTGATGATGGGGAGTTCAGGTCAAAAAGCCCCATAAAATACCACTTTTTTTTTTTTTTTACTTGCATCAACAGGATGTTCATTTGTTAAATGGGTCATGATGTTTATCTACATGCGAGACCCAAGAAATCTAAGAACACAGCTGGAATTAGGTCCAAAGGTTTATTATGGTGACATTCTTTTTTCCAACAGCATCATATAGGAGTAAATACGGGGCGAAAGTTGACTTCAGTAGTGAAACCAGTTAAAAGCAGCTGATATTTGTTGCAAAACTCACATGCCACCTCATGGATAAAGCTCCGCTCTCTCTACAAAAAGGAAAAAGCTATACCATACAATAGTGTTTCCATCATACTGCAGTTTTCCAGTTCTGCACAACTTTCCTATTACAAAACCATATGCCGCTATGTAGCCCCAATGTATCATATAGGCTACATGCTATTGATATTGTTCTAGGGCTTTAATGGGTGCCAGTGTATGGAAGTCAAGTGGTAATAGAATCGGCAGATACCGTAACAGCAGCAACTGAAGCTTGCTCAAAATCCTGCGGTGTAACTATATACGGTAAAATCATTTAAATGTAGTGATTGCCAGTGCACATGTGATCTGTTGGCCTCCCACCACAAGATTGTAGGGTGCAGATTGACTGTCATTGCCGCCAAGGGTTTGCTAAAGGCCCCCTGGTTTCAATCTTCGCCCTGTTATAAAGTCCTGGCTTAGGATGGAGGATGTTGTGTTGATTATATACTAATGATTGCAGGTTCCAGAGGGGAGATTTTTTTCAGATTTTTTTTTCTCAAAAAAAAAAATAAAAATATATATATATACAAGTTTGGTATCTGCACAAGTGCACTGACCTGAAAATGTATGTTGCCAAGTTATTTTTACCAAAACAATTAACACTGTAAAAGCCAGACCAAAAAGCAATGGAAAATATGTATTTTTCCCCATTTCGCCGCAATTCATTTTTCTGCCATCTGGGACATCATTTTCTGGCAAAATGAACCGAGTCATTAAAAACTACAATTCGTTTAAGAGTTAAACCACCTGAAAAACACCTCATGTGCACAAACCCCAACAAAGAATAAAGCAATAATCCCCATCCTGTAAAAAAGATGAAGTTGCAAAGTGATTGTAATAATCAACCTAGCAACTTACTATTAGAATTTGGCCCATTCTTCAGAAATCATTACTAGCAGTGATAGCCGAAAATGCGCAGTGCTTACAAGCACTTTCATTGTGAGCTTGTAACCACTGCTGGCCATATCCCTGGAGTGCTCCTGATCCTACTCAGCTTTAATGTCCTGCACAGCTAAAGTCTCACTGCACCGTAATTTTTGTTACATACCTCTCCAGCACTGTGCTCTTTATCTCACTTTTGCACATTGGGTTACTACTAGAGTTGAAAAGAAAAAAAAAAGATTTGCAGGACCCTATTTCAAGGTAAATATTGGTAGTCCATGGCCACCAGATAAGACCCATGAAACTTCTCATACTTGCTGGCATCCTGACTGCCTTTTTGGATAAGCCTAGTGGAATGTCATGTCTGCGTCATAACTAGTGTTGAGCGATACTGCTCGATATCTAAAAATATCGTATCGAAATTGTATCGCCGATAGCACTAAATATCGTCGATATCCGATTTCGATACCGGAAGTCCCATGTAAGTCTATGGGAACAAAATATCGCAACAAAAAAAACCCTTTCTTTCGTTGTAAACACAAAATATACACACATAGAATACATATATATATATATATACATGTCATTGTGACATATATATATACATATATTTATAGTTTATACACTTCTACATAGTAAAATAGACTCTGATTCAATTGCCGGGTAAAGCCGTGACATACCCCATAGAAGTCGACGGGCTCGGTGCCGAGTACCCCCAAAACCTCTGGCTCTGTGCGACTCAACTTGGGCGTCACGAACAGGATTCTGTAGCTCGCTATAAGCGAGTCCTGTGTGCCTGAATTGAACTGGTTTTGTGCTTGAGAATTGCTAAAATCATCAGAGAATGTATTTGCCATTTTTCCGCCATATCTGCGTCACGACGAGGCACTGGTGAAAAAGAAGGGCGTGCTCTTCATGGGTGTACACTCACTCAGTGACGCGAAAACGATGGCTCTAAATGGTACTGCAATGTAAGATCGTGCCCCACAGCTCTTCAGTTCCGCCTCCTCATCCTCCTCAGTGTGCGGAAACTAACACGAAGGTCCCGCCTCCCTACAAAAGAGGGGCCCTCTCCAGATGCTAATGACACATGTGACTTGGCAGAGATGGCTAATGGACACGAGCAGAAGTGTGAAGGGATGGAGCAGTCAGAGCTCTCCCCCCACGGAAGCGACCCGATCGCCACGGAACCACCGTTGGGCACCCGGCCTGGAAACCCTCCTATGCTGCAAGAAGCGGAGGATACCCTAAGAGGCCTGGCCCGGCACCGGGAGGAGGTCGCCAGGATGGAAGCCAGCTGGCGTGCCCTAAAACTAAACTTGGAGCGGCGCCAATCCCTCTTACCTGAAGTGTCTGTACCGGAAGGTGAGGCACCCGTTCTAGTAGAGGAGTCCTTGCAATGTGATCCGGTTGACGTTGTCGCAGTGGAGGCACCCGTTCGTGCAAAAAACGCTGCACCGGCAGCACCCCAGATCCCGCTGTCTGCCCCCGTCGCTGAGACAGAAGAAGCGACACCCGTCCTCATGGAGGAGGCCACGCAGGCACCAGAGGTCTACCTGTCTGTACCGGAGCCCCGACTGTCATCTGTTCCAGAGCTGGCTGCTTCCTCCGCAGGTGAGCGCCGCCAGTACTGGGGGGCGCCAGGAGAGTTGCCGCAAACCGGACACTGTAAGCTGCAGTTTGATGGTGGAGACATGGAGCAGCTGGTGGAGGAGAATTACAACCGGCGTCAGGAGGAAGAGTGGAGACGTTGGGAGCAGGAAGCAGAGCGACAAAGGGAGCAGCGAGAATCCCAAAAACTTCGCCAACGTAACCTGGAGAAGGACCGGGCAGATAAGGACCGGATGAGAAAGGATAAAGGAACCCTGTGTGAGCCGCGGCGTAAGGGTGCAGTACGGAGCTTTAAATTAAAAGGTGGTTGGGGCTTCATCCAGGAGCCTGGACTTTATTTAGAAGTTTTTGTGAACCGGCGGGACGTGGAGGCTCACCTCCCAGAAGGACACCCGGGGAGGGACCTGTTGCCAGGAGACTTGGTGACTTACACCCGACACTGGGGTTACAATGGATGGTACGCCCTAAATGTTACCAGGTGCGACCCCTACTCCCCAGAGTGTCAGGAACCTGTGAGACCCTCGGAGCCTTCAGCCTCCCACATCCAGGCCTCTGCAAAAGTGCCCACCCCACGCCGTAAATCTCCCAACTCCAAGCCTCCCTCAGTGGTCTCCTCAGCAGCAGCTATGGACATGATAAGTATAGCTGGCCCGTACCCGGCGCCTGTTAGGCCCCCTGGGGTTCGTTCAGTCCGGGACATAGGGTTCCAGACCCGGAGGGAGATGAAAGAGGTGGCCACACAGACCCAGATAGCGGGTCACGACTTGACTGTACAGGCCACACGACGTCATCAGGTCCTGGTGGTCCTTGGTGCCTCGGATGTTTGGCAAGCATCAGAAGAGTACCAGTGGTACCTGGAACACCCCTGCCAAAGAATTATAAATAACCCGGACAGGGTCCCTGTATGTAAATAGTTAAATTGTTTATGTACCCGGACGGGTGAATGTTCATAAAAAAGTTTTTTAATTTAATAAAAAAAAAAAAACACAGTTTTCATTACTTTTATTACAGTCTCATCCTGCGACGCCATCGATCTCCTGTAAAAAAATGAAAAAAAAAAAAAAAAAGTATACCACCTGACCGACGCAGTCCATAGTAACGAGTGTCCCACGACGATCCAGCTCTGCTACATCAGAATGACAGGCAGAGCCTGTCATCCCGGCGCAGCACAGCTGATACCTGCTTCCCCGGTGGTGACGTCATCGGACTGGTTTACGGCCGGGATTACCCTGCAGTCACTGCAGTTATCGCGAAAAACTGCATGTGACCGCCAGGGAGAAGATAATGGCGGCCATCAAGCAGTCCAGGACGTGACCGCCGGAGATCTTCTGCCAGGTAAGTGCCGCTGACTCCTGACAGACCCGACCGACGGACACTCACAGTGACAGTGACAAATCCGATTCCGGTATTCGATAAGACGAAAATATCGAAACGAATTATCGAAAGGCCGATAGAGCTAATATCGGCCGATAGCCGATATTTGCAGTATCGTATCGCTCAACACTAGTCATAACACAAATACGATGGTGCATCAAGCCTAGCAATCAGAAAAGGATCTGGCCATTCCTGCAGTTAGAGGCAAGGATTGATGGGTTCTGGTTCGGTGGCCATGTACTACTGGTATGGCCTCTGACTAGGGTTGTGTGAATCTTTTTGCGCAACTGTAGTTACCGCCAGCGGCATAGTTTCCCATATCCATATTGATGAGGACACTTAACAATATTACTAAGGCTGTGTTTGAATGAGGTAGGATACAGACCTGTTTTGACCATTTATACACGTCTTTTTATGAGGCTTTGGAGTACTTCGTAATTCACAGTAAAGAATTTTCTGAAAACGTTTGCGGAAAAATTTGGTGATTTTGATGAGCTCGAATTTCTATTGTTAACCTCGAATGGACAGTATTTTGGGAGAAAAGCAAACTGTACAGAACTATAAGGCTGAATTTACACACAATATTGTGACCTGTGTTTAGACGCCATAAAGCCAGTACTACTCTCATGGAGTTAGCGCAACAGTGTGGAGCCAGGAGACTGCAGCATCTGATAGCTCCTACTCCGGCGCTGAGAAGAAGCACTTCATCATTTTAAAAGGTGTTTATTCCTTTTGGCAGAACAGGGGTTAATCAGCCATTTTGGAAGACTCTGCACTCGCAGCTGAGCTCAGTTAGTCAATTCCTTCCCCTTTATAATCTGGGCTCTGATGCAAATCCATGTCAGAGCTAGCATTTGCTGAATGGCCACACCAGGAAGAGGCATTCATATGAGAAGGAATGTTGGAGGAGTTATCTGTGACTGTTGCGTGGTTTGAAAGTGTGGTAATTCCCTTCCCTTCTCCAGTTTTATTTATTCTCCGTCCCCCACTCCCAGGTGCATTCCTCTGTTATAGGTGAGTGAATATTTAGTATGCCTGGAGTTTTCTGTTAACCCTTGTTTATTGTAGCCTTGTTTGTTGGGTAAGTGTACTGCGATGCACAGTAACACCCCTCTTCCCTGGGTGGGGGAAGAGAACAAATGGAGGGCAAACTCAGGGGATAAGGCAAGGGTGGTAGCCCTGGCATTTTCACCTTCAGAAGTATCCCGGGGAATAGGGCGAACTAGGGCGTCCCCTAGTGGTAGGGTCAGGGAAGGAGTCCCGGGTCACCCAACAGTTGTGGCAACAATTACATAGCAGTAATTTAAACAGTAGTTTGTACTTAAAAGTTGCCATATTCTTTTACTCAGTGTGGTTTCCACTTATGGTTTTGACTAACATCACTCCAGTCTTGACATGTATGCTAATCGTCTTCACGTGGTTACATTAACTAAATGACAAAAGAGAGTCATTTTGTCCTTCCTCTGGCCAGTACTATCAGTACAGTGCATAAAATTGCAGTAAAAAAAACGAAAAACTGTTAATCACTTTTTGTGATCAGATCTTGACAAAGACTCACGTCGAAACGAGTTGATCTGCGTCACCTTATCCGCATGGAGCTGTATCTGCTTTGATTAATTCTGGAAAATGTTTTTCCATTTTAAAGTTACCAATAAATAGTAATTTTAACCTTTTTCAACTCACGCTGGACCTATTCCTTTTGTTCGTATACCCCATGTCCACTGCCAATCACTGGACTATGGAGTGTGATGTCGGCGACCAATGCCAGCAGGAATGACGTGCCCAAGCAAGTATTGTTTTACTGCTATTGCCGAATGTGTTCTGCATTTTACGTATTTTAGACAACCCATTTAACATAGTTTTTAGTTTTCATTAAATAAAATCATATGATGCATAAGCAATGCAATACAATTCTAAAAATACAGTTTATAGGTTTACTGTATCAGACTTAAGTCATTCTGATTGCACATATATAGTCTTACAAAGAAACAAACCTGGTGTCCACAAAGGCTGAGACTAAACTGATGATAAAATTTCACCCCTCTGCTTGTGAAGCTGGGATTCCCGGTAAATGTTGTTGTGTTCCGAAGTAATGAAAAATCATATTGCAGTTCCCGTCTCCCATCTGATACTGTAACCTGGCAATCATTATAGCATAAGGAATGAGCCTAGAACCAATCATAAGAGAAAAGTCACAGATCTACAAAACTCGTGATAAGCACAGAATTACTGCAGTATAAAAAAACTGCTTAAACATTAATTATATATATTACATACATATTATACTATATAAACACACACTTCATTAAATTGTAAAAATAAAGTTGTGGAATCACAGTATGGAAATCACAGAATCGATAGACATGACACTCATACTTGATACTGAATAAATCAAGATTTTTTGAAAACTCTATTTTGCAATCATTTGCTGATCACCAACATTTTTATTTATTATCAGATTTCTAAAATTCCACGGATATGGCGATAGAGAGAGTCGAGAAATGCTATCTCCAAATTCAGATTATTTTTAAAGATCATAGTGATCTAAAACGCAAAGAGAATTATGCGGAACTGTAATTTAGGCCTGTTGGAAATACAGTATTAAACATAAAAACCAAAAGGCTTTGCTATTCATTTGTACTGGTTTCCAATGTACTCCGCCAGTAGGGTTAAAAAACTTACATATTGCCAAATTTAAACCCAGATTCATTTCCTGAATGGACAGCAAATATTTAGAAACATTTGAGGGATTACTGCCATTTTCAGTTTCATTTTGCAATTTTTCTTTTATTCTAGTTTATACACCCTACATAACTTAACAAATGTAAAAGTAAAAATGGTTTTGCAGTTTTTAATTTTTAATTTACAACAAGTACATTGTTTCCTCTTAAGATGATAGAAACCAGTGTGTGTTAACAATGTTTGAAGTGTTTTTTCTGACAACATTCTAGACTGGAAAAGCAAATTAGACAATTTGGGAGGTTTAAGAGTGGAAAATGTGCAACTTATGAAAGAAAGCTTTTTAATATATCTTAATATAATTTTAGTAAATATTAAATTATTCATTAAATAGCAGAAATGCAACAGTGTGTAATGATAAATACCAGCTTATCAATGGAAGCGTTACAAGTGATGGACACATTGTGAAATTACGTTTGCACTCTCTGAACTATGTATTTGAGACTATTCAGTACCCATTTAGATTAACAGAATCTGCTTAAACGTTTACATATCTGATTTTATTTCACAGAGAACAGCTCCTCTGTGCTGCAATTGTGTTTATTTCTAGTAAGCTCACAACCAGAAAAAACCTTATGTTATGTTTAAGGTGAAAACACTATTCAGGATTTTAAGGAATGTGTCATGGTCATGGCTTGTGAAATCTGCACCAAAATCAAAATGCCATAGACACGTCCTGCTTGACTTCTCCATTCCTTACTTAAGCCTAAAAGGTCCTTAGACCTATCTCTCCATGGACTTCATTACTTACCTGCTATCCTCCAAAGGGAAGACGTATGTGGGTGGTGGTGGACAGAGTAAGTAAACCGTGGCATTTTGCTCAAATGTCTGGGTTGCCCAACTCTCAAACACCAAGCTGTTTATTAACCATTTACCGATATCCGGTGTACATGTACCGCTCAAGTCGGTAGCGGGTGTATGGAGCAGGCTCAAGGAATTAGTTCGCCCCATACCTGGTAAGGTAATGACTGTGTTCGGAGCTCTGCTCACAACTAAACCTGTTAAACACTGCTGTGGCATTAACAGCACATTGGCATGTGGTTGCTGGGAAAGCCAAAAGGTCTGAGGCAGGCCCGACCTCAGTGCCAATGAAGGCAGAGCCCTTTTGAAACCTGTTCTGTGGCTGGGCTTCAAAACAAGAACATGACTTTTACTATATGCAGTAATATTGTAATACTGTGGTATTGCTGTGTATAGCGCACGTTATCAGACAATCGCAGATTCCAGTCCAAGTTCCCTAATGGGACTAATAAATATTATGAAGCTAAAAAAAAAAAATTATAAAAAATATGAAAATAAAACCCCATAAAAATTAAAAAAAAAAAAAATTCCCTCTTTACCCCATTCAAAATAAAGACAATAAAAAATTAAAACAATATGCATGTGGTATTGTTGCATCCAGAAAAGTTTGATCAACACATAAAAATAACTTGATCAGTAAACAACAAACAGAAAACAATTCAAAAACACCAAAATTGTTTCATGTTTTTTTAAATGCTGTAACAAGCAATCAAAATATCATATCTTTCCCTGAATGGTATCAATAAATATATCGTATTGCCCCACAAAAAATAATCCCTCACACAGTTTCATCGACTGAAAAATGAAAACATTACGGATCACTGAAAACAGCAACACAAACTTTTTCTTCAAAATTCAGATTTTTTTTACCACTAAAATAATTTAAAAAATGGACAAGTTTGGTATCACTGTAATACTACTGATGAGGAGAATCATAGTGTTAGGTCAATTTTACCACACAAGGTAAGACATAAAAAAACAATTCCCAAAAGACAATGTCAGCTTTTTTTTTGCAAATTCCATGGGCTTGAATTTTTTTGCCCCATTTTCTAGTACACAATGTCATAAATGACTTGTGTCATTCAAAAGTACAAATTGTACCAGAAAAGCTGGTGTAAGCTGGCTGTCGGACACAGTGGTTGGGAGATAAAATAAGTATTGCTTTAGCCAATAATGTTCATAAAGTGCTGTGGAATTAATGGCGCTATATAAATGAGTAAAAAAAAAAAATAAATAAATAGTACATATAGGACTAAAAAGGGCTAATTGGCCGTGACCGATTGATTGTGACCAGCTGATGAGTTGGAAGAGACTGCTGGTCACCATATCGCTACCAGTGGGTGTGGTTCACTTTGTAAATTGAGAGCTGTTTGTCTCACATGTGCCTGTGTGTATGGAGGTGTGCAGATCTTCTAGATTGAATACCTTTGCAAAAGCACTAACAAGGTGGACTCTAAGCCAGATCGGCTAATCAGCACCATTGCTTGGACTTTATGCTTTATGGTGTACTTTGAGCTGAACAAGGGCTAAATTTGGGTTTCCCGTGATGTGGTTTATGAGGACTGCAATACATCAACTGGAATTTAAATAGAAATGGTTCCTGTAATACCCCAGATTGCTCCCAAGTGAGTAGCATTGTTTCAGTGGACAGAAGAAAAAGGAGGAAGAAATGAAAACATGGAAATTGTCTGTGGCTTTGAAGGGTTAAACACCTTGTTCAACTACATGGGATTACAGAAATTATTATCTTCAACTGAGGAACAATGTTTCCAAATTCTAGAGTGTAGTCTGTAATAAAGTCAATATTGATTTGTCCTTCTTATCTGCTTAGCACCCAGAGTCCAATTATTAGACTGAACGTTCCAAACGGACACTCGAGCAAAATCTTCAATGATATGTAGCTGAGGAGTCTGACTGGGTAGCATATCTGCCTTTAACGGAGTTTGCCACAAATAATCAGTATTCAAGAAACTTTCCCGTTCCTCTGTAATTGTAGATGTCACCCTCGATTTGGAGTATCCAATTCAAAGGCTAAAAAAACACAGAGATCAGTAAATCCATAGACAAGTTGAAGTTCATCTGGTCCAGTGTAAGAGAAAACCTGAAAATGGTACCTACTGTGAGGCTAGTCACTACTCACGAACAAGCCATGAGGTAGGGTATTCAAGAAGTCTGAAGTCAGATACCAAGAGAGCTCGTCGTAAAGTAAGGGGAAATACAGAGGCGTAGTTTAGTCAGGGTCCAAGGTCAGAATTCCAGGAAGGTAGCAGATCAAAACAAAGGGGCTAGGCAAATGGATGGTCGAAAGCAAATCCAAGGTCGGGCAACAAAGATCAGAATATAAAAACTCAGAGCACAGAGCAAACACACACCACTTGAGATATGCTAAAACTGGCAGTAATTAGAGGCAGAGAGCCAGCTAAATACTCAGGTAATCACTCCGAGCAGGAGGCACATGGAGTAAACCCTGCACGCCCTGGCCATGATTGAATGGCTGGACTGTCACAACATTGACAGCTAAGCATGCCCCAAGCCTCTGATTGGATGACTGAACTGTCCATCACCATACTGCCAGATCAGAACACCCTAGCTCCAGATTGGACTGCTGAACCATCACTCGCTGTGTCCAGACACACCAATAGGAGGAATAGTGACATCTATTCTGTTAATAAGAAACCAATGAATGGGCCAAGCTCCGGTATTGAGGACAAGGAGTGATTATCCACTAAAAATTCTAAATGCAGGTTCTTTTCACTAAGCTTAGTTTTAAGTTAATTGATCCATACTAAATAACTTCAAAAGGGTTTTCCAGCCTAAAGGCTGCCAGTCTGAAGTCACTATGTGAATTGTAGACTTGTGAATCTTCACATTGCGCCCAATGAGTATTCTCTGGTGCTGGGAGTGAGCATACTTCTGGCCACATTCCAACTGGGCTGCATCTGGCCTTGCTCAATACAATTGCATGGAGTGAGGCTAACCTCATATAGTCAGCACATGACCAAATGTATGCAAATGTAGTCACGCGCCCGTCAGCATCAGAGAATCTTCACATCGTGCAGTGCATGTAATGTGAGGTCTCACAAGACTGCAGTCATATACAGTGACTGCAGACTTGAAGCCTATGGCTAGACAACCCCTTTAAGTCATTAATCTTGTAGCCATCTGTTTGAAGCTTCCGCCTTCCTTTTGGATACCCAATGTACTGTACAAATCTCTGCTTAAGGTATACTGCTCACATGTTTAGTACTGTATGTTAGAAATCTGCTCATGTTTTGGTCAGAGTCAATCTAGAATATGAAGTGCACAAATTCTAGCTTACATGGTAGCAAAAGAGTCGCTATAATATTTGGTGCATTGGAAAGGTTACAGGACAGAGAAGAGATCTTGGGTCTTAGTAAGGAAGTTTCAACAGCTTTTCCCTTGAAAACTTGGTCATAAAGGCTGGAAGCTTTACTTGAATGGAGAGTTCTGTCACATCAGTGTCATAACATGCAGCTTCTACCTGTTATAGTGATTATTAGGCTCTGCCACACTCATACTGTGGACACTGCTGGGTGAGCCATATGCACAGTAACTCTATATAAATCCCAGCAGGTAGTCTTCGCCTGACAGTTATAAGGGGTTGTTTATGTGAAGTGGCCAGGCTGGTAGTCATGGCAAGGGGCTGTTGTGTTCCCACACCCTGGCACCCCACAAAAGAAAACAATATCCCGCCTGATGTGTGGTGTGGTAGTATTGCACAAAACTCACATTTGAGTTTGCAGATCCTGCTGATTTCATAGTCCCGTCTCTGGATGATATCACACACTCAGGAACAAATGCTGTATTCCGCTTTAAGTAACTTTACTTGATAACAAAGAATCTATGGCAGTTTCAGTACAACACAAGTTCATGTTTTCAACCTGAGCTTTCCCTCTCAATGCTGGCTTCTCTAGCCTTTGAGATGCTCGTCCTGGCTCTGGGGTCCCCATATTCCTGCACCCTCTTTCCTGTGCTGGTTCCCACTCCAGCTCCCCTTCACAGGGAGATGAAAAAGTTTCCTCTGTCCTGATTTGAGTCATAGTCCCCGGATTCTTTAAGGGATACATCATACCAAGTGGCAGCCAACCGCATTCTGCTTTTCCCAAGCGTTCTGTGCCTTTTCGTAATGTGTGGCCCTCTGGCCTGTTCTACCTTTGTCATGTGTGCATCGCCACGAAGATCGTCGCGGTTGCACATTCTGACTTCTCACAGCTGAGTTGCTGTTTCTTTGTGTTTGGCAGTTAGGGAGTTAATTCTGTCTGTGCTCAGTTCTGGGACTGGGTGCAGTTTTCTCCCGGCTGCAATTAATTATTTGTTGATTGGTTTCCTTTAAATCTCTGGTTGTCTGTGTTGGGAGTTGCCAGTGATATTCTTCATGCAGACCACAGATAGGATTGTATCTGTATAGACTTAAGTTAAAGAGCTCCTTAGTTGTTTTAAGCTCACCTTGCTTAGAGTTTAATATCCCAGATCATTTATGTTCCTTCTGTGTTTGAGTGTGTATGCAAGTCTGTGTTTTCTCCAGTCTGTCTTATATGTCTAATCTGTGTATTTAGCAGAGATCAGCCCATATCCCTTTGGTGGTAATCAGAATCCTTCTTAGGACTGATTACAGGGTTCAGGGACTGATAGGAGACAGGGTTAGGCTGGAGACTTGGACCTCTGAACCATTATCAGTACCTCCAAGGTGAGGGATTAGTTAGGACCCCAGTTTAGGGTCAGGTTAGACCCCCGGTCCTCCTCTTTCCTGTGACAGTGTATCAAGTCCTCAAGATTAACCCTGAGTTCAACGGATATCGTGTCAGGTAAATCTATTCTATATTTACATGCTGATGTTGCTAATCTATATGTTGTATAGAGTGTTGTTCTTTTAAGAATAGTTTACTGACATCGTACACATATCATAAGACCGCGTGACATTTTCACTGGCCCATAAAATTATTCCCAGTTGCCATGGATCCAGTAGCCCAGCTGGCTCTGCAGTTGCAGGGATTATCCATGGAGCTGACGGACATTAAGTCCAAAGTTTTGTCTCCCTCGGAGCAAACCAGATTTGAACCTAAAGTAGCTCTCCCGGACAGGTTCACTGGTGGGCGAGACAAATTTTTTACCTTCAGGGAAGCATGTAAATTGTATTTTCGGCTTCGGCCTCGATCATCAGGGAGTGAAGAGCAGAGAGTGGGAATTGTTATCTCGCTCCTACAAGGGGACCCTCAATCCTGGGCCTTCTCCCTTCCTCCGGGATCCCCGGCTCTACAGTCAGTAGATCGATTTTTTACTGCCCTGGGTTTGGTATATGATGACCCAGATCGGGTCTCTCTTGCTGAGACAAAATTACGTAAGATACAGCAGGGAGATCGTCCGGCGGAGGAATTTGCTTCTGAGTTCCGTAGATGGGCCACAGATACTCAGTGGAATGACCCAGCTCTTAGGAGCCAGTTTTGTCATGGGCTTTCTGACAAATTAAAGGACGTTTTGGCTCAGTATGATTCTCCTCCATCACTGGAGGCTGCTATGGCCCTAGCTATCCGTACTGATAGACGGCTCCGGGAGAGGTGCGAGGTAACTCCGCCCCCTGTTGTTACTCCACCTACTACTAAAGTCCCTTATGTTGAGGTTCCCCTTGTCTGTTCGGAGGAGCCTATGCAGTTGGGAGGGACATCATTTCGTAGGAGGGGATTGGCGGTACGCCGCAGGACTAGAAGGTGTTTCTTCTGCGGGAAAGAGGGACATTTTGTTGGGGGATGTCCATCCCGTGCCTTGTTGAGCAAAAAGTCGCCGGAAAACTGTTAATCCCAGGTTGTGTGGTGGACGACAACCTGGGAGTATGTATTTCGTCCGCTAGTTCTTCTCAGTTCCTTGTACCAGTGGAGGTGGTGGTTGGTACGAGAGTGGAGAGATTTTCTGTTCTTCTTGATAGTGGGTCCGGGGCTAATCTGGTTGACGCTCAGTTTGCTCAGGCTCAAGGTATGCATCTGAGTGTATTGGTCAAACCGATCCCTATATTCTCCATTGACGCAGGCCTCTCGGCCAAGGTAGCTTTGTTCATGAGGTTCATAACATTGACCTTCGGGTAGGGGCAATACATAGGGAACTATTATCTTGTTATGTGTTGGAGGGTCTACCTACTCCTATTGTGTTGGGACTTCCTTGGTTGGTTAAACATAACCCTGTGATTAATTGGCAGTCCAGAGATATAAGCCAATGGGGGGAGTTTTGCAAAAGTAACTGCATGAACACAGTCATCACTGCGGTCGTGCCTAGTACTTTGCCTCCTTTTTTGGAGGACTTTGGGGATGTGTTCTCTGAGGAGGGGTGTCAGGAGTTGCCTCCTCATCGCGTGTATGACTGCTCTATTAATTTACTTCCTGATGCTAAGTTACCTAAAGCTAGGTTATATAACCTTTCTGGTCCTGAGAGGCAGGCTATGAAAGATTATATTTCGGAAAGTCTGGCCAAAGGGCATATTAGACCTTCATCTTCCCCAGTGGCCGCGGGGTTCTTCTTTGTGAAGAAAAAAGATGGAGGCCTACGCCCTTGCTTGGATTTCCGCGAACTTAATCGGATTACTGTTCGAGATCCGTATCCACTCCCTCTGATTCCTGATCTCTTCAATCAAATTGTTGGCGCCAAATGGTTCTCTAAATTGGATCTCAGGGGGGCGTATAATCTGATTAGGATAAAAGAGGGGGATGAGTGGAAAACGGCGTTTAACACGCCGGAGGGACATTATGAGAACCTGGTCATGCCTTTTGGTCTGACTACTGCACCAGCAGTATTCCAACATTTTGTTAATGACATTTTTCGTCACCTTGTGGGGCTGTTTGTGGTTGTATATTTGGACGACATTTTAATTTACTCGCCAGATCTTGTGTCTCATCAGGAGCATGTGAGACAGGTGTTGCAGATCTTGCGAGACAATAAACTATACGCCAAACTGGAAAAGTGTGTATTCGCCGTACAGGAACTTCAGTTTTTGGGTTTCTTGGTGTCAGCCTCCGGTTTCCGTATGGACCCTGAAAAGATGAGAGCAGTGCTTGAATGGGATCAGCCAGAGGATCTTAAGGCTCTGCAGCGTTTTCTGGGGTTTGCTAACTACTACCGGAAATTTATTTGTAATTTCTCATCTGTTGTCAAACCTCTCACTGACATGACAAGAAAAGGGACGGATTTTTCTAAATGGTCGGACAAAGCTTGCCAAGCTTTTTCCTCTTTGAAAAAATGTTTTGCTTCGGCACCCGTTCTCATCCAACCAGATGCATCACAGCCGTTCGTTGTGGAGGTGGACGCGTCTGACGTAGGGGTGGGTGCAATATTGTCCCAGGGTCCGTCCTCTGGTAAATGGCATCCGTGCGCTTTGTTTTCTAAAAAATTGTCGTCCGCCGAAAGGAATTATGATATCGGCAATAGGGAACTTTTGGCCATTAAGTTGGCTTTTGAAGAATGGCGTCACTTTTTGGAGGGGGCAGTCCACCCGGTCACCGTCATTACTGATCACAAGAACCTGCTGTATTTGGAATCTGCTAAGCGTCTGAATTCCAGACAAGCTCGATGGTCGTTGTTTTTTACCAGGTTTAATTTTGTTGTCACTTATCGCCCTGGATCTAAGAATGTTAAGGCGGATGCCTTGTCTCGCAGTTTCCCAGGGGCCGGGAAAATGGATGACCCGATTCCTATCCTTCAGGAGGGGGTGGTAGTGTCGGCTGTATGTTCTGAGCTTGAGGAGGAGGTGTTAGAGGCTCAGGGGGACGCCCCTGCAGGACCTCCAGGGAGACTGTTTGTCCCAAATCAGTTGAGACAAAAGGTTATTGAGGCACATCATAATTCTGCTTTAGCAGGACATCCAGGGAGTAAGGCTACTTTAGATCTCCTTTCTCGCCGGTTTTGGTGGCCTAACGTCAATAAAGATGTTTTAACTTTTGTCGCGTCCTGTGGGGTTTGTGCTCGCTCTAAGACCCCTCATACCCGTCCGTCTGGGACCCTCTTACCCTTGAAACTTCCGGAGCGTCCATGGACTCATTTGTCTATGGACTTCATCACGGACCTTCCTCAGTCGTCAGGGAAGACTGTCATACTGGTGGTTGTTGACAGGTTCAGTAAGATGGCACATTTCATTGCTCTTCCTGCCCTCCCTAATGCTAAAACTCTGGCGCAGGTGTTCATTGGGGAGATTGTGAGACTTCATGGGTTGCCTTCTGATGTGGTGTCAGATAGGGGGTCTCAGTTTGTGTCCAAGTTTTGGAGGGCATTTTGTTTACGTCGGGGGATGCAATTGTCATTTTCCTCGGCTTTTCATCCGCAGACCAATGGTCAGACAGAGCGTCTGAATCAGAGCTTAGAGACATATCTCCGGTGTTTTGTATCGGAGAACCAGGAGGACTGGTCTTCTTTCTTGCCTCTGGCAGAGTTCGCTCTTAACAACAGGCGGAGCGAGTCCACTGGTAAGTCCCCGTTTTTTGGGGCATATGGTTTTCATCCCCAGTTTTGTACATTCAATGGGGGGGGCCCTTCTGGGGTTCCTGAGGAGGAGCGTTTCTCGTCGTCACTTGCTTCAGTGTGGAGAGGTGTATTGAATAATCTGAGTGCTATGGGGAACCGTTATAAACGTATGGCTGATAGGAGGAGAGTTTCTGGTCCAGATCTTAATGTGAACGATCTGGTATGGTTGTTTACCAGGAATATAAAACTTAAAGTTCCCTCCTGGAAGCTGGGCCCCAGATTCATCGGGCCGTACAGGATCAGTTCCATAATTAATCCTGTGGCATTTCGTCTGGACCTCCCTCCTACGTTTAAAATTCATAATGTGTTCCACAAGTCATTACTTAAGAGGTACGTGGCACCAGTCATACCATCACCTCTACCTCCTCCTCCAGTGGTGGTCAATGGTAACTTGGAGTTTCAAGTGTCAAAGATCATTGACTCACGTCTGAATCGCCGGTCCCTTCAGTACTTGGTGCATTGGAAGGGGTAGGGTCCAGAGGAGAGGACGAGAGGGTTCCTGCATCTGACATTAACGCAGATCGTTTGGTGCGGACCTTCCACAGAACTCACCCGGGCAAACCTGGCCCTGAGGGTCCGGAGGCCCCTCGTAGAAGGGGGGGTACTGTCATGTGTGCATCGCCACGAAGATCGTCGCGGTTGCACATTCTGACTTCTCACAGCTGAGTTGCTGTTTCTTTGTGTTTGGCAGTTAGGGAGTTAATTCTGTCTGTGCTCAGTTCTGGGACTGGGTGCAGTTTTCTCCCGGCTGCAATTAATTATTTGTTGATTGGTTTCCTTTAAATCTCTGGTTGTCTGTGTTGGGAGTTGCCAGTGATATTCTTCATGCAGACCACAGATAGGATTGTATCTGTATAGACTTAAGTTAAAGAGCTCCTTAGTTGTTTTAAGCTCACCTTGCTTAGAGTTTAATATCCCAGATCATTTATGTTCCTTCTGTGTTTGAGTGTGTATGCAAGTCTGTGTTTTCTCCAGTCTGTCTTATATGTCTAATCTGTGTATTTAGCAGAGATCAGCCCATATCCCTTTGGTGGTAATCAGAATCCTTCTTAGGACTGATTACAGGGTTCAGGGACTGATAGGAGACAGGGTTAGGCTGGAGACTTGGACCTCTGAACCATTATCAGTACCTCCAAGGTGAGGGATTAGTTAGGACCCCAGTTTAGGGTCAGGTTAGACCCCCGGTCCTCCTCTTTCCTGTGACAGTGTATCAAGTCCTCAAGATTAACCCTGAGTTCAACGGATATCGTGTCAGGTAAATCTATTCTATATTTACATGCTGATGTTGCTAATCTATATGTTGTATAGAGTGTTGTTCTTTTAAGAATAGTTTACTGACATCGTACACATATCATAAGACCGCGTGACAACCTTCTCCTAAATCACTCTCCAGCACTTTCTTAATGTTGCAACTATAATACACTAATACACTACTGTACACAGCTCCCACTAACTGACTGAGAATCAGGAAGAGTCCCACTAACAAACTCACTCACTATTACCCCTCCCTATTTGGAAATCCCCTTATTTCCTCAACTATTCCTATACTGGCACCCTAGTTTTCCTGACTGTATTGTGCTCCACTATACTAAACCCAATCCTAACCTAATTTATAGCTATCCTCTTATCTTATCCTTTACATCTTTCCCTAATCACAATGCATAAATGACAATCACTATATAATAACATTAACCCCTTCCCGACCTATGAAGCCTTTATTGGCATCATGAAAACCTGTGCCTACCGGGGTCACTGAAAGGTCACCCGACCCGCAGGCACAGAAGGCTTTGCGCTTCACCCCAGGGGGGGTGGCTTTGCCCCCCCCATGGCTATGATCGCTCTGATTGGCTGTTGAAAGTGAAACAGCCAATCAGAACGATTATAATATTTCACCAACGAAACTTGGTGAAATATTACAATTCAGCCATGGCCGATGCTGCAATATTATCGGCCATGGCTGGAGACACTAATTTGACCTTCCCACACCGACTGACGGTGGCAATCTGCCGCCACCATCAGCATCTGCTCCCCCTCCTCTTCGTTCCGCTCCCCCTCCTCTTCTTTCCGCTCCCCCGAGTCCCGGTATCCCTCGTGCCCGGTCCATGAGTGCCGCCATCTTCCAAAATGGCGGGCGCATGCACAGTGCATCCACCGAATCTGCCGGCCAGCAGATTCATTCATTCATTGAAGGTACATTTAGATCACTATGATAGACCCTATCACAGTGATCAAAATAAAAAAATAGTCAATAACCCCTCCCCTTTATCACCCCCATAGGTAGGAAACAATAATTAAATAAAGAAAATATTTTTATTTTTCCATTAGAGTTAGAATTAGGGTTAGAATTGGAATTAGGATTAGTGTTAGAATTAGTGTTAGAATTAGGGTTGGGATTAGGGTTAGGATTAGGGTTAATATTAGAGTTAGGGGTGTGTTGGGTTAGGGGTGTGTTGGGTTAGGGGTGTGTTGGGTTAGGGGTGTGTTGGGTTAGGGGTGTGTTGGCGTTAGGGGTGTGTTGGGTTGGGGTTTGGGGTTGTGTTGGGGTTAGGGGTGTGTTGGGGTTAGGGGTGTGTTGGGGTTAGGGGTGTGTTGGGGTTAGGGTTGGGGTTAGGGTTGGGATTAGGGTTATGGTTGTATTGGGGTGTGTTGGGGTTAGGGATATGGTCAGGGTTGGGTTTAGGGTTAGTGGTGTGTTGGGGTTAGGGTTGGAGTTAGAATTGAGGGGTTTCCATGGTTTAGGCACATCAGGAGGTCTCCAAACACGACATGGTGCCACCATTGAATCAAGCCAATTTTGCATTCAAAAAGTCAAACGGTGATTCCTTCCTTCCAACCCCCAAGTGTGCCCAAACAGTGGTTTACCAAACATATGAGGTATCAGTGTACTCAGGAAAAATTGCACAACAACTTTTGGGGTCCAATTTCTCATGTTACCCTTGTGAAAATAAAAAATTGCGGGCTAAAAAATCATTTTTTGAGGAAAAAAAACGATTTTTTATTTTCACTGCTCTGCATTATAAACTTCTGAGAAGCACTTGGGGTTTCAAAGTGCTCACCACACATCTAGACAAGTTCCTTGGGGGGTCTAGATTCCAAAATGGGGTCACTGGTGGGGGTGCTCTAATGTTTAGGCACACAGGGACTCTTCAAACGGTACGTCGTGTCCGCTAACGATTGGAGCTAATTTTTCCATTCAAAAAGTCAAATGTCGCTCCTTCCCTTCCGGGCCCTGCCATGCGCCCAAACAGTGGTTTATGACCACATATGAGGCATCAGTGTACTCAGGAGAAATTGCCCAACAAATTTTATGATCCATTTTATCCTGTTGCTGATGTGAAAATGAAAAACCGAGGCTAAATGAAAATTTTTGTGAAAAAAAAGTTGTTGTTTTTTTACGGATCAATTTGTGAAGCACCTGGGGGTTCAAAATGCTCACTATGCATCTAGATAAGTTCCTTGAGGGGTCTAGTTTCTAAAATGGGGTCATTTGTGGGGAGCTCCAATGTTTAGGCGCACAGGGGCTCTCCAAACGCCACATGGCAACCGCTAAATATTCCAGCATATTTTCCATTCAAAAAGTCAAATGGCGCTCCTTCCCTTCTGAGCCCTGCCGTGCGCCCAAACAGTGGTTTATGACCACATATGAGGTATCAGTGTACTCAGAAGAAATTGCCTAACAAATTTTAGGATCCATTTTATCCTGTTGCTCATGTGAAAATGAAAAAATTGATGCTGAAAGAAAATTTTTGTTGGAAAAATTAAAATGTCCATTTTTTCTTCCATGTTGCTTTAGTTCCTGTGAAGCACCTGAAGGGTTAATAATCTTCTTGAATGTATTTTTGAGTAGCTTGAGGGGTGCAGATTTTAGAATAGTGTCACTTTTGGGTATTTTCTGCCATATAGACCCCTCAAAGTAACTTCAAATATGAGGTGGTTCCTAAAAAAAATTGTTTTGTAAATTTTGTTGTAAAAACGAGAAATCGCTGGTAAACTTTTAACCCTTATAACTTCCTACCAAAAAAAAATTTGGTTTCCAAAATTGTGCTGATGTAAAGTAGACATGTGGGAAATGTTATTAACTATTTTGTGTCATATAACTCTCTGGTTTAACAGAATAAAAATTAAAAATGAGAAAATTGCTAAATTTTCTAAATTTTTGCCAAATTTCCATTTTTCTCACAAATAAATGCAACAATTATCAACCTAAATTTACCACTAACATGAAGCCCAAAATGTCACGAAAAAACGATCTCAGAATCGCTAAGATCCATTGAAGCGTTCCTGAGTTATTACCTCATAAAGGGACACTGGTCAGAATTGCAAAAAAATGGCCAGGTCATTAAGGTCAAAATAGGCTGGGTCATGAAGGGGTTAAGCAAATACAGCACATAGTATAGCAGTGACTATCAGCACACATTTAATACCTACACTTTTAGAGAGGGAGAGGCGCATGACAGCCTCTGTCACACCTTTACATACCTCCCTCCTAAAATATGGTGATCCCCGACCACATAATACCGGTAAGACACCAATTTACACTTAAAACATTTGGAACTACTTTTAATACACAAAACCAATACTTTCTTTATTAACCTGGCCCTTTGGCAAACAATACATATTTGCCCAAAGATGCATGGGCACAGTCCCTTATAACCCGGCATGACCCTCGGGTTATTCGTTCAGTGGTATGGGTACATTTGACCCTGGTCCTTCCACCATGGGGACCATGAGACAAAAAATTTGGGGGGAGATTCACAATGAGTGGACTGCTGCTGGAGTAATTGCTTCTAAAGCTAAAACACAAAGACGTATCCAGGACATGGGCTACAAATGTCGCATTTCTTGTGTCCATCCACTCATGACTAATAGCCAATGACAGAAGCGTGTTCCTGGGCCAAGGAGAAAAAAAAAACTTGACTGTTGCTCAGGGGTCCACGGTGCTGTTTTCAGATGAAAGTAAAATTTGCATTTCATTTGGAAATGTCCCAGAGTCTGGAGGAAGAGTGGAGAGGCACACAATCCAAGCTGCTTGAGGTCTAGTGTGAAGATTGCACAATCAGTGATGGTTTGGGGAGCCATGTCATCTGCTGGTGTAGGTCCACTGTGTTTCATCAAGATCAAAGTCAGCGCAGCCATCTACCAGGAAATTTTAGAGCACTTCATGCTTCCCTCTGCTGACAAGCTTTTTGGAGATGAAAATTGAATTCTCCAGCATGACTTGGAACATGTCCACACTGCCAAAAGTACCTATACCTGGTTCAAAATCATCAGTATTACTGTGCTAGATTGGCCAGCAAACTCGCCTGACCTTAACCCCATAGAGAATCTATGGGGTATTGTCAAGAGGAAGATGAGACAATATTCACCGCACACTCTAGGGATCTTTTGCAAGATGTGATTACTTATTGTAGAAAAAATAATAAAACACAAACTAATAAAGAGGAGCGAGATAAAAAAACTAAATGTAAAGAAACATAATTGTACAAAGCGACTGGAAACACCAACATTTCGACCCAAGTCTTACTCATAGAGTCGCTCAGTTCAGGCAATAAGAGCGAAAAGTGACACAGAGTATAGGGATCAAGTTCCCCTTGGGTCCACAATGTCTGGGACCAATGGCCGTATGAGAACCCGGACTTCTTAGTGGCTGGATGTATACAGCTGGATGTATTGAAAAAACAACAATATACCATACTTGTCCGTCGTTCTGTCCCACGCCGTAATCCATATCTGGGGGCTAAAAAGTTTTCAACCTTGACGGTGCCAAGATGGGACGGTCCTGGCATTGTATGGACAGCCGGTCCTCATCAGCCTTGATTTCAAGAAAACCTTTATTGTACAAACCGATGCCTGAGAGGTAGGCCTAGGAGTGTTGCTGTCGCAAGTGGAGAATGGGGATGAGCATCCAGTCAACTACTTGAGCAGGAAACTGACCCTGACAAAGAAAAATTATAGCGTAGTGGAGAAGGAGTGCTTGGCGATTAAATGGGCCTTGGAGTCCCTACTCTACTATTTGCTCGGGCGTCATTTTTATTTGGTAACGGACCATTCACCCCTCATCTGGATGAGAAACACAAAAGAGAGGAATGCCTGAGTCACCAGATGGTTCCTGTCCCTACAAAACTTCATGTGAGGCAGTGACCGGTGTCATATGTGAGGGTCGCTATGTGTCCCCCAGGATGCACTCAGAAGTGTATTAGAGTGCCTTATGGTCACAGTAGGACGTCTGTGAGTCACAAGGCAGAATAAAAGTAAGCTGGAACCCGGTCAAGTTATTTGACCAAAGAATTGTTCAGGAAAACCTGGTATGGGCTTTTATTTTTTAAACTGACTGCAGGAAGGTAGTGGGGCTGGTCTGTTTCCTCCAGCCTGGATTTTACAAGTGGCCCATGGCCACAGAGTCTAGTGGAGAAAGTAAAAAAAAAAACCCTGCAAGAGGGTTTGGGTGTGTCAGTGTTGGTCTTGGAAGCAGACCGAGCAGGAGGCTTTTGCAGAGCTCTTTCTGTGTAAAGAAACACAGGGCAAGCGGAGTCTGAAGCCTGGCACCCCAGCGTAAACAGTGCTTCAATCACCCACGGCAATCAGTCGCAAACTGTGTTTGTATTCCCGGCTGCGTACTGGAGGATTCGGTTTATTTTCTGTTTGGTGAGTACGCTATATATTAAACAAGACTTTATTTTGAACTTTCTGAGTCACTGCCTTTTTCACTGCACAGCCAGGACCCCGCTGCACTACAATAGGAAGAAAGATTTTTCCACCAACAGGAGCAAAATAGTAACAATGTAGTGACATTATTTGCAAGACTAATCATATGCTAAATAGTTGCAAGTCAAATTTATGTATGAGATAGCCAAGATAATGGCCTATAAAATGATGGTAGTCTCACGATCGAAGCTGTAGTGGCTGGTGAGATATGGAGCCTGGAAGACCAGTCCACACCTACCAGCGCTCATCTGTACGTTAGCTGGTCCATTTAGGATTCGTGGTTCCCATGTTCTTACAGTGCCTACCTGCATCTACCGTTCTATTCTTCAGGCTGTCCCGGCTACCTGTCACAAGGTAGTCAACTGCCATCTTGATGAGCACTGGCAGATGCGGACTGGACTGGATGACATACAGATGAGCACTGGCAGGTGTGGACTGGACCGACTGACGTACAGATGAGCTGGTACGCCTGATGTACAGGCAGGCACACCTGATATACAAGTAGGTATAGAGATATAAGCACTGGGACCTGAGAATTAATAAGAGTGTTTAGTAACAAATTTACAACATTGCACAGGCATCTCCACGTTGGAGGAGGTGCCTTAAATATTTTTGTCCTCCAGCAATTGGCTGTGGACACTATAGGAGGACGGGGAGCCCCTTTAAGAGAGGGAAAGTGCACGCGCCCCCAAGTATGGTGCCAGGGGACCTGCACACGGAGCACACACCTGTAGACCCGAAAGCAGTAATGGGCCTGCGACGGTGCCTGTATGTATATCCATTTATTAATGCATCTTTTGCAACCTTTTTAGAGCGCTGTACTAGTTTTGTATATTAAATTTAAAAAATGCAATACAATTGTACAACAAGCTCTAACATACCTACGATCTTAACACCAGAAACTAGCCAGAGTGCAAGTAGTGAACCATTCAGGAGCTTGGGACTGGGCATCCAATATTGACAATCAGCCTTGTTACTTGTGCACATAGATTTCTCAAGAATCTCTGACCCTTTTCAGGATATTATTTACTGTATATGGTGGGATATGCAAAGTCTTTAAAATTTTACATTAAGGAAAATCTTTCTGAAATTGTTCTACAATTTTTAGACGACATTGTTCACACATTGGTGAACCGCTGACCATTTTTGCTTTTGAGAGGCACTGCCTCTCTAACATTCATAAATTACTTCATTGAAAATTGACCCTTCAGCTTGTTTGTTATTAGTATCACTTACTTTTCCACCCTTTTGTAACACCAGTCCCAACTTTTTGTTTGAGACGTGTTGCTGCGATCAATTTCAGTTAGTTTTTTTCAAAATAAATGGTAAACTGTCTAACTTTCAACTTAAAATATGTGTTCTGTGTTCTGTTGTGAACAAAATATGGCTATAAGATTTCCAAATGATTGCAGTCTTGTTTTCTTTACATTTTCCAGTGTCCCAACTTTTTTGTAATTTAAGTTATGCCACGTTCGCACATTCAATATTTGATTAGTATTTCACATGAGTATTTTTGAGTCAAAACAATGAGTGGGTGAAAAATGCAGAAGTGGCGAGGTGTTTCGGTTATACTTTTCCATTCCTGATTTTGGGTTACAAATACTGAAGGAAAATGCTGACCAAATACTGAACATGTGAACGTGACCTTATCGTTAAAAATATACTACGAAAGCCTCTTATGTTTCCAGTTCTGACCAGGGGCCCAATCAGGTGAAAGTTATGTTCAGGGTCCTACTAAGAGAAGTCACAGTTGATGCCCCCCAACAAAAAGAAAAAAAATGTAAACTAAAAATGATTGTAAAACTGAGGCTCAGTACATACTTCTATGACTGAAAGGAGCATTTCCCAGAATGATACAAGTTCAATTCTTCCCAGTAGCCATGCTTTCAGTATGTTTATAAAAAAAAAAAAATTAAAGTTATTAAAAAAAATGGTACTTGACGATACCAAGACAAACTGGGGAAGGCCAAGATGACTCTTTGGTGTTCCAGCTGTTGTATCCAGATGCATGATAATCTCTGGATTTTCTAGAATTAGATAGAAATGCAAAATGAGGATGCTTCACTAGTTTAAGATTTTTAACTGTTCCCATCATGGAATAGTGGCTGAGATACTAGGTTGTAAGGTTTAGGTTACTATTTATGTTAAATTTCAATTAGGACTTACCAGAGATTTGTCTATGGAGGTTTGCACTTCTTCCCCTTCATTCAGTTGACCAATTATAAGCAGACCACGTAATGTAAGGGAGAAGAGAACATGCCCAACTCTCCTCACTACTGCTGTATTTGTACAGGTAGTTGCAGAGATATGGGTCATTACAAACCCTTCCCATGTATCATCTACAGCACTGTCCGCTCTCACCCTACCCCCCACACACTGAATCAATCTTCAGCAGCACTGTCCCTGGCCCAGGAGTACTACAGAAAGCACTTTACATCCCAGTTGATCATGTTTTGTGTGCCCGCACCAAACCCAGATTAGTCCAGCTGACTGCCAGAGTGAAGCGGGCATTCCAGGCAACATATTTTGCCTGCTTTGGAGAGAACTGATGTCATACTTTGCGTAACTACAGCCAACATTCCGCATTATATGCAGTGGTTTGACAAATGAAAACTCACTTAATAAAACTCCCTGTGAAGAGGTCTTGTGATTATGTGAAGCATATTTGAACCCTATAGCGAACGATGAAACAGGAGACAAGTTTTACACACCACATGCTTTAGCAATCATTATGTGCCACATGCTCCGAGTGACTGACACTTTCCTATGCAGTGAAACAAAAGTATGCCAATGCATAAAACACGGATTTTTGTAAGAACTTACCTGTAAAATCCTTTTCAGCGAAGAAGGAAGGGAGACACAGTCATTACTAGTGGGTAGGCGGAGCCCACACAGGATAAACACACCTCAGATTAAAAAAAAGTGTTGACCGGCCCCTCCAGCTATATAGGGCTCCTCCTACTCCAGCTCTCCAGTCGTACCCAAGCTTAAGGAAGAGCAAATATCACCAGCGTAGCAACATAACCCCTTCTGATATACTTCAGAGAAAAAACAAGAAAACAGGTTATGCATATAGCCGAAACAACCACATAGTCCAGATACTACTCACTGAACCTGACCACTGCGATGAGCTGGCAATGCTGGAACAGAGCCTTAGCGTGCCGACCTCAGCCCAGATAATCGTCACGCCGCATCTGAAGGGTCACGCCGCATCTGAAAACACAACAACACACTTCTGCCATGGGAGGGATGTGTGTCTCCCTTCCTTCTTCGCTGAAAAGGATTTTACAGGTAAGGTCTTACCAAAATCCGTGTTTCAGCTGCAGATGAAGGAAGGGAGACACAGTCATTACTAGTGGGACGCCCCAAAGCAGTCCAAAAATAAGGATGGGCAGAAAAGCAAAAAAGGCAGATACCCACAACCTAGATAAATGCGCAAATAGCGCTAACTACAAGTTCACAAGAACTTTTAAACTACAGCCGCCTGCAGGACCTTACGTCCTAAGGCCGCATCAGCGGAAGCACTGACGTCCACCTTATAAAATTTCGTAAATGTGTGGACGGAACGCCAGGTCGCTGCTCGGCAGAGCTGAGCTGCCGAGGCTCCTTGATGAAAAGCCCACGATAAACCCACAGCCCTTGTGGAGTGAGCTCGTATCTTAATCGGGCAAGGTTCGCCCTTAAGTCGGTAAGCCTCTAAAATGGCCGACCGAATCCAACGAGCTATAGAATCCTTGGAAGCTCGTTGTCCACGTCTACGACCTGCTGGAATCACAAACAGAGAATCAGACTTCCGAAAACTTTGAGTAATAGACAAATAGAACTTTAAAGCCCGCACCAAATCCAATGTGTGCAAGGCTCGTTCTTTCACATTCCTTGGCTCCGGACAGAGCGAGGGCAACACAATATCCTGGTTAACATGAAACTGTGACACTACTTTAGGTAGAAAGTCGCCCCGTGTGCGAAGCACTACGCGATCTGGAGAAACTCCAGAAAAGGAGGCGAGCAAGAGAGAGCCGCCAACTCAGAAACCCTTCTCAAAGAAGTGACCGCTGTTGTGAATGGGCTTGAGATTAGTTCTGAGCAGAGGCTCCCTCTGGTGGTTACAAGCGGTACTGGTCTGTTCAGTGAAGATTGTGAGGACTGGGAATCAGGTGTTACTGACTGGTCTTATATAAGGGAGTCACCTTCCCATCAGGGTTGCCGGTGATCAATTGTTCTGGTCTGAATCCTTGATTCCAGTTTCCCTTGTAGCCTGCTGTGTCGTGTCTGCATCTCCTTCTAACAGATAAGACATTTTCTTCTTTTTGTTTCTGTGCTTGATTTTTGCATTTTGTCCTGCACTTCTGTGGGGGCCTTCTGGGTCCCCTCAGGGGGCTTTTGCCCTCTCAGTTTAGTTCAGCCACTGATGTTTGTACTTTTGCTTTTTCCAGTTTTTTCAGTGGCTGCTGTTTTGATTTTGTTACACCAGAGAGCTAATTTAGGTGGTAGAGGTCGTGTGATCTCAGGTGTTTTTGAAATTAGTAGAGTTGGTGCTTTCAGGGTTTTTTTTGGGATTGCAGTAAGTACCCTTCCTATCCTTTTCTATTTAGTTAGTTTGGGCCCCAACGTTTGCTCATACTATTTTCTGTCTGTGTCAGTATTTCGTCTTGTCTAACCGCCATTACATGTTTGGGGGCTTGCTATTATCTTTGGGGTTCTGCTCCAGGGCAGATAGCTTTCCTATTTCTATCTTTAGGTGTAGTTAGTTTCTCAGGCTGTGACGAGGCGTCTAGGACCAACGTAGGAACGCTCCACGGCTGCCTCTAGTTGTGGTGGTTAGTCAGGGTACTGCAATCTCATAGATTCCAACTGCTCTGGTGTATTGCCTTTTTGCCTGCACTCCTCAGCTACCGAATCAAAACAGTATCACCGGCCCAAAAAATTGAAAATTGTATGGTACTCACAGAAGGGAAAAAATATTGTGAAAAAAAAAAAAAAAAAAGTTGTCAGATATTTTTCTGTTTGTTGCATTTTTTTTTTCTCTCAATGGAGTTTGCACAGTTGTCTGGCCGTGTGGATCAGCTTGCCACTGAGGTTCGGAGTATTGCTATCTATCTTGCTAGGTTGCCTGTTGTGGAACCTAGGATTCCCATGCCAGATTTGTTTTTAGGGGATCGAGCTAAGTTTCAGAATTTCAAAAATAATTGTAAATTGTTTTTTGCCTTAAAATCTAAGTCCTCAGGAAACGCAGCGCAGCAGGTTCAAATTGTCATCTCTCTCCTGCGCGGCGATCCTCAGGATTGGGCTTTTTCCCTGACACCTGGGGATCCTGTTTTGAGTGATGTTGATGCATTTTTTCAGGCTTTGGGGTTATTGTACGATGAGCCTAATGTCACTGATCAAGCTGAAAAAGCCTTGTTGGCATTAAATCAGGGGCTTGATGACGCTGAGTTATACTGTCAGAGATTCCGTAGGTGGGCAGTCCTGACCAAGTGGAATGACGACGCTTTGGCGGCCCTTTTTCGGAAGGGGCTGTCAGATAATGTAAAGGATGTTATGGTGGGATTCCCTGTCCCCTCTGGTCTCAATGATTCTATGTCATTAGCGATTCAAATTGACAGACGTTTGCGTGAGCGGAGAAGTATGCGTGGAATAGTGTTGCCTTGTGAACCTGCTTCTGAAGCCATGCAGTGTGATAGAGTGGTGTCTGGGGCACAGCGTCATGAGTTTCGAAAGCGCAATGGGTTATGTTTCTACCTTGGTGATGCCTCTCATACTATTTCAGTCTGCCCTAAGCGGGGAGGACGTTTTGCATGCTCAGTTGTCTTGGGTAGTGTTCAGACTAAGTTTTTACTAACTGTCACTCTGATATGCTCTCTGTCCTCATTTTCTGCTCAGGCTTTCGTTGATTCTGGAGCAGCTATTAACCTGATGGATTATGATTTTGCTAAAAGTTGTGGGTTTCCCTTGATACCCCTACAGAAGTCTATTCCCCTTCTGGGGATCGATTCTACCCCTTTGGCTGAGAATAAACCTCAGTTCTCTACTCAGGTTATAATGAGGGTGGAACCTGATCATCAAGAGTGCTGCAAATTTTTGGTTCTGTATAATCTGCATGATATTATCGTACTGGGTTTCCCTTGGTTGCAGTCTCATAATCCTGTTTTGGATTGGAAATCTGTGTCTGTAACCAGTTGGGGCTGCCAATGTGTTAATACCAACACTCCTGTTTTTTCTGCCTCCCCCAGGCTCAGGATGTTCCTGACTTTTTGATTGATTTTTCTGATGTGTTTAGCGAAAGTAAATCTGCATCCTTGCCTCCCCATAGGAGCTATGACTGCGCTATTGAATTAGTGCCTGGTAGTAAATTCCCTAAAGGTCGCCTTTTTAACTTGTCTGTACCTGAACATGACGCTATGCGGTCTTGTATCAAGGAGTCATTGGAGAAAGGTCATATCAGACCATCCTCTCCACCCTTAGGTGCCGTTTTTTCTTTGTGGCCAAAAAGGATGGTTCATTAAGGCCGTGTGTTGATTATCGTCTTTTGAACAATATTACTGTGAAATATCAATACACGTTACCCTTGATTTCTGACCTGTTTTCCAGGGTGAAAAACGCTACTTGGTTTACCAAGCTTGACCTCAGGGGGGCATATAACCTTATTCGCATTAAGCACGGGGATGAATGGAAGACGGCATTCAATACCCCGGAGGGGCATTTTTAGTACCTTGTGATGCCCTTTGGGCTCACTAATGCTCCTTCTGTCTTCCAGTCCTTCATGAATTACATTTTCAGGGATTTTGTGGATAAATTCCTGATTGTTTATTTGGATGATATCTTGATTTTTTCCAATGACTGGGACTCTCATGTGAAACATGTTCGAACTGTATTCCAGATTTTGAGAGAGAATGCTCTGTATGTGAAGGGATCAAAGTGTCTTTTTGGCATACAGAGGATCTCATTTCTGGGATTCATTTTGTCCCCATCTGTTATTGAAATGGACCCGGTCAAGGTTCAGGCCATCTGTGATTGGGTCCAACCTACTTCATTAAAGGCTCTTCAAAGATTTTTGGGTTTTGCCAATTTTTATCGTAAATTTATTAGTAATTTCTCGGTTATTGTTAAACCATTAACTGATTTGACCAAAAAGGGTTCTGATGTGGTGAATTGGCCTCCTGAGGCAGTCTCTGCATTTCAGGAACTTAAGCAGAGATTCACTTCTGCTCCTGTTCTACGGCAGCCTGATGTTTCTCTGCCATTTCAGGTGGAGGTTGATGCCTCTGAAATTGGGGCAGGTGCCGTTTTGTCCCAAAAAGATCCAGAGACCTCTAAAAGTAACCCTTGTGCCTTTTTCTCTCGAAAATTTTCTCCTACTGAACGTAATTATGACGTGGGTAATCGGGAGTTATTGGCCATGAAGTGGGCTTTTGAAGAGTGGAGACATTGGCTGGAGGGAGCCAAACATCGGGTGGTGGTCCTTACGGACCATAAGAATCTGGTTTATCTGGAATCTGCCAAGCGACTCAATCCTAGACAGGCCAGGTGGGCGTAGTTCTTTCCGCCATCTCACCCAATTTGTGACTTGCTCTGGAGGGGTGTCAGGAGGATAGGCCCGAGCGCTGCCCTGTTGGAAAATTGTTTGTCCCGGACCAGTGGAAAAAGAGTGTGATGTCTGAGATTCATTGTTCCGCGTTGGCTGGGCATCCCGGAATTTTTGGTACCAGAGACTTGGTTAGTCGGACCTTTTGGTGGCCTACCTTGTCTCGTGATGTCAGGGAATTTGTGCAGTCCTGCGGGACTTGCTCTCGCTCCAAGCCAAGCCTTGCTCTCGCTCTGGTGGTTTGCTGATGCCATTGCCTGTGCCCAAGAGACCATGGACCCATATCTCTATGGATTTCATTTCCGACCTTCCTGTTTCTCAGAGAATGACCGCCATCTGGGTGATTTGTGATAGGTTTTCCAAGATGATACATCTTGTGCCATTGCCTAAGTTGCCTTCCTCCTCTGAATTGGTGCCTTTGTTCCTTCAGCACGTGGTTCGTTTACACGGCATTCCTGAGAACATTGTGTCTGACAGAGGAGTCCAGTTTGTTTCCAGATTTTGGAGGACCTTTTGTTCTAAACTTGGTGTTCAATTGTCTCTCTCCTCGGCGTTTCATCCTCAGACCAATGGTCAAACTGAGAGAACAAACCAGACATTGGAGACTTATCTAAGATGCTTTGTGTCTGCTGATCAGGATGACTGGGTTTCTTTTTTGCCTTTGGCTGAGTTTGCTCTTAATAATAGGGCTAGCTCTGCCACTTTGATGTCTCCATTTTTCTGTAATTCTGGGTTTCACCCTCGATTTTCTTCGGGACAGACGGAGGCTTCTGTCTGTCCGGGTGTTGACTCTGTTGTGGAGCGTATGCAACAGATTTGGGACCAGGTAGTGGAGAGGTTGTCCCTCTCTCAAGAGAGGGCCCAGCGGTTTGCTAACCGGCATAGGACTGATGGTCCTCGGTTTAAAGTAGGGGACTTGGTCTGGTTGTCCTCAAAAAATATTCCTATGAGAGTAGCATCTCCTAAATTTAAGCCTAGGTTCATTGGACCTTATAAGATCATGGAGATTCTTAATCCTGTTTCTTTTCGTTTGCTTCTTCCAGGGACATTTAAGATCCATAACGTGTTCCACAAGTCCTTGTTGAAGAGGTTTGTTGAGCCAGTGGTTCCTGCTGCTGTGCCTCCTGACCCTGTTTTGGTTGAGGGCAATCTGGAGTATGTGGTTGAGAAAATATTAGATTCTCGTTTTTCTAGACGGAAACTCCAGTATTTGGTTAAGTGGAGAGGTTATGGTCAGGAAGACAATTCTTGGGTGTTTGCTTCGGACATCCATGCTAGGAGACTCATCCGTGCGTATCATAGAACTCATCCTGACCGACCTGGTTGCTCAAATGAGGGTTCGGTGACCCCTCCTCAAGGGGGGGGTACTGTTGTGAATGGGCTTGAGATGAGTTCTGAGCAGAGGCTCCCTCTGGTGGTTACAAGCGGTACTGGTCTGTTCAGTGAAGATTGTGAGGACTGGAAATCAGGTGTTACTGACTGGTCTTATATAAGGGAGTCACCTTCCCATCAGGGTTGCCGGTGATCAATTGTTCTGGTCTGAATCCTTGATTCCAGTTTCCCTTGTAGCCTGCTGTGTCGTGTCTGCATCTCCTTCTAACAGATAAGACATTTTCTTCTTTTTGTTTCTGTGCTTGATTTTTGCATTTTGTCCTGCACTTCTGTGGGGGCCTTCTGGGTCGCGTTGTCTGTCTGCACTCGGACTGGTAGACCGCTTAAAGGGACCGTCCAGTGTTGGAGGCAAAGAAAAATTGCCCTTAATTCCAGGATGTTGATCGGCAGGACAGACTCTTCCAACGACCATACTCCCTGAATCCAGAGACCGTTCCAGACGCCCCCCCAGCCCGTCAGGCTGGCATCGGTGGTTATGATCGACCACCTCGGAGGAAGGAAGGACTTCCCCAGGGATAACGCTTCCGGACGTAACCACCATTCTAGCGACTCTCTCACCCTGTGGGAGATGATGACACTGCAATCCAGTGAAAACCGTGATCGATCCCAACGGTTCAAGATGAGCATTTGGAGAGCCCTGGAATGAAATTGGGCAAATGGAATTGCTTCCATTGACGCCACCATCAAACCCAGAAGGCGCATACACCTTCGAAGGGACATTGCTATTGCAGACTTCATACCCTGCACATGGTGAAGAAGACTCGCTTGCTTGTCGGAGGGCAGAGAAACCACTGCTCGTACCGTGTCGAACTGCATTCCCAAAAACAGGATTGACTGCGACGGTTCCAGGGACGACTTCTCCCAATTGATCAGCCACCCGAAGTCCTCCAGGAGCTGAAGGGATAAATCACGAGCCGTCACCGCCTCCTCCTTTGAGGACGCCACAATCAAAAGGTTGTCCAGATAGGGAAGAATCATAACCCCCTGTCTTCGCAGAATCGCCATGAGAGGAGCCAGAATTTTTGTAAAAACTCTGGGTGCTGAGGCCAGACCGAATGGCAGGGCCACAAACTGGTAATGGTCCTGACCTATGGCAAAACGCAGGAAGCGTTGGTGGGCCCTTCCGATGGGGACATGCAAATAAGCGTCGCGAATGTCGATTGACACCAAAAAATCGTTCTGCGACAAGGCTGCCACAACTGAGCGAAGTGACTCCATGCGGAATTTTCGGGTGCGGACATGTCGATTCAATCTTTTGAGATCCAGAATGGGACGAAATTTGTCCTCCTTTTTGGGGACTACAAAGAGGTTGGAATGAAAACCTCTTCCTTGGTCCTCCGGTGGAACTGGTACCACTACACCTTTCTGTAGAAGGGAATCGACCTCCCGCAGTAGAGCGGCAATTAGCCAGGGCTCTGAAGGAATGCGGGATTGGCAAAAACTGTCTGGTGGTCGAGAAAGAAACTCTATGAAGTAGCCTGCCGACACAACCCGCGTCACCCAGGTGTCCGACACGCGGGAAGCCCAAGTCGGCTTGAATTGGAGCAGGCGACCTCCCACTCGAGAGCCCTCGAGTGAGACCCTGGCGTCAGTCCGCCTTAGCGGGCTTTTTGTCAGCTTCCTGCTTGTCTTGGCGGAAGCTCTGTTTCCAGGGAGTGCCGGGCACTATGCCTGCCAGACGCAGAGACCACAGCACTTCGTTGCGGTAAAGCCGTTTCTTTTGCCTTTGCTTTGGCAATCAGCTCAGTGAGGTCAGATCCAAATAGCTGACCACCTTTGTAAGCTAAAGAAAGCAAACCTTGCTTGGAAACCGCGTCTCCGGTCCACTGTCTAAGCCACAGAGCTCTCCTGACTGTGATCGCCGAGGATTGTGCCCTGGACAGCATGGAGGCAGTATCCAAACCTGCATCACTGCCATATCGAGCTGCATCCTCCAATGACTTGAAAAGCCCCTCTACCTCGGATAGTGGGGATCCATCTTGTCACGCCGTCCGTAGACGGTCTAACCAGCTCAAGGAGGCTTTACAAGCACACATGGATCCTAGCACAGCTCTGAATCCATGACCCGCGGCCTCGTAGATGGATTTTGCCGCCATCTCCGTTTTTCTGTCCAGCGGATCCTGCAGCTCGCCTTTCCTTTAACAGGAAGTAATGAGGATTTGCTAAGCTGGGATAAAGGGACATCCACTTCAGGAGAAGGAATCCAATTAGCACTCAACTCTGTAGTACACGGATACAGTGTCTCAAAAAACCGTGTCCCCTGAAAACGTTTATCTGGACACAGGCGTTCCTTCTCCACTGCCTCATTAAGCTCATCCCCCTATGAACCTCAAATTTTAGACTGGAGAGCTGGAGTAGGAGGAGCCCTATATAGCTGGAGGGGCCAGTCAACACTTTTTTTTAATCTGAGGTGTGTTTATCCTGTGTGGGCTCCGCCTACCCACTAGTAATGACTGTGTCTCCCTTCCTTCATCTGCAGCTGAAATCCCAGTATATGCCAAAATGACATTTTAGGAATACATGAGGTGCATAGGGATATGTTCGGCATATGCACTAGAAGTCCTCTTGATGCATACACCAAATGTGAAGTTGAAGTGAAGCATGAACAGAACCTTACCAGGGCAGGTCAGAATTTTCACAAACTGATATGTGGCAAAGGTGGAATCATATGACGGTGCCACATCTACAGCTACTAAGCTCTTTAGTATGACCCACACTACAAATATCATTACTAAATGTGTATCTATGGAGATTAATCTGGTACGTGTTTGATTATATGTACTTGTTTGCTATTGTTCAAAGCTCATACATCAAGACTCCATAATTACAAATGGTGTCCAAATACTTTTTTGCCACATACTGTCCCTACATACTTACATATTTTTTTCTTTTCATTTAGTGTTGATATTTAATTGTTACTTACATCATTGCTCTTAGCTCCTGGGCCACATTCAGTACAAGATTCTTCTCCAAAAATTAAATGAGATGGCAGGTAAGTATTCTTTGGGCAAGAAATGCAGCTGCTTGTTTTCTCGTCTATGTAATGGCCAGAAGGACAGGAGATACACTGAGAGTCAGTGCCCAGGGCACATGGCTGACACCAGGATGCAACCCCGTCCTTTACATTAGTAATGTTAATGGAATATATTTTTGCCATGTCTGCTGTATATTTGCGACCCTGGATATTGGAAAAAAAAAAAAGAAAAGTTAATGGGCTAACAACTTTTTGTTGTAAAAACACAGTAGTTGCACAGGGTGCTCCATCCTTGCTAAATCAAGTTGGTGTTGGCATTGGTATCTTCATTACAGGAAGTGCTCCTCCAACTCAGAATACCTTGTGAAAGTCACCATCTTTATAGCTAGAAATAAGAACTGTCAGCTTTTATGCTCCATTACTCAGCTGTCACGCTGTATCACAGATATATATATAATGTCAGTAATTAATACAAAGAGGGACAACATACAATATAACATATGAATCGGTAATATCAACATGTACATAAAGTATAGTATTACCTGACATAATATCCGTTGTACTGTGGGTGAATCCTGAAGACGTATTACGCTGTCACAGGTTGGAGGTGGACCGGGGTCTATGCTGACCCTAAACTGGGGTCCTGACTAGTCCCTCTACCTGGAGGTACTGTTAATGGTACAGAGGTCCAGGCCGCCAACGTAACCCTGTCTCCTATAAGTCCCTGACCACTGTAATCTAGTCCTCAGAAGGACCCTGATTACCACACAGGGAATAGGCAGGTCACTGCTTAACAAACAGTAAAGACACACGAGACAGACAGGGGATAAAGTAAATACTGTCTTGCATACAACACTTAAACACAGAGGGAACACAAATGGTCTAGGAGATAAACTATAAGCGAGGAGAGGAGAAACCACAAAGGAACTCTTAGCTTAAGTCTTCTCATAACCTGATCCAATCTGCTGGTCTGCATGTAAGCTTTCACCGGCAACTCCTAAGCAGACTGGCAGGTATATAAAGGAAGCTAATTAGTGCATAATCAAAAACAGCCGGGCGAGGCTGGACCTAGTCTTAGCAAAGAGCTAGGTAAAATTAACTCCCTCACTACCAAACACAAAGTAACAGCAACTCAGCTGCGAGAAGTCAGAATGTGCAATCGCGACGATCTTCGTGGCGATGCACCCATGACATCAGCAGAGTGAAGACGTGCTGGAGCACAGCAGACCTGAGTGAGAATTATTGACAGTTTTCATCTCTCACAGTTTCATTGCAAACACTTCTGGTAGCTCTCATAGTGCTGCGAACTCTACCAATCATAAGCAGGCATCCACATATAATGGGAAAAAGACCATTCCTCCTCTATAATTTAGAACAGGCTGTGTGAGATATAAGGACACAGTCTGCTCTCATATAAGAATGATTACTAGTGTTGAGCGATACGATACCGCAAGTATCGGGTATCGGCCGATATTAGCTCTATCGGCCTTTCGATACTTAGTTTCGATATTTTCCATATATCGTATACCGGAATCGGAAGTTCCCATAATTCTTTGAGAGGCAATGTGATTTTAGTCAGCCAATGAGGAATCCTAAGAAGTGTGGGCACATCCTGTACTGCTGCGGTCATGTTAACTAATGGCATGGCTGTGATTGGATGCTGAAATAATGTCAGAATGCACTATAAAAGGCGCCGCCGCCATTTTAGCGTCACTGTGCTGTGAATTCAGTAAGGGACAGAACGCTGCTGTGCTGACTCTGAGGGACAGTTAGAGATTGCGATTTAGTGAACTGTGCAGTAGGCAGGCTAGCACCAACCGCTGTGTAAAGCTTCCTTTTGCCTGCAGTGTTGTTTTAACAGCTCTGCAAGGTGTGTGTGAGTGCAGGTGACGCTGCAGTTTGCTCTGCATGCAACGCTGTCTGTAGGCATCTGCACGTGTCACTCACAGACTCTTTTTTTTTTCTTCAGTGTAATTCTTGCAGCTCCATGCAATTTAACTATTAGTGTGACGCGCTTCCATCCGTATCCAATACATTGGTTGCAAACACTATAGAAGTAGACAAAGGAGTAGCCTTTCACAGATTGTGAACAGTTGTGTTTCAGTGTTCACTTCAGTCTGTGTTTTTTATTTTTTGAGTGCACATCACGCTCCAGTTACTTGTTCAAGCACTGCTGCTTGTACTCTGCTGAGCGTGTCTCAGTGCCTCATCCTTTTCATTTATCTCCAATTGGTTCTGCTCCATTCCATTTAAAATATAATCTATTAGTGTGACGCGCTTCCATCCGTATCCAATACATTGGTTGCAAACACTATAGAAGTAGACAAAGGAGTAGCCTTTCACAGATTGTGAACAGTTGTGTTTCAGTGTTCACTTCAGTCTCTGCGTAATAACCACACTTAGGCCTTATAACTTTCTGACATTCTTTATCAATCTACCAAGATGAAGAAGGCAGTGAGTAAGGCACGTGGTCGTGGAGTTTCAGCAGGGAGAGGACGTGGTGATTCTGTGGTTGCTGCCGCCCTCAGTGACACAGCATCCACCATTTATCCCCGTGAGCGTTCCTTTATGCGCACTTTGGTAGGAGCTCGGCGTGCCCCCCTGCTGCGGGAAGATCAAATTGAAGACGTTGTTGGTTGGATGGCAGCCAATGCATCGACTTCAATTCCTTCCACCTCCTCTCAGGAACACAACACTGTTGAGCAACCATCTGTCTGTTCACCGCCTGTCAAATTGCCCAGGCAGTCAGAGAGTTCTGTACAGGAGCCAGCTGAGTCTCTGCTTCTGTTCTCAGAATCTGTTGGCTCGCAAACACGGGCACAGGCAAGCAGCATTCTGCAATTTGAAGAAGAGGGAGTATGCAGTGATGCGCAACAGCTGTGTCTCTCTCAATCTGAAGAGGCGGGTGAGCCAGTGCCGATGGACAGCACACCGCAGAACGCATCTTATGATGATGATGAGACTCAGGTGCCAGGTTTTGTGGAGCATGGTGCTGCCCAGACTATCCAACAGCAGCAGGTGTTGGAAGAGGGTAGTGGAGATGATGAAGTCCGAGACCCAACATGGCGTGAGCAACAGGAAGGTGGTGGAAGCAGCTCTGAGGAAGCGATTGTCCCAACGGTACAAAGAGGAGGGAGAGGTAGGCTGCAGACTCGCTTGCCTGTAGCCTCCAGTTTGGCACCTGTTGGGAGCAGTTCTCTTAGAAATGTCAAAATTGGCGCTCCCATGACTTTCACTGCGTGGTCCTTTTTTGACAGACTTGTAGATGATATTTGCTATGTTCAATGCAAGCTGTGTAAGCAAAAAGTTAAAAGAGGTAAAAATATCAGTAACCTGAATACCACAAATATGTGGAAACATGTACGGACAAAGCACGTAGCTGAGTTACAAAGACACACTGGAGATGTAGGCCAACCTACAGCAGCACCTACATCTTCAGGTCGTGTTCAAGCCTCTACCTCCAGCTCACACACACCTGGTTCGGCTTCCTCACAGGATCTCCATGGAAGAACCTCGGTCACTGTTGTCCATAGACAAACTGTTATTCCACCCACAGCAGCAAGTTCACAGTCATCGTCACACTCCCAGAACAAAAAACAGCCATCGGTACCACAGGCATGGGATAAAAGACGGCCATACTCGGCAAACCATCCACGAGCACAGGCTCTGAATGCTGGCATTGCAAAACTCCTGTCCCTTGAAATGCTGTCATTCAGGCTGGTGGAGACTGACAGTTTCAGGAACTTTATGGCATTGGCAGTCCCACAATATAATGTGCCAAGCCGATTTTATTTCAGCAGGCAAGCTGTCCCTGCTCTGCAAAAACATGTCGAGGGAAACATTAAACATGCGCTACTAAACGCCGTCAGTAGCAGGGTCCACCTGACCACCGATGCGTGGACCAGTACCCATGGCCAGGGACGATACCTTTCCCTCACTGCCCATTGGGTCAATGTTGTGGAGCCGGGTACAGATCTTGCCAGTGGCGCTGTACGTGTTCTGCCAACTCCAAGGATTGCAGGAATCCAGTCTGTACACATTGATTCCTTCTCCTACTCCAGTTCCTCAGAATCATCACTGCACGAGCCGTCACGGTATACCTCCACATGGACCCATGAACGCTTACCTGTTGCGACCGATATGAGCACAGCCGTGGCCAAACGTCAACAGGCCGTCCTGAAATTAATTTCCATGGGGAATCGAAGCCACACAGCGCAGGAGCTCTGGGATGCCATCAAGCAGGAGTGCGACGTGTGGTTTTTGTCAGCTAATCTCCAGCCAGGCTTGGTAGTGTGTGACAATGGCCGAAATCTGGTGGCAGCTCTGGGCCTTGGCAACCTCACTCACATACCATGTCTGGCACATGTGCTCAACTTGGTCGTGCAGAGTTTTTTGAGGGACTATCCGGATCTTGATGCACTGCTGCACAAGGTCCGCCTAGAGTGCGCTCACTTGCGACGTTCCAGCATGGCCAGATCGCGCATTGCAGCTCTGCAAGTCAGATTTCGCCTTCCTGAACATCGCATCATATGTGACGTACCCACCAGGTGGAATTCCACGTTACATATGTTGGAGCAGTTGTGTGAGCAGCAGCCAGCAGTAATGGAGTATCAGCTGCAACAGGCGCAATCAACTCGCAATTTGCGCCGTTCACACTTCACCACTACTGAGTGGGCCTCTATGAAGGACATCTGCGACGTTTTGCGTGCGTTTGATGTCTCAACGTGGATGGCGAGTGCAGATGATGCACTAGTCAGCATGACTGTCCCCCTTATCTGCCTGCTTCAGAAATCACTGAAAGCACTAAAGGAAGAGGTTTTGGAAGAGGTGGAGGATGAGGAGTCACAAATTCAATTACCTTCAGGACAGTCAGCGCAACGTGGTTCCTCACAAAGGGCTGGGCAGGGCTCACTTTGTGAGGAGGAGGAGGAGTCAATGGAGGAGGAAGAAATCCCTACAGAGGGAGGTACACAACGCTCTAGTCAGTATGTAGAGCGAGGGTGGGGTGATGCAGAGGAGGCAGAGATGACGCCTCTTCCAGAGGACAGCCTTTGTTGGCCAGTTGGGAGTCTGCAGCACATGGTTGATTTCATGCTTCAGTGCCTGAGAAACGACCGCCGCATCGCCCACATTCTTACCACGTCAGATTATTGGGTGTACACCCTCCTAGACCCTCGCTACCGGGACAACTTACAAACCCTCATCACACCGGTGAACCGGGACCGTAAAATGCAGGAGTACCAAGACACACTGGTGCAATCCATACTGTTGTACATTCCAGCCGAGAGAGCTGCTGCTGCTGCTGCTACTGCTTTACAAAGCAGCTCTGTGCGTCGAGGCAGTGTAGACACCTCTACAACAAGAGGGAGCAGAAGCAGCGCCTCTGCACAGGGCAAGAGCTGTATGTTACAAATGTGGCAAAGTTTTGTGACAGCGCCAGCAAGGTCTACACCATCCGAGACGGCTCCAGTCACCAGGAAGAAACGTTTCCGTAAGATGGTGACAGACTACTTGGCTTTCCCTCTAAGTGTACTCCCAGATGCCTCTTCCCCTTTCAAATTTTGGGTCTCTAAGTTGGATACATGGCCAGAGCTTAGCCAGTATGCATTGGAGGTGCTGGCTTGCCCTGCTGCCAGTGTATTATCTGAGCGTGCCTTTAGTGTTGCAGGTGGTGTAGTAACAGACCGTCGCATGCGACTATCCTTAGAGAATGTAGACCGGCTTACTTTTCTGAAAATGAACAAGGCATGGATCTCACCTGAATTTGCCTGTCCGTTTTCAGATTAAATAACTGTTTGGCAACGTTTTCCATGTCTCCTGTTATGTTCATCTTTCTACCACCTGAACTCTACTCCCTGGGCTACAACACCGCCATTTGTTGCTCGTAAGTAATTGGCAGGGGTACTGACTCATGGCCAGCCTGGTTACAGCACGACAGCTGTTTCCTGGCAGTGTGAACGTCAATTATCCTCCAATAAGTTGTGCTGTCGTGTTGCATTCGGGTTAGCCGACTCTATGGTGCCTGCAGTTTAGGTGATTCCTATGTGTGCTGTGGGATATGTAAATAAAGGCGGTTTCCATTGTGACAATAGGACAAGCACCCACTGTAGGACTGTGTGATTCGGTAACTGCGGACGGCTTGCGTCCTGTCAACTTACATTTTCATGGGTGCGTTCTTCTACCTGTCCGGGGTCCAGTACAGTCAACTGGTTCTCCCCAGTGCCTTTGGCCTAGGTGCCTCCATCTCCGTATCCGAGTTCCACCAACGTCTGCTGGTCCTTGGTAGTGCTTTGGAGCACAGGTACCTCCTGCTTAGTAACCGTGTCACAGTAACGTCAGCTGGTACTCGGTTGTGACATTGCCTCTTTTCCTTCTGCTACCCGTCCGGGGTCCAGTACCGTCAACTGGTTCTCCCCAGTGCCTTTGGCCTAGGTGCCTCCATCTCCGTATCCGAGTTCCACCAATGTCTGCTGGTCCTTGGTAGTGCTTTGGAGCACAGGTACCTCCTGCTTAGTAACCGTGTCACAGTAACGTCAGCTGGTACTCGGTTGTGACATTGCCTCTTTTCCTTCTGCTACCCGTCCGGGGTCCAGTACCGTCAACTGGTTCTCCCCAGTGCCTTTGGCCTAGGTGCCTCCATCTCCGTATCCGAGTTCCACCAACGTCTGCTGGTCCTTGGTAGTGCTTTGGAGCACAGGTACCTCCTGCTTAGTAACCGTGTCACAGTAACGTCAGCTGGTACTCGGTTGTGACATTGCCTCTTTTCCTTCTGCTACCCGTCCGGGGTCCAGTACCGTCAACTGGTTCTCCCCAGTGCCTTTGGCCTAGGTGCCTCCATCTCCGTATCCGAGTTCCACCAACGTCTGCTGGTCCTTGGTAGTGCTTTGGAGCACAGGTACCTCCTGCTTAGTAACCGTGTCACAGTAACGTCAGCTGGTACTCGGTTGTGACATTGCCTCTTTTCCTTCTGCTGCCCCTCCGTGTTCCAGCACAGTCAGCTGGTCCTCGTTACTTCCATTGTCTCTTGCTCCATCTGATACCCTCAGGGTTCCAGTAACGTCAGCTGGTTCTCGGAAATTAGACGACCTTAAAGACCACCCAGAAAAAGATGACGACAACAAGGATGACGAGCATGAAGCCAACCAGCCTGAACACCATCACAAAGAAAAAATAAAAGATTACCCAGAAGAAGATCACCAACAGGACAAAGAAGGTTAAGACAAACTACAAGTACAGAACAAGAGACAGCAGAACAATAAGCAGAAGATCAAAAAGCAGAAGAACATGAAGTATAAGACCAAAATGAAGAGCAAAATATATGCTCTAAATTCTAAGCAGAAGAAGACTAAGCAGTGTATGGGGGTGAGTCCGTTCCTCCTCGTGGTGCCCCTGGAAAATGCCTGCTGCTGCAGGCTAAACTGAACACGGACAAATACTGTTGTAATTTAAATCTTTTGTGACAGCAAGAACGGAAGGATGAACAATTCATACTTTTACAGATTACAAGTACAGGAATCTCTGTCACAAATAAGAATATGATGAAGAAGATGAAGAGGAAGAAGATGAAGAATTTGAATATGAAGAAGATTAATTAGTTTAATAATAACAATATGAGTAATGTAAACAAAAACGTTAATAGCAAGAAGTTTAAGAAGAAGATTAAGAAGGTGAAGATGAAGAATAATTTGATGAGAAAGATGATGCTGCTGCTGCTGAAGATTATGAAGGAGAAAGTGTGGCACTGGCAAAAGTTAAAAAGGTGAAGAGCATGGAAGTTGTGAAACATACATATTTGCCAAAATAGAAAAAAGGTTAACAACATTGTCAATTTGTTAGTCAATCCAAACGTATTTCCAAAAAAAAATATATTAATGCTATTCCAATGCATTGGGTTAAACATGTATGCCTTTATTGTCTCCTCAACCTCCCCCAATACATTCTACATTAGTCTTTGTTGTTTTCCTTCATGTACAATTAACCAACAAGGCAAGAATGGTTTTTTTTAATGTCGATATTTGGTTCCCATAGACTTACATGGACTTCCGGTATCGGAATCGGATATCGCCGATATTTAGTGATATCGGCGATACCATTCCGATCCGATATTTTTAGATATCGAGCAGTATCGCTCAACACTAATGATTACATATAACAGAGCATAGCAGACCTGAGTGTGACTAACAGCTTTCATCTCCAGCATCACAAGAATTACACTTCTTTGACAATGCTAATGTATATTTGGTCCTGCCAATAAAGCTCCTTCAAATTTCAATTTGAGAGGAGAGCTACTAGTAGTGTATGTAATGAGACTAAACTTCTGCAGCACTGTCCCTCCCCAAACTGAATGCCAGAAAGAGCTGAAAGCCATCAGTTAAATCATACTTCGGTCTGCTGTCCTCCAACAGTCATTACTCTGCAGTGAGACGAGCAGGCAAAATAAAGTTTTATTCTACTCTGCAGCACCTGGTACATTGTGTGTCCAGTTCAATATAAAAAATTCAGTGACAAGTCCTCTTTGAAGGTCGTGGTTCTTTGGTCTCTATAGTTTAGGTTTAATAGCAGTTCCATCCTCCCTTTAAGTCAGTCAAGTACAAATATAAACAAATCTGCATTGTAATCATACGTATTGATACATATAAGCACTACCTAGTAATGACCCCCAAAATGCCCACAGAAAGCATAAGCCAGTCTTCTCTGTATCGCAAACTAAGATTTTCGTAACAAAAGCAGAATAAAGCAGAAATGTATGCATAATAAGCACGAAAAACTAACACAAACTGGTTACTTACCCCATCTGTTCGAAAACTGGTTCTTTGGAATGCCCAAGAAAAAGTAGTGTTTGCGTTAATCTTTAAGTGATGGAAATATGACTGCTTGTCTCTAGTGCCATTCCAGCTTTCTATCAGTGAACTTACTTCCATATCGACAGCCTAAGAATTAAAACAAAACAAAAAAAAAAGATAGATGGAGGGCCATATAAATAACAACTCTACATACTGTGATGGGCAAATAAGCAGAAACTGTATAAATATATAATGCAGTTACAAAAGTAGAGATTGGCGACATGGTGGCTCAGTAGTTATCACTGCTGGGGTCCTGATTCAAATCCCACCAAGGACAACATCTGCAGACAGTTTCTATGTTCTCCTGGTTTACTCTGAGTAGAACGGTTTCATCCCACAATCTAAAGAAATACAGATAGGATTTTAGATTGAGAGCCCCAATGTGGACAGTGATGATAATGTCTGTAAAGCGCTGTGGAATTAATGGTGCTGTATAAGTGAGTAAAAATCAATAAAAATAAACTATTACATTGATGGGTTCAAATAAATATCACATTGTCAGTGATTGCATGTCGACCGGCATTTGAAGAAATAGAACAGCGTAAACATAGTAAATCCACAAAGCAAACCTTTGAAAATGTCTGCACTGGATCACAACATTGTTGTGCTTGACTAAAACAACATATAATGGATCAGATTTAGGGCTTATTCAGACATTACATTTGTCTTGTATAAAAAAACAAGCAAACCGATTTTCTTCAGTTTGTCAGTTTTCATCATCAGTTTAACCCATTACTGACTTTAGACGTATAGGTACGTCTAAGGTCGCCTCCCCCGTTTGCTGCGGGCTCTGGTGATGAGCCAGCAACTTTTCTAGCACATGTGAGCTGATTTGATAAGCTGACATGTGCCTCTAACAGTTACGCTGGAATCATGATCCACCCACGGCTGTTAACATGTTAAATGACGCTGTCAATCTCCGACAGCAACATTTAACTTTAACATGCTCGCGCTGGAAGCGCACATATCACATGACCGCGTGTTGCCGATGAGTTGGCACGGCAACTCGGGGTCTGCAGGAGACCCCTGTTGTCTTCATTGCCAGATAGCTATGAGCGCAGCCCATCAGTTGACACTCATAGCAGGTGGACGTTTTAGCTACACACAGCAGGGCTGGAGCCCTGCTGTGTGTAGCAAAGGTGATCAGATGATCACAGCTCCTAGTCTCCCATGGAGACTATTGAAGCAAGTGAAAGTAAAAAAAGTTTTCAAAAATGTAAAAAAAATGAAATATAAAAGTTGAAATCAGCCCCCATTTGCCCCATTCAAAATTAAACAATTACAAAAAGATAAAAAAATACACATTTGGTATCGCCACGTTCAGAATTGCCCAATCTATCAATATATAAAAAGAATTAATAAAATCAGTAAACGGTGTAACGATAAAAAAAAAAGTCAGAATTACGTTTTTTGGTCACAGCAACATTGCATTAAAATGCAATAACGGGCGATCAGAACATTATATCTACACCTAAATTGCATCAATGAAAAAGTCAGCCCAGCACACAAAAACAATCCCTCACCCAGCCCCAGATCCCAAAAAGTTGAGAATTTTTTTTTATTTTTATTTTTTTGCAAACTTTGGATTTTGCTTTCATCACTTAAATAAAGAATAGCCTAGACATGTTTGGTGTCTATGAACTCATAATGACCTGGAGAATCATAATGGCAGATCAGTTTTAGCATTTAGTGAACATGGTATAAAAAACAAAAAAATTGTGGAATTGCACTTTTTTTTGCAGTTTCACCTCACTTTGAATATCTTTCCCCTTTTCCAGTACATTATATGGTAACAAATCAATGGTATTGTTCAAAAGTATAACTCTTCTTGCAAAAAACAAGCCCTCACATGGCCATATTGACGGAAAAATAAAAAAGTTATGGCTCTGGGAAGAAGGGGAGTAAAAAATGGAAACAAAAAAAAAAACTAAAAACCCAAGGTGGTGAAGGGGTTAACTAGTAATTTTTTTTTGCATATGATAAGGATTCTTAAGCTACCATCAAACAAACATGAAAATAGATGGAACATGGATTGCACACAGATGATATCCAAGTGCTGCCCGATTCTTTTAATAGACACATAGATTTACATTGTCAAGTGTGATCAGTGACTTGGATCAAAATCAGACATCTCTCTATCTTCACCTTAACAAAGCAGGTGTGAACAGCCTCAGACACTCTAACTGTTTCTGCCAAGGACACATTATTGGACTACAAAGGCCCATATACTGTTTTTGTACAAGGGCCCTCTTTGATCGGTTTACCCTGATGCTCTGAGACCTGTCCCAGTCATTTCAGCTCTAAATAACAGCCAACAAGTACATTATGTTGCAGTCACAATATTGAATCACAGCAACACCACAGAAATAAGTTATGTCGGCAGCCTCCGCAGGTAAATTGAAACTGAATTAATCTAAAGGCTGCAGGAATAGTCTGGCTGCAAGTACATTGAAAGGGATAAAAGCAAGAATAGAACTGGTGGTTAAACTAAATGCTTGTAAGTAGAGATGAGCGACTTTGCCTTTTTTAGGGTCGAGTCGGGTTTCGTGAAACCAGACTTTCTCAAAAGTCGAGTCGAACGAAATTGGCCGACTATCAGGAAAAGTCGGAGTTCCGACTGAAACACGAAACCCAATGCAAGTCAATGGGGAAGCAAAGTCGGCAGGGAGTGGAGGACAGTAACCACACCTACAGTGCCCATGTAAATGGCAACAACATCAATTCTTATTACTTAACCCCTTAACGACCGCCGATACGCCTTTTAACAGCGGTCATTAACCCCTTAATGTCCACTGACGTGCAGAGTCCGTCATGGCAAGGTGCCAGTTCCGGCACCAGGACGGACTCTGCACGTCATGCCTTTGATCTACCACTGCGTGTAAACACGCAGTGGTAGATCAGTGCCGACAGCTGTCACAGACAGCTGACAGGCACGGCAAGCGGTGCGGGGACCTTTGCCGTCGGTCCCCGCACTCACAGCGCTGTGATTGGTCAGTCAATCTGACTGACCAAACACAGCAGCGATCGCGCAGGAGAAGCTGAAATTTCAGCTTCCCCAGCGCGATCAGTGCAGGAGCCGGCGCTGCAGTGGCCAGGCTTCCTGCACTGACAGCCAGGAGCGGAGCCCCCACCGCCCCTGCTGTTAACCCCCTGACTGCTGCATCGACGCGATCGCAGAGCTCAGGGGGAGCAGAGGGTCGGAGCTCCTCTGCCTCAGATCAGCGCCCCCGCATGTATTTCAGGCCTGATCTCTGCCTTGATGACCCGGGTTGTCATGACAACCTCCGGGTCATCTAGCTACGGGAAGCTGCTGTGATCATGTCACAGCAGCTTCCACTATAGTTGCAATGCATTGCAATGCCAGAGCATTGCAATGCATTGTAACTGCAATCAAAAGTAAAAAAAAGTGAAAGTCCCATAAAGGGACAAGTTGAAAAAAATCATTTTTTAAAAAAAATTGTAAAAAAAATATTAAAAAATAATTTAAAAAAAATCCCCTAAAAAATACACATTTTTATGTAATAAAAAAAATAAAAAACAAAAAAAATACACGTTAGGTATCGCCATGTCCGTAAAAATCCCATCTATAAAATCATAACCCTAGTTAACCCCTTCAGTGAAAGCCGTAAAAAAAAACACAAAAAAGTAGTAAATTATACTTTTTCCAAGCGGTATCATTATACCGCTTGGAAAAAGTGCAATAACACGCGATCAAAAAGTCAGATATAAATATCATGGTACCGCTGAAAACGTCATCTTGTCCTGCAAAAAACAAGCCGCTAACAGCATCATCAGCGAAAAAATAAAAAAGTTATAGCTCGCGGAATAAACTGATGCAAAAATAATTATTTTTTCTATAAAATTCTTTATTGTGTAAAAAATGCCAAAACATAAAAAAAATATATAAATGAGGTATCGCTGTAATCGTAGTGACCCGAAGAATAAAGCTGCTTTATCAATTTTACCACACGCGGAACGGGGGAAAAAAAATAAAAAAAAAAAAAATTCCTGAATTGCTGGTTTTTGTTCATTCTGCTTCCACAAAAATCGGAATAGGAAGCGATCAAAAAATGTTATGTGCCCGAATATGGTACCAATAAATACGTCAGCTCGTCCCGCAAAAAATAAGCCCACAGATAACTCTGTCGGCCGAAATATGGAAAAATTATAGCTCTCAAAATACGGCGATGCAAAAAATTCTTACAAAAAATTATTCCAAAAAAAAAGCATCTTTTAGAGTGTGACAGAAGCTAAACATGAAAAAAGGGTGTAAATCTGGTATCGCTGTAATCGCACCGATCCGAGGAATAAAGTCGCCTAATCACTAATATCGCATGAGGAACGGCGTAAAAAAGAAAACCAATTCTTCACCTTTGGTAGATTTGTTCATTGTGCCTCCCAAAGATCGCAGTAAGGCGATCACAGTGGTTCCCCCCCACATATGGGGTATCAGCGTACTCAGGACAAAATGCACAATAGCTTTTGGGGTCCTATTTCTCCTGTTACTCTTATAAAAATAAAAATTTGGGGGCAAAAAGGTCATTTTTGTGGAAAAAATATGATTTTTTTTATTTTCACGGCTCTACGTTATAAACTTCTGTGAAGCCCTTGGGGGTTCAAAGTGCTGACCACACATCTAGATAAGTTCCTTGGGGGATATAGTTTGCAAAATGGGGTCATTTGTGGGGGGTTTCTACTGTTTAGGCACATCAGGGGCTCTCCAAGCGCGACATGACACCCGCAGACCATTCCATCAAAGTCTGCATTTAAAAACGGTGCTCCTTCCCTTCCGATCTCTGCCATGCGTCAAAATAGTGGTTCCCCCCACATATGGGATATCAGCGTACTCAGGACAAATTGCACAATAGCTTTTGGGGTCCTATTTCTCCTGTTACTGTGTGGCCCAGCTATGTAAGGCACACACATAAAATCCAGGAGAATGCACAGGAAGGTAACCGCAAAAGCTTGTTATCTATTCACTTCACTCACCCTTTCAGACACACCCATCAGGGGTATAGGAGGGAGTGACACGTAGCAGAGCTCATTCAAGCTTCCTGTCTCAGGACAGTTGAGATCATTAGTCTGTTTCCTGTCTGAGAAGAGCTCAGTGCAGATAGTTTCCTGTCTGAGGACAGTGCAGTTCAGTCTCAGTCCAGTCTGGACTTGGAGGATACTGAGAGCTATTCAGTGAGCTCTAGAAGAAAGCTGACATTACCATCGAAGCTACAAGTGCTTATGCTAAGAGCAAGAGCAGGGCGAAGGGCATAGTGGAGAAGACCGAGAGAAGTGCTTCAGGTATTGGATTGCCTGCACTAAATCACCGGACACCGGAGTCCGAAGCGTTGCTAGTGTTTCAAGCATAGTAACAAGAAAACCGGAGGCATCTGGACTACAGGTCGCAGAGTGCAGCCCAAAGCGTCAATACGTAACCGGAGTCAGGGAGAACGGGGACTTTGAGTCAAGCGCAGACAAAAGTAAGGACTTAGTTCTCACCACTTAGAAGGCTCCACCACAATATTGGCCGGGCTTGTCAGCTATTGAGAAAGCTGGAGATTGCAGAGTTAACTTCGCTTCACGCAAGTTTGGACTCAAGGAGGCCTCTAACCTGCTCAGCGGTTACCCGAATGTGCATTCTCCACCCCGACCAGCTCCCCGGGATCTTCTTGAACCATCTACCAGTAAAGGTATGAAAAGAAGCTGCATTGTGTGTGACTGAATTCTTAACTACACCCTGCATCATCACCATAGACTTCCAGGGACCAGTCTCACCTGTGGGAGACTTACCACCCAGCTGCCCCATAACATCCCCTGTGAAGGTCCTGATAGCAGCGCTGGTCCAATTAACCAGATACCACAGGTGGCGTCACGAACTACCTATCCTAATAATCCCCTGTAAATATCCCCCATCGCTTGACTGCCAGGGCCACGGACCGAGTCCCGCTGCCAGTGACAACTCCCATAGAAATCAATGGGCTCGGCTCCGAGTACCCCATAGCCCTGGTATCCACAATTGTGGAGCGAGTCATTACCATTATAAAATAAAAATTTGGGGCAAAAAGATTATTTTTGTGGAAAAAAATATGATTTTTTTATTTTCACGGCTCTACGTTATAAACTTCTGTGAAGCACTTGGGGGTTCAAAGTGCTCACCACACATCTAGAAAAGTTCCTTGGGGGGTCTAGTTTCCAAAATGGAGTCACTTGTGGGGGGTTTCTACTGTTTAGGCACATCAGGGGCTATCCAAACGTGACATGACATCCACAGACCATTCCATCAAAGTCTGCATTTGAAAAAGGCGCTACTTCCCTTTCGAGCTCTGCCATGCGTCAAAATAGTGGTTTCCCCCACATATGGGGTATCAGCGTACTCAGGACAAATTGCACAATAACTTTTGGGGTCCTGTTACCCTTTGGAAAATAACGATTGGGGGTGGAAAGATCATTTTTGTGGAAAAGATATGATTTTTTAATTTTACTGCTCTACGTTATAACCTTCTGTGAAGCCCTTGGGGGTTCAAAGCTCTCACCACATATCTAGATAAGTTCCTTGGGGGGTCTAGTTTCCAAAATGGGGTCACTTGTGGGGGGTTTCCACTGTTTAGGCACACAGGGACTCTCCAAATACGACATGGCATCCAATCTCAATTCCAGCCAAAAAAGTCAAATGGCGCTGCTTCCCTTCCGAGCTCTGCCATGCGCCCAAATAGTGGTTTACCCCCACCTATGGGGTATCAGCGTACTCAGGACTAATTGCACAATAAATTTTGGGGTCCTTTTATCCTTTGGAAAATAAAAATTGGGATGAAAAGATCATTTTTGTGGAAAAAAATATGATTTTTTAATTTACGGCTCTACGTTATAACCTTCTGTGAAGCGCTTGGGGGTTAAAAGCTCTCACAACACATTTAAATAAGTTCCTTGGGGGGGTCTAGTTTCCAAAATGGGGTCACTTGTGGGGGGTTTCCACTGTTTAGGCACACAGGGACTCTCCAAATGCGACATGGCGTCCAATCTCAATTCCAGCCAAAAAAGTCAAATGGCGCTGCTTCCCTTCCGAGCTCTGCCATGCGCCCAAATAGTGGTTTACCCCCACATATGGGGTATCAGCGTACTCAGGACTAATTGCCCAATAACTTTTGGGTCCTTTTTATCCTTGGAAAATAATAATTGGGATGAAAAGATCATTTTTGTGGAAAAAATATGATTTTTTAATTTTACGGCTCTACGTTATAACCTTCTGTGAAGCCCTTGGGGGTTAAAAGCTCTCACAACACATTTAGATGAGTTCCTTGAGGGGTCCAGTTTCCAAAATGGGGTCACTTGTGGGGGGTTTCCACTGTTTAGGCACACAGGGACTCTCCAAATGCGACATGGCGTCCAATCTCAATTCCAGCCAAAAAAGTCAAATGGCGCTGCTTCCATTCCGAGCTCTGCCATGCGCCCAAATAGTGGTTTACCCCCACACATGGCATATCGGTGTACTCAGGAGAAATTGTACAACAAATATTGTGGTTCATTTTCTCCTGATACCCTTGACAAAATTTAAAAAAATTGTGTCGAAAGAAAAATTTTGGGAAAAAAAGTTAAATGTTCATTTTTTCCTTCCACATTGCTTCAATTCTTGTGAAGTACCTAAAGGGTTAATAAACTTCTTGAATGTGGCTTTGAACACGTTGAGGGGTGCAGTTTTTAGAATGGTGTCACTTTTGGGTATTTTCTGTCATATTGACCCCTCAAATTCACTTCAAATGTGAGGTGGTCCCTAAAAAAATGGTTTTGTAAATTTTGTTGGAAAAATGAGAAATTGCTGGTCAACTTTTAACACTTATAACTTCGTAACAAAAAAAAATTTTGGTTCCAAAATTGTGCTGATGTAAAGTAGACATGTGGGAAATGTTATTTATTAACTAATTTTTGTGACATATCTCTCTGATTTAATGGCATAAAAATTAAAAGTTTGAAAATTGCAAAATTTTCAAAATTTTTGCCATATTTCCATTTTTTTCATAAAAAAACGCAAGTTATATTGAAGAAATGTTACCACTATCATGAAGTACAATATGTCACGAGAAAACAGTCTCAGAATCGCCAAGATCCGTAGAAGCGTTCCAGAGTTATAACCTCATAAAGAGACAGTGGTCAGAATTGTAAAAATTGGCCTGGTCTTTAACCTACAAAATGGCTTGGTCATTAAGGGGTTAAGGGTACTTAAACCACAGCGCCATTAATTAACGGCGCTGTGGAAAAAGTGAATAGCGCCCCCCAGAGGCGCATTTTCTCCGGGGTCTCTAGCCGAGACCCCAGAGAACATGAATCGGGTCGGTTTTTACAGACACCGATGTTGCGATCGCCATTATTAACCCTATAACGGCGACCGCAACAACAAAAAAAAAAAAGTTGTTCCATTTAATTTCTCTGTCCTCTGATGTCATCGGACATCAGAGGACAGAGAAAAAGGGTCCCCGGGACCCCCATGTGGCCCCCGATGTCCTGTATGTGGCCCCAGGGCCTTCCGGTGTCCCCCAGGGCCGGCGCGATGTAGAAAATGGCGGGCGCATGCTCAATGCGCCCGCCGCTATGTGCCGCTGTGCTGGGGGGGGATGGGCAAATATTCTCTGGGGTCTCGGCTACCGGAGGTAGCCAAGACCCCAGAGAACATGATCCGGGTCGGTATTCACTGATCCCGGTGTTGCGATCGCGTCTATGCAAGCATAAACGCGATCGCAAAAAAAAAAAAAAATGATTTCTCTCCCCTCTGATGTGATCGCACATCAGAGGGGAGAAAATGAGGGTCCCCAGGTCCCCCGATCGCCCCCCCTTATACTTACCGGTGTCCTCCGTCCTCCCGCAGGTCCCAGGATCCCGGCGTCTTCTTCCTGCAAAAAAAAATGGCGGGCGCATGCGCAGTGCGCCCGCCCATCTGCTTGGCGGCAGATTCAAAAATTTTTTCATTCATTCTCCAGAAAGTGCATTTTGATCACTGTGATAAACTATCACAGTGATCAAAATAAAAAAAAACAGTACATAACCCCCCCATTTATCACCCCCTTAGTTAGGGACATATAATAAAAAATAGAAATATTTATTTTCATTTTTCTGTTAGGGTTAGGGTTAAATTAGGGTTAGGGTTATAATTAGGGTTAGGGTTATAATTAGGGTTAGGGTTAGCATTAGGGTTAGGGTTATAATTAGGGTTAGGCTGGGTTCATACTGCGTTATGGCAGTCCGTTAGACGGACTGCGTTACACCGCGGTATAACGCAGTGTAACGCAGTCCGTTAGCGCTGCCATTCACCCCCATTTGAGGGCGCATCGCGACGCATGCCATAAAGCGGCATTCGTTTGCGACATGCCATCATTCAGTGACGGAGCCTCGGACGCGGGCTGCAGCGTCTGGGCTCCGTCACCGCTAGCGCAGATGAATCATCTGCTGATTCCTCTGCGCTAGCGGGTATAGCATAACGCGATCGCGTTATGCTATACCGTTACCAGCCCGTCAACGCTATGTGTGGAACGGGCTGGTAAAATGCAAAATGAACCTAGCCTTAGGGTTAGGGTTATAATAAGGGTTAGAATTAGGGTTAGGGTTACAATTAGGGTTAGGGTTACAATTAGAGTTAGGGTTACAATTAGAGTTAGGGTTACAATTAAGGTTAGGGTTGGAATTAGGGTTGGGATTTAGGTTAGGATTAGGGTTGGGATTAGGGTTAGGGGTGTGTTGGGATTAGGGTTGGAGCTAGAATTGAGGGATTTCCACTATTTAGGCACATCAGGGGGTCTCCAAACACGACGTGGTGTTCAAAAAGTCAAATGGCGCTCCCTCCCTTCTGAGCCCTGCCGTGCGCCCAAACAGTGGTTTACCCCAATATATGGGGTATCAGCGTACTCAGGACAAATTGCACACCAATTTTGGAGGTTCTAATTTCTCCTGTTACCCTTGGGAAAATAAAAAATCATTTTTAAGAAAAAAAATGATTTTTTATTTTCACAGCTCTGCGTTTATAAATTTCTGTGAAACACTTGGGGGTTCAAAGTGCTCACCACATATCTAGATAAGTTCCTTAAGGGGTCTAGTTTCCAAAATGGGGTCACTTGTGGGGGGTTTCCACTGTTTGGACACATCAGGGGGTCTCCAAACACGACGTGGCTTTCAAAAAGTCAAATGTCGCTCCCTCCCTTCCGAGCCCTGCCGTGTGCCCAAACAGTGGTTTACCCCAACATATGGGGTATCAGCGTACTCAGGATAAATTGCACACCAATTTTGGGGTTCTAATTTCTCCTGTTACCCTTGGGAAAATAAAAAATAGCTGGCTAAAAAAAAACATTTTTGAGAAAAAAAAATATTTTTCATTTTCACGGCTCTGCGTTTATAAATTTCTGTGAAGCACTTGGGGGTTCAAAGTGCTCACCACACATCTAGATAAGCTCCTTGGGGGGTCTAGTTTCCAAAATGGTGTCACTTGCAGGGGGTTTCTACTGTTTAGGTACATCAAGGGCTCTGCAAACACAACATGACGCTCGCAGAACATTCCATCAAAGTCTGCATTACAAAATGGCGCTCCTTCCCTTCCAAGCACTCCCATGCGCCCAAACAGTGGTTTCACCCCACATATGGGGTATCAGCGTACTCAGGAAAAATTGCACAACAACTTTTTGGGTCCAATTTCTCCTGTTACCCTTGGGAAAATAAAAAAATTGGGGCTAAAGAATCATTTTTGAGGAAAAAAATGATTTTTTATTTTCACAGCTCTACGTTTATTAATTTCTGTGAAGCACTTGGGGGTTCAAAGTGCTCACCACACATCTAGATAAGTTCCTTAAGGGATCTAGTTTCCAAAATGGTGTGATTTGTGGGGGGTTTCGACTGTTTAGGCGTATCAGGGGCTCTCCAAACGCGACATGGCGTCCAATTTCAATTCCAGCCAATTTTGGTTTGAAACAGTCAAACGGCGCTCCTTCCCTTCCAAGCCATGCCGTGCGCCCAAACAGTGGTTTACCCCCACATATGGGGTATCGGCATGCTCAGGACAAATTGCACAAAAACTTTTGGGGTCTTGTTACCCTTGGGAAAATAAAAATTGGGGTGAAAAGATTGTTTTTGTGGAAAAAATATGATTTTTTATTTTCACTGTTCTATGTTATAAACTTCTGTGAAGCACTTGGAGGTTCAAAGTGCTCACCACACATCTAGATAAGTTCCTTAGGGGGTCTAGTTTCCAAAATGGGGTCACTTGTGATGGGTTTCCACTGTTTAGACACATCAGGGCCTCTACAAACGCGACATGGCGTCCAGCCAATTCTGCGTTGAAAAAGTCAAATGTCGCTCCTTCCCTTGCAACCTCTGCCGTGCGCCCATAAAGTGGTTTACCCCCACATATGGGGTATCGGCTTAATCAGGAGAAATTGCACAACTAATTTTGTGGTTCATTTTTTCTTTTAACAGTTGTGAAAATAAAAAAAATAGGTTCCGAAGTAAAGTTTTTGCAAAAAAAGTTAAATGTTAATTTTTTCCTTCCACATTGCTTCAGTTCCTGTGAAGCACGTAAAGGGTTAATAAACTTCTTGAATGTGGTTTTGAGCAACTTGAGGGGTGCAGTTTTTAGAATGGTGTCACTTTTGGCTATTTTCTACCATATAGACCCCTCAAACTGACTTCAAATGTGATGTGGTCCCTAAAATAAAAATGGTGTTGTAAAAATGAGAAATCGCTGGTCAACTTTTAACCCTTATAACTTCGTAACAAAAAAAAATTTTGGTCCCAAAATTGTGCTGATGTAAAGTAGACATGTGGGAAATGTTATTTATTAAGAAATTTGTGTGACATATCTCTCTGATTTAAGGGCATAAAAATTTAAAGTTTGAAAATTGTTAAATTTTCAAAATTTTTGCCATATTTCCGTTTTTTTTTCATAAATAAACACAAGTCATATCAAAGAAATTTTACCACTAACGTGAAGTACAATATGTCACGAAAAAACAGTCTCAGAATCAGCAGGATTCGTTAAAGCGTTCCAGAGTTATAACCTCATAAAGTGACAGTGGTCAGAATTGTAAAAATTGGCCCTGTCATTAAGCTGCAAAATGGCTCTGTCACTAAGGGGTTAAGCTTGTTGTCAACCTAAATTTATTTTATAATAATAGTAACGCATTCAAAACTGGGGGTTATTTGGCTAAAGTTGTGGGGGGGGGCAGGGCTGGCTCCAGGTTTTCATGGGCCCCGGGCCAAAGAGTCTCAGTGGGCCCCTTTTAACACATACCACAATTCATGATGCTCCGATACGGCAGAGAAATATAGGTATAGTAAAATGCCAAATAGTTCATTTCTTAGATTACATGACTATTTTAAATTCTACAATAGCTCAAAAACCAGACAGTATATTCCTCCATACAATGTTATGGCCACCACATAGTGCGCCATACAGAATAATGAGCCCCATATATTGCTCCATACATAATTGGTCCCATATAATGTTCCATACAGTATATAATGAGCTCCACATAATGCTACAGTATATGATGGTCCCCATATAATGTGCCATACAGTATAGGACGGTCCCCATAGAGCATAATGAGCCCCACATATTGCTCCATACAGTATAATGAGTCACATATAAAGCTCCATACAGTATTTGATGGGCCCCATATATTGCTCCATACAGAATGGGCTCCATATAATGCTCCATACAGAATAGGCCCCATATGTGCTCCATATGATGCTCCATACCCTCTATGATGCCCCATAAATAATGAACCCCATATGATGCTCTAGTATATGATGGGTCCCATGGATGATGCTCCAGTGTATGATGGGCCTATATAATGCTCCATATATAATAGGCCCAATATGATGCTCCAGTATATGATGGGCCCCATGGCTGATGCTCCAGTGTATGATGGGTCCCATTTATAATGCTGCAGTGAATGATGGGTCCCATATGATGCTCCAGTATATGATGGGCCCCATGGATGATGCTCCAGTGTATGATGGGCCACATTTATAATGCTACAGTGTATGATGGGCCCCATATGATGATCCAGTATATGATGGGCCCCATGGATGATGCTCCAGTGTATGATGGGCCACATTTATAATGCTACAGTGTATGATGGGCCCCACATATAATGCTACAGTTTCTAATGGGCCCTATCTATGAAGCTCAAGTGTATGATGGGCCCCATATATAATTCTCCAGTGTATAATGCTCCCCATATATTGCTCCAAACATTTAAAAAAATGAAATACCACCATCCGAACTATTTCTTTGATTAATGGGGCGGTCAAGAAAGAGGAACCCATGTGCATTCTGTCGATTGACGCAGAGAAGGCTTTCGACAGGGTGCACTGGGATTTTATAGTTCAAACGTTAGAAGGAATTGGAATAAAAGAAGTATGCTCCGTGGAATTTCTGCCCTGTACTCATCTCCCAGTGCTCAAGTTAAAATGAATGGCGCACTTTCAAACACATTTTTAATTAGGAACGGCACGAGGCAAGTCTGTCCTCTTTCACCCTTGCTTTATTACTCACTATGGAACATCTAGCAACCGCGATACGGAGTAATCCCTCCATTAGAAGCAGAAAAGCCCTATCAGAAGAGCACAAAGTGGTACTTTTTGCAGATGATGTCCTATTGTATGTCTCTTCCCCAACTATAAGTCTCCCAAATATTATCTCAGAATTACATAGATTTGGTCGTCTGAGCAATTTCAAAATTAATACCCACAAATCGGAGATTATCAATATCTCAATCTGACCAAGTGAGGTGGAGAGGTTGGCAGCTTCATTTCCCTTTAAGTGGTGTTCAGATTCTCTTACCTATCTAGGAATAAAAATCACTGCCAAAGTATCTAATCTTTATGACGCAAACTTTAAGACATCTTTACATAAAGCTGAGTTAGACTATGAAAAATGGCATAAACTACCTTTATCTTGGTTTGGAAGAGTGAGCGCTCTTAAATTGGATCTATTACCCAGTCTCCTATATTATTTCCAAACAATCCCCTTGTATTTACCTGCCTCCTTTTTCTCACGTCTTAAAAAAGCGATTACTCGTTTAATTTGGTCACAAAACGAGCACGTATTTCATACTTTTTGTGAAGTAGATCGAAGCAAGAAGGGGGAATAGGTCTGCCAGATTTTGCTATGTATAGTCAAGCAGCAATTGGTACATGTATTTTAGAGCTGTTTCATAATAAAAACCAAAAAAAAGTGGGTTACTTTAGAAAATGATCTTAATGGACGTGACTCCCGTATAGTTATTTGGTCCCCGACGGAAGAACAGGATATACCTTTACCCTTCCTCACCAAAAACATGATATCATTTATCAAAA
>JARQOD010000002.1:438920542-439158898 GCA_033576555.1 Oophaga sylvatica
AAGGTCCTATTCTGGATGCTAATAAACGTCTCCCATTTTCTTTGTGTATTTTTATGTCTCAGGATATCGTCCCAGTTTATTGCACTAAGATCATCTCTCATCCGTTGGAAATTTGCCTTCCTGAAGTTTAGTGTCCTTGTAACCCCTCGACCACACATCTTATTAAAGGATACATGAAAGCTTATTATTTTGTGATCACTATTACCCAAGTGACCCCCAACCCTTACATTTGAAATGCAGTCTGGCCTGTTGGTTAATATTAGGTCTAGCAGTGCCCACACTCTTGTTGGGTCCTGAACTAGGTGTGAATGGTAATTGTATCTCATAGTTGTCAAAAACCTATTACCTTTGCTGGAACTGCAGGTTTCTGTTCCCCAATGTATTTCAGGGTAGTTGAAGTCCCCCATAATAATGACTTCTCCTTGAGTCGCTGCTTCATCTATTTGCTTTACGAGTGGGTTTTAAGGATGATTTTACATATAAACACACCCCCACCTCGCTTATTTTTATGGTAATTTCTAAACAGACTATAGCCCTGTAAATTAACTGCCCAGTCGTGGCTCTCATCCAGCCAAGTCTCAGATATCCCCACCATGTCATAATTATGTTCCAACAAAATTAATTCTAATTCCGCCATTTTGTTGGTGAGGCTTCTGGCATTAGTATACATGCACATTATGTATCGCTCTGTTCTTTCTTAAATTATTAACTGCTCTAACCCCACCCCCCATGCCACCCCCAATTTCATTATTTGTGCCCAGGTCTCTATCTGCACTGCCTTCCCCTCCTATAAAATGAATACCCTCCCCCCTAGTCCCTAGTTTAAAGACTCCTCCAACCTTCTAGCCATTTTCTCCCCCAGCACAGCTGCACCTTCCCCATTGAGGTGCAGCCCATCCCTAGCATAGAACCTGTAGCCAACTGAGAAGTCGGCCCAGTTCTCCAGGAACCCAAACCCCTCCTACACCAATTCTTGAGCCACTTATTAACCTCCCTAATCTCCCGTTGCCTCTCTGGTGTGGCACGTGGTACAGGCAGTATTTCAGAAAATACCACGTTGGAGGTCCTTGCTTTAAGCTTGCAGCCTAATTCCTTGAAATCGTCTTTAAGGACCTTCCTTCTACCTCTAACTTTGTCATTTGTGCCAATGTGCACCATGACCGCTGGGTTCTCACTAGCCACTCCCAGTAATCTGTCAACCAGATCAGCGATGTTTCGGACTCGAGCGCCAGGTAGGCAGCACACTGTTCGACGATCCCTGTCTTTGTGACTGATTTCCCTATCTGTTCCCCTAATAATTGAGTCCCCCACTACCAGCACTTGTCTGGCCTGCCCTGCTCTCCTAATTTCCCCCTTACTGGAGCAGACACTCCTCTGGCTTTAAGAGGACATGCCTGGCTGCATGTCACGCGGTCTTATGATATGTATACAATGTCAGCAAACCATTCTTAAAAGAACAACACTCTATACAACATATAGATTAGCAACATCAGCATGTAAGTATAGAATAGATTTACCTGACACGATATCCGTTGAACTCAGGGTTAATCTTGAGGACTTGATACACTGTCACAGGAAAGAGGAGGACCGGGGGTCTAACCTGACCCTAAACTGGGGTCCTAACTAATCCCTCACCTTGGAGGTACTGATAATGGTTCAGAGGTCCAAGTCTCCAGCCTAACCCTGTCTCCTATCAGTCCCTGAACCCTGTAATCAGTCCCAAGAAGGATTCTGATTACAACCAAAGGGATATGGGCTGATCTCTGCTAAATACACAGATTAGACATATAAGACAGACTGGAGAAAACACAGACTTGCATACACACTCAAACACAGAAGGAACATAAATGATCTGGGATATTAAACTCTAAGCAAGGTGAGCTTAAAACAACTAAGGAGCTCTTTAACTTAAGTCTATACAGATACAATCCTATCTGTGGTCTGCATGAAGAATTTCACTGGCAACTCCCAACACAGACAACCAGAGATTTAAAGGAAACCAATCAACAAATAATTAATTGCAGCCGGAGAAAACTGCACCCAGTCCCAGAACTGAGCACAGACAGAATTAACTCCCTAACTGCCAAACACAAAGAAACAGCAACTCAGCTGTGAGAAGTCAGAATGTGCAACCGCGACGATCTTCGTGGCGATGCACACATGACACTGCAGCAGTGCTACCCCTGTACTGACACCCCCCTCATCTGCCAACTTTGCAAACTTATTGGGGTGTGCCAGATCAGGACTAGCCTCGCTAGCGCTCTTCCCTCTTCCCCCTCCTTCTAACTGTCACCCAGCTTGCTGCTTCAGTGTCCTGCAGCTCCATCCTAGCATCCCCCCCTCATCTATCCCATTGAGCGTCTGCTCAGTGAGCAGAAGACTCCTTTCCATATTGTCTATGGATCTCAGTGTTGCCAGCTGCACATTTAGATCCAGTATTTGGGCTTCCAAATGCACAACGTGCACGAGTGACTGGAACGGGGACAGACACTTGCACCCTGATGTTGCCAGTGAATTTTTGCCCAGAAACTTGCGTCCTGACTTCACCAGTGTATATTTGCAGAGCCAAGTTGGGCTCATACAGGACTGTGGCTCTCACCGATGTTAGCCACTGCAGCTTATGGACTAGGGCTCAGCAGAAGGTACCGGAGACCGACCACTGCCGCCAGAATACGGGGCATTGATGCCCACAGTACCATGCTGGAAAAGATACCGCGCCAACCATTGCCATTGACTTCCCAGCAGGAGTCACAGTTTGAGGAACTAATGACACCAGTGTTTCACATACACTACCGTTACCTCCTCTGTTATTTCTGAACTCTGCATATCCTTTTTTGCAAATGGACTGTTTATTCCCCTGTTTAACTCTATACCACCCTTCGTGGAGTATTCCCCTGTTATTAAACTTGTTAACCCTTGCTCTCCCTCCTGTCCGTCACTGCATCCCGCAACCTGCTCTCACATAATCACTACTGCATTTACCTGTTTAGGTGTACTATAAGAAATGCAAAAGTTTTGCTGTGTGAGTTAATTTTTTGCAAGACAAGTTGTAGTTTTGAACTACACCATTAATTTTACCATTTATTGTACTGAAAAACAAGAGACAAATTCCAAGCATAGTGAAAGTGAGGAAAAATGCAATTCTGCTTCGGTTTCTTAATTTTGCTTTTATAGCATACATTCTGTAGTAAAAATTACTCTCAATCATGATTCTCCAGATCGGTACGATTTACGAAAGATACTAAACAAATATAGATAGATCGAGAAATAGAGCGATAACTAGAGAGAAAAAAAATTTAGAAATTTGTAAAAAAATTTTTTTAGCTTGTGTCACCATATTCGAAACCTGTAACATTTTTATTTTGTCATCAACTGAGGTACACAAGCATTTCATTTTTTTATGTGAAGACATGATGGTTTTAATGGTACAACTTTTGGCCATTAAACAACTTTTACAAGATGTTTTGTTCTGCATCTTTGTTTATTTTATTTTGTTTAGAGAGGAGCAGTGACAAAAAAACACAACATTTTGTAATTTCTGGCATTATGATTTTTTCTCATTACGTCGTTTACCAATCAAGTTAACCAATTTTATATTTTGATGGTCAGGCTTATGAATGTGGTGAAACCAAATATATTTTTTTCTTACTTCTATATTTTCAATGGGGGAAAGAGAGGGGGATTTGGAATTTTTTTTTTTATATACCGTATCTTTTAAAACTTTTTCTTATCTTTTCAATTCATTTTTTAGTCGAGTACGAGCAGCTCTAGCGCCCACCCCACACGCCATGCTCTAGACGGCTGGGTATTTATCCTCTGGACTCCTCCCACACTTAGTGTGCGGTTTAATTTTTTTAGGTTGTCATCACTGAAGCTAACACCCTTAAATGAAACATACCAAACCCTCCAGTATGTAGTGACCCGGTCCAGGTTATGACTGTCCCTTTAAGTACCTCTGGACCGTCAGTATTCCTGTGCACTACAACTCACATTCTAGCTACCTCTTTACTGTTATCAGATATGTGCTTTCATTTGATCCATGTATTTTTCCAGGTATTTTCTCAACTGTTGTGTTCCAGCACCAACTGCTGGTGAAATGTATGATTTATACTACGATACACTGTAAAGTTTTGACATGAGAACTGAAGTTTCAAGAGAAGGGGCTATTCTAGTTTCTGCCTAGTCTAGATAAGGCTGAGCTGGAAAATCCCCAGTAAGGGGACAGGCTGGACAGAAAGGAGAGCACATGTGGAGGCTACCTTACTCCGAGGTCTCCAGGTAGGTCCCAAAGCCTGTAATTTTTCTCTGGCTTCCACAGGCCATTTACTAAAAGCTTTCTACCCTGGGTCCTCACAGTCCGGACCCACATGTGTTTCACCAGACGCATCTGTGCATCTGCCGTGACAAGCTTAGAAAATACCCCAGGACTCCCAGGTCAGTGAAATACTCTTGCTATGTATAATCTACCGCATAAAGCTACAAAAAGGCTCTGAATCCCTCTATAACAACTTAAAAGAACTACATCTAAAGGAGCAACTTCTTAAAGCTTCGAAGCCTCAATTCCATGTTAGACTCTAATGCTGAACTGTATTTGCTGTGGTTTACCCACGTGAGCTGTGAAGGATTTACTCCATGTCATATTTCCCCGTTCCTGCGAAAGTAAACGCAACTTATCACCAAGACCTGTGTTTGTGGTTATTATCATGGATGTCGCGTGGGGGTGGATAGCAGTGAACGGAAAGCCCCCCCATTATGAGGGCTTTACAAGTACTTTCCCAGTGACTTTGTTACACTATATATTGCAAGACCAAAAGTACTGTAATATATAGTATAAATCTTAATCTCAGTTGACGTTCCTCATATAGCTGAGCTTTAGAAGAGTACAAAGATAGTGGTGATGGGGTCTTCATCAAGCCCCCGGGCTGCCATAGTGACAGATCAGTGCCTTGCACATCGCATCACAGGGTGCCGATGAAAACTGGTTAGAGTAAGCAAAGGGCCATGTTCCATTCAAATGCCGCTGTCACAGATTGATGCCGGCTATTTAATATAGTCGGCATCTATCTCCACCTATCACGGCTCATGTTTGGATTCGCGGCCGCTCTGGTCCACCTATAATTTAAATGTAGCTTTTTTCTTTCAGGCCAGCATGGGTTAATGTAAGTTTCCTTGCTGGCAGCTGCTGTGTTGCAGGTCAGCATTATGTGGGTGGTAACCACGCTCACCATTTTTTAAATAGTCACATGATGCATCAGCTAACTGTTGGTGGTAGAGTGTTTCTCTGGAGACCACCCTAGGAGTTGGGAGCTCTCTGGTGCCAGCATGTATCTGCTTTTTCAGATCCTGGTTCCGTATCCTCTGCTGTGTGGAGCTTGCAGCAGAAGCTTGAAAGCTAAGTTGTTTGTTCCCTATCTTTGCCTGTCTAATGCTTGTCACTACCCCCTATGTTTACACCATCTGCAGTGGTTAGGCTAGCGTCCTTGCTGGCCAGTGCACTAGTGAGGGTATAGTGAGGCAACAGCTAGGGACTAGGCACGTGACGGTTGGCGGGGGGTTGGAGACCCCCATAGGGCATTAGGGGAGCTTAGGGATAGGCACAGGCTGTGCTAGGAGGTGACCCAACCCTCATTCCCTATTGTTAGGGCCTTCCTCTCCCTTGTTCCAGCCCCGTTGTTGGTTTTTGTTGTGCCATCCACTGGACCGACCCTTGTGGGTCTTGACACCACCTTCCGTGGTAATCTGAAAGAACAGGGATAGAATAGAGTGCCCCATAGTTCAAGGAATCAGGTAGGTGCCCACTGTCCCTAGTCACTACGTGACATCACTGGCCATACCTTTTTTAGATCCATTATGGATCCTGTGGCTGCTCTGGTAGGGCAGCTACAGCAACTCAGCCTGGAGGTGGTGGTCTTGCGCTCAGTGGCTTTGCAACACCCATTAACTTCAGGCTTATGACCCACAGGTCCCGGGCAACCCCTGGTGGTGCCAAAGTTTGCTCTGCCTGATAGGTTCTCTGGAGGGTCCGGGACTCGAGATAAGTTTGTGGCTTTCAGGGAGGTCTCAAACTTAGTTCTAGGTTAGTTCTTAGTCCTAGTGTATAGAGGAGCAACAGGTGGGGATTGAAATCTCTCTTCTCTAGGGTGAACCTTAAATCTGGGAATTTTTTCTCTTCTCTGACTCCCAGTCGCTTTAGACTATCGAAGATTTTTTTCATGCACTGGGTCTCATCTATGATGACCCTGACCATATCCCTCTGGCTGAGTCTACGTTACATCAGCTTCAGCAGAGAAACCGGCCAGCGGAGGAGTTCTCCTCAGACTTCCACAGATGGTCTATGGATACTAGATAGAATGACCCCGTGCTCTGTAGTCAGTTCTGTCAGGGTCTTTCCGAGAAGGTAAAGGATACCTTTGCTCTGTATGAGATCCCAATTTCCCTTGATGCGGCCATGTATCTAGCTATCCGTGTGGACCGCCGTCTACATCAGAGACAAAGAGATGCCTCAATTTTCGGGGTGGAAGTGGGGGGCTGGGTGGTCAGGGGTCACTGGAAACTACAGAAGAAGCCATCCAGTTGGGGGGGTGTTTGATTTGCTTAATTAGTCCTTCTGCAGTTCGGAGCACTTGTGTGATACTGCCCGCAGAGCTGTGTATCTAATCCACTCCTGTGTGATATTGTTTATTGAACCGTGTATCCAACGCTCTATTTTGTGACACATGCTGCTGAGCCATGCATTTAATTATATTCTGTATGATACACTCCTATGTGATACTTTCTGCTGAGCAGTGTATCTAATCCTTTCCCATGTGGTATGCTCTGCTGAGCTATGTACCTCATCCACTCGTGTGGTAATGCCTGCCGAGCCATGCATCTAATGTTCTATGTGGTACTGTTTGTTGCACTGTTATTTTTAGAAATGACACTATGTTTATATATTAGCTCCAATAATCTGTGACTTTATATTACTGTTGCAACTTTGTATTATGAAGTAACAAATATGACAAAGTTGTATATCTAATGTCTGTTACACTCTTGTTTCTATTATTGCACACTTGTGTAGTTTCTGCCAATTTTTGATAATTCGTCAGAACTTGTTTTAGATATTTTAACATGGGTTTGTTTGCTATTCTCCATGATCAAGGTCAGTTCATGCCTTAAATGAATCTGAGCCTTATCTACCACCATGAATTTAAGTCTATGTTTTGAAGTAAAGCTTTGAAGATTTATTTAGATGGCGACACTTGGAATTTTTCTTCATATTTCTATCTCAAAAAATGGGCCTTTGAGGAGTGGCATCATTTTTTGGAAGGGGCAGTTCATCCGGTCATGGTAATCACCGATCATAAAAATCTTTTTATTTATAATCTTCAAAACGTCTGAAAGGCAATATAGTCATTATTCTGTACCAGATTCAACTTTTTTGTGACTTATAGGCTGAAGGCGAAGAACATTAACATTAAGGCGGATTCTTTATCTTGTTTTACGGGAGGAGGAGGCGGCAATTGCCAGCAGGTTCCTAGATTACAGAAAGGGGTAATTATTGCTACTATGGGTTCTAATCTGGAGAAGATGGTCATTTAGACTCAAGGAGATGCCGCGGCTGGCAGTCCTTCAGGTAAACGGTTTGTTCCTGTTAACCTCCATCTTAAAATTTTGGAGTGAACATCATGATGCAGTCTTGGTTGATCATCTTGGTAATAAAGCCACCACAGATCTTCGTACTCATCATTTTTTGTGTTCTTGGGTGCACCATGATGTTCGGGAGTATGTAGCTGCCTGCAGGACTTGTGCGCTTTCTAAGATCCCACATACTTGTCTGTCCGGGATCTTCAACCTTCGGCAAGTCCCTGTTGACCATGGACTCATTTGTCTGTAGATTTTCTCACTGATCTACCAGTAACAGCAGGTAAGACTAATATTGGTGTAGTGGACAGATTCAAAAAGATAACTAATTTCATTGTGCTACCAGCTTTACCAAATTCCAAGACTTTGGCACAGATTTTCATTAAAGAAATGAGGAAATTATACCAGATACCATCGGATATTGTTTCTGCAATTTATTTCCAAATTTTGGAAATCATATTGTGCTTGCATGGGGATTCATTTTTCATTCTCATCCTCTTTTCATCCTCAGTCTAAAAGGCAAACTGAACGAGTGAACCAGAATCTTGGGACATATCTTAGGTGCTTTGTGTCTGAGTATTAGGAGGATTGGATTTCTTATTTAACTCTACCGGAGTTCACAGTGAATAACCGTTGTCATGAATCTAACGGCAAGTCCCCGTTCTTCGGGCAATACAGTTTTCATTCTCAGTTCTGCTCCTTTAATAGAAATTGTTCTTCTGGGGTACCTCAGGAGAAACAAGTTTATTTGTTAATTACATCGGTGTGGCAAGGTGTCCTTAATAATTTGAAGAAGAAGGGGTCCAAAGAGTATGACTGATTGGAGACACTTGGTGGGTCTGGACCTGTTTGTTGGCTTTTTGGTGATGTTATCCTCAAAGAACATTAAGATGAAGGTTCCTTCTTGGATACTGGAACCCAGGTTCATCAGCCCTATAAGATAGTTGCCGTCGTTAGTCCAGTATCATTTTGCCTTGCTTTGCTACCCAGTTTTAAAGGTTCATAATGTGTTTTACCGATTACTTCTCAAAAAATATATTGCTTCCCCTGAACCATCTCCACTAGAGTTGAGCGAAACAGGTCGGTCAGATTCAAAAATCACCGACTTTCGCCAAAGTCGGGTTTCGCCGAGCGAAACCCGACCATAGCGTGAGTTCGGCCATGCGGTTGTCGACCTGAGCGCCCTAGTCGGTTTTCCCAGAATGCTTGCAGGCGCCTTTTCTCAGCCAATGAGCAAGGACGCACACTGTGGGCAACGCGATGACATGGGCAGCTGCCACCACGATCTTAGAGAAGGTGATTGGCTTGCTTTGTGTGGCGTCACAGTGACTATAAAAGCCCTGACCGCCATTTTACTTCTGCTGATCTTAGCGTAGGGAGTGGTTGCTGCCGCTGTTTCTCAGTAGGGAGAGAGTAAGGCAGGAAAAAAAGTTATTTTGTGCTTGTGCTGATCGCGATTGTGTGAAGTGACAGGGGAGGATTTTGTTGTGTGCAGCAGCGCAGGTTATTAGGCTGCCTGCCAGTGACAGGGGAGGAATTTATTGTGTGCAGCAGCAGAGCTGATTATTACACTACCTGCCAGTGACAGGGGAATTTCTTGTGTGCAGCAGCAGAGCTGATTATTAGGCTGCCTGGTAGCTGTATTGCTGTGTGTACACTGCTGTGCAGACTGCTTTTTACACAGCACCTACACAGCACTAATACTTTTATTTTTTTTTCTGCACAGTTACCGAGCGCTAATTTTTTCCCACATCGTATGGAGCTGTACGCTCCTCACACACTACCGTGTACTGGCTGGTATCACGGACAAATACATGCTGACTATCTGTGTGTGAGATTTCAATTTTCCCCAAAACCGTATACAGCTGGTATCTTCTGATACAGTACTGTTTTTCTGACTTCTGTATTACGGTCAAATCCATACTGAGAGAGCATCTGTGTGTTACTCTGGAAATATATACGGAGATTTACAATTACCCCTACACTGTATACGAATGGTATCTTTGGATACATTAGCCTTTTTTGCTTTTTATATTCTGGTCTACTCCATACTGAGCCTGTGAGCGTCTGTGTGTTACTCCGGAAATATATACAGAGATTTACAATTACCCCAACACTGTATACAGCTGTACGTTTCTAAAACATTACCCTTTTTCTACTTTTTATATTCTGGTGTAATTCATACTGAGCCTGTGAGAGTCTGTGTCTGACTCTGGAAATATATAGGAGATTTAAAATTACCCCAACACTGTATACAACTGTACGCTTCTAATGCATTACCCTTTTTCTACTTTTTATATTCTGGTGTAATCCATACTGAGCCTGTGAGCGTCTGTGTGTGACTACTTAAATATATACAGAGATTTACAATTACCCCTAGACTGTATACAGCTGTACGCTTGTGATACAGTACGCTTTTTGGCAGAAAGTCCTCCTCCACCCACCACTGTAAGTGCATCATTGACACCTGGAACATTGGCCCACATGTGTGATTATGTCTTGCGGATCTGCTTTTTATATATTTTCGTCTAATCCATACTGAGCCTGTGAGCGTCTGTCTGTTACTCCGGAAATATATATGGAGATTTAAAATTACCCCAACACTGTACTTTTTATATTCTGGTGTGATCCATACTAAGCCTGTGAGAGTCTGTCTGACTCTGGAAATATATACGGAGATTTAAAATAACCCCAACACTGTATAGAGCTGTACGATTCTAATACATTACCCTTTTTCTACTTTTTATATTCTTGTCTAATCTATACTGAGGCTGAGAGCATCTGTGTCTCACTCCTGAAATATATAGGGAGATTTACAATACTTTCAATATACTATATATACCTGGTATCTGGTGATACAGTACTTATTTCAGTTTTTTATATTCTTGTCTAATCCATACTGAGCCTGAGAGCGTCTGTGACTGACTCCTGAAATATATACGGAGATTTACAATATTTTCACTATACTATATATACCTGGTATCTGGTGACACAGTACCCCTTTTTCAGCTTTTTATATTCTTATCTAATCCATACTGAGCCTGAGAGCGTCTGTGTCTGACTCCTGAAAAATAAACAGAGATTTACAATTATCCCTAGACTGTATACAGCTGTACACTTCTGATACAGTACCATATATCTGCTGGTAGTTTGGGTACATGTGTAGCCCAGCTACGCAGGCACACATAAAGTCCAGGAGAGTGCACAGGAAGGTAACAGCAAAGCTTGATATCTATGCACTTCACTCACACTTTTAGACACACCCATCAGGGGTACAAGAGGAAGTGACACTTAGCAATCAGAGTTCAGTCAGTTTCCTGTCTTCGGACAGTGTAGTTCAGTGCCAGTGGAGTCTGGACTTAGAAGGAGAGGAGAAAGGATTGAATCCTCGCAGAGTTAGCGTAGCTCACCTGACAAGCAAGTGGAGGCTAGTACGGGTGAAGTGGATCATCCTAGCCTAGTCAGAGCTACCCTCAATCAGTACCTCAACAGAAGCTGAAGTAAGGAGGATACTGAGAGCTGCTCAGCGAGCTCTGGAGAAAGCTGACATTACCAACGAAGCTCCAAGTGTTTATGCTAAGAGCGAGAGCAGGGCGAAGGGCACAGTGGAGAAGATAGAGAAGTGCAACAGGTATTGGATTACCTGCACTAAATTGCCGGACACCGGAGTCCGAGGCGTTGCTACAGTTTCAAGCTTAGTAACAAGATAACCGGAGGCATCTGGACTACAGGTCGCAGAGTGCAGCCTTAAGTGTCAATACGTAATCGGAGTCAGGAGGAACAAGGACTTTTAGCAGGGCCCCGCATAGAAGGACTCTGTTCTCACCACATAGAAGGCTCCACCACAATATTGGCCGGGCAGTACAGCTATTGAGAAAGCTGGATATTCGGAGTTAACTTCGCTTCAGGCAAGTTGGACTCACGTACAAGTTGGAGTAAAGGAGGCCTCTAACCTGCTCAGCTGTTACCCGAATGTGCACTCTCCACCCCGACCAGCTCCCCGGGATCTGCTTGAACCATCTACCAGTAAAAGGTATGAAAAGAAGCTGTATTGTGTGCGACTGAATTATTATCCACACCCTGCATCATCGTCACCATAGACTTCCAGGGACCCGTCTCACCTGTGGGAGACTTACTACCAAGCTGCCCCATAACATCCCCTGTGAAAGTCCTTAGAGCAGCGCTGGTACAATTTACCAGAAACCGCAGGTGGCGTCACGAACTATCCTAATAATCCCTTGTAAATATTCCCCCATCGCATTGACTGCCAGGGCCACGGACCGAGTCCCGCTGCCAGTGACAACTCCCATAGACTTCTATGGGCTCGGCTCCGAGTACCCCATAGCCCTGGTATCCACAATTGTGGGGCGAGTCATACATTTTCCCAAAAATGAGGAAGTATGGTGGAAGACGCCGCGGACGTGGGCGTGGAGGGCCAGCTGGTACTGATGATGGTGGTGGTGCATCTGCTGGAAGTGCCAAAAGCACAATAGCACCTAAGGGAGGAGGTGTTGAGCTGGCGTCAACGTCTGGCTCAAGAAGGCCTGGAAGGCTCCCTTTTCTGGGAGTAGGTAAACCGATTTTAAAGCCGGAGCATCAGGAACAGGTTTTGGCTTACATTGCCGAAACAGCCTCCAGCTCTATCGCCTCCTCTTCTGAAGTTTCAAAATATGCAAGCACTGACTCGTCAGTGCAGGCTCATGGTCAGGAACAACACCTTTCCTTGTTCACTTCACCCCCACCAAAAGTGAAGGATGCGGCAGGCCACACTTCAGATTACTCCATGGAGCTCTTTTCACATACCATGCCTGGGTTATCAAGTCAAATCCTGAATTCTCTAGTCCAAGATGAATCTGACATGGAGTGCACTGATGCACAACCACTGCTAGATGATTCTGCTGGGACATTCACCCACAGCACTATATTGCCCTCGCAGTCTACTGAGCCAGAATCTGACCCTGATGATGCTCAGGTGCCCATTCCCGCATACTCTACCACCATACATGGTGACACACAGGAAGGTGCACTTGAAATTGAGGAGGAGGTGAGGAATGACCCAGTTGTTGACCCGGATTGGCATCCATAGGGGAAGAGGGTGCTGCTGGCAATAGCTCAGAACAGGAGAAGGATCGGCAGCAGGCATCGACATCGCAGCTGCGGTTATCTGGCAGGCCCGTAGCAGTCCAAAAACGTGTTAAAAAAAACAAAAAGTTGCAGGACAGCTTGGCCAGATGGTCAAATTAGCACAGCGTGCAAGCCCTGAAAAGTTGTACCATAGTAGGAAGAGTGCAGTGTGGCACTTTTTTGACCAAAATCCTATTGATGAGGCAAAGGTTATCTGTAAGAAGTACGGAAGGACCTTTAGCCGAGGGAAAAATCTCAGAAATTTGAATACCAGTTGCATGTTTAGACATTTAAACACCATGCACTTGCAAGCGTGAACGGACTACAATACCTCAGGTAGCACATGTGCACCTGCTCCGACTGAAGATAGCCAGTAACACTACATCGTTTCCCTCACTGTAAGCCCACCGGTTGGCACACCACCAGAAAGAAATGTTGAGGTGTCGTTGCAAGGCCAAATCAGTCAGGGTGTCACAATGTTTATGCACCGAAAGACTGAATCTAGGCCATCACCACCACCACCATCACCAACCCCCTCTCAGTCCGCCATGTCCACCGCTAGTTCCCCCATATGCAGCTCTCAAGACCAGCTCACCCTAGCAGAAACTCTGAGTAGGACAAGAAAGTACTCATCCGCGTACACTGGCCTTGAATGCCTACATTGCCAAACTGATCTCATTAGAGATGATGCCCTTCCGTTTGGTTGAAAGCGCAGCATTCCGAGAGCTCATGGCCTATGCTGTCCCACTCTATGACCTACCCCATTGGCACTTCTTTTCTAGAAAATGCCCTCCACCTGCATGTGAAAGACCGCATTGTCCATGCACTCAAACAATCAGTGAGTGGAAAGGTACACCTCACAACAGATGCATGGGCCAGTAGGCATGGCCAGGGCCGTTACGTGTCCATTACTGTGCACTGGGTTAATGTGGTGGATGCAGGGTCCACAGGGGACAGCGGTGGTGGGACAGTGCTGCCTAGCCCACAGTATAGGCAACAGTTGGCTGTAGGCATTAGACCCTCCTCCTCCAGAAGCGAAAGCGAGTCGAAAAAGCGCAGTGGCATGAGCACTCCATTCGCAGCTGCCAGTGCTGCAGACGAGGTGTCCCACTACCGAACAGCTAGTGGTAAGCGTCAGCATGCTGTTTTAAGGATGATGTCTTTGTGCGACAACAGACACACCGCGGAGGTACTGGCCAACTACTAGCAGTGAGAAACTGAGTCATGGCTTGGAACTCTACATCTTGAGCCAGGCAAGGTAGTCAGTGATAACGGCCGTAATTTTGTGGCGGCCATAGCCCTGGCAAAACTCAGACACATTCCTTGCCTGGCTCACACCTTGAACCTGGTGGTGCAGTGCTTCCTAAATAATTATCCGGAGTTAACAGCCCTGCTCCATCAGGTGCGAAGACTGTGCTCGCACATCCGTCGCTCACCCGTAGACTCCAGTCGTATGCAGAGGCTGAAGCGATCGCTCCACCTCCCCAAGCACCGCCTAATCATAGACGTTGCAACAAGGTGGAACTCCACCATGCACATGGTTGAGAGGCTGTGCGAACAGAGGCAGGCTGTAATGAATTTGTGGGAGGATACACGGGCAGGCAGTTTGAGGGCAGACATGGAGTTGTCTGGTGTGCAGTGGTCAAAGCTGAAAGACCTCTGTAAAGTCCTTCAGTGTTTTGAGGAATGCACATGGCTGGTAAGCGCAGACGACACCATCATAAACATGAGCATCCCACTTATGCGTCTGCTCATGCAAACTTTGACGCACATTAAGGATCAGGCGTCTGTAGCGGAGGAGGAGGAGGGAAGCCTTGATGACAGTCAGGCATTGTCTGCTCAGGGAACTGTCCTGGATGAGGTGGAGGAAGAAGAGAAGGAGCAGGGGGATGATTATTTTGGGGTGGAGGATGCTTCTCAGGGGGCAAGAGAAAATGTTAACTTTCCTAGGTCAGGTACAGGGTTTGTGCGTGACTGGAGGGATGCGGATTTGGCAGAAAATGCTCCTCCACCCACCACTGGCAGTGCATCATTGACACCTAGAACATTGGCCCACATGTGTGATTATGTATTGCGGATCCTAAAAAGGGACCCCGTATTGCCAAAATGATGAAGGATGACAACTACTGGTTGGCCAGCATCCTCGATCCACGCTATAAAGGCAAATTACAAAACATTATGCCACAGGAGAACCTAGAGCTAATATTGGCAAACAAACAACCATTTGTTAGAGGCATTCCCAGCACACAGCAGTGGTGCAGGTACTACCACGAGCCGTACTGGGCCAAATGGAAGAGGTGTTTGTGGGGCACACAGCCGAAGAGGCGTTGGAGACAGGGGTTTCATGACCATGTTGTTGACTGTTTCAGGGCCGTATCTAGGGGGGGCAGCCGGGGCAGGTGCCCCGGGCGCAGTCGGGCCGCCTAATGCGGCGGTCCGCAGTGTCTCCCCGCGACTGTGTTCTGCCGCCCCCGGCCTGAGAGTCGGCGGTTCCCTGTGCCGGCTGTCAAGCTGACAGCCGGTGCAGAGAAGCTGCTGCGTGCCGGCTCCCAGCCAGGAATCAATTGCACTGGCGTCTATACAGACGCCAGTGCAATTGAAGCTCTGACTGCGGGTCAGAGCGACGCCAGCAGCGTGATCAGGTCATGTGATGACGTCACTCGCCGGCGGCAAAGTGGGGGAACGATGGTGGTAAGTGTGCTCCAATATGGAGCTGAAGAAACCACCGAAGATGGGGGGGGCATAATGTGTGTGTATGGGGGGGTGAATTTAGAGTGGGGATGGGGGGTTACTTTATGTGTGGGGGGATTTGGGGATGGAGGGCTATTTTATGTGTGGGGGCCGGGGATTTGGAGTGGGGATGGGGGGCTATTTTATGTGTGGGGGGATTTGGAGTGGGATGGGGGGCTGTTTTATGTGTGGGGGATTTGGAGTGGGGATGGGGGGCTATTTTATGTGTGGGGGCCGGGGATTTGGAGTGGGGATGGGGGGCTATTTTATGTGTGGGGGCCGGGGATTTGGAGTGGGGATGGGGTATTTAATATGTGTGGGGGGATTTGAGGGTACTGAAGAGTATGTATGTATGAGGAAACAGTATGGGGGATGGTTGCAGACAGTGTGGGGAGTGAACGGGCGAATGTATGTGGACACAGTATGGGGAGTCAGGGGTATGTGTGAGCAGACAGTATAGTGAGGGGGTAAATATATAAGGAGACAGTATGCTGAACAGGGGGGATGTGAGAGGAGACAGTGTGAGGAGGGAGGGGAATAGTGTGAGGCGACAGTATATTGCAGATATTTTTATTTAGGGGCATTATAATGACTCTTCTGTCTTTAAGGGCATCGTGTGGAGAGTTGGTGCAAAAGAGCGGAGAAGATGGAGGTCTGCAGAGACGGCTGTGGATGAGAAAACTCATCATGGGGTCTTGACAAGATGAAGAAAAGGAGAACGACTCCAGAGACGACGTCATCTATAAGGTACCTGGATGTAAATATTATTTGTGAAATTGACTAATTCTCATGTCTTTATTTGTTAGGAGCATTAAAGGGGTTCTCCAGGTCTGTGTCACATAGAATGACTGCAGACTCAGCACAAACCTGGACAACCCCTTTAATGCTCCTAACATAAATAAAAACATGAGAATTAGTCAATTTCAGAATTCTCACGGTGCGCACTGCATGCTGTCAGGATTCTCTCGTGCCGGTGATTTACATACATGCGGTCACATGCTGACTAGACGTGTGTAGCCTCACTCAATGAAAATGAACGGAGCGAGGCCGGGCACATCTAGTCGGAATGTGGCCAAAAGCATAAAATCACATGTTGTGCTGACATAACCGTGTACTCTTGCCACCGGTAAGGGAGAATCGTAAAAGTGTGCAGTGCATTAGTTGTGGGAATTCAGAAGCTGCAATGTCAGGATTCAGCTCTGCAGGTTCCAGCAGTCATCACATGGACACTTCACTCATATGCGATTTTCATACTTATGGTCCTGTGACAGCGAGCTTCTCTTCCTGCTTCTCCCAGTTTTTCACTTAACATTGAGAGCATTAGGAAGAGCAGCTCGTGGGTACATGACTAAGTGTGCAAATCGCATGTGTGCGGGGGGGGGGGGGGCGAAAACAAATTCTTGCCCCGGGTGCCAGAAAGCCTAGATACGCCTCTGGACTGTTTTCTCAAGTACAGCTCACACGACTGTTAATACTGAATCGATTGCAACAGACAGGAGACAGCAGTTGTCAACTATGGTTCAAAATTACCTCTCCTCCCCTATTGATGTTCTCCCTCACAGTTCATTCCCCTTTGACTACTGGGCCTGTAAACTGGCCACCGGGCCTGAATTGGCACAATATGCCTTACAGGAGATCGCTTGCCCTGCTTGTAGTGCGCTATCAGAAAGTATTCAGTGCTGCTGGATCAATCCTGACAGAAAGAAAGACCCGGCTGTCGACCCAAAATGTTGATGATCTCACCTTCATTAAAATGAACCATGCCTGGGTTTCAAAGGATTTTGTACCACCTTCCCCTGATGACACATAGGTTGCCAGCAAAATGGCTCGCTTTGTCCTCCTCTTCCTCCGACTTCTCGAATTCCTCCATTTGCAGAAGCTGAACGTCCAGCCTACACCTCAACATATGCCAGATTTTCCACCTCCCTAACTAGGCTGTCCTCCCCAGGGCCATCGTCAGCACCTGGCGCACCCGGGCAAGTGCCGGTTCCCTGAGCAGGTGGGGGGGCCGACTCGTGGGCGACGGCACTGGCACAGGGCCCCTCTTAGTACGCAAAAGTGTTTCTGATGGTGGGGGGGCCCACTCGCCGTCAGACTCACCGGCGTACTATGAGGGGCCCTGTGCCAGTGCCAGTGCCATTGCCCACGAGTGGGCCCCCTGCTTGCTCAGGGCCACAGCACTTGCAATACTTACCTCTCCCTGCTCCACCGCTGTGACGTCTTCTGCGTTTCCTGACAGTGACATTCAGATCAGAGAGCGCGATGACATCACGTCTGTACGCCCTCTGCCTAAACAGTCCAAGTGCAGAGAGCTGGAAGATGGCGACCCTGAGGAGTCCAGAGTAGAGCAGTGCCCAGCGAGGAGAGGTATTTCATTTTTTTTATGTTTGGAGCAATATATGGGGAGCATTATACACTGTAGAATGATATATGGGGCCCATCATACACTTGAGCATCATCTATGGGCGCATCACACACTGGAGCAGCATCTAAGGGGTCCATCATATACTGGAGCATTCTAAATGGGGGACTTCAGACACTGGAGCAGCATTTACGGGGCCCATTATACACTGGAGCATTATAAATGGACCCATTATATATGGAGCATTATATTGGCCCATCATACACTGGAGCATCATCCATGGGGACCATCATATACTGGAGCATTCTAAATGGGGGACATCAGACACTGGAGCAGCATTTACGTGGCCCATTATACACTGAAGCATTATAAATGGGGCCCATTATATATGGAGCATTATATTGGCCCATCATACACTGGAGCATCATCCATGGGGCCCATCATATACTGGAGCATTCTAAATGGGGGACATCAGACACTGGAGCAGCCTCTACGGGGCCCATCATATACTGGAGCATTCTAAATGGGGGACATCAGACACTGGAGCAGCATTTACGGGGCCCATTATACACTGAAGCATTATAAATGGGGCCCATTATATATGGAGCATTATATAGGCCCATCATACACTGGAGCATCATCCATGGGGCCCATCATATACTGGAGCATCATATGGGGTTCATTATTTATGGGGCATCATATAGGGTATGGAGCATCATATGGAGCACATATGGGGCCTATTCTGTATGGAGCATTATATGGAGCCCATTCTGTATGGAGCAATATATGGGGCCCACCATATACTGTATGGAGCTTTATATGCGACTCATTATACTGTATGGAGCAATATGTGGGCCTCATTATGCTCTATGGGGACCGTCCTATACTGTATGGCACATTATATGGGGACCATCATATACTGGAGCATTATGTGGAGCTCATCATACTGTATGGAACATTATATGGGACCAATTATTCTGTATGGAGCAATATATGGGGCTCATTATTTTGTATGGCGCACTATGTGGTGGCCATAATACTGTATGGAATAATATGCTGTCCGGTTTTTGAGCTATTGTAGAATTTAAAATAGATATCAGTCATGTCATGTAAGAAGTGAAGTATTTGTCATTGTAAACAGCAAACAAAAAGGCAGCAACACTCACCTGCCCAGATCTCAGAACAAATGCACTAAAGGGTGCAGCCAGCCCATAAAGCAAGATGTTAGCAGCATAGGTGCAGAATACCAGATCAAACAGCCACTCTCCACAGACCCATTCAGTGAGGAGGTGACTGCCCAGCATACAATTGCACAATAAAGGCCCACATCGGGTGCCGTTCAACAAGGTTACTGCATAGTGTCTAGTTCACAGCCTATTAGTCATGCCCCTACTATTCGAACAGGTGGGCTGGCAAGTACACTCTCAGTGCGCACCAGTGTAAACACCCCTCATGCAAGACCAAACGTGCTTGGGCTTGGCTGCACCCCGAAAATAAAGTGCAAAAAATACAAAAATAGTGGGGTATTAGTTGATATTTTGGACAAAATACGTAAGCTTGTAACCTGCGCTAAAGGTCCCCACGCTTACAAGTCCCTACACTACACTATCCAGCAAAGCCACTAAAGGAGACTCAAGGTCTCCAAAAATTACCCCACTATTTTTGTATATTTTTCGGGGTGTAGCCAAGCCCAAGCACGTTTGGTCTCGCATGAGGGGTGTTCACACTGATGAACATTGAGAGTGTACTGGCCAGCCCGCCTGTTCGAATAGTAGGGGCATAACTAATAGGCTGTGAACTAGACACTATGCAGTAACCTTGTGTGAACGGCACCCGATGTGGGCCTTTATTGTGCAATTGTATGCTGGGCAGTCACCTCCTCCCTGAATGGGTATGTGGAGAGTGGCTGTTTGATCTGGTATTCTGCACCTATGCTGCTAACATCTTACTTTATGGGCTGGCTGCACCCTGTAGTGCATTTGTTCTGAGATCTGGGCAGGTGAGTGTTTCTGCCTTTTTGTTTGCTGTTTATATTGAATTTTTGGAGACTTTGAGTCTCCTTTAGTGGCTTTGCTGGATATTTATCATTGTACTTTACCTATATTTCTGTGCCGTATATGGGCATCATTAATTGTGGTATGTGTTAAAAGGGCCCACTGACACTCTTTCGCCCGGGGCACATGAAAACCTGGAGCCAGCCCTACCCCAACGCACAACTTTAGCCAATTAACCCCAGGTTTCAATGCCCAACTATTATTATAAAGTTAATGAAGGTTGCCAACCTTAAGTAATAAGAATTGATGTCGTTGGCATTGAAATGCGCACTGTATGTGTGTTTACTGTCCTCCACTCCATGGCGACTTTGCTTCCCCATTGACTTGCATTGGGTTTCGCGTTTCAGTTGGACCTCCGACTTTTCCCAATAGTTGGCAGATTTCGTTCGACTCGACTTTTGAGAAAATCGGGTTTCATGAAACCCGATTCGACCCTAAAAAAGGCAAAGTCGATCATCTCTAATCTCCACCACCACCACCTTCCCCAGTCATTGTTGATAGGACACTGGTAGGGTTGAGCATTCCGATACTGCAAATATCGGGTATCGGCCGATATTGGCTGTATCGGAATTCCGATTCCGAATACCGATATTTTCGTCATATCGGATACCGGAATCGGAATTGTCACTGTCAGTGTCCGTCGGTCGGGTCTGTCAGGAGTCAGCGGCACTTACCCGGCAGAAGATCTCTGGCGGTCACATCCCGGACTGCTTAATGGCCGCCATCCTCTTCTCCCCGGCGGTCACATGCAGTTTCTCGCGATAACTGCAGTGACTGCTGGGTAATCGCGGCCGTAAAGCAGTCCGATGACATCACCGCCGGGGAAGCTGGTAAGCAGCTGTGCTGCGCCGGGATGTCAGGCTCTGCCTGTCATTCCGATGTAGCAGAGCTGGATCGTCGTGGGACTATCGTTACTATGGACTGCGTCGGACAGGTGGTATACTGTTGGTTTGTTTTTTTTATTTTTTTACAGGAGATCGATGGCGTCGCAGGAATGAGAGAGTAATAAAAAAAATGAAAACTGTGTTGTCTCTTTTATTTCATTAAAATACTTTTTTCTTGCTGTGTCTTTTTTTTACACATTTAAAAACTTTGGGATTAATAATGGATCGGTGTCTTATTGACGCCTCTCCATTATTAACCGGGCTTATTGTCACCGTGCAATCAACGGTGACATTAACCCCTTATTACCCCGCTTGCCACCGCTACAGGGCAAGTGGGAAGAGCCGGGTAAAGTGCCACAATTGGCACATCTTTTGATGCGCCAAATGTGGGGCTGCTGTAGCCTGGTATTATCAGGCTGTTGAGGGCCAAAATCCATGGGCCTTGACAGTCTTTTAATACCAGGCCGCAGCAGTCTGCATTTTACTTGGCTGGTTAACAAAAATAGGGGGACCCCTACGCCGTTTTTTTTTCGAGGGGATCCCCTATTTTTGTTAACCAGCCAAGCTAAGCAGACTGCTGTGGCCTGGTATTATCAGGCTTGCAAGGTCCATGGATATTGGATCCTTACCAGCCTGAAAAACCAGGCCTCAGCGGTCTGCTTCATCTGGCTGGTTAACAAAAATAGGGGGACCCCACGCCAATTTTTTTCGAGGGGATCCCCTATTTTTGTTAATCAGCCAAGATATGCAGACTGCTGTGGCCTGGTATTATCAGGCTGGCAAGGTCCATGGATCTTGGCTCCTTAACAGCCTGAAAATCCAGGCCTCAGCGGTCTGCTTCATCTGGCTGGTTAACAAAAATAGGGGGGACCCCACGCCAATTTTTTTCGAGGGGATCCCTATTTTTGTTAATCAGCCAAGATATGCAGACTGCTGTGGCCTGGTATTATCAGGCTGGCAAGGTCCATGGATCTTGGCTCCTTAACAGCCTGAAAATCCAGGCCTCAGCGGTCTGCTTCATCTGGCTGGTTAACAAAAATAGGGGGGACCCCACGCCATTTTTTTTTCGAAGGGAACCCCTATTTTTGTTAATCAGTTCCCTCTGACGTCACTGATGGTGTCCCTGGCTGACCTGAAGTGAAAGTGGAAAGCAATCAATTAAGCTTTCCACTTCCTCTCCTGTCAGCCAGGAGAGGAGCTCATTCATTTGGGGGTTTACTGTGAGGCTGCAGCATTAGCTGCGGTCCCTGCAGTAAACATTAACCCTTTCTGAAGGATTACACTGTGGGACCTGACTGTGCATCGGATTGGTAAGAATAATTTTGCTTTATTATTTTATTTTTATTACAGGAAATGGTTTTAGCAGGTAAATAAAATATGGTCAAAAACTGTGTGATTATTTCATTAAACTTCTTTTTTATTAAAGTGTGTGTGTTTGATTTTTCTTTCATACAATAGGATTAATAATTGATAGTTGTCTAATTGACAGCTCTCAATTATTAACCTGGCTTAAAGTGACCTTTCAATTGCAAGGTCATTTTAACCCCTTATTAACCCATTCGCCACCGCTACAGGGCAATGGGAATAGACGGGCAAAGTGCCAGAAAGGGCAAATCTAATTAGAGATTTGCCCTTTCTGGGGTGTCTGGGGGCAGATGTTAAGTAGCCGGGGGGGCCAAAAAAATGGTCACTCTCTGGGCTATTATTATCTGCCCCCACTCACTGGCTTTGTCTGTCTGGTTGCGAAATAGGGCGGGAGCCCATGCATTTTTTTTCAGCAATTTTACACCTCATATATATATATACATGTCATTGAATTTGTGACACATATATATATATATTTATATTTATAGTTCATACACTTCTACATAGTATAATAGCCGCTAATTCAATTGCCGGCTTTTGTGAAAATGCAGAACCCGACATGAAATGACACTTGGTGTACATAGGGTTAACCATGTCTTTTCATGTAGTTTGATATCTGATTTGCACAAACAATTACATGAGTGTAAGTGTGCAAAATTTCACACCTGTAGGGGTTAATTAAAGGTGTAAATTCGTAGCAAAAAAGTCCGTTTTTTTTACAACGAATTTACACCTTTAATTAACCCCTACAGGTGTGAAATTTTGCACACATAGACTGATGTAATTGTTTGTGCAAATCAGATAGCAAAGGACATGAAAAGACATGGTTAACCCTATGTACACCAAGTGTCATTTCATGTCGGGTGCTTCTGTCTTTTCACAGAAGCCGGCTTTACCCGGCAATTGAATCAGAGGATATTTTACTATGTAGAAGTGTATAAACTATACATATATGTATATATATATGTCACATTGACATGTATATATGTATATATATATATATATATATGTATTCTATGTGTGTATATTTAGTGTTTACAAGGAAAGAAAGAGGTTTTTTTAGTTGCGATATTTTGTTCCCATAGACTTACATGGGACTTCCGGTATAGGTATCGGGTATCGCCGATATTTTAATGGTATCGGCGATACCATTCCGATTCCGATACTTTTGGATATCGGAAAGTATCGCTCAACTCTAGACACTGGTAATCCAGATAGCAAAGATTATTGATTCTCGCTTTGACACCGTTCTCATTGATATTTGGTACATTGGAAGGGTTAGAGTCCTGAAAAGAAAATGTGGGTACAAGCAACTAATGTTCATGCGATCAGGTTGGTCTGATCTTTTGACGCTTCACATCCAGATAAACCGGATTCTTAAGTTCTGGAGTTCCCTGTTGGGGGGGAAGGCAGTACTGTAATGGAGATATCACAAAAGAAGTGTCAGCAGATCACAGCATCTGGTCACACAAAATCCTGAATTGATTAGACCAGCTTCCCCAGCCTATGAAAACTCAGTTTTTTCTTTTCTCTGTCATTGCAAGGGTTTAATCAGTTCATTTGATCTCCTGAAGCTCTCCATCCTGATTTGCCTCAGCTGTTCGCTGTTGGCCACTCCCCTCTGATATATATGCTTGGCACTGGCACTTGGGAGTTGCCAGTGAAAATATGTTCAAGTCCCAGCGGTTACATGTATCGTTGCTGTTCGATAGCTGCAAAACATGCATAGATTGAATGCTTGTTATGCAATCCCTGCATGTGTTTTGGCTGTTTCAAAAAGTCCTGTCTAACAAAAAATAAAATTCATTACTTTAACCTCATTGGTAAACACCGTAATGAGAGAAAAATTGAAATGGCAAAATTGCAGTTTTTCAGTCTCCACAGCTCTGCAAAACTCAGTTTTTGTGTATGCAATAGATAGCAGTCCTTGATTCCCTGGAAGATCGTCTCACTTGGGCAAGTTCTCAGCATGATCAATTGAATTTCTATTGCTTACAGTGTTGCTACCACCAAGACAAAACTCCACAATTCAGAACAGTTTTTCAGAAAAATAAGTTTGGTTAGGACCTCTAAATAGCCCATACACAGGATATACATATTGCATTGTAGAAAAAAAGGAACACACATATAGCAAAGCATATTTTGTCTTAACTTACCAGCCTCTTGCTGATATTCAAAGTTTAGCCCACTCATTATTGTGCTGTGCATGTTTGAAGGGAGGGTATTCCACCATTTGTACTCAAAACCAAGTGCAGCTTCTGTACCAACTGGGCACTCATTGCAGACTACAAGGAAAGAACAAGAAGAAAACAAAATTGGATTGCAAAGTAAAATACCAGTTTAGTTAGTTTTTTTGTTATTTAATGCCTACTTGATACCAAACTTTAGCAATTTTTTAATAGGTTAAAACCTGAATGTGTGTGTGTATAATCTGGAGGTTTGCTGCCTACCCCTCTTCACGCCACAAGTGGTTCGATAATATGGGGACCTTAATGTTTTGCAACCATTCAGTGAAGTCAGAGTCCTTTGCACAAAGTTAATAGCTTCTTTACTGGTACTTTTCAAATAAGGTTTCAATCCTTGGCAGAAAACACAGTAATTGTTCAACATTTTTTCTGCATTAGGCAGAGGCTTATACCTCACACGAGCTTATAAATCATCCTAGTGCTATGAGACAAAACATATCATAGCACTAGTACCATGGTTATTCTATGGGGCAGCTCAGAAATGCAAATATTTTCTCATGCTACGCTTGCATCCAAGAATTTGATCGCACTCACCTATACAAGTCTATGGGTGCGTGTGAAACATCAGACTGCACTTAGATATCATCTTATCAGAGTGATTACCATGAATGCCGGAAATGGAGACATTTCTTTCTCCATCTCCTCCCCATCTGTGCTGCAATTCTGTCATGTGAGAGAATCTGAGCACAGTGAACTGACACTTGGCTCACGCTTGCAGCAAAGTTTGAGCCAAGTGTCACTAGAATATGTCATACGATGCTCTTGCATTGGATGATACAGGCTAATGTGACCCCGGCCTTCGTTTCAGTAACATATGGAATATCTTGATGGTGCTGTTACAATTTCAGAGTGACAAAGTACTGAGAGCTTCCTGGCTCTGACTTTCAACTTTTTGTATCCTCCACTACAGTAGAGAGCTTGTGCTTCTTCCTGGTCAAAATAGGACTTGGCTAACCCCCTGGGAATGGCTTCCCAAGTTGATTTATTGCCCACTTCAAGCCGCTTAGGGAAATTACGCTTCCCTTAGCTCTGTTAAATGCTATGGAAAGGAGCCTTCTTATCACTTCTTCAATGACTACATTCTGGCTGTCTGAGTAGTTAGTTGCTGTGGAACTTGTTCTAGAACCTTCTTTAACCCTTCCGTTACTCAGTCGCAAACACGCTTTCTCTCTTTTTTCTGTTTTAAAGCACCACTCCAGTGTTTTTATTTTTTTTTATCTCACCGCTGGTGTGGTGCTACTAAACTAAGCTCCCTGATCATAGTCTTATACTTAGCAGCCACTGTCTTCAGCTTTTCACTGTGCCCCTCCAGTCCCACACCGCCATCTTGTGACTAACTTCTGACTGACAGGAAGTCAGGGGAAACTTTCAAAAGCTCTCAATGCAAATCTATGTGAGCCTCATTCTGGCTCTCATAGACTTACATTGACTTGTGACTTTCAGATCTCTCCAGCAAACACTGAAGCGATCTGGTAGGTGACAAACTTCTAGAGATCCACAGGAGCAGCGCTGATGGCAATTGGTAAGTATAAGACTAAAGCCCCCGTCTCACATAGCGATCTAGCTAGCGAGATCGCTGCTGAGTCACTAGTTTTGTGACGCAGCAGCGATCTCCCCAGCGATATCGCTGTGTGTGACATTCAGGGATGATCAGCCCCCCTGCCGGGAATCACTGATCGTCGCTGAATGTCCTGGACATTTTTTTGATCGCTGGTCTCCCGCTGACAGGCACGCATCGCTGCGTGTGACAGGCGGGAGACCAGCGATCCGCTGGTAACCAAGGTACACAGCTGGTTTCCAGGCGCGGGGCTGTGCCTAGAAACCCGCTGTGTTGTGAATGTGTTAGAAATGAATTCTGAGCAGAAGCTCCCTCTGGTGGTTACAAACAGTACTGAACCATTCAATGAAGATTGTGAAGATTGGCAATCAGGAGTTACAGACTGGTCTAATATAAGGGAGGTTCCCTCCCATCATGTTTTCCGGTGATCAATTGTTCTTGTCTCAACTGTGGTTCCTGGTTCACTTTGAAGCTTGCTGACTCTTGCCTGCATCTTCTGCTATCAGATAAGATATTTTCTGCTTTTATTTTTGTGCTTGCTTTTTGCATTGTTCTCTGCACTTCTGTGGAGGTCAGCCAGGTCCCCTTCGGGGGCTTGTGCTCCTCTCAGTTTATCTGAGCCACTGTTGTTTGTTCATTTGCCTTTTCCAGTTTTTTCAGTTGCTGCGGCTTAGTTTTGTTACACCAGAGAACTAATTTAGGTGGTAGAGTCGTGTGATCTCAGGTGTTTTTGCAATTAGTAGAGTTGGTATTTTTTAGGGTTTTTTGGATTGCAGTAAGTGTCCTTCCTATCCTTTTCTTTCTAGGAAGATTGGGCCCCAACGTTTGCTCATACTATTTTCTGTCTGTGTCTGTATTTCCTCTTGTCTAACCGCCATTACATGTTTGGGGGCTTCCTATGTTCTTTGGGGATCTGCTCCGGGCAGATAGCTTTATTCTTTCTATCTTTAGGTGTAGTTAACCCCTCAGGCTGTGACGAGGCGTCTAGGACCAACTTAGGAACGCTCCACGGCTGCCTTTAGTTGTGGTGGTTAGTCAGGGTACTGCAATCCAGTAGATTCCAACCTCTCTGGTGTATTGCCGTTTTTGCCTGCTCTCCTCAGCTACCAAATCATAACACCGCTGTGTACCTTGGATACCAGCGCCCTGATGCAGGGAGCTGGTAACCAAGTTACACAGTGGCTTTCCAGGCACCGCACAGCGCCTGGAAACCCGATGTGTACCTTGGTTACCAGCTCCCTGCATCAGGGCGCTGGTATCCAACGTACACTGCGGGTAACTAAGCGATGTTACCCAGCAGTGTCGCTGTGCTAATCGCTGCCTGAGCTGCCTGTTTGGCAGCTCAGCAGCGATCATGTAGCGATACACCAGCGATCCTGATCGTTGTCGGGATCGCTGGTGTATCGCTATGTGAGACCCAGGCTTAAGGGCAGGCAACTTACATTAGTAGCACTACTCCAGCGCTGCGATAAAAATAAAAACACTGGAGTAGGGCTATAGACTGAATCTGCTGCCATTTGTTTTGCAAATTGTGATGCCATTGTCCTATATTAACAGCAATAGGTGCCAGACAGCCGGGCTCAGGAACAGAGCCTGCTATATACCTGATAACAGTTAAGCAATGGGAGTAGTGCCCCTCTGTCACCCCATCATCATTAATTCAATACATTTATACAATCTGCAGTTTTAAGGAACCACTTCACTTCTAAACTGACTTCAGGGCTTGCATGCCAGAAACCCCAAAACAAGATCCCATTTTTAAAACTGCACCCCTCAAAGTATTTATAACCACATTCAGAAAGTTAACCCTTTAAGTGCTTTACAAGATTTAAAGCAAACTAGTAGAAAAAAATACTTTTTTTAGCTAAAATTGTTGCTCAAATTTTTAATTTTCACAAGGTTAAAAAGGAGACCATGAAACCAACAATTTGTATTGAGATTTATCCTGAATACAGGAATATCACATATTTTAATACCAAATCTATAGTGGAAGGTGCCACCCATAGATAAGAAGTGAGAGAAGAGATTGTTATGTAAAATTAGATTCTTTATTAATAATTAATATTAAAACATTTAAACGATAAAAAATGTGTAGGAGAGTAAGGGAGACTCCAAAAGAAGGGAGAACAAAACGCCAACGTGATACACCACAACAAATATGCTTAATTAATAATTCAGATTTTATAATCCACTTGTGATCAGCTGGAAATCAAGAACAATATTTTTATATATCCGATAAGTGACACTATGAAGCTATAAATATAGCTAAGCATATATAATTCAATCCAGGAGCATTATGCTTCCTATGTGCTAAAGTGCCTTTTAGTGCCAGTATTGTGGTAAGAATCCTATAGACAAGGTGAATCCCCCCATAGAAGTATGCAAAAAGGTGCTGAGGCAGTGAATAGAGTATATCCAAAATTGGACTATAATGAAGCAAATCAGCTTTAAAAGGCATAAATATCAATATGCTTCTCTTATCACATACCTATGCACCAATGATGGAATTAGCATAAATATCGCTGGACAGGACGCCACTGCATCGCCACATATGCGCTTCCCCCCGTCAGCGAATTCCATCATTGGTGCATAGGTATGTGATAAGAGAAGTATATTGATATTTATGCCTTTTAAAGCGGATTTGCTTCATTATAGTCCAATTTTGGATATGCTCTATTCACTGCCTCAGCACCTTTTTGCATACTTCTATGGGGGGATTCACCTTGTCTATAGGATTCTTACCACAATACTGGCACTAAAAGGCACTTTAGCACATAGGAAGCATAATGCTCCTGGATTGAATTATATATGCTTGAGTCATGGTATGCCACACTAAATGAGATCGCTAACGAGATCGCTAACGAGATCGCTAAAACGTTACTATTTAGCGATCTCGTTAGCGACCTCGTTGTGTGTGGCATGTAGCAACGATGTGGCCCCTGCTGTGATGTCGCTGATCGTTCACTAGCGTTCTGGACCGTTTTTTGATTGTTGGCGTCCCGCTGGTGAGCCTATATCGCTGTGTTTGGCACCTTTTGCGAATGACGAGCGACCTAGTTTGTGACGCATATGACAACGGCGCAGGCGGGACTAGGGTTTTTAGCGTCACGGAGTGGATCGCAATATCTGTAGGTTCTCTTTTGCGTCACAGAGAGGATCGCAGAAGTTGCAAAGCAGGCTAGCAGGACGCAGAGAGCAGGAGCGATGCTGGAAATTCCTATGAATCAGAAGCGCTCAGGACATGCTAATGACATCCTAACGACCACCAAAGTCGTTAAAGAGATCGCTGACCGCTGATGTGTCGTTTTTGAGATCTCCTGTTTGGTAGCTACCAGCGACCTAAAAGGGATCACACCAACGATCTCGTTAGCTTGCGTCGTTATCGTGATCGCTAACGAGATCGCTAAGTGTGGCAGTACCTTTAAACTTAAGTGGGGAGTAGAATATCCAGGACATGGGCTACAAGTGTCGCATTCCTTGTGTCAAGTCACTCGTGACCAATAGACAACACCAGAAGCATCTTACCTGGGCCAAGGAGAAAAAAAACTGGACTGTTGCTCAGTGGTCCAAGTGTTGTTTTGAGATTAAAGTAAATTTTGCATTTCATTTGGAAATCAAGGTCCCAGAGTCTGGAGGAAGAGTGGAAAGGCCACAATCCAAGCTGCTTGAGATCTAATGAGAAGTTTCCACAATCAGTGATGGTTTGGGGAGCCATGTCATCTGCTGGTGTAGGTCCACTGTGTTTTATCAAGATCAAAGTCAGCGCAGCAGTCTACCAGGAAATTTTAGAGCACTGCATGCTTCCCTCTGTCGACAAGCCGACACCTGTCTACACTGCCAAAAGTACCAATACCTGGTTGAAAGACAACAGTATCACTGTGCTTGATTGGCCACCAAACTCGCCTGACCCAGAGAATCTATGGGGTATTGTCAAGAGGAAGATGAGAGACATTAGACCCAACAATGCAGATGAGCTGAAGACTGCTATCAAAGTGGTTGCTGAGGGTATTGAACCTATGTTGAACAGCAAAGATCCACCACCTGCAACTGACGATTGGTTATCAGGTGGAACGGACTGGCCTGATATAAGTGAGCTGACCTCCCATGGTCCTTGCCGGTGATCAATTGTTCTTCCTGGTCTAGGTTGGAATTCAGCTTGCTTTTCTGCTGTCTCCTGCTTGCATTCAGATAAGTCACTTTCAGGTTTTTTTTACTATGGTTTGATTTTCCTTGCTTTTTTACTGCATTGCTTTTTGACTTCAGCCGGGTCCTATTTGGGGACGCTTGGGCTGGTCTCCTTTCGCTTTTTTGTATTTGTTCATTTGCTCAGTTCTTGTGATATTTTACTGCTGGGTAGCTACGTGTCCACACCAGAGATCTGATATAGGTGGTCTCAGTATTTTTGGATTCAGAAATGTTGGAGTTTTTCCTAGGGTTTTTCTGGGTTGCAGACAGTATTCTCTCCTGTGCTGTCCTATCTAGACAGTTTTGGGCCCCAGCATTTGCTCAATCTATTTTCTGCCTGTGTTCATGTTTTCATCTTGTCTAACCACCATTATATGTTTGGGGGCTTCCTATTCTTTTGGGGCTCTTCTCCGGGGCAGTTAGCTTTCCTTTTTCCATCTTCAGGGATAGCTATCTCTCCGGCTGTGACAAGGTGTCTAGGACACCGTAGGAACGTCCCACGGCTGCTTCTAGTTGTGAGGTTAGTTTAGGGGTCTGCAACCTATTAGTTTCCAACCTCTCTGGTGTTTGGCTGCCTATGCGGTTATCTGCTCCTGCCTTCTCAGCTACCAAAACATAACAGAATCACCAGCCATACTGAAATTCTATGGTACTCAACAGAAGGGAAAAAATAGTAAAAAAAAAAAAGTTGTCAAAATTTTTTTTTTTTTATTTGTTACATTTTTTCCCTCTTTTCTCTGGGGCTGAGGAGGAATTTTTTCACCAATGGAGGTCAAGCATTTGTCCGATCGTGTGAAGCAGCTTGCTGCTGAAGTTCGGAGTATTGCTGTCTATCTTGCTGTGTTGCCTGCTGTGGAACTTAGGATCCCTCTGCCGGATTTATTTTTGGGGGATCGGTCTAAATTTTTGAATTTTAAAAATAACTGTAAGTTGTTTTTTGCTTTGAAGCCTAAGTCCTCAGGGAACGCAGCGCAGCAGGTTCAAATTGTCATCTCCCTGTTGCGCGGCGACCCTCAGGATTGGGCCTTTTCCCTGACACCTGGGGATCCTGTTTTGAATGATGTTGATATGTTTTTTCAGGCTCTGGGGTTGTTGTACGATGAACCTATGTAACTGATCAAGCTGAAAAAACCTTGTTGGCATTGAATCAGGGTCAAGAAGCCGCAGAGCTGTATTGTCAGAAATTCAGAAAGTGGGCAGTCCTTACTAATGGAATGATGATGTTCTGGCAGCTCTTTTTCGGAAGGGTCTGGCAGAGACTGTAAAGGATGTTATGGTGGGATTCCCTGTCCCCTCTGGTCTCAATGACTCTATGTCATTAGCTATTTAAGTTGACAGACGTCTGCGCGAGCATAGAAATATGCGTGAGATTATGATGCCTTGCGGGCCTGCCCCTGAGCCCATGCAGTGTGATGGAGTGACTTCTGGGGCACAGTGTCATGAGTTTCGAAAGTGTAATAAGTTGTGCTACTATTGTGGTGATGCTTCTCATGCTATTTCCGTCTGCCCCAAGCGGGGAAGACGTTTTGCACGCTCAGTTGTTTTGGGTAGTGTTCAGACTAAATTTCTGTTGACTGTTACCTTAATTTGCTCCATGTCCACATTTTCAGCTCAGGCTTTTGTTGATTCAGGAGCAGCTATAAACCTGATGGATTTTGATTTTGCCAAACCTTGTGGTTTTCCTAAGATACCCCTGCGGAAGTCTATTCCTTTGCTGAGCATTGATTCTACCCCTTTGGCGGAGAATAAACCCCAGTTTTCTACCCAGGTGATAATGCGGGTTGACCCGGACCACCAAGAGAATTGCAAATTTTTGGTGTTACATAATTTACATGACATTATTGTACTAGGTTTTCCTTGGTTACAGACTCATAATCCTGTTTTGGATTGGAAGTCTGTATCTGTGGTCAGTTGGGGTTGTCAATGTGTTCGTAATGACACTCCTGTTTTTCTGCCTCTCCCCTGTCTCAAGATGTCCCTGACTATTTGACTGATTTTTCTGATGTGTTTAGTGAGAGTAAGTCTGCATCCTTACCTCGTCATAGGAGTTATGATTGCGCTATTGACTTAGTACCCGGTTGTAAATTTCCCAAGGGTCAGCTCTTTAATTTATCTGTACCTGAGCATGATGCTATGCGATCTTATATCAAAGAGTCTTTAGAGAAGGGTCATATCAGACCATCCTCTTCACCTTTGGGCGCCGGCTTTTTCTTTCTGGCCAAGTAGGATGGCTCATTGAGGCCGTGTATTGACTATCGTCATGAGTTTCGAAAGTGCAATGGGTTATGTTTCTACTGTGGTGATGCCTCTCATGCTATTTCAGTCTGCCCTAAGCGGGGAAGACGTTTTGCATGCTCAGTTGTCTTGGGTAGTGTTCAGACTAAATTTCTGTTGACTGTTACCCTGATTTTCTCCCTGTCCACATATTCGGCTCAGGCTTTTGTTGATTCAGGAGCAGCTATTAACTTGATGGATTTTGACTTTGCCAAACGTTGTGGGTTTCCCATGATACCCCTGCGGAAGTCTATTCCCCTACTGGGCATTGATTCTACCCCTTTGGCGGAGAATAAACCCCAGTTTTCTACTCAGGTGATAATGAGGGTTGAACCAGATCATCAGGAGAGTTGCAACTTTCTGGTGCTGTATAATCTGCATGACATTATTGTACTAGGTTTCCCTTGGTTACAGTATCATAATCCTGCTTTGGATTGGAAATCTGTGTCTGTGACCAGTTGGAGCTGCCAATGTGTTAATACTGACACTCCTGTTTTTTCTGCCTCTCCACAGTCTCAGGATGTTCCTGACTTTTTGACTGATTTTTCGGATGTATTTAGTGAAAATAAATCTGCATCTTTGCCCCCTCACAGGAGCTACGATTGCGCTATTGAATTAGTGCCTGGTGGTAAATTTCCTAAAGGTCGCCTTTTTAACTTGTCTGTACCTGAACACGATGCTATGCGATCTTATATCAAGGAGTCATTGGTGAAGGGTCATATCAGACCATCCTCTTCACCCTTGGGTGCCGGTTTTTTCTTTGTGGCCAAAAAGGATGGTTCATTGAGGCCGTGTATTGATTATCGTCTCTTGAATAAGATCACTGTGAAGTATCAATATCCGTTACCCTTGATTTCTGACCTGTTTTCCAGGGTGAAAAGTGCTAGTTGGTTTACCAAGCTTGACCTCAGGGGGCGTATAACCTTATTCGCATTAAACACGGGGATGAATGGAAGACGGCGTTTAATACCCCAGAGGGGTATTTTGAGTACCTAGTGATGCCTTTTGGGCTCACTAATGCCCCTTCCGTCTTCCAATCCTTTATGAAAGATATTTTCCCGGATTTCGAGGATAAATTTCTGATCATTTATTTTGACGATATCTTGATTTTTTTCTAATGACTGGGATTCTCATGTGGAACATGTTCGGACTGTGTTCCGGATTTTGAGGAAAAAATGCATTGTATGTGAAGGGATCAAAATGTCTTTGGCATACAGAAGGTTTCATTTCTGGGATTCATTTTGTCTCCGTCTGTTATTGAAATGGACCCGGTCAAAGTTCAGGCCATTTGTGATTGGGTTCAGCCCACTACATTGAAGGCTCTTCAGAGATTTTTGGGTTTTGCTAATTTTTATCGTAAATTTATAGCTAATTTCTTACTATTGTGAAACCACTGACTGATTTGACCAAAAAGGGTTCTGATGTAGTGAATTGGTCTCCTGAGGCAGTTTCTGCATTTCAGGAGCTTAAGCGGAGATTCACTTCTGCTCCTGTTCTGCGGCAACCTGATGTTTCTCTACCATTTCAGGTGGAGGTTGATGCTTCTGAGATTGGTGCAGGAGCCGTTTTGTCCCAAAGGGATCCAGAGACTTCTAAGATTAACCCTTGTGCCTTTTTCTCTCGAAAATTTTCCCCAGCGGAACGTAATTATGATGTGGGAAATCGGGAGTTATTGGCTATGAAGTGGGCCTTTGAATTGTGGACACATTGGCTGGAAGGAGCCAAACATCAGGTGGTGGTCCTCACGGATCACAAGAACCTGGTTTATCTTGAATCGGCCAAGCGACTTAATCCTAGACAGGCCAGGTGGGTCTTATTTTTCACACGTTTTAATTTTTAATGCCCTCTCGAGGAGTTTCTTTGCGGATTCTCCTGAGGTAACTGAGCCGCTGTTATTCTCAAGGAGGGTGTGGTTCTTTCCGCTATCTTGCCCGATTTGAGACTGGCCCTGGAGCAATTTCAGGAGGTTAAACCTGAACGCTGTCCTGTTGGGAAATTGTTTGTCCCAGACCAGTGGAGGAAGAATGTGAGGTCTGAGATTCATTGCTCCACGTTGGCTGGCCATCCTGGTATTTTTGGTACCAGAGATTTGGTGAGTTGGTCCTTTTGGTGGCCCACTTTGTCTCGTGACATCAGGGACTTTGTGCAGTCCTGTGAAACTTGTTCTCCGTCCAAACCTTGCTCTCGCTCTAGTGGTTTGTTAATGCCATTGCCTGTGCCCAAGAGGCCATGGACCCATATCTCTATGGATTTTATTTCCGACCTCCCTGTCTCTCAGAGAATGACTGTTATTTGGGTAATCTGTGATAGATTTTCCAAGATGATACATCTTGTGCCACTACCTAAGTTGCCATCCTCCTCCGAGTTGGTGCCCTTATTTTTTCAACAATTGGTTCGGTTGCACGGCATTCCAGAGAACATTGTGTCTGACAGAGGAGTCCAGTTTGTTTCCAGATTTTGGAGGACATTTTTTTCCAAACTGGGAGTTCAGCTGTCTTTTTCCTCTGCGTTCCACCCTCAGACCAATGGACAAACTGAGAGAACAAACCAGACCTTGGAGACTTATTTGAGATGTTTTGTGTCTGCTTATCAAGACGACTGGGTCTCTTTTTTGCCTTTGGCTGAGTTTGCTTTGAATAATAGGGCTAGTTCTGCCACCTTGATGTCTCCATTTTTCTGCAATTTCGGGTTTCATCCTCGATTTTCTTCAGGGCAGGTCGAGGCTTCTATCTGTCCTGGTGTTGACTCTATTGTGGAGAGAATGCAGCAGATTTGGGATCAAGTAGTGGATAAGTTGTCTCTCTCTCAGGAGAAGGCCCAGCGGTTTGCCAACCGGCATAGGACTGATGGTCCTCGGTTTAAAGTGGGTGACTTGGTTTGGTTGTCCTCAAAAAATATCCCTATGAGGGTCGCGTCTCCAAAATTTAAGCCAAGGTTCATTGGACCTTATAAGATCGTGGAAATTCTTAATCCCGTTTCCTTCCATTTGCTTCTTCCAGGAACATTCAAGATTCACAACGTATTCCACAAATCTTTATTGAAGAGGTTTGTAGAGCCAGTGGTTCCTATGGCTGCGCCTCCTGATCCTGTTTTGGTTGAGGGCAATTTGTAGTATGTGGTTGAGAAGATATTGGATTCTCATTTGGCTAGGCAGAGACTCCAGTACCTGGTGAAGTGGAAAGGCTATGGTCAGGAGGACAATTCTTGGGTGTTTGCTTCTGACATTCATGCTAAGAGACTGGTCCTTGCCTTTCACCAAGCTCATCCTGATCGGCCTGGTGACACACATGAGGGTTCGGTGACCCCTCCTCGAGGGGGGGGTACTGTTGTGAACATGTTGGAGATGATTTTGGAGCTGAAGCTCCCTCTGGTGGTTGCTGAGGGTATTGAACCTATGTTGAACAGCAAAGATCCACCACCTGCAACTGACGATTGGTTATCAGGTGGAACGGACTGACCTGATATAAGTGAGCTGACCTCCCATAGTCCTTGCCGGTGATCAATTGTTCTTACTGGTCTAGGTTGGAATTCAGCTTGCTTTTCTGCTGTCTCCTGCTTGCATTCAGATAAGTCACCTTCAGTTTTTTTTACTGCGGTTTGATTTTCCTTGCTTTTTTGCTGCATTGCTTTTTGACTTCAGCCGGGTCACCTTTGGTGGGGCTTGGGCTGGTCTCCTTTCGCTTTTTTGTATTTGTTCATTTGCTCAGTTCTTGTGATATTTTACTGCTGGGTAGCTACATGTCCACACCAGAGATCTGATATAAGTGGTCGAGACCTTGTGGTCTCAGTAGTTTTGGATTCAGAAATGTTGGAGTTTTTCCTAGGGTTTTTCTAGGTTGCAGACAGTATTCTCTCCTGTGCTGTCCTATCTAGACAGTTTTGGGCCCCAGCGTTTGCTCAATCTATTTTCTGTCTGTGTTCGTGTTTTCATCTTGTCTAACCGCCATTATATGTTTGGGGGCTTCCTATTCTTTTGGGGCTCTCCTCCGGGCAGTTAGCTTTCCTTTTTCCATCTTCAGGGATAGCTATTTCTCCGGCTGTGACGAGGCGTCTAGGACACCATAGGAACGTCCCACAGCTGCTTCTAGTTCTGCGGTTAGTTTAGGGGTCTGCAACCTATTAGTTTCCAACCTCTTTGGTGTTTGGCTGCCTATGCGGTTATCTGCTCCTGTCTCCTCAGCTACCAAAACATAACACACAGGCTGATCGCCTCCATGCCACGCTGCATTGATGCAGTAATTGATGCAAAAGGAGCCCCAACCAAGTATTGAGTAAATTTACTGAACATACATTTCAGTAGGCTAACATTTTGGATTTTAAAATCATTTTTCAAGCTGGTGTTAGAAAGTGTTCTAATTTACTGAGGTAATGACTTGAGTTTTCATTGGCTGTAAACCATAATCATCAACATTAACAGAAATAAACACCTGAAATAGATCACTCTGTTTGTAATGATGCTATATAATATATGAGTTTCACTTTTTGTATTATATTTTGTATTTCCCACATGGATCCCGGTGATTCGGACAAAGTTTTCTAGTGACATACTGCACTCCATGATAGTGGTAAAATTTCTTTGATATGACTGGCGTTTATTTGTAAAAAAAAGCGGAAATTTGGCGAAATTTTTGAATATTTTGCAAGTTTTCAACTTTGAATTTTCATGCCCTTAAACAGAGCCCAGTGACCGGAGGTAACCTCTATGACGTCACCCCTGGTCACTGTGCGCTCACGGTGCACAGTATGGTGTATTGTTTTTTTATTTTACTTTTATTACAGTGGAGTGAGGGCTTTGGTGGACTAGGCATTTGGTGAGTATAACTGTCTGTTATTTTTAAATAATAAAAGTAAAACTTTGCTTTGTTTTATTTCTAATAAAAGACTTTCTGGCTGTGTATTTACCATGTAACTATAGGATTAGTAATAGATAAGTGTCTTATAGACACTTCTCCATTATTAAGCCGTGGGCTTGATGTCACCTGACAATACAAAGGTGACATCAACCCCACAAATATGAACCCCATTTGCCACCACTACAGGGCAACTGGGAAGAGCCGGGCAAATTGCCAGATGTACCTTTTCTGGGCACCGGCGGGCTGCTATTTTTAGGCTGAGGGGCCAAACCCATGGCCCCTTACTAGCCTGAGAATACCAGCCCCCAGATGTGAGCTTTAGCAAGGCTGGTTGTCAAAAATGGGGGAGACCCCATAACATTTTTTACATGATTTATTTAAATAATTAAAAAAAAAAAAAAAGTGTGGGGACCCCTCCATTTTTGATAACCAGCCTTGCTGAAGCTGACAGCTGAGGGTTACAGCCCCTAGCTGTGAGCTTTGCCTGGCTGGTTACAGAAAATACAGGGGAACCCATGCCGTTTTTTTCATTTATATATATATAGCGCAGGTGGCGGCTGATGAATACCCCATCAGCCGCTCCTGCTGTCACTGTTATTAACTGCAGCAGGGGTAGGCTGATGGGAGTAATAGTCACATCAGCCGCCGCCTGCTATCTCTTTTATTACTCAAATATAACTCGTCATTCTCCTCTGCTCGCGCCGACCGCTGGCAGAGCAAGGTGAGAATGATGAGAGTCGTGTTCAGCAACCAGCGCTGTAACGCTTATGGTTATGGTGCCCGTCCGTGTGGTACTGATGCGGCACACGCATGCCACATGTCTGCCGCAAGTATTACACACACGGACACTGACATCTCCGGTACCGGAAATAACAGGATGTGAGAAAGAGGCTTTATAGCGAGTTTTTATGTTTGGCTGCTGTCACACACTAAAAAACGCTTTTTATTGCAAAAAATAGGTTTTGCATCACCACATTATAAGAGCTATATTTTTTCCATATTTTAGCCCACAGAGTGATATGATGTCTTGTTTTTTTCAGGACGAGTTGAAGTTTGTATTGGTACCATTTTCGGGCACATGACATTTTTTTATCACTTTCTATTCCGATTTTTGGGAGGCACAATGAACAAAAACCTGCAATACATTAATTTTTTTGGGAAGGTGGGGTGTATACCGTTCTGTGTGTGGTAAAATTGATAAAGCTGTTTTATTTTTTGGGTCAGTAAGATTACAGCGATTCCTCATTTATATTTTTTTTATGTTTTGGCGCTTTTATTCAACAAAAACTTTTATAGAAAAAAATATTTTTGGATCGTTTTATTCTGAGAGCTATAACTTTTTTATTTTTTCGCTGATGATGCTGTATGGTGGCTTGTTTTTTTGCGGGACAAGATGACGTTTTCAGCGGTACCATGTTTATTTATATCTGTCTTTTTGATTGCGTGTTATTCCACTTTTTGTTTGGCGGTATGATGATAAAGCATTATCTTTTGCCTTTTTATTTTTTTTATGGTGTTCACTAAAAGGGTTAACTAGTGGGCCAGTTTTATAGATTGGGTCGTTGCGAACCTGGTGAAACCAAATATGTGTACTTTTATGGTTTAGATTTTTTTATTCAAATATTTATTTAGTGATAGAATAAATATATATTGATTTTTTTATTATTATTTTTTAATATTTTTAAAATTATTTACATTTTTTTTTTTTACTTTTTCCTAACTTTTTTATTTAGTCCCACTCTGGGACATCATTTTTTGCAAGCTGATCGCTTCTATAGTATGCAGATGAAGCAGCAACGCCATGCCATAGAAGCTGTCAGCTCTGCACTGACAGAGAGACTTGTTATTCATGCACTGTGCATGATCAGCAAGTTTCCTCGTTTTGGTGACCTGGATATCATCATGATGACATCAGGTCACCATGGCAACAATCGTGACCCCACGTCACGCCATGGGGGTCTCCGATCCAAAGGCAGAGGGGTTGTCAGACTGTCTGTGACTGCTCCTGGCATCTAGTGCCGAGTGTCAGCTGTCAGAATCAGCTGACACCCAGCGGCGATCGCCCACGAACCACCTGTGTGCGCGGGCTATCGCGATGACTTAATGATCCGTCCATGGTCAAATTGGCCCAGGTCACATGGACGGATCATTACGTCCGATGTCAGAAATGGGTTTAACATGTCAGCTGTTATAGCAGTTTCCAGCTGGGACGTGGTAGGATGGGCTGTGTAAAGACGTCTGCTTGAGACAGACATTGGATGAGAGTAGCGTCCTTCAAATATTGTTAAAAGAGTATGCTCTCAGTGGGAAAAAAGATAATCTTGTAGCTATTATACCTTTTAAGCGAACAAAAATGGTGTTACAATGCATACTTTCAATATTTCTTAGGTACCTTCCTCAGGCATGGTGTAACAAAGTTTCTTAAGAAACGCAAAAGTATGTAAAAAAAAAAAAATGCATTCAATACATTTCGTCCCACAATATACTTGACATTGGACCATTCAGAAATGGAAATCAACTTTCTGGATACCGCCATAAAAATTCAAAATGGTTCAATCCAGATATTGGTGTATCGGAAATCAATTGACCATCCCACATACCTCAGATGGGACAGCTTCCACCCAAAACACATTAAAAAGTCCAATAGCAGAGTAAAACAGATTCGGCACTGCTGCACCACCGCGGTCTCTTAAACAAATCTGAAGAGACCATTCACACACTATATTAATGCCACACACCCCAGGGAACGTGTGCTCAATCCTGTGTAAATAGGACCTGCAAAACGGCCGTTCTCCGCACTCTCTGCATTGCTCCCGAACCCATGCATTTTATCCATTAAATAAAGACTTCCACTTTTAGTAACGGTGAGCGCCTTCCTTTTTTCTTTCACTGTGACATTAAAAAGTCAATTGTCTACAGCCAGGCCCTTAGATATAATCATATCTGTTCCAGCCCAATGGACAGGGATGAACACTTAACACATCTTAAAAAGACATTTTTAAATCAAGGCTACCACCCCACCTCCATTGATGATCAGATCATTGCAACCACAAGAATCCCCAGAAATCAATTACTTCAATATGTAGAAAAAGAGGAAAATAATCGTATACCTCTGGTGAAGATCTACAACCCAATGCTTGAAGTACGGAGAAAAATTGCTAAAAACTTCAACCACATCCTACACAAGGATGCCGACCAAACACAATATTCAAAGACCCTCGCTTGCTGTGGTAAAGGCAACATCCAAATTTAAGAAACATCATGATCTGAAGTACAGTGCCCTCAGATACACCAAGAGGAACTTATCCTTGTAATGTGAAGAGCTGCCAAACCTGCACTCATGTAGAGACCAAAGAAAAGTTACAGATTCCCAACACACAGCAAGGCTATAAGATTCCCAGGACATTCACATGTTCTTCTTCCAATATGGTGCACTTAATTCTGTGCAACATATGTCCTATTGGGGTCTCTATGTTGGGAGAAAACAGGACAGAAACAGAGCAAGGATGAGGTCTCATCACCACACGATTACAGATAAAAAAAAACATTTACTGGTGGCCAAACATTTCTGTGGTCCAGGACACAACATGATAATAATAATTTTATTTCTATAGCGCCAACAGATTCCGCAGCACTTTACATTTTAGAGGGGACTTGTACAGACAACAGACATTACAGCATAACGATAAACACAGATCAAAACAGATACCAAGAGGAATGAGGGCCCTGCTCGCAAGCTTACAACATAAACAATATGAAAGTTGTCATATTAAAAGGCAATTTTAAATCACAAAAACATTGCAGGTTTTGGGAATACAAATTTAGAGACTTTGATTCCCATCCACACAGAACTTAATCTTTCAATAGGATTTATAACTTGCTGCAGAATCTGAGGAATCTGCTCTAGAGACTTTGAGGGCACCAGGCCTGGGATCTTTCTCGGATATTAGGACTATAACACTTTCACTCCAACAATCTTATCCAATTTAAGGATTCATTCTCTGAGCTCAATTTGCTTGTTTATTTACATGTTCATTTATTATACCTTGCCTCTTTTTTTTTTTTTTTGTGCATATTTTTGTGTTTCTTCAGAAACTTTGTTATACCACGCCTGAGGAAGGGACTTAAAAAGTCTTGAAAGCTCGCTTTGTAACATCATTTGTTTTATTGTTTTTAGCCATTAAAAGGTATAAACTACAAGGTTATCTTGTTTTTCCCACTGAGAGCGTTCTTTTTTCAACTAGCTAACACGGTACCAAACCCTTTTTTCAGGTATACAGAACGCAAATTCCTCTGTTCACTGAACCTGACAGGACCAGTGGAAGAGTGGAGTGACTCAAGCAGGGAAGATAAATGTTCTAAGGCAAAGAAAGGTTCTCTTGGTCATTCTGGTTTATTGGAGGAAAGGAGGATGTAGTTAATGAACAATACAAACTGTCCATGTCAGTAAAAATGTATGTTACACTGTACATGCTCTCACTTGTATCTTACACTATATATGCTGTCACCTGTGTGTTATATATACAGGGTGGTCCAAAAGTAGGTGGACAGTATGTGTAATAATGTCATTATTTTCTGTCCACCTACTTTTGGACCACCCTGTGTGTATATATATATATATATATATATATATAAACTAAATATATAAACACACACATACACATATACACATAATATATATATATATATATATATATATATATATATATACACACACTACCGGTCAAAAGTTTAGGGTCACTTAGAAATTTCCTTATTTTTGAAAGAAAAGCAGTTTTTTTCCAATGAAGCTAACATTAAATGATTCAGAAATACACTCTATACAGTGTTAATGTGGTAAATGACTATTCTAGCGGCAAACGTCTAGTTTGTAATGCAATATCTTCATAGGTGTATAGAGGCCCATTTCCAACAACCATCACTCCAGTGTACTTATGGTATTTTGTGTTCGCTAACTGTGTAAGAAGGCTAATAGATGGTTAAAATACCCTTTAAAACCCTTGTGCAAGTATGTTAACACAGCTGAAAACCGTTTGGTTGATTAGAGAAGCTATAAACCTGACCTTCCTTTGAGCTTGTTGAGAATCTGGAGCATTACATTTGTTGGTTCCATTAAACTCTCAAAATGGCCAAAAAAAAAAGAACTTTCTTGTGAAACTCGACAGTCTATTCTTGTTCTTAGAAATGAAGGCTATTCCATGCGAAAAATTACCAAGAAACTGAAGAATTCATACAATGGTGTGTAGTACTCCCTTTAGAGGAGTGCACAAACAAGCTCTAACCAGAGAAGAAAGACAAGTGGGAGCCCCGCTGCACAACTGAGCAACAAGACAAGTACATTAGAGTCTTTAGTTTGAAAAATTGACGCCTCACAGGTCCTCAACTGGCAGCTTCATTAAACAGTACACATTAAACGCCAGTGTCAACATCTACAGTGAAGAGGCGATTTGGGGATGCTGGCCTTCAGGGCAGATTGGCAAAACAAAAGCCAATATTCCTCTGTCCAATGTCTGTGTTCTTTTGCCCATATTAATCTTTTCCTTTCATTTAAGCCAGTCTTAAATATGGCTTTTGTTTTGCCAATCTGCCCTGAAGGCCAGCATCCCCAAATCGCCTCTTCACTGTAGATGTTGACACTGGCGTTTAATGTGTACTGTTTAATGAAGCTGCCAGTTGAGGACCTGTGAGGCGTCAATTTTTCAAACTAAAGACTCTAATGTACTTGTCTTGTTGCTCAGTTGTGCAGCGGGGCCTCCCACTTGTCTTTCTTCTCTGGTTAGAGCTTGTTTGTGCACTCCTCTAAAGGGAGTACTACACACCATTGTATGAATTCTTCAGTTTCTTGGTAATTTTTCGCATGGAATAGCCTTCATTTCTAAGAACAAGAATAGACTGTCGAGTTTCACAAGAAAGTTCTTTTTTTTTGGCCATTTTGAGAGTTTAATGGAACCAACAAATGTAATGCTCCAGATTCTCAACAAGCTCAAAGGAAGGTCAGGTTTATAGCTTCTCTAATCAACCAAACTGTTTTCAGCTGTGTTAACATACTTGCACAAGGGTTTTAAAGGGTATTTTAACCATCTATTAGCCTTCTTACACAGTTAGCGAACACAAAATACCATAAGTACACTGGAGTGATGGTTGTTGGAAATGGGCCTCTATACACCTATGAAGATATTGCATTATAAACTAGACGTTTGCCGCTAGAATAGTCATTTACCACATTAACACTGTATAGAGTGTATTTCTGAATCATTTAATGTTAGCTTCATTGGAAAAAAACTGCTTTTCTTTCAAAAATAAGGAAATTTCTAAGTGACCCTAAACTTTTGACTGGTAGTGTATATATATATATATGTATATACACATACACACACAGACATTTAATATCAAGAGAGAGTAAAGTTTAATTTTTTTTTCTCTATAACATTCCAAAATAAAATACAACTTTTCTTCAGTCCAAACTGAAAAACATACAAAACACAGTCCTTTCACAGGGTAGGCAAAGTAAATAATACAGTTTCACCCATACAACAATGCAGGCATTGTTGAGGCTCTGTCTGATCACCATTAATGATCACTCTCTAGCTCCAATAACCAGACACAGGTGAACCAACCCAGCTGCCTTTTTTAGGACCTGCAAGCTCTGGACTGGAAGTATGGGAGCGACCTTATCCACCCAGGAATTTTTGTTCGCTCTTAAATCCTGGACCCAAATTCCAGTCCCAATAAAAAACAAATCATAAATAACATTTAACATCATGTATGCGTGTCCACCTCTCCATTCCGGACAGCATACAAAGGGGTCTCATTCTCCAAAAAAGGTACATCTATCCATTTGGCAACAAATTACCTAGATGGATGTTTGTTCCTAATCATTACCCACTGTGGACTTCCCAAGTGGTCAAATCTCAAAAAGCTCATGCCATCTATTATGTGGCATGTGTCATGTGTTGGTTGGCAGCACATCCCCTCTTGTAAAAACGGTGCGCTACAAGCAGTAATGTAACATGTATAAATAAGCAGGTATTATTTAAATTATTTCTTAAATATACTTACTGGTACCATCTGAAAACATGCCAAGAGGACATGGCTCACAGATCGTGCTATTGGATTGATGGAAGCCAGGGTTACAAGGTGGACATTCTATTTTGGTGCCCGACATTGGCAATACTTTAGCACTTTCGATAGTCTCATTGCATATTTTAGGCTCAATCCATTTGTAAATCAGTTGTGTCTAAATAACAGAATGCAAGGGTTTTATGTTAGGTTTTTCTCTTTATTACAAAAAAAATCTATATATAGCCAGGTAATGCCTATATTACCTCTCCATTGACATCACATGGCATGTGAGTGTAGAAATAGTCTTTATCAGTGCATGGGGGGCGAAGTGTACATGCTGCGGAACCAGCATCTAAAAACAGGAAAACGATAGGTCAGTCTACACACTTCACTTAATAAAATGTATGTAATTCAGAGAAGATACATTAAGACTGTGGTTCCACGGTCCGGAACCACAGCGCTTTGGACAGAGCGGAAAGTTCGCCCCACCCAAAGCCCCACCCCCTTGTAACGCGCGGTGAATCCGGATGTGTTCATGCTGCGATCTAAAAAGACGCGCAGCATGTCCGTTAACGCAGGTCTGCCGCCTGCGTGTTTTTACGCATAGTGGAGACGGGATTTCTTGAAATCCCCTCCACTATTCTTTAACATCTGGACGTTGCGTGTTTGACCCTGTGCCAGCGCACAGCGTCAAACACGCAGCAATTACTGACCGTGGAAACACACCCTTAATCATTTTGAAAATGGACTTCCACAAAAGGATTGAAAGAAAAAAATAACGTTAATTTAGATAATCATATCAATATATGGGCCAATTATATTTAGCATTTAAAGTAGGGCCAGCTCCAACGCCATACAATCCATTTTTATGGCAACTATAACACTATAATAAAATCACTGTGCTTTTCATTTGTTTTCATAAATGGATTTAAGAAACAAATAGTTAAGAAAAAAATAAAAATACTAATTGATTACCAATGGTTGATGATATAAATATTAGCACTGACATTTACTCAGTATGGGATTGAAGCAAGTAATCAATCTTTTTCAATGGGCTGCGTGCATACTAATAATCTGACTTGGTCCAATCAATGCATCAGACTGCGCAGAGATCCTTTCAGCATTTTCAATAGAAAACAAGGAAAACACTGCTGCCGGACATCACTGGCTTTACTTCTGGGAGAAGAAATTAGTTGGGTCCGCAGGATGTAATTTGGTGCATGGATTTGCTCACATTATTATGGTCTTGATTATGTGTATTTATGGACTAATAAAAATTATTTTGTTCGTTTTGACATAACAACTCTCTAATATATATTATATATATATATATATATATATATATATATTATATTTTTTAGAGGTTAATCCATATCATTACGTGGATATTTAAACTCCATGTTTCGCATTCACTTTCTGTAATTAAATGTATGGGTTACCTGAATACTTATCAGAGTCACATGGCATACAAGAGGCGGCCCCACGATACGAAAATGTGTTCGGGGGGCATAGCTGACAGTTGAGGTGCCACTACTGGGGGCAAATGTACCAGGCTTGCATGGAAAGCATTCTGAAGTATAAGCAGCGCCTGTAAAAGGAAACACAATTTTTACATATATATCAGCTTTTCACAAGCAAAAAGAAAGTGTGTGATAGACCAAACATTAAGCATACCTGTAATAAGAATATTCCTCAACAAAACCGCTTTTTGTCCTTTAGTTCCCAAATTAAAAGCCATTGTCCTCCAATACAGAACATTAGTTCCTTGGGTGAGTTGTACCTATTGAAAATATTGAAAAAACAGGTTATTTCAGCTTGCAAAAAATTTGTCCTGACACAGAGCTCTTCATATCAGATAGGAAAACAGACAGCATTTTTGGGCTTCTTATGGGGATTTCTCAACATCATAAATGAGTAACATTGCCAGTCTAAATTGCTGTATTGCTCACTGATTTTTTGGGAGGAGAGTGTCAGAATTGTATTTTTGTACATTTTCAAGTGGTTTGGTGGTCATTCTCAGTTTAACAGAAAATGTACAGGATATTTTTTGTATTTCTTCCATTTTCTTACTATTGCACCAACAGTTGTCTCCTTCTCACTCAGCGCCTTACTTATGGTTTTGTATCCCATTACAGCTTTGTGCAGGTCTATGATCTTGTCCCTGATGTCCTTATAAAGCTCTTTGCTCTTGCACATGTTGTAGAGATTAGACATTAGAGTCTGACTGATTGAGTCTGTGGACAGGAGTCTTTTATAAAAGTGACTATGTAAGACTGCTGTCTTTAATGCAGGTAGCGAGTTGATTAGGAGCCTCTAACTGGTCTGTAGGAACCAGAACTCTTAATGGCTGTTAGGGCATCAAATACTTATTTCTCACTGCAAAATGCAAATAAATTTATATTATTTATAGAATGTGATTTTCTGGAATTTATTTTTGATATTCTGTATCTCAATGTTAAAATTAACCTACCCTTAAAATTATAGACTGTTCATGTCTTTGTCAGTGGGCAAACTTACAAAGTCAGCAAGGGATCAAATACTAATTTCCTACACTGTAAAACTAATCATTAAAAATTCTAAATTCCTCATAATTTTACACATATTGTTGAGTTGAAAAAGAAATAAGAGCATTTGTCTTAAGGTACTGCCACACTAAACAATCCCGCTAGCGATCACGATAACGACGCATACTAATGCGATCGCTAGCGGGATTGTTTCTATATCGCTGATAGCGGCTTAACTTAGCGATGTCGTTAAGGACGCTATCGCGGTTAGCGATCTCCTTAACGACTTTAGCGGTACAAAAGTACCGCTAAATCGCTAAGAAAAGGTGCCACACTCAGCGATTAATACTTACCAGCGGGGGCGCCGACGATAAAATAGGGTCCGGAACGATTCCAGCGACGAGCGAGATCACAGCAGGATCTCAGCAGGGGCCACGTCGCTGGTAGATGCCGCACACAACAACATCGCTAACGGGATCGCTAAATAGTGACGTTTTTTAGCGATCCCGTTAGCGATGTTGTTTAGTGTGGCATACCCTTTAGTCTGTGAATGAAAATACAAAAGATTCAAGTGATATAGAGAGGTTCCAAGTATGACTATGAATTGATTGATCTGTGATACTGTGTGCAGCAACAGCACTTTAGTAAACTTATATTTTTATTCTACACACACTACAAATAAGGATGGCTTTTATAATTGAACAATAAGTTTGAGAATAGTAAACCGTTTGCCGATCTCAAAAAAGGGATTTTTTTTACTTAGCCAAGATGTAAGATGTCATTACTACTTTAATTTAAAAGCAACACCATTTTTTTTTCTCCTGGAATAAAGGGATAATTTTTGGATAGCTTATGAAAGAATCATTACTTCTTCATTTAGCAAAGAACAAAGCTCTTTATAATTCTTGCACTCCAGTGTGAAAAAGCCACGTCCCTTTCCAATTGCACCACCTGTGTGTAAAAGCTAGCAAAGAAGGCATCTGACTCGAAAAAAATAATAATAATTTTTTGGACCACTGACAATTTAAGTAGCCTACAAATTTTTAGTCTTCAGTGTGTGAAATACACTGCTGGTTACCAATGATCATCATTGGTTTACTCCTAGCTAGATAGTTTGAAGTCATTTGTACAGAAATAAGGCTGAGTTTTCAATAAAAATCTCAAAACAGGTTAAATGCTCTCCTCAATGTCCTCAAGGTGGAAAACATGCATTTTTCATGCAATTAGAGACTTTTCAGTATTCCGATTTGCAGAAAAAGTTTTTGCAATATTTGGTAAAGCTACTGAATTTGTTGTCACACAACACTAGAAATAATTATCTATGTATATAATTTGGATGAGTAGAAGAAAATACAGGTACTATAGAAAAGGCAAAAAAATGATTATTGCGAGTGATTATTATATGTTTCTGTATGATGGGAATTAATACCAGAAAACCTGTCGCCATGCAAGTAAGTATGTCTTGCAGGATATCTAGTTTTGACACATGTGAATTTGCAGACATATGAAGCTTTTACTACAAAGGTGCATTTTTTACATTTTTTGGGGGGTTAGTTTCCCCCTTATATTGCTTATGACTTTTTTTTTTTTTTTTTCGTTGGGCACATGCTAGTAGGGAATATATATTTTTCAGTCACTGAGAAACAAATACAGATGCATGCAAAAAGACAACAGACAATAAAAATAACTATTAATTACTTGGTGATAACGCCAACCCTTCTCAGTGGTTTTCATCCATCTTGAATTCTCCTCCCTTGGCTGACACTGATTATTTTGAACCTGCAGAAGCATTCAATGAAAAATTACTTTTGCTACTAGTGAATTTTGAGATTATTTTAGCAATGTGACAATTTTTACGCTAGTACAGGTTTCAAATTTTCATTTGAAAGTATAACATTGTTCAGACAAACTTTATTGGCATCATGATGGTAATAAATAGATTAAGAAACATACCCTTATCTTGTTTTTAAGCAGTCCCAATTAGAAATGTTTCAGTTTAGATATGGGCCCCAATGCATTATTGCTTTTGTCTAGTTTTTTTGTGTGTTTTGCTCCTTTTTTTCTCCCAATTCATTATTCTAATAGGACCATTATTTTTTACATTTATTTTATGTGCTAGCCTTTTGTGATTTTTTATTCCCAATTTATAATTAAATTAAATTTGTTGGCAGATTCTAGCAGTACCAGATATTTTTGTCTGATTTATCAATTGTGACTTTTTTAAGTCGCAAAATTTGGAGCAACTCCACTCCCTCCCGATGTAGTTTTAATATTTTAGTGCATAATTAATGAAAAGTGGGGTTCTTGCCCACATTGTAACAGGATCACAGCCAGTCAGCGACAGAGTTCCCTGATAACACTATCTATACTTAAAGAATGGATGAACCCCAGTTATGTGGTGCCTGCAATAGCCCTATACAGAAGCATGACAAAGTTAATTGCATCAAAAGGCAGCAAGTAATGCATTTTTGGGCATACATCTTCAAATGCAATAGTGTCTAACATTTATTAAGGTGAGATGGGTTAATACTTACAAAGAATTCAAACACAATGTTGCGATCAGGATATAAATATTCAAAGCTTATAGTTCCCTCTTGTTTTAATGTCACAGAATACATCAAAGTTGCTGTACATTCATCAGTATTTGAGGCGACATATTCACCACGGGCCTCCCACTGTGACCTAGAAGAAGCATTACACAGCATTTGTGAATTGTTAAAGAGTATCTAAACTTTTTTATTGATTAACATATTACTTTGCATAATTATGTATCTCTGTAACGTAATGTATTACCTTACCTTGCTTCCTTTTCTCTGAAGCGCCATTATGAAAAAGGGCTGTTTCAACTGTCTAGTACATGCACTTCAAGCAACTGTTCTGAACTGCAGGCCCATCCGTAATCTGGTGTGGACTTATCTGCACTCCTATGGGGTTAAAAAGGGCTAATGCGTGTCTATGGTGTGATCATGGGAAGGTAAGCAGAAAAGCTCATTCAAGAGTACAAATACTTGATAGACCTGCAGTTCAAAGCATCTCTTCTAAGTACATGAACAAAGAATCCGAAACAGCCCTTTCAGCATGGAGTTTGAGAGGAAAGAGTGCATTACCAAGATTCATGATTTTGCAAACACTGATCATTTAATTTAAAAAAAAGTAAATTTACTTTACTACACTTAAACAGTTTGTAATGTACTCCCAAGTCAGCATTCTGCACTGTTGCCTAGATACCACACTCTGGGATGTAACCAGCTCACTCCTGATTTTGGAGGAGCTGGTCACATCCAGTCCAAAATTTTCCTGTTCTGGCAGAGCACGTCACAAGTCTCTTCCCACACCCAGTCTCTTCCAGACCCTCCTCCTGCCTTAGCCGCTCTATCAAATTCCACTGCCGTCAAGTGGAGGCTGTCAGCTTGTGGATGGTGCACTGGCCCTTGAGAAACAATTATCTTTGAATCAGCCATGACAGCCATAGTTTTCAGGACTAAAAAGGGGCAATCAACTTAATCCTTGCCCAGTCCTCCTGGATTTTTCTTAAGACTAGTGGGATCAGGCTACTGGAGGACAGGGGTATGCCAGACTGAAATTTCATGGAGCCAAGAAAGCATCTACCACTAAGGGATCTTCCCTGGAGTCCAGGGGATAGAATTTTCACCTTCAATTTAGTTTGCTGTCAAAAAGGTCTATGAATGGGAGACCCCACATCTGAACGATCTTGATAAAGATGTCCTGACTTAGCGCCCACTACCCTTGTTTTAGAAGATTGCGCATATAGAAGTCCGCCTTGGTGTTTTCCTTCCCTTTTATATGTAGAGCCATCAAGGGAAGGAGATGACCCTCAGCTAACTGGAACAAGCGATCTGCCACCTCCATCAAGGGTTTGGGCTGAGTTCTTCCCTGGTAATTTATGTAAACCACTGACACTTGATTGTCCGAGAGGATCCAGACATGCTGGCACTGTAGGGGATACAAGGAATTTACTTCCAGCCCGCTCTACCGTTAGTAGTTCATTCACATTTGATGAAAGTGCTCTCTCACTCCTAGTCCTGACTTCCTGGACTAAATCCCTCTCTAGATGGGCCCCCACCCTCTGGGGCTTCCATTTGTGGTGACAACCAGTGTAACTTTATTAATCCATGGAACCCCCATGGACAGGTTTGATTCATCCAGCCATCACCGGAGGGATTGCACCGTCCGTAGGGAAAGAGTCATCCTGCCCTTCAGATACCCCCAAGGGAGATCTCACTCTGTAAAATGTCCCAATGAAAAACCCTGGAATATAACTGGGCCCACAGAACTGATAGAAAGCATGAGATTAACGAACCCAGGACAGACATTGCACTCCTAAAGGACATGGAGGGGACTTCCATGGATCTCAACACTTGACTAATAATTTTTTCTATTTTGACCACTGGGAGGTGACATTCCTGCACTTCAGAGTTCAATAGGAGCCCTGCAAACTCACATTTTTCGGGGCTCAAATCTGGATTTTTTTAGATTCAGTAACCAGCCAAGACCCTTTACCTCTTCCTGTTGACTCGTACAATGGTGGATTGACCTACACATCATCAGTAAAATCTAAGTTACTTACCGTTAAAGGGATTTTACAGAGCCCATGACAGCACCACCTGAGAGAGGGTATCCGCCCACCAGGAGAGGAAACCTACTGAATAAAAGGGCGGTACCTCTCCTTCACATCAGTTTGGTTTCAGAACACGAGAGGACCTCCAGACAGTTAGTTAGCATAACCTCCACCAAAAACATTTCACTTAACACCCCTAATAGTGCACACCATAAGTGATAGAAGCGAGGGAGGGACTACAAGGGTGCTGTCATGGGCTCTGTAAAATCCCATTAACGGTAAGTAACTTAGATTTTCCTCCTCTCCCATGACAGCACCACCTGAGAGATTTATATAGACTGAAGAACCCTAGGGAGGGATAGCCGCTTACAGCACCTTCCTACCGAAGGACAGGCCAGTAGAGGAGGACGGATCAAGACGATAATGTTTATAGAAAGTAGTAGACCATGTGGCCGCCTTACATATCTCCTTGATGGAAACCTCTGCCCTCTCGGCCCAGGAGGTCACCACGGCCCTGGTGGAATGGGCTCTCAGATCCTCTGGTACTGGTGTTTTACTAGATGTGTAGGCTAAGCTAATGGCGTCCCTAATCCATCTAGCTTATGATCCCTTTGTGACACTACTCCCTTTCCTTCTGCCTTGGAAAGACATAAATAAAGACTTGCCCTTCCTATCCTGACTGGTCCTGTCTAGATAGTGTACCAGGGATTTCCTTACATCTAAGGTGTGGAGTCTACGTTCTTCCTCTGATGTTGGCTCACTGAAGGAGGGAAGGATTACCTCGTAACTTCTATGAAATTTGGAGGCCACCTTTGGGAGATAGGCTGGATCTGGTCTCAGTACGACCCTATCTTCTAATATCTGCATGAACGGAGGATCTATTGACGGGGCTTGTAGATCACTAACCCTACGTGCCAACGTCAAAGCTACCAGGATCACCGTTTTGAGAGTAAGGCCGGCGTCACACTAGCGAGTTTGATGCGAGTTAGTCGCACGACTAACTCGCAGCAACACCCGGCATGGCCGCCCGCTCTCAGACCAGAGTGCGCGGCTGCATGTATTTCTATGCCGCCGCGCACTCTGGTCCGAGAGCGGGCGGCCGTGCCGGGTGTTGCTGCGAGTTAGTCGTGCGACTAACTCGCATCAAACTCGCTAGTGTGACGCCGGCCTAAGGTTTTTGTCAGATGCTTCCTGTAAGGGTTCAAAGGGAGATTTTGTCAATGCTTCGAAGACTAAATTTAAATCCCAAGGGGGAACCTTTGGGCCTGGAGCTGGCATAGATCTCTGACAGGCTTTAATAAACCTGACTATCCACCTGTCTGCTGCCAAATTGTGGTTAAAAAGGGCCCTAATGCTGATATTTGCACCTTGAGGGTGCTATTGGCCAGCCCATCTCCATGCCCTTCTGGAGGAATTCCAGAGTTAGCATAATCGGGACTGGACCCCCCATCTGATGTCCTTAAAAGCTTAGAAATTTTGCACATATCCTGCCATAAATCCTAGTGGTTATGGGCTTCTGGCTCTGCATTAGTGTATCCACCACCCCTGGTGAAAACCCCCTCTGTATTAATAAGGGACCTCTCAAATTCCAGGCCGTCAAATGAAGACCTGGTCTCTGAGGGTGAACTACTGGGCCCTGCCTGAGGAGACCCGGAATATCCGGGATAACCCAGGGGTCTGTCAAGGACATCTTCCTCAGCCATGAGAACCAAGGCCTTTTCGGCCAGAAGGGAACTATGAGTATGACCTGCGCCTTCTCCTCTCGAATCTTCCGGAGTACTGTAGGGATCAACATCATTGGGGGGAAAAGCGTATGCTAGGTGAAAGTTCCAAGGGATCTGTAGCACATCTACAGCATAAGGTCTTTCTTTCGGGTCTAGGGAACAGAATCTGTTGGTTTTCCTGTTCTTCCTGCTCGCAAAAAGATCTATCTCTGGCTCCCCAAAGATTCACAATCTGCTGGAACACTGATTTAGTTCCCCTGATGATTTATGTAGGCTACTGAGGCTCTGTTGTCCGATAGGATACGGACGCGATTGCCTTGTAATCTGGGAAGGAATCCCAATATTGCTTCCTTTATGGTGAGTAGTTCCCTGAAATTTGAGGAGCTTGATGCCTGAGCTTTGGCCCAGATCCCTTGTATTACATCGTCCCTTAGATGCGCTTCCCATCCTTCCGCACTCGCGTCTGTCACTATCACGTCCGATACCGGGAGGGACCATAGGACACCACGTGACAGATTTTCTGGGTCTAGCCACCAGGCTATGGTACTCAAGGTCTCTTGGAATAGCACTATTTTTCCTTCCAGATGCCCCGATAGTCTCCTCTTCCCCTCTAGGACATCCCGCTGCAGAGCCCTGGAATGGTACTGGGCCCACTGCACTGCCGGAATGCATGAAGTCATAGAACCTAGAAGGGACTTGGCTTTCCTGAGGGACATAGTCGGTCTGGATAATGCTTCTCATATTAATGTTATTATTTTTTTCTTCTTGTCCTCTGGAAGGAGGCAGAGTTGTTTTTCTGAGTCTATAATAAGACCCAAGAAGGATTGGACCCTCTTGGGCTGGAGTCTTGATTTTTCCATATTTATTATCCAGCCTAGACTGGACATAGTGTCCTGAATGAACTTTAGGTGGGCTTTGCACTCCTGCTCCATTGCGCCAATTGCTAGAAAATAGTCCAAGTAAGGTATTACTAATATATCCTTTTCTCGCAGGCATGCTGTCACTTCCAGAACTATCTTGGTAAAAATTCTTGGTGCCATAGACAGGCCAAAGGGCAGTACCCTGTATTGAAAATGTCTTAGCTGATCTTCCAGACGTATTGCCACCCTTAGGTACTGCTGGTGTTCCTGATGGATAGGGACATGATAATAGGCGTCTTTGTGGTCTAAAACGCTCATGAAACACCCTGGAAACAAAATTTTGATTGCCATCTTTATGGATTCCATCTTGAATGGTCTGTAGGCCAAGAATTTGTTGAGGCCTTTCAGGTTGACTATTGTCCTGTAAGATTGATCTGGCTTCCTTATCATAAACAGGGGAGAGTAAAATCCTCTCCCCTCCTTCTGAACAGGCACCTCTACCAGTACCCTCTTTTGAAGTAATGATAGGACCTCGGCCTCCAGAGCTTGCTGTTCTCTCTCGGACCTGGGGGACGATATTTTGAACCTGTGTCTGGGTACGGATGCAAACTCCAATTTGAGACCTGTTCTTATAATGCCGAGGACCCAATTGTTGACTGAGATCTTCTCCCAGGCTGTCTGGAAGTAGGACATCCTTCCTCCCACCTGGGGCGGCCCATCACTTGGAGGTTTTCCTGCTCTTTGAAGACGTCTCTCCGAACATGAAGCCTTTATTAAAGGGTCTTCCCCGCTCTCCAGCCTTTGTATCCTTGGATGGCCTGCTCCTGCTATAACGTCTTCTCCGCAAGGACCTTCTGAACTGCGGTCGTGACACTGCTGGAAACTCCTTTTTGTCGACCGCTTTGTCCAAAAATGTCATCCAAGGTCTGCCCAAAGAGGAATTTGCCCTCACAGGGAATGGAACACAGCCTGGCTTTGGACTGTGCGTCTCCTGGCCAATGTTTCAGCCATAGGGTTCTATGGGCTGCATTAGACAGATTCGCTGATCTAGCCACTAGCCTAACTGAGTCCGCTGAGGCATCTGATAAATAAGAAGCTGTCCCCTGCAAAAAGATAGATCCGCTAGAATCTCTTCTCTGGGGGCGTTATCTCTAAGGTGGTCACGGAGCTGCTGTAACCATATCAACGACCTTGCAGTGCAGGTGGCTGCAATGGCTGGTTTTAATGATCCTGCTGAGGATTCCCATGCTTGTTTTAGGAATGTTATGGCCTTCCTGTCTACAGTAGTGGATCTTATAGGGCTCCTAAATCGTCAAACGGTAGCGCCGCCACATCAATCCTCGGGGCCTTCTCCCATATTATGGTGTTCTCTTCCTCAAAGGGGTATCTCCTTTTTGAGGAGGATGGTAGTGGCCCCTTTTTCTCTGGCTTCCTCCATTCTTTGTCAATGAGTAGCTGAATATTCTCATTAACCGGGAAACAACGCCTTTTCTTCTAACTCAGGCCTCCGAACATAATGTCCTGGAGGGATCTAGTATGTTTGGGTTCCGATATGCCCATGGTGGATCTAATGGCTTTAACCAGTTTGTCTGTCTCTTCTGTAGGGAAACAGGGTGTCTCGCCCTTCTCATCATCAGAGGAAGAAGATAGTGACCCTGAGTCTGAACTATTTTCCCGCTGAACTGATTCTTCCGGTTCCGAATTTATTAATTCAGGTCTGACCGTTGATTTTTCGGTCATCAGACCCTTTAATGACTCCTGGACTTCCGACCTAATAATGGTTCTAAGGTCCATGGCAAACCCCGGTGTTCCCTCCGCTATGGTTTGTTGTATGCACTGATTGCAGAGCGGCTTGGTACTAGACTCGGGCAGAGCCTGGTTACATAGGGCACACTCCCTATTTTTTTGTTTGGAGATGTGCTTCCGGGCCCTTTCCTATGAAGGGAATAAAGAGAAAAAGAGGGGTCCTTTTAATACCAATCACCTTCACGTAGATCACTCACCACCTGTGGATCAATCTACGGTACCGGAGACGCAGGCTGAGAAGGTTCTGAGGAACGCTTGTCCCTGGCGGAGGATTTCTGGCTTGATTTAGACTTCTGGCTTGCTCCACTACTTGAGTGGCCAGATTTGTGTCTATGCCCCTGTGATGGCGGCTGCTGACGCTGCTGCTGTGGAGGCTGCTGCTGTTGTGGCTGCATAGTGGAAGTACTTAACAGCGATTGCCATAATTGTTCTGGAGCCACCCCTTTAAATACTGGGCGGCTCCTCCTCCTGTCTCCGTTGCATGGTCCCTCTTTTTTTTTTTTAACGATGCGAACAGGGATCCCATGCCCTGCACACGCCCCCTATGACGTCACTGGCCCACACGCCACAGGACCGCCTCTCATGTTCGGCGTCCTGCGCCGGAAATGAAGTGCCTGGCGCGCCACGTCGGGACGCGCCGGAAGTTTGGCCTCCCGTACGTGCGCAGACTTCAGGTGCCGCTTACCGGCGCGCTCGGCCCCCGTGCGCAGTCCCGGTGAGTCCGCCCAGCTCCTCCTGCCACAATGCTGACGGTTCTCTCACCGGCACGCTCAGGTCCGCCGTGCGCAGGCCCGGAGCGCGTCCCGACGCACATCATCGGGAGGCCCTGCCTGCGCAGCCCAAGACACATGGCTCCCTGTACATTGCTGTGCACGCAGCCCTGGGACTCCTGCAGGCAGGGACATTTCCCAAAGAGGTCCCCTGCCACAGCTGTGTCGGCCCGATGGCTGCTTCTCTTCACCCCGGACGGCATCCCCGACTCCAGGACATCATCCTAGGTAAGTGTATCGCACCTGCTGTAGGCTTCCACGAGGACAGGAAACCTAACTGATGTGAAGGAGAGGTACCGCCCTTTTATTCAGTAGGTTTCCTGTCCTGGTGGGCGGATATCCTCTCTCAGGTGGTGCTGTCATGGGAGAGGGGAAAATCATCTAGATATGGGATGACCAACATTTTTTCTCTCAACTGACCACATGACCTTCTCCCATGTCTCTTTTGGATCATCCAGATGGTTATTGGCAAACTTCAAATGGGCCTGGACATGTGCTGGCGTGAGCAGGGAGACCTTATGTGCCCTGCAGGATTTTAATCCATGACGGTAATGTTTGAGACTGTGATCCCAGCTCTCTTCAGGTCATTGACCATGTCTTCCCGTGTAATTCTGGGCTGATTCCTGACCATTCTCAGGATCATCCTTACCCCATGAGGTGAGATCTTGCATGGAGACCCAGACAGAGGAAGATTGACATATATTGAAATAATTGGTAGCTCGCAGCACCTCATGTAGACAAAGGGTTAACTTTACCCACACTGAAAGCGCATGTCATATCCAAGGAGTCGCTCATGGCAAAAAGTCCAAACAATATAAAAAAGTGAGGACAGCGCTTCCCAGGTTGGTGAAATTCAATCACTTTATTCGGCCATCTGTTGCGACGTTTCGATCTATACAGATCTTTATCAAACGAAGAAGATTGACAGTCATCTTGTGTTTCTTCCATTTCCTAATAATTATGCCAACAGTTGTTGCCTTCTCAGTAAGTTGCTTGCCTATTGTCCTGTAGCCCAGCCAAGCTCAGCCCAGCCTTGTGCAGCTCTACAATTTTGTCCATGGTGTCCTTAGACAGCTCTTTGGTCTTGGCCATGGTGGAAAGGCTGGAGTGTGATTGTGTGTGGGGACAGGTGTCTTTTATACAGGCAATGAGTTAAAAAAAGGTGCAATAAATACAGGCAACTAGAGGTATTTCAGTTTTTGAATTTGTTTTTTTGCTTCCCTTCTTCCCAGAGCAATAACTTTTTTATTTTTAGGTCAATATGGCCATGTGAGGTTTTTTTTTGCTGGACAAGTTGTACTTTTGAACGGCACTATTGGTTTTAATATATAATGTACTAGAAAACAGTAAAAAAAAATTCCAAATGTGATGAAATTGCAAAAAAGTGCAATTACACAGTTTTATTTTTTTTATTATGTTCACCAAATGCTAAAACTGACCTGCCATTATAATACTCCAGATCATTACGAGTTCATAGACACCAATATTTGTAGGTTCTTTTTTATATAAGTAGTGAAAAAAATCCCAAAATTTGTTTAAAAAAAAAAAATGGTGCTATGTTCCGAGACCTGTAGCGTCTCCATTTTTCATGAGCTTATTTTTTTGCACCCCGAGCTGATGCTTTTATGGATACCATGTTGGTGTAGATACAATCTTTTGATTGCCTGTTATTGCATTTTATTGCAATGTAGCGGCGACCAAAAACAAGTAATTCTGGCGTTTTAATTTTTTTCTCATTATGCCATTTGGCAATCGGGTTAATTCTCTTTTTTGTATTGATATTTTGAATGTGGCGAAAGGGATAGGTGATTTGAACTTTTATTTATTTTTTTTTAAATATTTTTAAAAGCCTTTTTTTTTTACTTTTTGCATGCTTCAATAGTCTCCATCTGACACTAGAAGCTGAGGTACTTTGATTTCTTCTGCTACACACAGGTAATGATCAGATTGCCTGTGTGTAGCAGAAATGCTCACTTGCTATGAGCGCCAACCACAGGGCGAGGGTCATAGCAAACTGGCATTGACAACAATAGAGGTTTGCTGCAGAGTGCAGACCTCTGGTTGTCATGCTGACCCATCGGTGATCAACGATGGGGGTTCCCAATGGGCGGCATTAGCGACACGCTTCTGGTAAGCATGAGTTAATTGTCGTTGTCAATATCGCTGTCAGAGATTGACAGCGGCATTTAACTAGTTAACAGCAGAGGGTAAATCGCGATGTCACATGTCAGCTGTATAGATCATCGGTCATGTACCCAGAAAGGTGCGGTCTCAGCGCTGGAGCCCGCACCAAACAGGGGGTCCGACGTGGGCGTATTGTCAGAAACGGGTTAAAGAAAAACTAACAGGTTTATGAGAGCCAGAATTCTTGCTGGTTGGTAGGTGATCAACCACTTATTTCATGCAAATTTAATTATTTAAAAATCATACAATGTGATTTTCGGGGTTTTATTTTCAGATGCTGTCTCTCACAGTTGATGTGCATGTACGATAAAAATTACAGACCTCTCAATTCTTTGTAGGTGTGAAAACTTGCAGAATCGGCATTGTATCAAATAATTATTTTCCTTACTGTATAGGTCTCTTATCCTGGGCCCCATCCTTGTATACATATCCATTTATACATCCTGGTATTAATATACATGTTTCCCCTACTGTTGTTTAATGCACAGAAAAAAAATAAACCATCATACTCCCCTTCCATCTGCTCCCCCATGCAGCGAGCGTCCTCTTATGAAGCCGGCAGCCTACTTCAGCATGCAAGCAATGGGAGCACATGGTGTCATTGTCATTCGCAGTCAGCTTCTGGTCTCTTATTGGCTGGCAGCATGTATTGCCACGCATGGACCTGCTGGGTCTTGGTGCAGCCATACACTTCAAGTGGATGTGCATCCGAGGATGCAAATTAAGTTTAAGTTTCTGCTGGCATCGGAGGACCGCTCACCCTCACGGCCCAGCCACAAACTCTGCGCCCACAGTCATTATGTCCATGATGGCAGCATTATGCTGTGGAGTAGCATTTCTTCTGTGGGGACAGAGAAGCTGATCAGGGTTGAGGGGAAGGTGGATGTAGCTAAATACAAGGCAATCCTGGAGTATACAAAAGATTTGAAACTGCTACCTAGTTTCACCTTCCAGCAGAACAATGACCCTAAACATGTTGCCAGAGCTACAATAATATGTTTTAGAACAAAGCATATTCATGTGTGTGAATGGCCCAGTCAGAGTCCAGACCTAAATCCCATTGAGAATCGGCGGCAAGACTTGAAAATTGAAATGAACAGATATACATGCGCTATATAGTATTGTGCACCTAATACGATGTGAACATAGCATTTATAAATGAAAAGGATCTTATAAATGTAAGGCACGTTTGACACCGTGCCTTCCTGTGTAGACAAATAAAACACGTGAAAGCTACGTGGAGGCCGTGAGTCAAACTGCAGGGATGGGGGGAGATTCTTCTACTGTGGGTAAAAGGAAAGGTTAGTGAAGACCCAAGGTAGGTATATGAATATGGCTGCATATAATGCTGTAGAGTTCGGGATATATCAGCTAGGTGAGAATACCTTAGCGCAGTGTTTTCAGCGTTCTGGCCTGGAGTGCTAGTGCAAACAAAGGAAAAAAGGAACTGCCACTTGAAGAAAATGTGACTTCACCTGCTACGGGATTACCGGTGACCAAAAACAAATTGCAAAGTGTTTCTTCTGGAATGCTGGAAACACTCCATTATGGTCTTCAGACCTACCCAAGCTATCCCATCCTCTACCACATTACATGCAGCAGTATTCATATTCTTCTTACCTCAAATCTTCACAGACCTCTCCTTTTACCGACAATAGAAGAATCCCCCCATCCCAGCTGTTTGACACATAGTCTACATGTGTTTCATCCCGTCTACAGTGACAACCGTGACTTCCAATTATATGATCCTTTTCTTTTATAGTACTACATAGCGCATGTATACAATTGTCTTCATTTCTATTTTAGTATCTCCATGCACAAAGGCAGCTAGTGCATTTATTAATGCAGTATTTGGTACTTATATAGGACAGTGAAAGCACTTGTGCATAGTAAACATAAGAGTTGAAAATTGCTGTCCACAGATGCTCTCCATCCAATCTCACTGAGCTACAGCTAGATTGCGCATGTAGAAGCTGAAGTTTTTGTCCCTTCTTTAAAAAACTGGTTGAGAGATATCCAGTTGTGTACCAAAATGGTGGCAGAACACGTAGCTGCCATGGGGCCCATGAATTGGAGGGACACTGTGCCAGCCCAGCATCACACCACACGTTCAACAATATTAGCATCCCGGTCCTGCTGTGCCGAGAAGTGAAGACAATGCTTCAGAATGTTTGCTTCAGAGAGCAGACCAGAGGGAAAATTAGTTTTTTTTTTTTTTTTTTTTTACCAGTGAGTACATTATAGTGGCAATATTACTGTATGGAGGACTATAGGGAGTGCATTATACTATATAGAGGACTGTGGCGAGTGCATTATACTATGTGGAGGACTATGGATTGCATTATACTATATGGAGGACTATTTTGAGGGCTTTGTGGGGGCCATTATAATATTTGGAGGACTATGTGGGGGTCATTATAATGTATGCAAGGCTATGTGAAGGGCCATTATACTGTATGCAGGGCTAAGTGGTGGGCCATTATATTGTATATAATCAATTATACAGTGTGATGGTTTGGTGTTTCGATGCAGTGTGGAGCCATTATACTGTATGTAGACCCATTATACTGCATGGAGGACTATGTGGGGGTCACAGTTTGGGGATCATACTGGTTTGGGGTCACCATACTTTACCAGGGGAGTTGAAGGGGGATAAAGTAGGGTCATCATACTGTGAGAAATCTAGGTGCTTCCATAGGAGGAAAAGTGGAAAATTAATTTGTAAGGGTATCAAAGTTGTGAGATATGATCTTCTGTGACCCACCGAATATTATTTATTTATATTTTTTTGGAAGGGTCACAATTCAAATAAAATCTAATTAAGTTTGTCGGTGTAATGAATTAATTTTCACAAGTCACTGTGCATATTTTGCTAATGGTGGTCAAAAGGCTCCTTCTTAGGCTGGGGTCACACTTGTAGAAATACATGCAGCTGCACTCTCTGGTCTGAGTGCCGGCGGCAGTGCCGGGTATTGGCGCGAGTTTCCCGCATCACATTCACAAGTGTGAACCTGGCCTTAAACAGTGGTTGGAGGTTTCCATCCTTACTTAAAAGATTTCATAGTGTAAGGGGTTGGAGGTTTTACCCCTTAAACTCCCTATACTGCTAATTTATCTTATGTATATTTCATTGCTATGTGATGTTGTTATAATGTTGTTGTATATATATATATATATATATATATATATATATAACACTGTATATATTTTAAATACAGCATTATAACAAAATATATAGACACACACACACCTTTTAGTATAACATAGTAATGTTTATGGGCCACTAGATGAGGCACTGAGGTGTATATAGTACTATAAAGGGTTTAGTGGGAATGTAGATAGTTAATATAGGAGGAGTCACTTTGTGTAAAGGAAGGGAGCTTCCTGGTTTAGTTCAGTGGGGGCGAGGACGCTCATAGAGCTCGGGTGGCCTTTGGCCCAGGCAAGTTAGACACCCCGCAATGTTAATTAGAAGTGAGTGCCCAGTCATCCAGAAGGTGGGGACAGCAGTATATAGCCACAGAAGAAGCAGTAAAAGTTACAGCTGAAGGACAGATGTTTCTAGAGAGGAAACTACACAGGAGTACACAGCAGGACAGATGGGCGGTTCACTCAGTATGTGGCAATTCCTAGCATGGGCAGACGCCTTTAAGGCAGGGGCGAAACGGCCAGTGGAACTCTCAAAAGGAAGCCAGGCTGCATAGGGAGGATACTGAAAAAATGTACGATCCAATCTCAAGTCATGTAACAGAGCAAGTAAGGAAGAGAAAGAAAAAGTGTTGTGTGATGTGAATACTGCTGTAAATGCTGTACTGGACCTGGATGTACTGCGAAGTTCTGAGAGTAAAGTTTTGCATTTTGAATTATACTTCGACTGTGTCTCTGATCATTCACCCAAGGCCAAAGGCGACCCCACGAAAAGGAGGGAGGACCTCATCAGCACCAGGAATGGAGAGGCAAGTAAACTGCAGGAGAAGTGTAGTGTTTCTGTGAAGGGAGGCAAGAGCTCAGGTGCCCCGGTGTCCTCGGCCATGACTACGGACCTGGCCGACCTTTACAATAGCACAACTGAAGCATTTCCTAACAGAGGCTAGGCAAGATGCTGAAAAGAACAAGGAAGTCAAGGCAGGCAATTTTTTTTTGGGAGATGGAAGCAGTTTATTTTGAAATTTTGCATGGAGAAAAAATTAATCAAATAGTGACTTGTTTTCCATGAAACCGTGGTATTTATTTTAACCCCTTCACCCCCAAGGGTGGTTTGCACGTTAATGACCGGGCCAATTTTTACAATTCTGACCACTGTCTTTATGAGGTTATAACTCTGGAACGCTTCAACGGATCTTCGCGATTGTGAGATTGTTTTCTCGTGACATATTGTACTTCACGTTAGTGGTAAAATTTCTTCGATATAACTTGCGTTTATTTTGAAAAAAACGCAAATATGGCGAAAATTTAGAAAATTTTGCAATTTTCAAACTTTGAATTTTTATTCTGTTAAAACAGAGAAATAATGTCACACAAAATAGTTAATAAATAACATTTCCCACATGTCTACTTTACATCAGCACAATTTTGGAACCAAAATTTTTGTTGGTTAGGAAATTATAAGGGATAAAAGTTGACCAGCGATTTCTCATTTTTACAACAAAATTTACAAAGCCATTTTTTTTTAGGGACCACTTCACATTTGAAGTCACTTTGAGGGGTCTATATAGCAGAAAATACCAAAAAGTGACACCATTCTAAAAACTGAACCCTCAAGGTACTCAAAACCACATTCAAGAATTTTATTAACCCTTCAGTTGCTTCACAGGAGCTGAAGCAACGTGGAAGGAAAAAATGAATATTTAACTTTTTAGCCACAAAAATGATCTTTTACAAACATTTTTTTTTTATTTTCACAAGGGTAAAAGGAGAAAATGGACAGATAAAGTTGTTGTACAATTTCTCCTGAGTACGACAATACCCCATATGTGGGGGGAAACCACTGTTTGGGCACACGGCAGAGCTCGTAAGGGAAGGAGCGACGTTTGACTTTTTCAAACTAAAATTGGCTGGAATTGAGATTGGACACCATGTCGCGTTTGGAGAGCCCTGATGTGCCTAAACAGTGGAAACCCCCCACAAGTGACACCATTTTGGAAACTAGACCCCCTAAGGAACTTATCTAGATCTGTTGTGAGCACTTTGAACCCCCAAGTGTTTCACAAAAGTTTATAATGCCTGGGTGTGAAAAAAAAAAAAAAACAATTTTCCACAAAAATTATTTTTTAGTCCCAAATTTTTGATTGTTCCCAAGGAAATTGGACCCTAAAAGTTGTTGTTCAATTTTTCCTGAGTACGCTGATACCCCATATGTGGGGGGGGGGAAACTGTTTGGGCGCACGGCATGGCTTGGAAAGGAAGTAGTAACGTTTTGGAATGCAGACGTTGATGGGGGTCATGTTCCGTTTGCAGTGCCCCAGATGAGCCTAAACAGTGGAAACCCCCCACAAGTGACCCCATTTTGGAAACTAGACCCCTAAGGAACTTATCTAGATGTTTGGTGAGCACTTTGAACCCCAAGTGCTTCACACAAGTTTATAATGCCCGGCATGAAAATAGAAAAATCCTAATTTTTTCCCACAAAAATTATCTTTTAGTCACTAATTTTTTATTTTCCCATGGGTAACAGGATAAATTGGACCACAAAAGTTGTTGTCCAATTTGTCCTGAGTACACTGATACCCCATATGTGGGGGGGGAACCACTGTTTGGGCGCACGGCAGAGCTCGGAATGGAAGGAGCGCCATTTGACTTTTTCCAAACAAAATTGGCTGGAATTGAGATTGGACGCCATGTTGCATTTGGAGAGCCCCTGATGTGCCAAAACAGTGGAAGCCCCCCACAAGTGACCCCATTTGGGAAAATAGACCCCCTAAGGAACTTATCTAGATCTTTGGTGAGCAATTTGAACCCCCAAGTGCTCCACACAAGTTTATAACATAGAGCCGTAAAATTTAAAAATCATATTTTTTCCACAAAAATGATCTTTTCACCCCAATTTTTATTTTCCCAAGGGTAACAAGACTCCAAAAGGTATTGTGCAATTTGTCCTGAGTATGCTGATCCCCATATGTGGGGGTAAACCACTGTTTGGGTGCATGGTAGAGTTTGGAAGGGAAGGAGCGCCGTTTGACTTTTTCAAAGCAGAATTGGCTGGATGCCATGTCGTGTTTGGAGAGCTCCTGATCTGCCTAAACAGTGGAAACCCCCGACAAATGACACCATTTTGGAAACTAGACCCCTCAAGGAACTTATCTAGATGTGTGGTGAGCACTTTGAACCCCGAAGTGCTTCACAGAAGTTTATAGCGTACAGCCGTAAAAATAAAAAATCCTTTTTTTTTTTTTACAAAAATGATTTTTTCGCCCCCAATTAGGGTTGAGCATTCCGATACCGAAACCCGAGTCTGATACCTGCAATCCAATGTAAGTCTATGGGAACAAAATATCGGAATGTAAAAAATTCCGATATTTTGTTCCCATAGACTTACATTGGATTTCAGGTATCGGACTCGGGTTTCGGTATTGGAATGCTCAACCCTACCCCCAATATTTTATTTTCAAAAGGGTAACAGGAGAAATTGGACCCCAAAAGTTGTTGTCCAATTTTTCCTGAGTACGCTGATACCCAATATGTGGGAGAAAACTACTGTATGGGCGCACGTCAGGGCTCGGAAGGGAAGTAGTGACGTTTTGGATTGCAGACTTTGATGGAATGGTATGGGGGCGTCATGTCGCATTTGGAGAGCCCCTGATGCGCCTAAACAGTGGAAACCCCCCACAAGTGACCCTATTTTGGAATATAGACCCCACAAGGAACTTATCTAGATGTGTGGTGAGTGCTATGAAGCCCCAAGTGCTTCACAGAAGTTTATAACGTACAGCCGTAAAAACAAAAAAATAATTTTTCTTTTTACAAAAATGATATTTTCGCCCCAGTTTTTTATTTTCCCACGGGTAAAAGCTGTGATAATCAGCTGACACCCGGCGGCGATTAGCTGCGCTCCCCCCGGGAGCGCAGCTGATCGCCTATGACGTACTATCCCGTCCATGGTCAGATTGGCACGGGTTTCATGGACGGGATAGTACGTCTGATGTCAGAGAGGGGTTAAAGTTTAAAGAGGACATTGGGTAACTTCCAAATAATACCAATATACACGATTTTGATCCATTTTGCGTATTCTGGGTCCCCAAACCAAATCCTCTCAAGAAGTTGTCATGCATATGTCCCTATACAACATATATATGCTGTCCTGTTTGTTTACTCTTTTACGGCCTCCCCCCTGCCCAGGAGCTGTGATATGATCAGACCATATCAGAGTGTAAGATACCCAAGCGAGGTAGTCATGGGCCAGCTTTGATCCTAATCGCTCTGCCATCCTACAGACAATGTGTGTGTCTCAGCCCTGGTGTGCTACTGTGTATGTGGTGCTTTACACTTACTTCTGGCCTGCAGGCCTCTTCTCACTCCAGGAATCCTTCTTCTGCAACCAGGGCAGCAAATAATCCAGGATACATGTGGTTCATAAAATCCAAACTTTTACTGTGTGAATGGCAGTCTGTACAGTATTTACAAGCAGATACAAAGGATAAGGGCCCAAGGGGTTGTCTTCTTTCCCACAGGTACCGGATACAACTTCAGCCATGGCTCCCAGTATATGTGGCATGTACCTCTGTTTGGCTTTCCTAGCCCTAAGGAATCTTCTTCACCTCTAGCAGTATATCCAGATTGCAATACCATTCACCCCATGTGGTCTGAATCCATCTTTTCTTGTAGATTAATAAGCTGAGTGTGCCCTAGGCCCCTGACATCTATCTCGAGGTTGCCCCTGGTCAATAGACGGAATCACACGGAACGGTATTTACGGCAATCCACTGCTCTGAGATTAGGCTAACATTGTCCCTAGCAGCCCGAGTTCTGCTGCTTATGAAATGCGGCCGTCGCATTGACTACTTGTCACTTCCTGCCTCTGTCACTAGCTTTGTTCCCCCTACCCAACTGGGCTGGCCACTTCAGTTAACCCTGTCCCAGCTAACTGTAGCCCCAGCGGTATTCTACCTGTATCACATACATGGGATTAAATACATTTAACCTTTGAGTGTCAGGGAACAATCCATCAGCTACCAACACTGTTATGCCTGTACAGTCAGACACAGCCATTACACAGTACATAGCAGGGACATTTTATTTAAACACATCCAATTGTGGAAGTTATTTTTATTTCAAGATCTATTGATTAAAATTAACTTTTGCTTGTGGGAAAACCCTTTAAGTTACACCACTGATAGAACATACAAAGATAAAGTAGCCAATACATCAATGTTTTTAAGCAACAAAAGTGGGGTAAAAACTTTGCATTGTGCAAAATCTTTTGCGACATGGGCGTTGTAACAAAATTTTGGATCAATTCCACCAAACTGTGCAGTACTGGGGAGGAGCAAACCCTAGTTGAATTAATCAATTCTGACAGCATTTTCTAAACCAGAAATGTCGAGGACTGTAGAAGCATTTCTGGTGCAGCACACAGGTGAACACACCACTTTGTAGAGGAGCCGAATTCATCAATTGGCAGGTGCCTCTTAATGAATTCTGTGCAGTTTACTGTCAAGACTGGTGTAGGGCGAGCTTGCGCTATGCTAATCTTGATGAATTGGCCCCAAACCTATAATAGAAAGAGTAGCATGCTTCAATACTTTTGAGCCACTGCAGGTTTGGCTACCAAATATGGAAGCAGATGAATATGGAGTGTACTCGTGCTATGATTCAAGCATATGAACACAATACTGATCAATAGTAAATACCTGCAGTTGTGTAGAAGAGTTTCATAAGCAGAAATGTAGGATGATGATTCAGGAATTAGACCAATTTGATACACTAGATTAAGAAGAGGGACAAGTAAATTAGACGGTATTTGTAAGTAATGCGCCTTTAAAAATACTTAAAAACAACAAGAAGGGTCAAATGAAGAAATAGCGTGGTGCAGCGATTCAAAATCAAAGATAAGACCGTGCAAGTAGGCAATTGGTTGATGCACTATGGTGCCAGAGGTGATAAGTGCATTTATGGGTTAATTGTACTCACTCTAAAGTGCTGAGAGTGCAGAGTGTACCTGGAGGTTTTATTACACTATATAGTCAGATTGTGCAATCTGTCTGATAGAGGTCTCGCTAAAGTGCCAAGAGTTCTGGATATGTTCACAGGATGTGAGCAGTAATATTCATTTAAGTCCAGTACCTGCAGCCAAGTCAAAATAATAATACCGTAGGTCCAATCGATGAAATGTTAGTACTTAGCTTGGATGAAGATAGGTCTTGAATTTCTCCAAAGATAGAGTAAGTCCTGGAGAGCAGCCCGGCTGGTGGCAGACACTCGCTGAGCCAGATGCTGAAGCTTGTGTGAACGCTGACAGGACCTTTGTGACGTATTCGGGTCACGTGACTCGGACAGTCACGTGGTGCCCAGAAGTCAGCTACGGCGTGCAACAGGAGCCAAGAAGTCCTATGCGTTTCGGAATTCTAACGGATTCCTTCATCAGGGATGGCTCCTCTTGCATTGGTAACTTTATATACCCTTTGCTCATTAGGCATAAATGAATCAATCAAAGGCAAACAATTCGACCTCGTTGTTCAGTCCTTTGGTTTTAGGGTGTCTAGTTCAAAGATCCATCGTATCTCCTCTTTTGACATCTGTCTTATAAAATCCCCTTTGCACCAGTCTTTTTTAACTATTTTGATACTCATTACCTTCACACCTTTAAGTGATCACTTATGGACTAGTTTAAAAGGTCTAGATAAGGGGTGATTGTCAAAGTTATTCCTGATGTTCCGAAGGTGTTCTCCGATGCTTTTGCAAAGGGGACGTATAGTTCGTCCAACATACATTGTTTGGCACGGGCATTCTATGACATAGATCACTCCTGTTGTAGTGCAACTTATAAAATCCGTGATCTGAAATTGTGTTCCATTTTGAGCGGTCACCAATTTTTGTTTTGTGGGTTGTAATGTCGTACACATTTTGCATTTCTTACAAGGGATGAAGCCTTTAATCGTTGTTTTAAAGGGACCTATAAAATTAGTATTATTATTAGAATGCTCAGGATTCCGTACTGTAGGTGCAATGATATGGCCCAGATTTTTTGCCTTTCTAAATATAAATTTTGGGTGTTCAATTATTTTATCTCCAATTATCTTATCCTCCCTCAGAAGTCCCCAATGTTTCCTTACTATTTTCTTGAGGAGGTGAATATTGGAGTTATATTGCATGATGATGGGGACGGATATTGAGCCTGAGGTTTCTGATTGGTATTCCTCCCTTGATTTATTATTGTAAAGGAGCTACTCCCTGGGGATGTTTTTGACATTCTCTTTGATTTTTAATAAGTGTTCTTCTTCGTAGCCCTTATTTAAATTTTTTTTGATAAATTTAATCAGCTTCCTTACCATAGTCTAATGAACTTGAGCAATTCCGGTGTAGCCTCATGAACTGACTGCATGGGACGTTCAGCAGCCACCTAGGTAGATGACCTCCAGGTACACTCTGTACTCTCAGCACTTTAGAGCGAGTACAATTAACCCATAAATGCACTCATCACCTCTGGCACCATAGTGCATCAATCAATTGCCTACTTGCATGGTCTTATCTTTGATTTTGAATCGCTGCACCACGCTATTCCTTCATTTGACCCTTCTTGTTGTTTTTAAGTATTTTTTAAAGGCGCATTCCTTACAAATACTGTATAATTTACTTGTCCCTCTTCTTAATCTAGGAACAAGAAAGTGATGTTGCCATCACAAGGAAGACGATACCGGGTATAGTAAAAGTATAAATCTTTATTACAGTACCCACAAAGTCAATATAAAAATTAAAGGCAAGGACAGCGTATAGCAAATAGACGGCAAAATCAAATGCGCAACTTGGAGGAAAGGAAGACGGGCTGACCCCGCCACACTAAATTATAATAGGTTGCCTAATATGGATACAGAAAAAACATTGATAGAAAACTGGTCTATGACCAATAGTTACAAGGTATAATAATGTATCCACTAATAGATATGTAAACACACAAATATATAAGACAAGGGCCCCAAGAAATGACCAGGGGAGAGGACACCACAATTAAGCAGAACCAAAAACGACAAGTGTCAAATGACTGGTAATTACCTCTCTCAGGAGTGTGTGTGTAGGAGCCGGGATCAGCACGTCTGTCCTGACGCGCGTTTCGGAAAGAATACCTTCGTCAGGGGGTCAGAGGTAATTACCAGTCATTTGACACTAGTCATTTTTGGTTCTGCTTAATCGTGGTGTCCTCTCCCGGTCATTTCTTGGGGCCCTTGTCTTATATATTTGTGTGTTTACATATCTATTAGTGGATACATTATTATACCTTGTAACTATTGGTCATAGACCAGTTTTCTATCAATGTTTTTTCTGTATCCATATTAAGCAACCTATTATAATTTAGTGTGCCGGGGTCAGCCCGTCTTCCTTTCCTCCAAGTTGCGCATTTGATTTTGCCGTCTATTTGCTATACGCTGTCCTTGCCTTTAATTTTTATATTGACTTTGTGAGTACTGTAATAAAGATTTATACTTTTACTATACCCGGTATCGTCTTCCTTGTGATGGCAACATCACTTTCTTGTTCCTATTCAATTTGACGATAGGTCTTATATGTTAGTCCTGACTAGATGGCTTACACTTTGAGAAAATCCATTAATTTGGTGTGCCAATACCTAGTTTTAGTTTCCATTTGTTTTTCCTTTCCTCTTCTTAATCCAGTGTATCAAATTGGTCTAATTCCTGAATCATCATACTACATTTCTGCTTATGAAACTCTTCTACACAACTACAGGTATTTACTATTGATCAGTATTGTGTTCATATGCTTAAATCATAGCGCGAGTACACTCCATATTCATATGTCTATTACCAATATTACCTCCTTGTGGTAGAGGTTTCCTGTACTTGAAGCTGATCCAGCATTTATATCCTAGCGCCGCTACATATTATTATTTTATCCAAATATGGAGGCAAAATACTGAGATTGAATGAGACTTTATTCTTTTTTTTGCTAGATATAAATATACAAACACTGATCATTTTTATCTAAATTTTATCAGGCTTTTTTTCTGAATGTTAAACTACTTACATGCTGCAGTTCCCATACTCTGTTCCATATACGCTGTTTGAAAAGCTCTTGAATCCATGTGGAAGTTCTGTCCACTCTTCAAAATGAACGCCTGTTCCCAATGAGTATGTTCCTTTTCCACATGGAGTACATTCTTGCACAGCCATGTCTAGATATTGCCCGGCAGCACAGGAGAAGGCTGGGAGGAGAAAACAACAGCTAATAAAACACAACCATAAATTATCATTATTCTAAACATGAGGTTTCATGCAAAAAAAAAAGCCACTTGGACTTGAGTCTACAAGTGTTCTCCCACTGGAATGATGCAATACATAATGGTAGATTAAAGTGTCATACTATATGAAATGGTTAAATTACATCTTTACTATTTTCAGGACATTTTACAAAAACAATGTTCAGGTAATTGCTGTGCCCCTATTCAACTGTATCGGGGGCTGCAGTATGAACCCCTGAATAAAAAGGTATTCAGACTAAATTAAACGTTGTTAGTCACAAAATTCCAAAAAATTTAAGATAGGCACTTCAATGAGCTAATAGCACACAAAATGATCTGTAATCTTCAAAGAAATTATCAATACATTGCTGTTTTACCTTCCCCTTGTGTGTAAATTCCTTGACTGTCACCATTTATCTGTAATTTGAATTTTATTTCTATTTCACTTTAGATTTATCTTTAAGGTGGAATCTCTATACACTTGCATAGATTCCACTTTGTTAGATATCATTTATCCTCTCACCTTTTTCCCCACATCATTTTCGTATACACATAATTAGTCTCAATTTACATGACTCACAAATTTCATTCAATTATTATTCACTAATACATTATTTCCCTAATGGTTTTTCTCTTACATGCACTTTAATATTCTGGCCAACACACATTAACACACCCACTTCATTATTTGTATAGGATTTCATACACATGCTTATTATTACAAGATTCATTCATACAATTCACACAAGACGCAGTTTCAACAATAATTTTTAAAACAATTGAGAATACATTTAGCCACCCATTATTATTTACTCTGTGATCCACCACAATGCAGGTTACAACAGTTCAGTACGATTTACACCAGTCTTCATTATACATGTTAGAATGAAAGAGGAGGCTGAGACACAAACTCTGATTTCTAATCCTGCGTTCGGGTTACACGGCAATATTCTGATGGTGCTCATGGCGGTTTCCTGGACCTCAGGAACTTCCGGAGACACTCATGTCTTGCTCCGGTTGCGTTCCACGCTAGCGTGTCAAGGAGCGGTCTCCAGGAAGTTCACTTCATTCCGAGGCGGGCGCCTGCACAATGCGCCATTCACGTCACTGATATGGGCCGGACCTTTCTATATACTGACAGGCCATAATGGGATATAGATAGATGGCTACCCCTCACCTCGACACGCATCTGGAAGAAGCTGGCGACGAAACACGCATCGGGGTGAGGGACACTTCTAGTCACTGGGAACATTTATTCAAGGTAATATGGCACTGGAGCGCTTTATTAAGAATTGGGATCGGGTCTTATAAATAGTCATATACTATTTTGCGCTCTACTATTATATAATACGTTACGTTGCCTAGCTATAGTGTGTCAATTAACAAGTTTACTTGTACTAATGACATTAACTCAGTGTTCCACACAAAGGCAACCCATTACAATATTGTGCAAGAGCAGTTCTTTGGATATACAAGATATTCTGATGGATGTGTAAGGAGGAAGACCGGGCTGCGGGTACCTGCACTGAGCTGGGTCCGGAACTGTTGATGCTGCCTCCCATGTTGCCTGGGGGAACAAATGAGGAACAGGACCAACCTCCTGACCCGGGTAGGAGAGGCCAAATAAAAGAAAAAGCATGCGCAGCAGCAGGGAGTTTGGCGCGAAATTGCAGCAGTGCACAGCTGGGTGAGCAGCGTGCTCTTTCCCCGCCGCGACAGGCTGTGGTTGTCTGCTCCCCCCGTCTCCAGCGGTACTGCTAAGGAGAGAGGTGCCGTGCGCTCTGTGACTGAGTACCGCGCATGTGTGGATGAGAGAAAGCGAAGTATCGGTCATACTTCTACGGCCTTCCTTGCCGGTTGCTGTACGCCAGCTCACGTTTGACTCTGGGAACGCTGCGGCCTTGTTTGCTTCGGCCACACAAGTGCATGGACTAGGGGCTCAGCATAAGGTACCGGATCAGACCGCTGCAACCAGAAGACGGATCATGATTCCAAGGACCCCCTCTGTGGACATTCCCCTGGTTGCTGTCGATAGGCTACAACACCTGCGGCATTATCTACTGTGGAGGAGCATAAAGGACTCGATAAGGTCCTTCACTGGATTGCTATCATTTTGCACTTGCTGTTTCTATTATCTATTACTTAACCAGTTCCCTCCCTGCGAGGAGTTAATACCTTGTTTTATTAAATTGTTAAATTTTGTTAACCCTTGCTCTGCCTTGTCTGTCACTGCATCCCACAACCTGCTCACAGATGCACACATTATCCTTTCTATTATGCTCTAATTCTAGTGCTTTAACTAAGCTCAATGTACATTAGAACTATTTGTTTGCAATATTCTTCAAATGAATATTACAATTAGTGGAGAAGAGTTACATTAATATTGTGAATTTGATCCAGATACAGAATTTATTTTTTGTTTCCATTATCTGTAATTATACAGTGTTACAGTAGATACTAGAGTCTCCTCTAAACAGCGTCCCCTACATGACATTTCTGTTGGTATATATGTTTTTAATTGTTTTGAATTAATAAATATAAATTTTATGATGATCTCTTCTCAGAGCTGGACCCCTTCTTTGATTGAGGATTACAGTTCATTTTGTGCACTACAAATTAAACTTTGGACTTGGTTTCATCCTGAATAAAGCAGGAAAATAATTGTGCTGTTTAGGAGTTATAACTTTGTCAAGGAACAATAGCCCATTTTAGCAATGGGAAACAGAGACTACAAAAATATCTTTTAGACTGTTCACATATATTGAAGATTGCATTGGCAATGTTCCTAACATACAAAGCATGTCAGAGGCTTATAGTTTCCAAAATTGTGTCTGAAATATTTGTTTTTATATAGTGTAATTGGCAAATCTTCAGCCTAGTTGACTAATGATTGCCGGCAGTCTCAGAGCAGTTGATTTCACCATCAGTCCAAGTGCATGCATGTTCAGTAAAATGTTTAGATAAAACGTCCATAATTGTGGGTCTGTCAAGTCTTAAGAGAATTTCAATGTGTACATGTTGCTTTCATCTCAACCTAAAAACTCATTCAGACATCTATGCAAATCGGTCGGAGATTGGATCAAAATGCATAGACTGTCTGCGGGTCTCCCAACTCGAGCGAGATAGCCTCATAGAAATACATGAAGCAGTCATGCTCAGGTTGGGACAGACGTGGTCAGTCCATGCATTAGCAGTCCATGCTGAAACGATTTGCACATACAGTATGTCTGGATGAGCCTTTCAGTGGATGAAAGAAGAGGCTTGACTTGGTCTATATGCAGATTTGTCCCCTAGTTCACATCACGGATTGGGGCAATGACTGTTTGTAAGACTACCACTGTCTCATACAGTACAATAAACGGGTGAGGATATTGCATGCTGCAACTTTTCCCACACAAACAACTGATTTGTATGGAAAAGAATTTCCACTGTTCAGTGTGCTGTCCGAAAAACTGGACTCAGATGTAAATTATATCATATGTGTAAATATAGGGCCACCCTCGGGGGGGGAGGGGGTGCGGCACAAGGGCAGATAGTCAGTATCCGTCACTTATACTGCTGGCGATGATGCGTGCATGTGCCGACTGGATTTCCCAGACATGCCTTGTGGCGACGCATCATAGGGGCGCTTGCGACTCCATGCTGAAGTACCAGAGCGCACGTCCCATCAGCTTCCAGAGCCGGCCAAAGCTGCCTGAAGAGCAGGCAACGAGGATTCAGTGAGAGTCAGCATCCAGAAATGCATCTTCACTGCTGCCTCTCCCCGCACACCCTAGAGGCCCATTGACCCCAGCAGTGGTGCCTCAGGACACCCCCGCTGCCTGGATTGGACTGGCTGGGCCTGGCATCCCACGATGATCTCTTCTGGCACCCAGGTATGCCTTCCTTTGCAGGTACACCGACTGCAGGTCCCCCATCAAGGACAGGAAACCAACTGATGCGGGAGAGAGGTACCGCCCTTTTTATCTGTAGGTTTCCCATCCTTGCAGGGCGGATCCCCTCTCTCCATGGTGCCGTCATGGTGGAAGGAGAAAATCAATTTTAAAAAAGTGCTTTGGCTTCTTTTGGCTCTTCCACCTACACCGGCACCTCCTCCTCACCCTCCTGCTCCACTTGGACCTTCACCTCATTGGTCACAAGTATAATTTTTCCTTTTTCTATTCTGGTATTATTTTAAGTCATTTCCATATTCACATTTGTTTACAGGGCAATTGTCCTGCTCTTATCCCCATTTAGCTTCCTTTTGCAGCCATCTAGCCATTACTATGAACATTTATAGACATTTTAAAGCACCAAAGTTTGGGTCCTAATTGGCTTCTATTGGGTACGAGTTCGGGGACAAGTTCGGACCCAAACCAAACTTTTAAACTTTATTTCAGCCGAAATCGAACTTCCATGGGTTTGCTTAACACTAACTGATAAGTACAAGTCAGAGTTGATTTATAAAAAAAAATCCCTGTCTGTTGATCCCCCAAAGCACCATCAAATCCATTATAATCAAACGGAAAGAACAGAGTTCCACCACAAATCTGCCAAGAGAGGGAAGCCCACCAAAAATCTCAGCCCGGGCAAGGAGGTCATTAAACAGAGGCAGCACAGAGACCAAATGTAACCCTAAAGGAGCTGCAGGGTTCCCAAGCTGAGACTGGAGTATCTGTCCATACGACCACAATAAGCTGTACAATCCATAGAGGTGACCTTTATGGAAGAGTGGGCAGAAAAAAGCCTTTACTTACACAGAAAAATTGTAAGACTTGTTTTGAGTTTGCCAAAAGACATGTGGGAGACACCCCAAATGTATGGAGGAAGGTGCTATGGTCAGATGAAGCCAAAATTTAACGTGTTGGCCACCAAGGTAAATGCTATGTCTGGTGTTAAATTGACACAGCTCATCACCCCAATAACATCATTCCCACAGTTAAACAGGGTGGTGGTTGCATCATGATGTGGGGATATTTTTCGGCTGCCTGGACAAATGGTCCAAGTTGAGGGGAAGATGGATGGATTTGGCAAAATACAGAGATATTCTTGAGCAAAACCTGTTTCAGTCTGTCAGTGATTTGAGTCTGGGACGGAGGTTCACCTTCCACCCAGAAAATGACGCAAAGCATACTGCTAAAGCAACACTCGATTGGTTTAAAAGTGAAACATGAAAATGTTTCGGAGTGGCCTAGTCAAAGCTCAGACCTCAATCCAATTGAGAATCTGTAGTCAGACTTGAAGATTGCTGTTCAGCAGAGGAAACCATGCAACTTGAAGGCACTGTGGAAGTTTTGCCTTGTGGAATTGGCAAAAATCCCAGTGGCAAGATGTGGACCAAAGCCACAAAATTGCCGCAAAAGAAGGCTCTACAAAGTACTGACTTTAAGGGGTGAATAGTTATGCACACTGAAGTTTTAAGTTATTTTGCTCTACTTGTTGCTTGCTTCACAATAAAAAGAAAACCAAATCTTCACAGTTCTAGGTATATTTTTTACATGAATTAATGCAAATCCAAAAAATAAACAGTGAAATTCCAGGTTGTAAAGTAGCAAAACACAAAAATGGTGCATACTTTTGCAAGCCATTGTAGTTGGACGGGACATCGCAAAGGAGCAGCCAACATAATAATTTGGTTTATTTTCCCACACTCACAACTGTCAAAAATGAGAGAACTCACTCTGAAAAGTAGCTTCATACATGTTAAACCTGCGACCCCTCAGACAGCATTGATTTGGGATTCTTACATCTCTACGGTACAGAGCAGGTTACCGATTAGCTGAATGAAATGTTTAGTAATGCATCATTCACACGTCGTTATTAGACATGCACGTGAACAAAAAAAAAATGGTACTGGTTTTAGTGTTTTGCATCAGTGCGTCATCAGTTTTTTCACAGATGGATATTAAAAAAAAAAAAAGAAAAAGAAAAAAAAAATAATTAAAAAGGGGTTGTCCAACAAACTTAATTTTAATCAATAGATCTTGGAATAATAATTTCCACAATTAGGCGTGTTTAAAAAAAAACGCCCAAGTGCAGAGAAAGCAGGGGCACATCTATAATGTTATCTACTGTGTAATGGCTGTGTCTGATCGTACAGGGACATGGTCTGATCATACCACATCTCCTGGGCAGGGGAGGAAGGAAAAAAGTATATACAGGACAGTAAGGGATCACAAATACTTATTTCTTGGAGGTAAAACATTTTTAAAAACAGGCAGGGAAATGCTTTACCTCACAGAAAGAATCAGATGTGTTTCCCTTGCTGCAATCCCTGTACAGTATACTCTCTTTTACGCCTTCCTTTCCCAGAAGCTGTGGTATGATCAGACTATGTCCCTGCACGGTCAGACACAGACATTACACAGTACATAGCAGGGCACATGTATAATATTATCTCAGGACAGGAACATTTTATTTAAACAAATCCATTTGTGGAAGTTATTATTATTCCAAGATCTATTGATTAAAATCAACTTAAAAAAAATAATTTTGTTAATGGGAATACCATTTTAAGTAATTTACAAAGCTTCTCCTATACTTTGCAGTGTTAAGCACGGACTGCACATAAATGACACGTGGATGCCACTAACTTTTGAGGTATAAAGGGTAAGGTTTCGCCTTGTAGAGAGTGACATACCAGCTCTGGCTTGTCAAGGTAAGGACTCGGCTTATACACCATGCAATGCTTTTCTGGGACAGTTAGTATGCAAATTGCCTCTTCAGAAAGAAAGAGGACTTACTCTATAGCACCACCTGTTGGAAGTAGCGATACTACTGGCTCATCAGTACAAAGTATGAGAAGTGATTTGGCTAGGCGAGAGGCTCTGGACTGGGGTCTTAAGGGGTAAGGTTTCTCCTAGTGGACAGTGACATACCAGCTCTTTCCAAAGGTGGCCCAGTCCAGAGCTTCTCACCTAGCCAAATCAGTTCTCATACTTTGCACTGATGAGGGGCAATAGCTCAAAACAGTGTCTGCAAATTGAGATTCTGATTTGGCTTTTATCCCAAGTCATATTGCAAAATCCGTTAAAGGGTTGATTGTGACTTGTAGGATTGCTACTTCCAACAGGTGGCGCTATAGAGTAAGTCCTCTTTTTTTCTGACGATGTAAGGTTCTTTGTACATGTTCTTGAAACTCAGTTTTCCGTCAGCCATTTTGATTTCTGTCTTGCTGCAGCTATCTTGCCCTCAGTCAATATGGAGTTTTCAGCTTTCATGTTCCCGCCCTGATTCTCTCCCTCTTGCTTCTTAAGCAGCCACAGCTGAGCAATCAGTGCTTCAGAATCTAGCCTGCAGTGAACCTGTGACCTGACTCCTGGAAGCCTTGGACTATGTACTCCAGCTATTCCTACTGAGGAACTCTGAACACTTGTGGACTCTGGAACCCTGCTCTTTGAAAGATCCACGTTTGCATGGACTTACGGTAACAGAGAAGAAGATCCTGAACCTGTTGTGGAGAGTGATTGCTGAGCTTAAGTTACTCTGGCCTGCTGTGTCTCCTGCTTCTGTATCTGCAAACTGTGTGACTATTTTTGCTACTTGTATGAAGTAATACAAGACCTTCTATATCAAACCTGTGTCTCATGTATTTTCATCGCACCCAAGCACAAGACGCTATATGAACTGTACTACATACATTACAAGATTCTGAAGCCAAAACGTTAGTGTCTGCTGGGTCTGGGAAGGCTGTGTCTGCTGTAACTGTGGATATCAGACGTCCAGTTGTACTTTCTGTGATGACAGTGGTTGTGACTTCTCACAACCATTCCAGGTGAGCAATTCCCTTAAGTTTTTTTTTTTTCTCTGCAGTGTTACCACAGGTAAACACTATTGTTTTTTTTTTTTTCCTTTTCTCCTCTCCTTCCAGTACTCCTGTCTTAAAAGATCTGGAAAATGGAGGCCCGCATAAAGGAACTTTGCGGAGTGACTGATAATATCCTTGCAGATTTACAGACTATAAAAACCCGTTTTACAAACCTACAGGACCTCACTAATCACAATTTGCAAGTGTTTGGACAGACTGCCCAGGATTTGCGAGCCAGGATTGAGGTTCTAGAGGAGCGAGTCCAGGCTCCTGCCGTAGCCCCAAGTTCTGGGATTCCCAAGTTGCCCCCTTTTCGTTTTGGCGGTGAACGTGAAAATTCAGGGGATTTATTAACCAATGCAATCTGTTTTTTTCTGCACATGCTTCACAATTTCCCACTGAACGATCTAAAGTGCTTACTATAATTATGTTACTTACCAACAAGGCTTTGATGTGGGCAAACCCTCTGATTGAGACTGAGGATGAATGTTTGGATCATCTTGATGCTTTCATTTCAGCCATGGGGCAGGTGTTTGATGACCCCAATCGAGGTGCAACAGCTGAAGCAGCCATGTTAACTTTGCGCCAAGGTAAGCACTCGGTAGCCGAATATGCCTTAGATTTCAGGAGATGGGCCCTTGATACCACCTGGGACAGTTCCGCCAAAAAATCTATTTTTCGAAAGGGGTTGTCTCCACTAATTAAGGATGAACTTGCTCGTGCCGACCCTCCCACTGCGTTAGGTGACTTTATTAACTACTGCATCCGTATTGATGCTCGCCTGACTGAACGCAGGCAAGAGAGATGGTTCGAAAGCAATCGCACTAACCTTTTCCTACCTTTCTCCCCAGCTAAGGAACCTTTGAGTAGGATCACACGGGAACCTGAACCTGAACCCATGCAGGTAGACTCTTTACAAAGACGGGTTAGTGATGCACGCAAGGAACATCGTTTTAAGGAAAATCTATGTTTCTATTGTGGTAAGTCAGGGCACTTCATTATAAACTGCCCCAGCCGTTCTCGTAAGACTACTGCAGCACTCATTCATTGTGAGTGTTGCGAGAGGAGATCTGTCAGGTCCGAGCCTCAGGCTCCAGAGAGATCTGCAGCAACAGATCTTGATTTCTCGGACTTAAACTCCGTTACTTCTGAGGACGATGACTGTGTAAACGCTGCAATTTTTCAAGTTTCCTCAGCGGTGTCCCAGCTGAGTTGTAGGAAAAACAATTCTCATTGCTTCCTTTCCATCAAACTCTGGGTTAACTCAGTCTGGGTGTCTAGCTCTGCTATGATCGACTCAGGGGCAAGTGGGAATTTTATGGATGTCTCCTTTGCTCTGAAACAGGGGATACGTTCAGTGAAGAAGGCTACTCCAGTACAGATGGAAACTGTGGATGGCTCCCTGCTGACCTCTGGACCAGTGGATCAGGAAACGGAGCCTTTGAGGGTCCTTATGGGTAAAGATCATCAAGAGAAACTGTCCTTTATGCTTATCTCTTCTCCCCACTTTCCCATTATTCTAGGGCTACCATGGCTGCAGGCTCAGAACCCTACCATTAACTGGGAGACCAAGGAATTACACTTTCCAGAGAAACAGATGAGTCCAGAAGTTTCAGCTTGCTCTGTTCCTAAAGGAACCATGTCAGTCCCTGACCTACCAGCTGTATACCAGGACTATGTGGATTTATGTGACAAGAAGAACGCTGACCAGCTTCCCCCTCACCGTCCATATGATTGTCCAATTGAATTATTGCCTGGAGCAGAGATACCTTTTGGTAAGATCTACCCCTGGCGGGGCCTGAGCTAAAGGCTTTAAAGGATTACATAGACGAAAATCTAGCCAAGGGCTTCATACGCCCCTCTTCATCTCCTGCAGGTGCACCCATCTTCTTTGTGAAGAAGAAAGATGGATCTTTGAGACCCTGCGTAGACTATAGGGAACTCAATAAGGTTACTATTAGAAACCGTTATCCATTGCCTTTAATCCCTGAGTTATTGGAGAGAGTGCGGCATGCCAAAATTTTCTCTAAATTGGATCTCCGTGGGGCCTATAACTTGGTCCGTATTAGACCTGGGGATGAATGGAAGACTGCATTCAGGTCACGCTATGGACACTTTGAATATCTAGTTATGCCTTTTGGTCTGAGTACAGCCCCAGCCACTTTCCAACACTTGGTGAATGACATCTTCAAGGATCTCCTAGATACATTCGTGGTGATTTATTTGGATGATATTCTAATTTTTTCTAACTCCACAGAGGAACATCATGGACATGTGAGAATGGTCTTGGAACGTCTAAGACAAAACCATCTTTACATCAAACTTGAAAAGTGTGAATTCCATAGGACCGAAATTCAATTTCTGGGGTATGTACTGTCTACACAAGGAATTAGTATGGATGGAAGTAAGACCCAAGCTATCAAGGATTGGCCAAGTCCTAGAAATGTGAAGGAGGTGCAGCGCTTCATCGGGTTTGCCAATTTCTATAGACGTTTCATTAGGAATTTCTCTGAGGTAGTGTCACCTATCACCCAACTTACCCGGAAAGAGTCTAGGTTCTCCTGGACTCCCCAAGCCCAGGAAGCATTTTCTCGTCTAAAAGATAAATTTACCACCGCACCTATCTTGGTACATCCCAACCCCGAACTTGCCTTCATAATAGAGGTGGATGCTTCAGATTGTGCCGTTGGAGCTATACTCTCTCAGAGAACAGGTGAGAAGAATGTCTTGCATCCCTGTGCCTTCTTTTCCCAGCAGTTGTCTTCGGCTGAGAGGAACTACGATGTGGGCAATAGAGAGTTGTTGGCCATTATTGCCGCCTTCAAAGAATGGAGACACCTTCTTCAGGGAGCTGCACAGCAAATAGTCGTCCTGACAGACCATCGTAACCTTGAATTTATCAGGTCGGCTAAGTGCCTGACTCCTCGCCAGGCTCGCTGGAATCTTTTCTTAAACCAATTTAATTTTGTCATTTCTTATAGACCAGGATCGCGCAATGGAAAGGCTGATGCACTCTCTAGGATTCATTCAGCAGAGACCCGTCCACTTGCTCCTCCTAAGACTATTCTTCCTGACTCTATATTTCTGGGAGTGATTCATAATCAAGACCTACTTAAGGACATCAAGGAAGCATACCATGCGGATTCCTTGTTGGCACAACCCCCAAGGGACGTAAGTCTTGTCTTTAAGAATGGTGTGTGGATTCTGGGACAACGTCTGTATATTCCTGAAACAGTCAGATTGAGAGTATTGCAACTCATTCACGATTCCAAGATAGCTGGGTATAGAGGAATTCTAAAGACACAGGAATTTCTTTCTCGTTTCTTTTGGTGGCCCACTTGCAGGAAGGATGTTTTAAACTATGTCACTTCATGTGAAGTCTGTGCAAGATGCAAAACACCTCGCTCCTCACCAACTGGTCTGTTACAACCTCTTCCCACCCCGTCCCGCCCGTGGGGATCCATTTCTATGGACTTCATTGTGGAGTTACCAACCTCTCAAGGGAAAAACACCATTCTAGTGGTGGTTGATCGTTTAACAAAGGCAGCTCATTTTATTCCTTGTGTCGGCTTACCCACTGCAAAACAGACATCAGATTTGATGATTAAAGATGTGTTTCGCTTACATGGAGTACCGGATGAGGTTATTTCGGATCGAGGGGTGCAATTCACTTCAAGGTTTTGGCAAAATTTCTGTGCAGCATTGGACATTAAAGTAAACCTTTCTTCTGCTTTTCATCCCCAGACTAATGGACAGACCGAACGAACCAATCAAACTCTGGAGCAGTATCTCCGCTGCTTTATCTGCCACCTACAGGATGATTGGGTAGATCTACTTCCATTGGCTGAGTTCTCTTATAACAACTCTCAGAGCGCCTCCACTAAGCAGTCTCCTTTTTACTCCAATCTAGGTTATCATCCTAACATTCTTCCACGATTTCCCATAGAAACGCCTTTACCAGCAGTGGCCGAAAGAATCACGTCTTTACAGAAGAATATGGATCTTCTAAAAGGAGAATCTGGAATTGGCTCAGGAAAGGTACAAGAAAGCAGCAGATAAATTTCGTAAACCTGCACCAGCTTTCAAGGTAGGAGACCTGGTCTGGCTGTCAACCAGAAATCTTAAGTTAAGGATTCCATCGTCTAAGTTGGGACATAAGTACATTGGACCCTATAAAATCAGTAAAATTATAAGTGCCGTTGCTTGTCGTCTTCAACTGCCTAGAACTATGAGAATCCACCCTGTCTTTCATGTATCCCTACTAAAGGCTGCAACACCCAATACGTTTCCTGGACGTTCTTCTCCTTGCCCTGACCCAGTGCTAGTCGATGGTCAGGAAGAATTTGTGGTGGAAAGAATTCTAGATTCCAGGTTATACAGAAATCAGTTACAATATTTGATTAAATGGCAGGGCTACCCAGTGGAGGACAACTCATGGGAACCAGTCAATAACGTTAATGCTCCTCGTTTGCTCCGCCAGTTTCATCAGAGGTACCCAGACAAGCCTGGTCTGAGGCCATCCGGAGGTTGTCCCTAAGGGGGGAGTAATGTAAGGTTCTTTGTACATGTTCTTGAAACTCAGTTTTCCGTCAGCCATTTTGCTTTCTGTCTTGCTGCAGCTATCTTGCCCTCAGTCAATATGGAGTTTTCAGCTTTCATGTTCCCGCCCTGATTCTCTCCCTCTTGCTTCTTAAGCAGCCACAGCTGAGCAATCAGTGCTTCAGAATCTAGCCTGCAGTGAACCTGTGACCTGACTCCTGGAAGCCTTGGACTATGTACTCCAGCTATTCCTACTGAGGAACTCTGAACACTTGTGGACTCTGGAACCCTGCTCTTTGAAAGATCCACGTTTGCATGGACTTACGGTAACAGAGAAGAAGATCCTGAACCTGTTGTGGAGAGTGATTGCTGAGCTTAAGTTACTCTGGCCTGCTGTGTCTCCTGCTTCTGTATCTGCAAACTGTGTGACTATTTTTGCTACTTGTATGAAGTAATACAAGACCTTCTATATCAAACCTGTGTCTCATGTATTTTCATCGCACCCAAGCACAAGACGCTATATGAACTGTACTACATACATTACAGACGAGGCAATTTGCATACTAACTTTTGAAGGACTTTTTAAACGAAAATAAATAAATCAACTGAAAACTCCATGCCGCAATGAACTTACAACACTCCGTTCCTTTGACTGGATCTGGCAGTCCTGTGCACAGTCCTTGGGTGTGAGGGACAGCCACACGCCATCTGGTTCCTTTACTGTCGCATTCAGTGTATTCATAATGGTATTCTGACTGGACAACAGTGAAAAAAAACAAAACAAAACATTATTCAGTATAAAAAAGAAAATTATGAATTAACACAGAAGAGATTGTTCTAAGTTTTTTCTTGCCATTTCCTAATCTGATAGGTGCCAACAAAGTCTGTGATAAAAAGATGTAGACTTTACTTAAAATATTGAATGTCCTGCTGCCGTAATGAAAATGCAGAAAACCTATGCTACCTTAGCTTAAGAAAAGTATTAACTTATTACATTATGGGACTCTATACAGGGTTTTGTTTTTTTAACAAATTGATTACTTTAATGAATTGATTACTTCTGAGTTAGCATTACTACAACTAGGAATAGATAATATCCCTCGTCCATACAGAATTATGTTTTGCCACATATCTACTGACAAAATTACCTCTATAACTCAAAAATGGAAATCACCTATAAACCACACAATCTCCAAGCTATTGGATAAGGAAAACTCGAATTATACATATGAAGCTATGAAACCAGCATATATGGTTACAGTCTAGTACAAACTGAGAATGTTGGAAACTCTTCATGTGCAGGTGCCTAATATTATTTACACTGCTCAAAAAAAAAATAAAGGGAACACTCAAATAACACATCCTAGATGTGAATGAATGAAATATTCTCATTGAACACTTTGTTCTGCACAAAGTTGAATGTGCTGACAACAAAATCACACAAACATCACGGGAAATCAAATTTATTAACCAATGGAGGCCTGGATTTGGAGTCACCCACAAAATTACACTGGAATGTAATGCCTCCATCTTGCAGGAACTGCTAACACACTCCAGCCACATGAGGTCTGGCATTGTCCGGCATTAGGAGGAACCCAGGGCCAACCACACCAGCATATGGTCTCACAAGGGGTTTGACGATCTCATCTTGGCTACCTCTGGCGAGCACATGGAGGGCTGTGCGGCCCTCCAAAGAAATGCCACCCCACACAATTACTGACCCACTGCCAAAGTGATCATGCTGAAGGATGTTACAGGCAGCAGATCGCTCTCCACAGCATCTCCAGAATCTGTCACATCTGTCACATGTGCTCAGTGTGAACCTGCTTTCATCTGTGAAGAGCACAGGGCACCAGTGGTGAATTTGCCAATCCTGGTGTTCTGTGGCAAATGCCAAGCGTCCTGCACGGTGTTGGGCTACGAGCACAACCCCCATCTGTGGACGTCGGGCACTCAGACCATCCTCATGGAGTCTGTTTCTAACCATTTGTGCAGACACATTCACATTTGTGGCCTGCTGGAGGTCATTTTGCAGGTCTCTCACAGTGCTCTTCCTGTTCCTCCTTGCACAAAGGCGGAGGTAGCGGTCCTACTGCTGGGTTGTTGCCCTCCTACGGCCCCCTCTACATCTCCTGGTAGTGCCTCCAGCCTCTGGACACTACGCTGACAGACACCGCAAACCTTCTTGCCACAGCTCACATTGATGTGCCATCCTGGATGAGGGGCACTATCTGAGCCGCTTTTGTGGGTTGTAGAGTCCATCTCATGCTACCACGAGTGTGAAAGCACAACCAACTTTCAAAAGTGACCAAAACATCAGCCAGAAAGCATGGTACTGAGATGTGGTCTGTGGTCCCCACCTGCAGAACCACTCCTTTACTGAGTGTGTCTTGATAATTGCCAATAATTTCCATCTGTTGTCTATTCCATTTGCACAACAGCATGTGAAATTGATTGTGAATCAGTGTTGCTTCCTAAGTGGACAGTTTAATTTCACAGAAGTTTGATTTACTTGGAGTTATATTCTGTTGTTTAAGTGTTCCCTTTATTTTTTTGAGCAGTGTAGAATCATAGAATCATTTTGGATGCATTGTTGCCATGGTGCAGCTTTTTATATTAATATAAAATAACTGTAAAGAAGGGAAGTCAAAAACGTTAGCTGAAAAATGAAATCTCCAGAGCTGTAACTTTTTTTCCAGTGACAATGATAGATGAAGCTGAGCTTTTGCAGGACAAATTGCAGTTTTTAACCCCTTAACCACCAAGGGTGGTTTGCACGTTAATGACGGGGCGAAATTTTACAATTCTGACCACTGTCCCTTTATGAGGTAATAACTCTGGAACGCTTCAATGGATCTTGGCGATTCTGAAATTGTTTTCTCGAGACATATTGTACTTCACGATAGTGGTAAAATTTCTTCGATATGACTTCCATTTATTTATGAAAAAAATGGAAATATGGTGAAAATTTTGAAAATATTGCAATTTTCAAACATTGAATTTTTATGCCCTTAAAAAACAGAGAAAGTTGTCACACAAATAGTTGCTAAATAACCTTTCCCACATGTCTACGTTACATCAGCACAATTTTAGAAATAACATTTTTTTTGTTAGGAAGTTATAAGGCTTAAAATTTGACCAGCGATTTCTCATTTTTACAACAAAGTTTGCAAAACTTTTTTTTTTTTTTTTAGGGACCATCTCACATTTGAAGTCACTTTGAGGGGTCTATACGGCAGAAAATACCCAAAAGTGACACCATTCTAAAAACTGCACCCCTCAAGGTACTCAAAACCACATTCAAGAAGTTTATTAACCCTTCAGGTGCTTCACAGGAATTTTTGGAATGTGGAAGGAAACAATGAACATTTAACTTTTTAGTCATAAAAAGATCAATTACAAACAATTTTTATTTTCAGAAGGGTTAAAGGAGAAAATTGACAGATAGAGTTGTTGTGCAATTTCTCCTGAGAGCGCAGATACCCCATATGTGGGGGAAAACCACTGTTTGTGCGCACAGCAGGGCTCGGAAGGGAAGGAGCACCATTTGACTTTTTCAAACAAAAATTGGCTGGAATTGACCGTGTCGAGTTTGGGGAACCCCTGATGTGCCTAAACAGTGGAAACTCCCCAATTCTAACTCCAACCCAAACCCCAACATACCCCTAACCCTAATCCCAACCCCAACTCTAGCCCCAAGTCTAGCCCCAACCTTAACCCCAACTCTAGCCCCAAGCCTAACAGAAAAATGGAAATAAATACTTTTATTTTATTATTTTTCCCTAAATAAGGGGTTGATAAAGGGGGGGTTTGATTTACTATTTATAGCTGGTTTTTATGTTTGGCAGGTGTTACACACTAAAAGATGCTTTTTATTGCAAAAAATTGTTTTTGCATCATCACATTTTGAGAGCTATAATTTTTCCATATTTTGGCTCACAGTCATGTGAGGTCTTGTTTTTTGCGGGACAAGTTGATGTCTTTATTGGTACCATTTGATAGCTTTTTATTCTGATTTTATGGGAGGCAGAATGAACAAAAAGCAGCAATTCATGAATTTCTTTTGGGGGAGCATTTATACCATTCCCGTGTGTAGTAAAATTGATAAGGTAGTTTTATTCGTCGGGTCAGTGCGATTATGGCGATACCTCATTTATATCATTTTTTTTAAGGTTTTGCCGCTTTTATACAATAAAAACTATTTTATAGAAAAAATAATTATTTTTGCATCGTTTTATTCTGAGAGCTATAACTTTTATTTTTTTGCTGATGACACTGTACGGGGGCTTTTTTTTTTCCGGACAAGATGACGTTTTCAGACTAATGTGAATAGGTGCAAACCAGGAGGAGCTACCCCCATATACAAGATAGGAAAAAAGGTTACATTTTATCATACGGATTTGGAGTATTAGGAAAAATTTGAGACGCTTAGTATAAAATTTGGCCAAATATTATTTGCCCACCAACCATTGTCAAGGTGGTCTCAAGTCTGATGGGTCCCTAACCTGTGTGAATACCTCTCTAGGCTGATATCTGAATTCCTGGGTGAATGTGGACACCTCTGTCAGCAATGCCTGCATTTATGGGTTAGTAGGAACCTGCTGTAAATAAAACCACCACCTGGTGGGGGCGGAGTGCTCGGTCAGTAAGCTAACATTCAAAGACAAAAAAAAACCCTGACTGACACATCCAGACTAATGTGAATAGATGCAAGCCAGGAGGAGCTACCCCCATATACAAAATACGAAAAAAGGTTGCACTCTATCATACTAAAGCATGTCAATATGAAATATGTGAAATTTTGAATAGCAATAAGGCTTTGGAGTATTAGGAAAAAATTTTCCGAATTTTATTACTTTTTAACCCCTTACTGCCATCGGACGTACTATCCCGTCCATGGTACCTGGGCCCGTATGACCGGGGACGGGATGGTACGTCCCGTGCGATCGGACGCGCTCCCGGAGGTAGCGCAGCCGATCGCGGCAGGGTGTCAGCTGATTATCACAGCTGACACCCAGCACTATGTGTCAGGAGCGGTCACGGACTGCTCCCGGCACATTAACCCCTGGCACACCGCGATCCCTGGGGCACAGGGGAGGATCGCGCAGGCAGGGGGCTCCCTGCGCGCTCCCCTGAGACCCTCAGAGCAGCGCGATGTGTCGCGCTGTTCCGAGGGTCCGTCCTCCCTCCAGGTCCCCGGATCCAAGATGGCGCCGGGGTCCTGCAGGGAGGCGGCTTCCTCAGTGCCTGCTGAGAGCAGGCACTGAGAAGCCTGCAGCGATGCCAGAGCGATCGCTGGTGTGACAGAGTGCAGTGCACACTGTCACACCAGCGATCTGCTAAAATACAGTGATGTCCCACCCTGGGACAAAGTAAAAAAGTTAAAAAAATGAAAATAAAAAGTGGTAAAAAAAATCATAAAAAAAAAAAAAAATATTCCCCAATAAATTCATTTCTTCCTGTAAATAAAAAAAACAAAACAATAAAAGTACACATATTTGGTATCGCCACGTCCATAACGACCCCCCTATAAAACTATCCCACTAGTTAACCCCTTTAGTGATCCTCTTAAAAAAAAAAAAAAACTAAGCAAAAAAATCAATGCTTTATCATCATACCGCCAAACAAAAAGTGGAATAACACGCGATCAAAAAGACCGATATAAACATGGTACAGCTGAAAACGTCATCTTGTCCCGCAAAAAACGAGCCATCATACAGCATTATCAGCGAAAAAATAAAAAAGTTATAGCTCGCAGAATAAAGCGATGCAAAAATAATAATTTTTTTAGATAAAATTGCTTTTATTCTATAAAAGCCCCAAAACATAAAAAAATGATATAAATGAGGTATCGCCGTAATTGTACTGACCCGAAGAATAAAACTGCTTTATCAATTTTACCACACGCGAAATGGTATAAACGCCTCCCCAAAAGAAATTCATGAATTGCTGATTTTTGTTCATTCTAACCTCCCAAAAATCGAAATAAAAAGCGATCAAAAAATGTCACATGCTCAAAAATGGTACCAATAAAAACGTCACCTCGTCCCGCAAAAAATAAGACCTCACATGACTCTGTGGGCCAAAATATGCAAAAATTATAGCTCTCAAAATGTGGTGATGCAAAAAACTACTTTTTGCAATAAAAAGCGTCTTTTAGCGTGACAGCTGCCAATCATAAAAAGCCGCTATAAATAGTAAATCAAACCCCCCTATATCACCCCCTTAGTTAGGGAAAAATAATAAAATTAAAAAAATGTATTTATTTCCATTTTTCCATTAGGGTTAGGGTTGCGGCTAAAGTTAGGGTTAGGGTTGGCGCTAACGTTAGGATTAGGGTTAGGGTTGGGGATTAGGGTTAGGGGTGTGTTAGGGTTAGGTTTGTGGTTAGGGTTGGGACTAGGGTTAGGGGTGTGTTGGGGTTAGGGTTGGAGTTAGAATTGGGGGGTTTCTGCTGTTTAGGCACATCAGGGGCTCTCCAAATGTACATGGCGTCTGATCTCAATTCCAGTCAATTCTGCGTTGAAAAAGTCAAACGGTGCTCCTTCACTTCTGAGCTCTGCCATGCGCCCAAACAGTAGTTTACCCCCACATATGGGGTATCAGCGTACTCTGTACCCCAAGAGTTATTGTGCAATTTGTCCTATTTCTTGTGTTACCCTTGGGAAAATAAAAAACTGGGGCGAAAATATCATTTTTGTAAAAAAAAAAGATTTTTTTTGTTTTTACGGCTGTATGTTATAAACTTCTGTGAAGCACTTGGGGCTTCATAGCGCTCACCACACATCTAGATAAGTTCCTTGTGGGGTCTATTTTCCAAAATGGGGTCACTTGTGGGGGGTTTCCACTGTTTAGGCGCATCAGGGGCTCTCCAAATGCGACATGACGCCCCCAGACCAATCCATCAAAGTCTGCAATCCAAAACGTCACTACTTCCCTTCCGAGCCCCGACGTGCGCCCATACAGTAGTTTACTCCCACATATTGGGTATCAGCGTACTCAGGACAAATTGGAAAACAACTTTTTGGGTCCAATTTCTCCTGTTATCCTTGTGAAAATAAAATATTGGGGGCAAAAAAAATAATTTTTGTAAAAAAAAAAGGATTTTTTATTTTACGGCTGTACGTTATAAACTTCTGTGAAGCACTTGGGGGTTCAAAGTGCTCAACACACATCTAGATAAGTTCCTTGAGGGGTCTAGTTTCCAAAATGGTGTCATTTGTGGTGGGTTTCCACTGTTTAGGCAGATCAGGAGCTCTCCAAACACGACATGGCATCCAGCCAATTCTGCGTTGAAAAAGTCAAACGGCGCTCCTTCCCTTCCAAACTCTGCCATGCACCAAAACAGTGGTTTACCCCCACATATGGGGTATCAGCGTACTCAGGACAAATTGCACAATAACTTTTGGAGTCTTGTTACCCTTGGGAAAATAAAAATTGGGGTGAAAAGATCAATTTTGTGGAAAAAATATGATTTTTTAATTTTACGGCTCTACGTTATAAACTTGTGTGAAGCACTTGGGGTTCAAATTGCTCACCAAAGATCTAGATAAGTTCCTTAGGGGTCTAGTTTCCCAAATGGGGTCACTTGTGGGGGTTTCCACTGTTTAGGCACATCAGGGACTCTCCAAATGCAACATGGCGTCTAATCTCAATTCCAGCCAATTTTGGTTGGAAAAAGTCAAATGGTGCTCCTTCCCTTCTAAGATCTGCCGTGCGCCCAAACAGTGGTTCCCCCCCACATATGGGGTATCAGCGTACTCAGGACAAATTGGACAACAACTTTTGAGGTCCAATTTCTCCTGTTACCTATGGGAAAATAAAAAATTAGTGACTAAGAGATAATTTTTGTGGGAAAAAAAATAGGATTTTTTATTTTTATGCCCGGGCATTATAAACTTGTGTGAAGCACTTGGGGGTTCAAAGTGCTCACCAAAGATCTAGATAAGTTCCTTAGGGGGTCTAGCTTCCAAAATGGGGTCACTTGTGGGGGGTTTCCACTGTTTAGGCTCATCTGGGGCACTACAAGTGGAACATGACCCCCATCAATGTTTGCATTCCAAAACGTTACTGCTTCCTTTCCAAGCCCTGCCATGCGCCAAAACAGTTTCCCCCCCCCACATATTGGGTATCAGCGTACTCAGGACAAATTGTACAACAACTTTTGGGGTCCAATTTCCTTGGGAAAAATCAAAAATTTGGGACTAAAAAATCATTTTTGTGGAAAATTGTTTTTTTTCTTTTTCACACCCAGGCATTATAAAAGTTTGTGAAACACTTGGGGGTTCAAAGTGCTCACAACAGATCTAGATAAGATCCTTAGGGGGTCTAGTTTCCAAAATGGTGTCACTTGTGGGGGGTTTCCACTGTTTAGGCGCATCAGGGGCTCTCTAAACACGACATGGCATCCAATCTCAACTCCAGTCAATTTTAGTTTGAAAAAGTCAAACGGCGCTCCTTCCCTTACGAGCTCTGCCGTGTGCCCAAACAGTGGTTTTCCCCCACATATGGGGTATTGGCGTACTCAGGAGAAATTGCACAACAACATTATCAGTCCATTTTCTCCTTTTACCCTTGTGAAAAAAAAAAAAAGTTTGTAAAAGATCATTTTTGTGGCTAAAAAGTTAAATATTCATTTTTTCGTTCCACGTTGCTTCAGCTCCTGTGAAGCACCTGAAGGGTTAATAAAATTCTTGAATGTGGTTTTGAGTACCTTGAGGGGTGCAGTTTTTAGAATGGTGTCACTTTTGGGTATTTTCTGCCATATAGACCCCTGAAAGTGACTTCAAACGTGAGGTGTTCCCTAAAAAATGGCTTTGTAAATTTTGTTGTAAAAATGAGAAATCACTGGTCAACTTTTAACCCTTATAATTTCCTAACAAAAAAAAATTTTGGTTCCAAAATTGTGCTGATGTAAAGTAGACATGTGGGAAATGTTATTTCTTAACTATTTTGTATGACATATTTCTCTGTTTTAAGGGAAAAAAATTCAAAGTTTGAAAATTGCAAAATTTCAAAATTTTCGCCATATTTGCATTTTTTTCAAAAATAAACGCAAGGTATATGGAAGAAATTTTACCACTAACGTGAAGTACAATATGTCACGAGAAAACAATCTCAGAATCGCGAATATCCGTTGAAGCGTTCCAGAGTTATAACCTCATAAAGAGACAGTGGTCAGAATTGTAAAAATTGGCCCGGTCATTAACGTGCAAACCACCCTTGGGGTGAAGGGGTTAAAATATTTTTACAATTATTTAAAAAAAATTTTTTTATTTAATTCAATTCTTACTTTTACACATTGTCCCACTATGGGACACTCATTTTGTGCAGGCTGATCACTTCTATAGCATGCAGATCTGCATGCTATAGAAGCTGTCAGCACTGCAGCTTCTATTACACTTACCTGAGAGACTTCCTGGTCATCACTGTGCATGACATGAAGTCCCTCAGGTCTGGAGATCCGGATGTCTTCGTGACAACATCGAGTCTCCATGGCAGCGATCGGGAGCCAGCGGCAAGCCGCGGGGTCACCGATACCAAAGCAGTGGGGCTGGTAGCCACTCTGCAGCCACCAGAACGCTGCGATCATGTTTGATCGCAGTGTGCCGGGGGTTAAAGTGCTAGGTGTCAGCTGTGAGAATCAGCTGACACCCAGCCGCGATTCCCCGTGAGCGCAGCCGATCGACTATGACGTACTATCCAGTCCTTGGGAATTAAGTCCCATGGCACATGGATGGCATAGTACATCATATGGCAGAAAGGGGTTAATTATTCGCTTTCCCTTACAATGTACTGAGAAACGGGAAACAAATCCAAGTGCAATGTCACGCGGTCTTATGATATGTGTACGATGTCAGTAAACTATTCTTAAAAGAACAACACTCTATACAACATATAGATTAGCAACATCAGCATGTAAATATAGAATAGATTTACCTGACACGATATCCGTTGAACTCAGGGTTAATCTTGAGGACTTGATACACTGTCACAGGAAAGAGGAGGACGGGGTCTAACCTGACCCTAAACTGGGGTCCTAACTAATCCCTCACCTTGGAGGTACTGATAATGGTTCAGAGGTCCAAGTCTCCAGCCTAACCCTGTCTCCTATCAGTCCCTGAACCCTGTAATCAGTCCTAAGAAGGATACTGATTATCACCAAAGGGATATGGGCTGATCTCTGCTAAATACACAGATTAGACATATAAGACAGACTGGAGAAAACACAGACTTGCATACACACTCAAACACAGAAGGAACATAAATGATCTGGGATATTAAACTCTAAGCAAGGTGAGCTTAAAACAACTAAGGAGCTCTTTAACTTAAGTCTATACAGATACAATCCTATCTGTGGTCTGCATGAAGAATTTCACTGGCAACTCCCAACACAGACAACCAGAGATTTAAAGGAAACCAATCAACAAATAATTAATTGCAGCCGGGAGAAACTGCACCCAGTCCCAGAACTGAGCACAGACAGAATTAACTCCCTAACTGCCAAACACAAAGAAACAGCAACTCAGCTGTGAGAAGTCAGAATGTGCAACCGCGACGATCTTCGTGGCGATGCACACATGACAGTACCCCCCCTTCTACGAGGGGCCTCCGGACCCTCAGGGCCAGGTTTGCCCGGGTGAGTTCTGTGGAAGGTCCGCACCAAACGATCTGCGTTAATGTCAGACGCAGGAACCCACGTCCTCTCCTCTGGACCATACTCCTTCCAATGCACCAAGTACTGAAGGGACCGGCGATTCAGACGTGAGTCAATGATCTTTGACACTTGAAACTCCAAGTTACCATTGACCACCACTGGAGGAGGAGGTAGAGGTGATGGTATGACTGGTGCCACATACCTCTTAAGTAATGACTTGTGGAACACATTGTGGATTTTAAACGTAGGAGGGAGGTCCAGACGAAATGCCACAGGATTAATTATGGAACTGATCCTGTACGGCCCGATGAATCTGGGGCCCAGCTTCCAGGAGGGAACTTTAAGTTTTATATTCCTGGTAGACAACCATACCAGATCGTTCACATTAAGATCTGGACCAGAAACTCTCCTCCTATCAGCCATACGTTTATAACGGTTCCCCATAGCACTCAGATTATTCAATACACCTCTCCACACTGAAGCAAGTGACGACGAGAAACGCTCCTCCTCAGGAACCCCAGAAGGGCCCCCCCCCATTGAATGTACAAAACTGGGGATGAAAACCATATACCCCAAAAAACGGGGACTTACCAGTGGACTCGCTCCGCCTGTTGTTAAGAGCGAACTCTGCCAGAGGCAAGAAAGAAGACCAGTCCTCCTGGTTCTCTGAGACAAAACACCGAAGATAAGTCTCTAGGCTTTGATTCAGACGCTCTGTCTGACCATTGGTCTGCGGATGAAAAGCCGAGGAAAATGACAATTGCATCCCCCGACGTAAACAAAATGCCCTCCAAAACTTGGACACAAACTGAGACCCCCTATCTGACACCACATCAGAAGGCAACCCATGAAGTCTCACAATCTCCCCAATGAACACCTGCGCCAGAGTTTTAGCATTAGGGAGGGCAGGAAGAGCAATGAAATGTGCCATCTTACTGAACCTGTCAACAACCACCAGTATGACAGTCTTCCTGACGACTGAGGAAGGTCCGTGATGAAGTCCATAGACAAATGAGTCCATGGACGCTCCGGAAGTTTCAAGGGTAAGAGGGTCCCAGACGGACGGGTATGAGGGGTCTTAGAGCGAGCACAAACCCCACAGGACGCGACAAAAGTTAAAACATCTTTATTAACGTTAGGCCACCAAAACCGGCGAGAAAGGAGATCTAAAGTAGCCTTACTCCCTGGATGTCCTGCTAAAGCAGAATTATGATGTGCCTCAATAACCTTTTGTCTCAACTGATTTGGGACAAACAGTCTCCCTGGAGGTCCTGCAGGGGCGTCCCCCTGAGCCTCTAACACCTCCTCCTCAAGCTCAGAACATACAGCCGACACTACCACCCCCTCCTGAAGGATAGGAATCGGGTCATCCATTTTCCCGGCCCCTGGGAAACTGCGAGACAAGGCATCCGCCTTAACATTCTTAGATCCAGGGCGATAAGTGACAACAAAATTAAACCTGGTAAAAAAACAACGACCATCGAGCTTGTCTGGAATTCAGATGCTTAGCAGATTCCAAATACAGCAGGTTCTTGTGATCAGTAATGACGGTGACCGGGTGGACTGCCCCCTCCAAAAAGTGACGCCATTCTTCAAAAGCCAACTTAATGGCCAAAAGTTCCCTATTGCCGATATCATAATTCCTTTCGGCGGACGACAATTTTTTAGAAAAGAAAGCGCACGGATGCCATTTACCAGGGGACGGACCCTGGGACAATATTGCACCCACCCCTACGTCAGACGCGTCCACCTCCACAACGAACGGCTGTGATGCATCTGGTTGGATGAGAACGGGTGCCGAAGCAAAACATTTTTTCAAAGAGGAAAAAGCTTGGCAAGCTTTGTCCGACCATTTAGAAAAATCCGTCCCTTTTTTTGTCATGTCAGTGAGAGGTTTGACAACAGATGAGAAATTACAAATAAATTTCCGGTAGTAGTTAGCAAACCCCAGAAAACGCTGCAGAGCCTTAAGATCCTCTGGCTGATCCCATTCAAGCACTGCTCTCACCTTTTCAGGGTCCATACGGAAACCGGAGGCTGACACCAAGAAACCCAAAAACTGAAGTTCCTGTACGGCGAATACACACTTTTCCAGTTTGGCGTATAGTTTATTGTCTCGCAAGATCTGCAACACCTGTCTCACATGCTCCTGGTGAGACACAAGATCTGGTGAGTAAATTAAAATGTCATCCAAATATATGACCACAAACAGCCCCACCAGATGACGAAAAATGTCATTAACAAAATGTTGGAATACTGCTGGTGCAGTAGTCAGACCAAAAGGCATGACAAGGTTTTCATAATGTCCCTCCGGCGTGTTAAACGCCGTTTTCCACTCATCCCCCTCTTTTATCCTAATCAGATTATACGCCCCCCTGAGATCCAATTTAGAGAACCATTTGGCGCCAACAATTTGATTGAAGAGATCAGGAATCAGAGGGAGTGGATACGGATCTCGAACAGTAATCCGATTAAGTTCGCGGAAATCCAAGCAAGGGCGTAGGCCTCCATCTTTTTTCTTCACAAAGAAGAACCCCGCGGCCACTGGGGAAGATGAAGGTCTAATATGCCCTTTGGCCAGACTTTCCGAAATATAATCTTTCATAGCCTGCCTCTCAGGACCAGAAAGGTTATATAACCTAGCTTTAGGTAACTTAGCATCAGGAAGTAAATTAATAGAGCAGTCATACACGCGATGAGGAGGCAACTCCTGACACCCCTCCTCAGAGAACACATCCCCAAAGTCCTCCAAAAAAGGAGGCAAAGTACTAGGCACGACCGCACTGATGACTGTGTTCATGCAGTTACTTTTGCAAAACTCCCCCATTGGCTTATATCTCTGGACTGCCAATTAATCACAGGGTTATGTTTAACCAACCAAGGAAGTCCCAACACAATAGGAGTAGGTAGACCCTCCAACACATAACAAGATAATAGTTCCCTATGTATTGCCCCTACCCGAAGGTCAATGTTATGAACCTCATGAACAAAGCTACCTTGGCCGAGAGGCCTGGCGTCAATGGAGAATATAGGGATCGGTTTGACCAATACACTCAGATGCATACCTTGAGCTTGAGCAAACTGAGCATCAACCAGATTAGCCCCGGACCCACTATCAAGAAGAACAGAAAATCTCTCCACTCTCGTACCAACCACCACCTCCACTGGTACAAGGAACTGAGAAGAACTAGCGGACGAAATACATACTCCAGGTTGTCGTCCACCACACAACCTGGGATTAACAGTTTTCCGGCGACTTTTTGCTCAACAAGGCACGGGATGGACATCCCCCAACAAAATGTCCCTCTTTCCCGCAGAAGAAACACCTTCTAGTCCTGCGGCGTACCGCCAATCCCCTCCTACGAAATGATGTCCTTCCCAACTGCATAGGCTCCTCCGAACAGACAAGGGGAACCTCAACATAAGGGACTTTAGTAGTAGGTGGAGTAACAACAGGGGGCGGAGTTACCTCGCACCTCTTCCGGAGCCGTCTATCAGTACGGATAGCTAGGGCCATAGCAGCCTCCAGTGATGGAGGAGAATCATACTGAGCCAAAACGTCCTTTAATTTGTCAGAAAGCCCATGACAAAACTGGCTTCTAAGAGCTGGGTCATTCCACTGAGTATCTGTGGCCCATCTACGGAACTCAGAAGCAAATTCCTCCGCCGGACGATCTCCCTGCTGTATCTTACGTAATTTTGTCTCAGCAAGAGAGACCGATCTGGGTCATCATATACCAAACCCAGGGCAGTAAAAAATCGATCTACTGACTGTAGAGCCGGGGATCCCGGAGGAAGGGAGAAGGCCCAGGATTGAGGGTCCCCTTGTAGGAGCGAGATAACAATTCCCACTCTCTGCTCTTCACTCCCTGATGATCGAGGCCGAAGCCGAAAATACAATTTACATGCTTCCCTGAAGGTAAAAAATTTGTCTCGCCCACCAGTGAACCTGTCCGGGAGAGCTACTTTAGGTTCAAATCTGGTTTGCTCCGAGGGAGACAAAACTTTGGACTTAATGTCCGTCAGCTCCATGGATAATCCCTGCAACTGCAGAGCCAGCTGGGCTACTGGATCCATGGCAACTGGGAATAATTTTATAGGCCAGTGAAAATGTCACGCGGTCTTATGATATGTGTACGATGTCAGTAAACTATTCTTAAAAGAACAACACTCTATACAACATATAGATTAGCAACATCAGCATGTAAATATAGAATAGATTTACCTGACACGATATCCGTTGAACTCAGGGTTAATATTGAGGACTTGATACACTGTCACAGGAAAGAGGAGGACCGGGGGTCTAACCTGACCCTAAACTGGGGTCCTAACTAATCCCTCACCTTGGAGGTACTGATAATGGTTCAGAGGTCCAAGTCTCCAGCCTAACCCTGTCTCCTATCAGTCCCTGAACCCTGTAATCAGTCCTAAGAAGGATACTGATTACCACCAAAGGGATATGGGCTGATCTCTGCTAAATACACAGATTAGACATATAAGACAGACTGGAGAAAACACAGACTTGCATACACACTCAAACACAGAAGGAACATAAATGATCTGGGATATTAAACTCTAAGCAAGGTGAGCTTAAAACAACTAAGGAGCTCTTTAACTTAAGTCTATACAGATACAATCCTATCTGTGGTCTGCATGAAGAATTTCACTGGCAACTCCCAACACAGACAACCAGAGATTTAAAGGAAACCAATCAACAAATAATTAATTGCAGCCGGGAGAAACTGCACCCAGTCTCAGAACTGAGCACAGACAGAATTAACTCCCTAACTGCCAAACACAAAGAAACAGCAACTCAGCTGTGAGAAGTCAGAATGTGCAACTGCGACGATCTTCGTGGCGATGCACACATGACATGCAATGACATTTCCAAACACTATTCTCCCATTGTTTTTGTGTTTTTACATTGTTCACTGTGTGGTAAAAATTACTTGACAACAGGATTCCGAGAGATACTGTAAAGTATGGGTGGGGAGCCTCTGGCCCGCAAGCCGTCAATAGGAGATTTGAGGGGCCACAGTGCTTAGGCCAGTGGCCCTTAAATTTCTCCTTGGACTGCAAGCACACACAGGCATCATTCACTACTGAACAATGATATGCATGCAACAAAGGATTACATCTTTAAACCAGCCAGTGCCAGCATACAGGATGTTCTTTGATCTCGGCGTTGGTGCGTTCCCTTCCTTTTAATTAAGGCATCAGTCGCAGTGGCTCCTATGCAATTTATTCATCAGCCTTTATATGCTATTTGATTTATACAATAGTCTCAGTGTTTCCTATGTGATGTACTGTATATACAGTAGTTTCTCCATGTATTCTATGTGCCTCCTGTGTGATATAAATAGAAAGCAGAATCTCACCATCTCCTATGATGTACATGTAAGGAGGTGGCTGGGACTTTCGGTTGCTCCCTAATTCCTGATATGTAGGACATGTGTTCCCCCTGTGGTGCTCTAATAGTTGGCTATGTATTAATGTGCCATTGCTTTATTAATCTGTCTATATGTCTACTATGGTACTACTGTTTACTGTGTGAAGTTCCCTTTAATTCTAGGTCTTTGTAATGTACTGAAGTATGTTATCTGTGCCTATGTTCAGATTAGGTACAGAAGTGGTTAACACGAGGAGGACTAGCAGCCTCAAAGAAGCAGGAAGCTCCTGCTTCTGGAGCAGAGCCCAGGCAGGATTGCCCGAGGTAGGACGCGTGTCCCTGTCTGGGACAGAAAGGACCCCTGGCTAGGCAATACAGGCTGCCAGGGCCTACAGGCAGCAGAAACGGGCACAAGGACTGTGCGAGCGCCCACCAAGAGACGGTTAGCTCCAAGGATCCGATTGGGAGCTGATGCGTTTGCTGCCGCAGTCGTTGCTGACGAAGCAGCATCCTTGAATAGGCACAGCTCAGGAATTGCTATTTTCTTTACTGCTTCCTGTTGGTTTAGAACCATGCCTGTGTGTTTTCCTGGATCCTCATAATCAGTGATGGCAGTGATGTGAGAAGAGAAGGTAACTGACTGTTATAGGTCTGGACTGTTCCTGTTTTTTCATGTGCTAGTGGCCAGGGTGCTTTTGCATTGTTGTTTTAGGTGGACTTAGTCATGACTACCACCCCGTGCCACTTTGTTACATACAACAGCACTTCTCCCACTCTGAGGATACATGCAGTGTAATATACAACTTACTGCTTCGAGTTCTTTAAAAAGCTTATTGCAAAAAGTTAACTGCGCTCCAAATCAATACAAACCTGGAAATGCAGTTGCAAGTAGCATCATCATCCACAGCAGCACCAAAGAGAAACAGTTACAGCCATGACTTTAATTAAATGTTTGACCAAATATAGCAGGGCAATTTTCAAGTTAATTTTTTATGCCCCAAAAATTAGGTTATGTAGAGCCAAATGGTCACAGACCAGAGTGCAACATTTAAAATTTTAAAAAGAAAATATTTTGTGCTCTTTAAAATATAACTTTAATTAGCTATGCTGAATTAAATTCAACCTTCAATAGTATCTACAGCTGAAATAAAAATTAACATGAAAAAATAACTGTAGTGCAATTTTCAAACTTTGAATTTTTATTCTCTTAAAACAGAGAAATGTTACACAAAATAGTTAATAAACAACATTTTCCACATGTCTACTTTACATCAGCACAATTTTGGAACCAAAATTTTTTTTTGTTAGGAAGTTATAAGGTTTAAAAGTTCACCAGAGATTTCTCATTTTAACAACAAAATTTACAAAGCCATTTTTTTAAGGGACCACCTCACATTTGAAGTCACTTTGAGGGGTCTATATGGCAGAAAATACCCGAAAGTGACACCATTCTTAAAACTGCACCCCTCAAGGTACTCAAAACCACATTCAAGAAGTTTATTAACCCTTCAGGTGCTTCACAGGAGCTGAAGCAACATGGAAGGAAAAAATGAACATTTAACTTTTTAGTCACAAAAATTATCTTTTGCAAACTTTTTTATTTTCACAAGGGTAAAAGGAGAAAATGGACAGATAAAGTTGTCCAATTTCTCCTGAGTATGCCAATACCCCATATGTGGCGGAAAACCACTGTTTGGGCGCACGGCAGAGTTCGTAAGGGAAGGAGCGCCATTTGACTTTTTCAAACCAAAATTAGCTGGAATTGAGATTGAACGCCAGGTCGCGTTTTGAGAGCCCCTGATGCGCCTAAACAGTGGAAACCCCCTACAAGTGACACCATTTTGGAAACTAGACCCCCTAAGGAACTTATCTAGATCTGTTGTGAGCACTTTGAACCCCCAAGTGTTTCACAAAAGTTTATAATGCCTGGGTGTGGAAAAAAAAATTCCACAAAAATAATTTTTAGTCCCCAATATTTGATTTTTCCCAAAGAAATTGGACTCCAAAAGTTCTTGTCCAATTTGTCCTGAGTAAGCTGATACCCCATATGTGGGGGGGAAAAACTGTTTGGGTGCACGACAGGGCTTGGAAAGGAAGTAATAACGTTTTGGAATGCAGACGTTGATGGGCGTCATGTTCCGTTTGCAGAGCCCCGGATGTGACTAAATAGTGGAAACCCCCCACAAGTGACCCCATTTTGGAAACTAGACACCCTAAGGAACTTATCTAGATCTGTGGTGAGCATTTTGAACCCCGAAGTGCTTCACACAAGTTTATAATGCACGGGCATGGAAATACAAAATCTTTTTTTTTTCCCACAAATATGATCTTTTCGCCCCCAATTTTTTATTTTCCCAAGGGTAACAGGAGAAATTGGACCCCAAAAGTTGTTGTCCATTTTTCCTGAGTACGCTAATACCCCATATGTTGGAGAAAACTACTGTATAGGCACACGTCGGGGCTCGGAAGGGAAGTAGTGACGTTTTGGATTGCAGACTTTGATGGAATGGTCTGCAGGTGTCAGGTCGCGTTTGGAGAGCCCCTAATGTGCCTAAACATTGGAAACCCCCCACAAGTGACCCCATTTTGGAAACTAGACCACTCAAGGAACTTATTTAGATGTGTGGGGAGAACTTTGAACCCCCAAGTGTTTCACAGAAGTTTATAACGTAGAGCCGTAAAAATAAAAAAAAATTTGCACAAAAATTTTTTTTCGCCCCCAAATTTTTATTTTCCCAAGCGTAACAGAAGATATTGAACCCCAAGAGTTATTTTGCAATTTGTCCTGAGTATGCTGATACCCCATATGTGGGGGTAAACTACTGTTTGGGCGCATGGCAGAGCTCAGAAGGGATGGAGCACCGTTTGACTTTTTCAACGCAAAATTGGCTGGAATTGAGATCAGATGCCATGTCACATTTGGAGAGCCCCTGATGTGCCTAAACAGTGGAAACCACCCAATTCTAACTCCAACCCTAACCCCAACACACCCTTAACCCTAGTCCCAACCCTAACCATAACCCTTTCCACAAACCTAACCCTAACACACCCCTAACCCTAATTCCAACCCTAACCCTAATTCTAAATTTAGCCTCAACCCTAACTTTAGCCCCAACCCTAACCCTAACCCTTATGGGAAAATGGAAATAAATACATTTTTTTTATTTTATTATTTTTCTAACTAAGGGGGTGATAAAGGGGGGTTTGATTTACTATTTATAGTGTGTTTTTATATTTGGCAGCTGTCACACGCTAAAAGACGCTTTTTATTGCAAAAAATAGTTTTTGCATCACCACATTTTGAGAGCTATAATTTTTGCATATTTTGGCCCACAGTCAGTCAGTCTTATTTTTTGCGGGACGAGTTGACGTTTTTATTGGTACCATTTTTGGGCACATGACATTTTTTGATCGCTTTTTATTACGATTTTTGGGAGGTTAGAATGAACAAAAATCAGCAATTCATGAATTTCTTTTGGGGGGAGCGTTTATACCGTTCTGCGTGTGATAAAATTGATAAAGTATTTTTATTCTTCGGGTTAGTACGATTACAGCAATACCTCATTTATATTTTTTTATATTTTGGCGCTTTTATACAAAACAATTTTATATAAAAAATTATTTTTGCATCGCTTTATTCTGCGAGCTATAACTTATTTTTTCGATGATGATGCTGTATTGGCGGATTTTTTTTTGTGGGACAAGATGATGTTTTCAGCGGTACCATGTTTATTTATATCGGTCTTTTTGATCGCGTGTTATTCCACTTTTTGTTCGGCGGTATGATGATAAAGCATTCTTTTTTGCTTTGTTTTTTTTTTTTTTTTTTTTAAGAGGTTCACTAAAAAGAGGTTAACTAGTGGGACAGTTTTATAAGGCGGGTCGTTACGGACGCGGTGATACCAAATATGTGTACTTTTGTTTTGTTTTTTTATAACAAAAATTAATTTATTGGGGAATATTTTTTTTTCTTTATTTGGTGATTTTTTTAAAATTATTTTTACAGATGTTTTATTTTTTTTTACATTTTTACATTGTCCCAGGGTGGGACATCACTGTATAATGTCAGATCGCTGGTCTGACAGTTTGCTTAGTACTCTGTTAGACCAGCGATCTGACAGGCACTGCAGCAGGCTTTCTCGGCACATGCTCTCAGCAGGCTCTGAGGAAGCCGCCTCCCTGCAGGACCCGGAAGGACCCCGCGGCCATCATGGATCCGGGGTCGTGCAGGGATGAGGCGCTCGAAACAGTGCAATCACATCGCGCTACTCTGAGCGTCTCCCTGCGCGATGCTTCCCTGTGCCCCCGGTACACTGCGATCATGTTTGATCGCAGTGTGCCGGGGGTTAATGTGCCGGGAGCGATAATCAGCTGACACCCGGCCGCGATCCCCCCAGGAGCGCATCCGATCGCATGTTACGCACTATCCCGTCCATGGTCATACGGGCCCAGGTTCCATGGACGGGATAGTAAGTACGATGTCAGAAAGAGGTTAATCTTATTTAGCCGGTTTCGCACCTCTTCTTGGGTTAGATTGGTGACCCTTATGTGAAGCAGTGACCGGTGTCATATGCGAGGGTCGCTATGTATCCCCCAGGATGAGTACGGAGTCCTATTAGACCCGATGGAGTGGAGAACACCTGTGAATCACAAGGCAGATAAAAATGAGCATAGACCTGGTCAGGTTATTTGGCCAAGGCATTAGTCAGTAAAACCCAGCATGGGCTTTTATTTTTGAAGTGATCTATGGGATGGTAGTGGGGCGTGTCGCTCCACTCCAGGGCCGGGTCTTACAAGTGGCCATGGCCACAGATTCCTGTTTAAACCCTGTAGTATGGGGTTTTGGGTGTGTCAGTGTTGGCTTGCAAGCAGACAGAGCAGTTGGTCTGCAGAGCACTCCCTGTGTGAGGTAACACAGGTCAGCGGAGCCAAAAGGTCTGGCACCCACCTGCGTACACGGAGGTGCGGTCACTCATGGCAACTGGTCCCAGTCTGCCTTTTGATTTGCCCGGCTGCGATCCAGAGGATACGGCTTACTATGCACTGTGTGAGTTTTCGGACATTAAACCCATTTTGTTTTGAACTTGCTTGGGTCACTGTCTCATCACTGCACTGCGTGGACAACGCTGCATTTACATATGGTAGAGAATGCGGGCAGTGAGAACTGAGGCATGCCCCAAAGCATACTGCATGTCATTTATTAAGCCTGCAACGCTGCAGCTCAAGCCGGCTGACAAAATGGAGGAGCTTTTGAAGAAGTTGGTCCTAAGGCAGTTGCAGCAGCGGCAAGAAGAGCATTGGCATCAGGAGCAGCTACAATTGCAATTGTTGTATCAGCAGCAGCAAAAGACTAATGAGCTGATTCTGCAGCAGGTAGCGGCCAAGCGAGAGGCAACCTCCCCAGCGACCCCGTACCGGTTGAAGGCAAGGGACAGAGGCCGATCCACACGGAGGAAAATGGCACCTGAGAACGACATGGAGGCTTTCCTCACCATCTTTGAACGCACTGTGGAGCAGGAGAGCTTACCGATGGCCCAGTGGGCTGAAGTGTTGGCCCTATTTCTGACTGGAGATGCCCAGAAGGCTTGCCTGGTCCTCAGTCAGGACAATGCCCTGAACTATGGGAAGCTGAAAGGTGAGATCCTTGCCAGACTGGGGATTAATACATATGTGGGGGCCAACGGGTGTTCCCGTGGTCTTTATCCGATTCTCACCCTGCCCAGTCTCAGGCCTATGACTTACTGCAACTGGTTAAAAAATGGCTCCAGCCAGAGACCTTAACCCCATTCCAGATGGTAGAGAGTGTGGTGGTCGACTGACTGGTGAGGGCCCTGCCAGCAGCCGTACAGCGTTGGGTGGGGCAAGGGGATCCGGGCACTCTGGACCAGGTAGTAGGACTGAGAGCGGTATACAGCCACTCAGGACTTTATACAGGACACTGCTCCACTGCGCCTGTCACGTAAGGCCCCACCAGCCCAGGAGCCTGGGAAAAGTACCCGACCTTCTACCAGACCCAATACAGTTTGTGCCCGTACTGAGGGGATATCTCGGAAAGAGAGAGATAACAGACCCGTGTCCCCTAAATTGGTCCCAAGGTCCCCTCGTGCCACAGTTGTTAAGTGTTGGTGATGCCAAGAGCCTGGACATGTGGTTGCCAACTGCCCCCTAACAACTGGATGCATGGACTGCGGGTATACCCGCCGTGTGTCTATGTACGCCTAGCCAGTCTGCATCGCCACTACAGGCCCTGCCGGTACCAAATCTCAGCTATTAAGGTACTCGTTAATGGGTACCAAACACATGCTCTCTTGGACTCGGGGAGCTTGGTGACTCTGGTACACGGGTTCCTGGTTGCTGAGGACAATCCTAGTGGATGGAAGGTGGGGGTGGTGTGCATACATGGGGACCTCCGAGAGTGTCTGACCGCAGAGGTTACGTTTTCCACCCTCTGTGGAGAAATAAAACATGTGGTGGGGTGGTAAAGACTCTTCCATGTGGAACTATATTGGGGAGAGACTTGCCCCTGTTTTGGTCAATATGGGAGACCAGGGACAACCCTCTCACGGTAAAAATTGTGCCGGGCATTGAACTCAAAGATATTGAGATACCTGCCATTGGGGTCGCCTACCTAGGGACAGAGTGCAACCCTGATAGGTTTCTCTTAGAGGTATTGGCAGGAGAGGTCGAGGAATCCCCACCGATTCCTGAGCTGGAGGTGTCCTCTGGTAAGTTCGGGACTGCTCAGCTCCAGGATCCCATTTTGAACCGGGCACGGGAAAGAGTAAATCGAGGTAAATGGGGTGGCTCAGCAACCGGGTGTGGAGACAGCGTTCCCATGAATGGTGATCAACCAGGAGTTACTGTACAGGGTTGATAAAGTCCGGGGTGAGGTGGTAGAACAACTGGTAGTGACCCTGTCCTACCGTCGAGTGGTGCTCAACATGGCTCACACTCACATGCTGGGAGAGCATTTGGGGGCCAAAAAGACACAGAGGCGCATACTGCAGCAGTTTCTCTGCCCAGGTGTCTACGCTGAGGTTAAAAGGTACTGCGATACATGTCCGGAGTGCCAACTGACCTCACTCACCGCAAACTACTGGAGTCCATTTATGCCTCTGCCCATTATAGAGGTACCTTTCGAGCGAATCGCGATGGATATGGTAGGGCCAATAGTGAAATCCGCAAGGGGTCACCAACACATATTGGTAGTCGTAGACTACGCCATCCGGTACCCAAAGGCGATACCACTCCGCCACACCTAGACTAAACTAATAACCCGGGAACTATTTACCATATTTTGTCGCCTTTGCTACTCAAGGAGATTCTTACAGATCAGGGAACTCCTTTTATGTCTAAGGTGACTAGGAAGCTATGTAAGCTGCTCCAGATTACACAGCTACGGACGTCAGTGTACCATCCACAAACCAACGGGTTGGGGAGAGGTTTGATAAGACCCTCAAAGCCATGCTCAAAAAGGTGGTCGCCAAGGATGGGAGGGATTGGGACATGTTACTGCCCTATCTAATGTTCGCCATCCGTGAGATACAGCAGGCGTCCACAGGGTTCTCCCTGTTTGAGCTCTTGTATGGCAGGCACCCGAGGGGACTGCTGGATGTAGCCAAGGAGACATGGGAACAGGAGCACACTCCACATAAAAGTGTCATCGAGCATGTGGCAAGGAGGCAGGATCTGATTGCAGCCCATAGTAAAGAAACATCTGTTGGATGCCCAGGCCGCTCAGAGCCGCATGTATAATAAAAGGGCCACAGTCAGGACCTTTAAAGAAGGGGATCGAAAGTTGGTCCTCGTGCTCACCCCAGATAGCAAGCTCATGGCCAAGTGGCAGGGGCACTTTGAGAGACAGGGGAAGGTAGGCGAAGTGAAGTAGAGGGTGTACCAACCAGGGAAAAGGAAACCTGAGCAATTGCGTCATGTAAACCAGCTAAAGGCCTGGAAGGACCGGGAATGTTTGGTCACGGAGGTGACTCTGGTCGTACCAACAGGGGTCCCTCTGGCACTGGTCAAGGACACAGCAGGGGGGCAGGTTAAAATAAATGATGCTCTCACCAAACAGCAGCGGTGGGAGGCTCGGGCCCTCGTGCAGAGGATTACAGATGTATTCTCAGAGCTGCCGGGGCAAACCTCAGTGATACAACATGACATTGTCACAGAGCCCCAGGTATGGGTACAATTGAAACCGTACCAAGTACCAGAAGCCCGAAGGCAAGCCATCACTGCCAAGGTTAAGCAAATGCACCAGTTGGGAGTCATTGAGGAGTCCCAAAGTGAGTGGGCCAGCCCCATTGTCCTAATCCCAAAACCAGACAGGTCATTATGCTTCTGTAATGACTTCAGGAGGTTAAATGAAGTGTCAAAATTTGACCTCTATCCCATGCCACGGGTGGACGAGCTAATTGAGAGACTGGGGGAGGACAGTACTTCACCACGCTGGATCTCACAAAAGGCTACTGGCAGGTTCCCTTAATAGAGTCAGCGAAAGAAAAGACCGCTTTTATAACACCAGCGGGTCTCTATCATTATGTTGTCTTGCCTTTTGGGTTACATGGGGCTACGGCCACATTCCAGAGGTTGATGGACATTGTGTTAGCGCCTCATCTGGGTTACACGTCGGCCTATTTGGATGACATAGTCATCTTTAGTACCGACTGAGATACCCATCTGTCCCAGGTACAAGCAGTGCTGGAGTCTCTCAGAATAGCGGGGTTAACAGCAAACCCAAAGAAATGCGCAATAGGACTCACGGGAGACTCAGTACTTAGGTTACGTGATCGGTTATAAAGCCCATGTAAACAATATTGAGGCCATTCAAAACTAGCCCAAGCCCTTAACTACTAAACAGGTGAGGGCATTCCTTGGTATCATTAGGTACTACCGCCGGTTTATACCCAATTTTGCTGGGAAATCAGCACCCCTAACGGACCTGTTAAAAGGTAAGAAGACTGTGATGGTCCGGTGGAATCTTCAAGCGGAGGAAGCATTCCAGTCCCTGAAGTCAGCGTTGTGTGGACAGTCGATCCTCATCAGCCATGAATTCAAGAATAACTTTATTGCGCAAACCGATGCATCAGAGGTAGGCCTAGGAGCGGTATTGTCTCAAGAGGTGAACGGGGATGAGCATCCAGTCACCTACTTGAGCAGGAAACTGACCCCGGCCAAGAAAAATGATGGCGTAGTGGAGGACTGCTTGGCGATTAAATGGGCTGTGGAGTCCCTACGCTACTATTTGCTCGGGCGTCAGTTTCGTTTGGTAACGGACCATTCACCCCCTCTTCTGGATGAAAAACGCAAAAGAGAGGAATACCCGAGTCACCAGATGGTTCCTGTCCATACAAAACTTCAGTTCCTCAGTGGAACATCGGGCGGGGAAATGTGAATGCCCTGTCACGGGCCCTCTGTATGGTGATGAATGTTCAATCCTACAAGTTTGAACAGGGGGGGGGGTATGTGAGGCAGTGACCGGTGTCATATGCAAGGGTCGCTATGTATCCCCCAGGATGAGGACGGAGTCCTATTAGACCCGCTGGAGTGCCTGGTGTTGACAGCCTCCCTCTCATTCACAGACTGCGTGCGCTCTGCCCTTCGCTCTCCATCCTAATACTTCCAGTCTCTGGGCTACATTAACCCACTGACCACCAACGTCTCTGCACATCACCACAGACAGTGCTTTCGCCCAGGACCCTCAGGTATGCTTCCTAACACCATACATATCCTCATACCTTTAAACCTATGTCTTATATACCACCTGTGTCTCTACAGCTCCTATCAGATATGTATGCTTTCCCTCTACCCTATTATTACCATTGTGAGTGCTACTACTGCTGTTTCTGCTGTTTACCACCATGCATTATCATTCCCCTGTTCCTACAGCCCTCCTTGGGAGCTTCTATATAAGAATCCCGTTACACATAGCGACTCACCAGCGATCCCAACAACGATATGAACTTGTCAGGATCGCTGGTGTGTCGCTATATGATCGCTGGTGAGCTGCCAAACAGGCAGATCTCAGCAGCGATCAGGACAGCGACTATGCATGTAACAATCGATGCACGTTGCTTAGCTACCCGCAGTGTACGTTAGATACCAGCGCGCTGGTGCAGGGAGCTGGTAACCAAGGTAAGCAGCGGGTTTCTAAGCGCCGCGCGACGCTTAGAAACCCACTGTTTACCTTGGTTACCAGCTCCCCTGCACCAGCGCGCTGGTATCTAACATACACATCGGGTTTCTATGTGTAACGAGGCCTTTACTCCCTATGGCTTCTCCTTTCTAATCCTGTTCTCTACTTAAAGGTCAGTCTCTATGTTGCACTACCCCACTAGTTATCATGACAAGCATATTGCGTAACTATTTAGATTTTGTACTATGCCACCCACTTCCTTGTTCTTATATTGCATTCCCAGCCTGCACCCTTTACGCTGTTTCCCATATCGCTTCATCTTATGGGCGAAACTTGTGTATAATTTTATATATATGTATATATTCTCTATGTACAGTTTTTTCAACATGTAAATTTTGTACAGCATATATCCTGTATAGCACTTTCACTAGTCTTTTCTTGTTACTAATTTTGTATATATCTGTTTTTTGCAGTGAGGTTTGCTAAAGACCCTATAGGGTCAAAACGTTGCCTTGACACTATTATTGCTGTGATGACACCAATAAATTCATCCATGTTATGCATTTGAAAAAACATACTTTGAGTGCGGCTGTTTTTTCACTTATATGGTGTTCACAGCAGGACGCTTGTGAATCTCAAGGCAGAGATAAAAGTGAGCATGGACCTGGTCAGGTTATTTGGCCAAGGCATTATTCAGTAAAACCCGGCATGGGCTTATTTTTGGAGCGATCTACAGGATGGTAGTGGGACGGGTCGCTATACTCCAGGGCCGGGTCTTGCAAGTGGCCATGGCCACAGATTCTTGTTTAAACCCTGTAGTATGGAGTTTTGGGTGTGTCAGTATTGGCATGCAAGCAGACAGAGCAATTGGTCTGCAGAGCACTCCCTGTGTGAGGTAACACAGGCAGTGGAGCCAAAAGGTCTGGCACCTCCTGCATACATGGAGGTGTGGTCGCTCACGGCAGCCGGTCCCAGACTGTCTTTTGATTTGCCCGGCTGCGATCCGGAGGATATAGTGTATTATGCACTGTGTGAGTTTTTGGACATTAAACCCATTTTGTTTTGAACTTGCTTGGGTCACTGCCTCATCACTGCACAGCGTGGACACCGCTGCATTACACTTAATATAGGGTTTTCTTTGTCTCACGGCATTTCACCTAGCATTTTATTTTCTACCGTGAATACCGTGGAGAAGAAGGTGTTTAATATATTAACTTTTTCCTCGTCATCAACAACCATTCTTTCCTCACAATCGCCCTGCACGTTGTTGGGATGTAGGCTGTAATTGCCTATAATTTCTACCTGTTGTCTGATCCATTTGCACAACAGCAGGAGAAATTGATTCACAATCAGTGTTACTTCATAACTGGACAGGTTGATTTCACAGAAGTGTGATTCCCTTGAAGTTACATTGTGTTGTTTAAGTATACACACACACGCCTTATAAGGCCCTATTCTTACCCTTCATGACAGCGGAGGTTGGCACCCTCTGTTGCACCAAAGTTGCTAGCACTCAACATGGTCTCCACCTAATGTACCTATCATGTTGTCAGGTGTCCCAGGACCAGGGGCTCCTTCCCGCTCCCTAATGCTAGGGGTGCCTTAGCTTACCATGTTCCCCGGATTACGTCTGATGGTGAAGATGCCAGGACCACGTACCTTGCCTTAGCTCCTGAATCCGACCTCAATCTGGAAACTTCCCCCACCCAGGGAAGAGGGGATTAGTAGTTTACCGCAATACACCAACCAAACTAATAAGGTAATATGAACAGGGATAAAAGGAAAATACCAATCATACAAATATACACACAAACAGCACCGGGGAGTGTAGGATGGGGGTTAAACCAAAGTGGGAGAAGAAAGGGAATTATCACACACAAAAACTGACAACAGTCACAGATAAATCCACCAAACACCTTCTCATACAATAACTAACAACCACCTCCAGCCATGCAACATAAGGTAGCTCTGACAATGTGTGCTAGCCAGGGCCCAGATTATAAAGGAGATGGGAGTGGCTAACAGTGCACAGCTGAGAGCCTTAACCCAGGAAAGCTTCCAGGAGCTCTCAACTGAGCAGATTAACCCCTGCACCGCTAAAAGAAATTTACACCATTTAATATGAAAGTGAAGTGCTTCTAATCAGTGCAGGAGTAGGAGAAATCAGATGTTGCGGTCTTCTGGCTCCTCTCGGTCACAATAAACCCGTGACAGTACTCTATTAGTCCTTTGAATAATATTTATGGGATAAGATTAAATATATCTGTATGAACCACAACAATCAATGCCTCAAAGGGAACAGTTCTATGAGAATTTCACAAACATATACAAAGCAAAAGGTACCCCAATAGGTGCTTTTTCCATGCTCCTATGAGACTAAAATAGAAAACATATAGATGTATCTGTATGAAACACCACAATTGATGTCACAAAGTAGACAATTTTTATGCAAATTCACTAGCATGTACAAAATTAGACAGAGGCACCCTCTAAGGTGCTTTTTTTGTACTCAACGCATTCCCTCCCACAAATCAAAAGTTAATCAGGAGTACTAGCACATGTGAACATAGCCAATTGCCCTTTAAAAAAAAACGGATCCCCATTCCTAATGTAAAGTTTGTGGGTCTTTGTTTTTAAATTAGGGGGTTGGGGAAAAAACTAAACAAAAAAAAAATCAGATTATTATTTATATATAAAGTCTGATTTTGTTTTTGTTTAGTTTTTTCCCCATCCCTCTAATTTAAGACATTGCCTGCCCTGTACCCCGAGTGCCTGCCAGCCCTGTGTCTCATTCATGCCTGCCCGTGTCTAAGCCATGCCACCATCTCCCCAAGTGGGATCAGCAGCCACAACCAGACACCACCCTGGAGTGGCACCTGGCAGCTGCCTGCTACACAAACCTGACCGCACCATCTGAGGCTCCTGTGAAGACCGAGGCAGCTGTCCTAGTCACGCCCCTTCCAGGGTAGTCTGGTTTGTGGCATAGTGAAGCCACAACCCCCTGGCTCACTTCCACCAGCTAGGGTGTGAGCGTGACACATTTATGTACTAATGGTAGCTCTGGTGGCATTCATGTACTGATGGTGGTTCTGGTGATGTACAGTACAGACCAAAAGTTTGGACACACCTTCTCATTCAACGATTTTTCTGTATTTTCATGACTGTGAAAATTGTAGAATCACACTGAAGGCATCAAAACTATGAATTAACACATGTAGAATTATACATTACACTTTACAAAAAAGTGTGAAACAACTGAAAATGTCTTATATTCTAGGTTCTTCAAAGTAGCCACCTTTTGCATTGATTACTGCTTTGCACGCAGAAAAGGTGAACGGATGGACTCTACATACCTGGTTCCCACCGTGAAGCATGGATGAGGTGGTGTGATGATGTGGAGGTGCTTTGCTGGTGACACTGTTGGGGATTTATTCAAAATTGAAGGCATACTCAAGCAGCATGGCTACCACAGCATCTTGCAGCAGCATGCTATTCCATCCGGTTTACGTTTAGTTGGACCATCATTTATTTTTCAACAGGACAATGACCCCAAACACACCTCCAGGCTGTGTAAGGGCTATTTGACCAAGAACGAGAATGTTGGGGTGCTACGCCAGATGACCTGGCCTCCACAGTCACTATACCTGAACCCAATAGAGATGGTTGGGGTGAGCTGGACCGCTCACTGCTTCAATTTTGAATAATCCCCAACAGTGTCACCAGCAAAGCACCCCCACACCATCACACCACCTCCTCCATGCTTCATGGTGGGAACCAGGCATGTAGAGTCCATCCGTTCACCTTTTCTGCATGCAAAGCAGTAATCAAAGCAAAAGGTGGCTACTTTGAAGAACCTAGAATATAAGACATATTTTCAGTTGTTTCACACTTTTTTGTAAAGTGTAATGTATAATTCCACATGTGTTAATTCATAGTTTTGATGCCTTCAGTGTGAGTCTACAATTTTCATAGTCATGAAAATACAGAAAAATCTTGAAATGAGAAGGTGTGTCCAAACTTTTGGTCTGTACTGTATTTATTTACGGATGAGGTATCTGTGCTATATTTATGTATTATTGCTCTGGTGCTCTATGTATCGATGATGATTTTGGCTTCATATTCATGTACAGATGATGGTTCTGGTGATGAGTATATCACCAGAATTATCATCACTACATGAATACAGCACCAGAACAACCATCACCGCATAAATATGTCACTAGAACCGGAAACTATCACCAGATCCACCATCAGTTTTATGCAAGCTGCATTTGTGACTGGACAGGCGCAAAAATCATCAGACATATCCCTTTATTTATAATGGAGGTCTATTTATTTTCCATTGGATTATTTGCCAAATGCAGGATACATTAATTGAAGCCAAGCCCAGATTATAGTTACTCTTTATTAGTTTTTATAACCATCCTTGGGTTCTACATTTAAAATATAGGATAAGGGATGAATATTGCCATTTTTTTTCCCTGTCTTGAGTGATCGATTCGGTATCTAATTTTGAAACTGCTCTCCTGTTAAGTAACATTCCTAAAGTACACCACTTTTTTTTTTTACTTATTTTTGATAAACATTTTTTGTAAAAAGGTAACAATTCTAATGTAAGTGGTCATCAGAGTTTGATACCTAACACATCAGAGGGGAACAGGGGTGGATGTGCATTAGGGGTCCTGTCACCTTAGTCTCCGAGCTACTCCTTTGCTTCAGGGTGGGGCTTAGGGGTACCATTGGCTTCATCTTCCTCAGTGCATCAAAATGCTTTGTCCTGGCCCTGAGCTTCACTATTCTTTTTCTGTCGATGGAGCGGTGTTATAGAAAACTTCTATATTGTGTGGCAAGCTGATATTTTTATTATCTTCTACAATTTGGGGTATATACAGCATGATCTGTTTTTGCATTTTTTTAGGAAGATGTGTGGTGACAAACGCAATGTTTTTTTTCATTTTTCAACTTTTATTTACGGCATTTAATTTTATATTTTGATAGATGAGACTTACTGGCAATACAAAATATATTTATTTATAATTATTATTTATTAGACAGGGAAACGAGGTATAACATTTTTACTTTTTCTTTCATTTCTTTCATGGGGTCTAGAAACCACAATTGTTTGATCTCTTGTATTACACGCAGTATAGATTTAACTTCATTATTTAGACAGAAAAAAAATGTTTTATCTATCTATCTATACATGTATGTATGTATATATATATATATATTATATATATATATATATATATATATATATATATATATATACACACATATATACACACACACACAATATATATATATATATATATATAGCTGAGTGTGTGTATGCATGTATGTATATATGTATCAAGCCACACACACTCTGCATAGCCACACTCATAGTCCCCTCCTCTACTGGTGAGGAGACAATAGCGATATGGGAGGTATCTCCTCCCGGACCCCGGTGAGCTGGCAAAGCCCTTTGAGGCTACCCAGACACCAGGGTCACAATAATCACCCCCACAGGGCCATTTAAGTTATATTGCGGCGGTGACATACTCCTTGCCAATGCTGCTTTCTCCCTGCATCTTCTCTTTGTCCCCCGCTGGGGAAGCATTTATCTTAATAAAGCTTCTCCTCCTCCCAGTTCCAGATCACGACAACGACACGACCTGGCAAGATCGTTGGTGGGATCGCTATATGGTCGCTAGTTAGCTTCCAAACACAAAATCTCATCAGAGATTAGCGATCTGTATAACGACCTCTGCGGTCGTTGGGAAAACCTAGTCCCACCTGCGCGCTGGTAAAGTAGTTCATAAAGGGTGTCACACTCAGCGATTCAGGCTCACCAGCGGGACACCAACGACAAAAAAACGGCTCAGAACGTTCATGAGCGATCAGCGACATCGCAGCAGGGGCCACATCGCTGCTACATGTCACACACAGCGATGTCGCTAACGAGGTCGCTGCTGAGTCATAAAATCGCTGACGCTTTAGCGATCTCGTTAGCGATCTCGCTTAGTGTGACAGTACCTTTAGTGTCAAAACAACTCTGAGTTCTTAATTATCTGATGCAGATAGACTGAGTTGAATTTCCTCAAATTCATGGTCACCACAAAAACTAAAAAATTGTGATTCAATTCACAATGATTGCAGGAAAAAAAAAAAAAGCTCAGCGTCATTTCACTCACTCATGAAGGCTGCAGCAGCCAGGGAGCAGGTTAATGACGTCAGACGTGAGTTTCCTTATACTTCCTTGCACAGAGGTAGACATCTCGCTGAGTCATCTCCACCAGGCCAGAGAAATCACCAACAGGTAATTCAGTTTTCAGATTCGGATGCATAACCACCTGAAGTCTGTGCCGCTGGCCAGAGACCAGCAGCTGACATCGACATATCAGTCAAAGATGGTGCATGACAGGACGTCATATGTAACGACAAGCACACTGAAGTCAGCTGCCAGCTATAGAAGACAACATCACATGTTGTAGAAGCAGAGGAAGGCAATAATTTTTTTTCTCTCAAATGTGTTGGAGAAGATCAGGAAACATTTTTCTTGACAGGGGCCCAGGATGGGGGACATTATAAAATGAAGGAATCCAGGATAGAGGGCCATTATTACATGAAGAGGCCACGATGGGAGACATTTTATGGGGGGGTGGGCGAACACAAGTCTTTATATGATCTAGAACTCTACAAGACCCCATACATCTGATCAACATAGAAGTGAGGGACTAGATCCAAATTTTGCTTAGTACCGGTTAGCATCCTCTTCTGCCTCCCTACCTCCCTCCAATTATATGACATCTTCTCCCAAACCCCAATTCATTATAAGACATCTTCTCCCAACCCCCATTCCTGACGCCATCAGACACTCCTAATGAATGGGGCAGAGGGGTGAGGATACAGGATAGGTACTGCACACATACAGGATTCACAGCTTAAAATATTTATGTTTTGGCTGGAAAAACGCTGTGTAAAATAAGTCTATGAAATGTTTTTTGACATGCATTTTTGTTACAAATTTTCCCCACTCATTAGTAGGAGTAAATACTCTGTTAAAAAACACTGCAATAATTGACATGCTGTAATTTGAAATCTGGAAGGCAAAAATAAGCAGCGTCTACATGAGAATTAAGACAACTCATTGACTTTGCTTGTACTGTAAAATGCTAATTTTCCTAACAAATCCTTGCTGGAAAAGAAAGCAATGTGTGCACATAGCCTTAAAATGAATTGAGGGGAGAGTCACAGAGCCCGATTCATTTATATTTATTGGGTGGAGATTATAGTTAATGGGGGGCACAGTGCTGGCTAATTACTTTACATTTTGAATGGTACATGGCCAATAGTATATTAATGTTGGGGCACATTTATATTCAGGGGCACAATATGGGGGATTTTTTATTCGGGAGACAAATGTTTATATACAATATGTGTGACCTTATTATTTTCAGGGCTCCGGTGATCATTGTGACAAGACAAGTCATGGCTGGGAGATGACATGAACAACAGAAAATGACAATCAGAAGAGATGTCAGCGCTCAGAGGATGCAAGTATTTATTCTGTAGCTATACTTATTATTTGCAGTAATACTGTTTGTAAAGCAACCACCCATAGGCTACATTTACATATTCATGTAAAATGTCCATGTGCTGCCACATTTTTTTTTTTTAATCGTACTGCACAGACTTCTAGCGTTTTATAGATGCACTCACATATAGGTAAAAATCATGAATCAGAGAATGAGATCTGCGTCCATTTCCGATTGAATCTTGAGGATCAGAATAGGGCATACTCAATGGGTCTGTGAGCTGTACGAGAAAAAAAAAAAAATCGAACAGCACACCACACAAGAACGTAGCCTTATGTATTACACAGTCCCTTATTATAAAGTGTACTTTCTTATGTATAGCACAGTCCCTTAGTATATAGTGTACTTTCTCATGTATAGAGCCATCCCTAATTAGAGAGTTTCCTCTTATTATATACAACACTGTCCCTTATTACGTAACCTCCTCTCTAGTCATGTATGGCGCGTCCCTTATTACATAGTATCTCGTTATATATAGCACCATCCCTTACATAGCGTATTCTCATTATTGTTAGTCACAGTGATCTCTATTCATTACATAGTCCAATCTTGTTACATATAAAATGACTGCTGATGGAGCAGCATCTGATCAGAAGATCAAACCATCAGCTCCTCCATTAGAAAAAAAGCTTTCCCGTGTTTCATCAGCCGTCATTTCATTTTACATCTCACAATAGAGGATTAAAATAAAAACATGGTACTATAAATAGCAAAAAAAACAAGAGAACCTGATATGTAAGGGATGGTGCTGTACATAGCAAGAGAGGACACTGTGTAATAAGAGACGGCGATATACGTAATAAGAGGGGAGACTAATATATTATTTGTTACATACAGTATATAAAATCCGTAGCTATCTGCATACAAATTTTTTACATTCTTTGCATACAATTTTTGGGGTCTATTTTTTCCTCTTACCCTTCCGAAAATAAAAAATTTGGGGCTAAAACAAAATTTTTGTGGGGAAAATGGATTTTTTTTATTTTCACAGCTCAATGTTATAAAACTTCTGTGAAGCACCTGGGGGTTTAAAGGTGCTCAGCACACATCTAGGTAAGTCCCCGATGGGGTCTAGTTTCCAAAATGGTGTAACTTATGGGGAGTATTCACTGTTTGGCGACATGGCGTCCGCTAATTAATCCAGCAAATTTTGCATTCAAAAAGTCAACTCACACTCTATTCCTTCCTAGCCTTGTCATACACCCAAACAGTAGTTTTACCCCACATATGGGGTATCGGCGTACTGAGAAATTGCACAACAAATTTTGAGGTCTATTTTTCCTCTTACCCTTATGAAAAAAAATATATATATTGGTTCCAATGTAAATTTTTTGTGAAAAAAAGTAAAATGTTCATTTTTTCCTTCCACATTGCTTTCGTACTTGTGAAGCGCCTTTAGCGTTAATAACCTTCTTGAATGTGGTACTGAGCACCTTGAGGGGTGCAGTTTTCAGAATGAGGGGTCTATATGACAGAAAAAATACAAAAGTGACACCAAAGTCACTTCATACGTAATGTGGTCCATAAAAAAAATGGTTTTGTAAGTTTTGTTGAAAAAAAATGAGAAATCACTTGTCAACTTTTACCTCTTATAACTTCATCCTGCATCAGGGAGTTTAGTCGTCTCCTGCTGGGCTTGCTGCTGCTGGAGCTGTTGGCTTTTGACCAGGTGCTTGATCAGCTCCTTTATTTTGTCTGACCAATAATCCATTCCTATAGCGGCCTTCACCCAGGACATGCAGTTTGTCCACAGCCATAACACTCGCTTTATAGGGATCTCGCATGCACCAACTGTGGTAGATCGTCTCACTTGACTGGACATAAAGGTAGACACAAAAATTCTGTCTCTTTAAATCTTCCACTGGTTTATTAAAGGTACTGCATAAATCAGTGCAGCATTAGCAAAACAAACATGACCTTCTTGGCCTAACAGGAAAACAAAGACATGATGGCACAGTCCGTGTTGCTGCGGGGATCCGCCTGAACAGGAACAAACAAAGTTCAGCTTTCCTTATGAAAACACAGCTTTTGAGCTTGCTTCTCCAGATACACCCAACACAGAATGAACCACAAGATTGTGTGTTATGTTTCGGTAGCTGAGGAGGATAGGAACAACAGCAGGGCAGCCGAACATCTGAGATGTTGGTAACTAATGGGTTGCAGATTCCTAAACTAACGACACAACTAGAGGTAGCTGTGGAGCGTTCCTACGTTGATCCTAGATGCCTCGTCACAGCCTGAGAGATAACTACACCTAAAGGCAGAAAGATGAAAGCTATCTGCCCCAGAGCAGATCCCCAAAGAAAATAGGAAGCCCCCAAACATATAATGGCGGTTAGACAAGATGAAAATACAAACATAGGCAGAAAATAGACTGAGCAAACGCTGGGGCCACGAGCTGACTAAATAGGATAGGACAGGAGAGATTACTTTCAGCAACCCAGAAAACCCTACAAAAATCCAACAATTCTGATTACAAAAATACTGAGATCACACGATCTCGCCACCCACTAAATCAGATCTCAGTGTGAACAAAAACCAAGCCGCAGCCGCTGAAAAAACAGGAAAAAGCAAATGAGCAATTAACAGTGGCTGCAGAAAAACTGTGAGGAGCTCAGGCCCAGGAGGGGACCTGGCTGACCTCCACAAAAATGCAGAAAACAATGCAAAAAGCAAGCACAAAAAGAAAAGCAAAAAATATCTTATCTGAAAGCAGGAGATGCAGGCAAGACTCCAGCAAACTTCCAAATGAACCAGGAACCACAATTGAGACAAGAACAATTGATCACCGGCAACCATCATGGGAGGGAACCTCCCTTATATCAGACCAGTCCATGATTCCAGATTGCCACTCCTTGCTGAAAGGTTCAGTACTGTCTGTAACCACCAGAGGGAGCCTCTGCTCAGAAACCATCTCTAGCACATTCATAACAGTACCCCCCCTTGAGGAGGGGTCACCAAACCCTCACTAGTGCAACCAGGCAGATTAGGATGAGCTCAGTGGTAGGCACAGATCAGTCTCCTAGCATGGATGTCCGAAGCAAACACCCAAGAATTGTCCTCCTGACCATAACCTCTCCACTTAACCAAATACTGGAGTTTCTGTCTAGAAAAACGAGAATCCAATATTTTCTCAACCACATACTCCAGATTGCCCTCAACCAAAACAGGGTCAGGAGGCGCAGCCATAGGAACCACTGGCTTGACAAACCTCTTCAATAAGGACTTGTGGAACACGTTATGGATCTTAAATGTCCCTGGAAGAAGCAAACGGAAGGAAACAGGATTAGGAATCTCCATGATCTTATAAGGTCCAATGAACCTGGGCTTAAACTTTGGAGATGCAACCCTCATAGGGATATTTCTTGAGGACAACCAAGCCAAGTTCCCCACTTTAAACTGGGGACCATCAGTCCTATGCCGGTTGGCAAAACGTTGGGCCTTCTCCTGAGAGAGAGACAACCTCTCCACTACCTGGTCCCAAATCTGCTGCATTTGCTCCACAACACAGTCAACACCTGGACAGACAGAAGCCTCCGCCTGTCCCAAAGAAAAATCGAGGGTAAAACCCAAAATTGCAGAAAAATGGAGACATCAAGGTGGCAGAGCTAGCCCTATTATTAAGAGCAAACTCAGCCAAAGGCAAAAAAGAGACCCAGTCATCTTGATCAGCAGACACAAAACATCTCAAATAAGTCTCCAAGGTCTGGTTTGTTCTCTCGGTTTGTCCATTGGTCTGAGGATGAAAAGCAAAGGAGAAAGATAATTGAACACCAAGGTTAGAACAAAATGTCCTCCAAAATCTGGAAACAAACTGGACTCCTCTGTCAGACACAATGTTCTCCGGAATGCCATGTAACCGAACCACGTGCTGAAGGAACAAAGGCACCAATTCGGAGGAGGAAGGTAACTTAGGTAATGGCACAAGATGTATCATCTTGGAAAACCTATCACAAATTACCCAGATAACGGTCATTCTCTGAGAAACAGGGAGGTCGGAAATAAAATCCATAGAGATATGGGTCCATGGCCTCTTGGGCACAGGTAATGGCATTAACAAACCACTAGAGCGAGAGCAAGGCTTGGCGCGAGAGCAAGTCCCACAGGACTGCACAAATTCCCTGACGTCACGAGACAAAGTAGGCCACCAAAAGGACCGACTCACCAAGTCTCTGGTACCAAAAATCCCAGGATGACTAGCCAACGCGGAACAATGAATCTCAGACATCACACTCTTCTTCCACTGGTCTGGGACAAACAATTTCCCAATAGGGCAGCGCTCAGGTTTATTCTCCTGACACCCTTCCAAGGCTAGTCTCAAATTGGGCGAGATGGCGGAAAGAACTATACCCTCTTTCAAAATAACAGTAGGATCAGATAACTCAGGACCGTCCGCAAAGAAACTCCTCGAGAGGGCATCCGCCTTAACATTCTTAGTGCCAGGAAGAAAAGAAACCACAAAATTAAAACGTGTGAAAAACAAGGCCCACCTGGCCTGTCTAGGATTAAGTCGCTTGGCTGATTCGAGATAAACCAGATTCTTATGGTCCGTGAGGACCACCACCTGATGTTTGGCTCCTTCCAGCCAATGTCTTCACTCTTCAAAGGCCCACTTCATGAACCAATAACTCCCGATTACCCACGTCATAATTACGTTCAGTTGGAGAAAATTTTCGAGAGAAAAAGGCACAAGGGTTACTCTTAGAGGTCTCTGGATCTCTTTGGGGCAAAACGGCACTTGCCCCAATTTCAGAGGCATCAACCTCCACCTGAAACGGTAGAGAAACATCAGGCTGCCGTAGACCAGGAGCAGAAGTGAATCTCTGCTTAAGTTCCTGAAACGCAGAGACTGCCTCAGGAGGCCAATTCACCACATCAGAACCCTTTTTGGTCAAATCAGTCAATGGTTTAACAATACCGGAGAAATTACCAATAAATTTACGATAAAAATTGGCAAAACCCAAAAATCTCTGAAGAGCCTTTAATGAAGCAGGTTGGACCCAATCACAGATGGCTTGAACCTTGACCGGGTCCATTTCAATAACAGACGGAGACAAAATGAATCCCAGAAATGAGACCTTCTGTACGCCAAAAAGACACTTTGATCCCTTCACATACAGTGCATTCTCTCTCAAAATCTGGAACACAGTCCGAACATGTTTCACATGAGAGTCCCAGTCATTGGAAAAAATCAAGATATCATCCAAATAAACAATCAGAAATTTATCCACAAAATCCCTGAAAATATCATTCATGAAGGATTGGAAGACGGAAGGAGCATTAGTGAGCCCAAAGGGCATCACTAGGTACTCAAAATGCCCCTCTGGGGTAATAAAATTCGTCTTCCATTCATCCCCGTGCTTAATGCGAATAAGGTTATACGCCCCCCTGAGGTCAAGCTTGGTAAACCAACTAGCACTTTTCACCCTGGAAAACAGGTCAGAAATCAAGGGTAACGAATATTGATACTTCACAGTGATCTTATTGAAGAGACGATAATCAATACATGGCCTCAATGAATCATCCTTTTTGGCCACAAAGAAAAAACCGGCACCCAAGGGTGAAGAGGATGGTCTGATATGACCCTTCTCCAATGACTCCTTGATATAAGATCGCATAGCATCGTGTTCAGGTACAAACAAGTTAAAAAGGCGACCTTTAGGAAATTTACCACCAGGCACTAATTCAATAGCGCAATCGTAGCTCCTGTGAGGGGGCAAAGATGCAGATTTACTTTCACTAAATACATCCGAAAAATCAGTCAAAAAGTCAGGAACATCCTGAGACTTGGGGGAGGCAGAAAAAACAGGAGTGTCAGCATTAACACATTGGCAGCCCCAACTGGTCACAGACACAGATTTCCAATCTAAAACAGGATTATGAGACTGTAACCCAAGGGAAACCTAGTACAATAATGTCATGCAGATTATACAGCACCAGAAATTTGCAACTCTCCTGATGATCTGGTTCAACCCTTATTATCACATGAGTAGAAAACTGGGGTTTATTCTCCACCAAAGGGGTAGAATCAATGCCCAGTAGGGGAATAGACTTACGCAGGGGTATCATGGGAAACCCACAACGTTTGGCAAAGTCAAAATCCATCAGGTTAATAGCTGCTCCTGAATCAACAAAAGCCTGAGCAGAAAATGTGGACAGGGAGCAAATCAGGGTAACAGTCAACAGAAATTTAGTCTGAACACTACCCAAGACAACTGAGCGTGCAAAACGTCTTCCTTGCTTAGGGCAGACTGAAATAGCATGAGAGGCATCACCACAGTAGAGACATAACCCATAGCGCTTTCAAAACTCATGACGCTGAGCCCCAGAAGTCACTCTATCACACATACATGGGCTCAGAAGCTGGCTCACAAGGCAACACTATCTCACGCATACCTCTGCGCTCACGCAAACGTCTGTCAATTTGAATAGCCAATGACATAGAATCATTGAGACCAGAGGGAGCAGGGAATCCCACCATAACATCCTTTACATTCTCTGACAGCCCCTTCCAAAAAAGGGCTGCCAAAGCATCATCATTCCATTTGGTCAGGACTGCCCACTTTTGGAATTTCTGACAGTACAACTCAGCATCTTCAAGACCCTGATTTAATGCAACAAGGTTTTTTCAGCTTGATTAGTGACATTAGGTTCATCGTACAATAACCCCAGAGCCAGAAAAAATGCATCAATATCATTCAAAACAGGATCCCCAGGTGTCAGGGAAAAAGCCCAATCCTGAGGATCGCCGCGCAGGAGAGAGATGAAAATTTGAACCTGCTGTGCTGCGTTTACTGAAGACTTAGGCTTTAAGGCAAAAAACAACTTACAGTTATTTTTGAAATTCAGAAATTTAGCCCGATCCCCAAAAACAAATCTGGCATGGGAATCCTAGGTTCCACAACCGGCAACCCAGCAAGATAGGTAGCAATACTTCGAACCTCAGTGGCAAGCTGATCCACACGGCCAGACAACTGTGCAAACTCCATTGAAAGAAAAAAAAATCCTCCTCAGCACCCAGAGAAAAAGAGGGAAAAAATGCGACAGAAAAAAAAAAATCTCTGACAACTTTTTTCTTTCCACATTATTTTTCCCTTCTGTGAGTACCATATAATTTTCAGTTATGGCCGGTGATACTGTTATGTTTCGGTAGCTGAGGAGGACAGGAACAACAGCAGGGCAGCCGAACACCTGAGATGTTGGTAACTGATGGGTTGCAGATTCCTAAACTAACGACACAACTAGAGGTAGCCATGGAGCGTTCCTACGTTGATCCTAGACGCCTCGTCACAGCCTGAGAGATAACTACACCTAAAGGCAGAAAGATGAAAGCTATCTGCCCCGGAGCAGATCCCCAAAGAAAATAGGAAGCCCCCAAACATATAATGGCGGTTAGACAAGATGAAAATACAAACATAGGCAAAAATCCAACAATTCTGATTACAAAAATACTGAGATCACACGATCTCGCCACCCACTAAATCAGATCTCAGTGTGAACAAAAACCAAGCCGCAGCCGCTGAAAAACAGGAAAAAGCAAACGAGCAATTAACAGTGGCTGCAGAAAAACTGTGAGGAGTTCAGGCCCCAGGAGGGGACCTGGCTGACCTCCACAAAAGTGCAGAAAACAATGCAAAAAGCAAGCACAAAAAGAAAAGCAAAAAATATCTTATCTGAAAGCAGGAGATGCAGGCAAGACTCCAGCAAATTTCCAAATGAACCAGGAACCACAATTGAGACAAGAACAATTGATCACGGCAACCATCATGGGAGGGAACCTCCCTTATATCAGACCAGTCCGTGATTCCAGATTGCCACTCCTCGCTGAAAGGTTCAGTACTGTCTGTAACCACCAGAGGGAGCCTCTGCTCAGAAACCATCTCTAGCATATTCATAACAGTTGTGTATTTATCCTCTGGATTCTACCCACTCTACAGCTGTTCACTCAACATAACCTAAACATGGCCGATTAACCCATCTCAGCAATGTGTGTGCTGGAGCATTTTCCTAGGTACATATCACCGAATCTAACAACCGCAGTGATACATATTTCCCCTCCAGTACTTTGCCAGTGACTGTCACCAAGTATGTGTAATGCAAGTATGTTTTATATTTTACACACACCTTGCCAAAAATTATGGATATTTGGCTTTAGAGTGAAATTTTATTATATTTTATACCTAAAATACACTCTATCCTTTCTAGTTTTCAGTTGAACTTAATGGGACTTTCTTTAAACTTTTGAATTCACATGTCCGACTGTTCAACGGTTTAGTATGTTTTGCACAACTTACCATTTTCGTGTTCAAAAGGAGCTTATTTGCAAAAATTATACAACGTGTTTGATCCATGAATCAGTCAATAAATTTCGGGGTTCAATTAGAATTGGCATTTAAATAGCTCTCCACATCATGATGTTCACATTTTCACACCATTTGGCCAAGACGACAGCTAATAATGATTAGCCGTACCTCACCATTGCGAGGCTTAGAGCAGGATGTTCTCCGACAGAAGTGGCCACTGTTGTGAACGTATTGGAGACGACTTCGGAGCTGAAGCTCCCTCTGGTGGTTGCTGAGGGTATTGAACCTATGTTGAACACCAAGAGTCCTACACCTGCAGTTGACGAGTGGTTGTCAGGTGATACTGACTGGCCTGATATAAATGAGCTGACCTCCCATGATCCTCGCCGGTGATCAATTGTTCTTCCTGGTCTAGGTTGGAATTCAGCTTGCTTTTCTGCTGTCTCCTGCTTGCATTCAGATAAGTCTCTTTCAGTTTTTTTTACTGTGGTTTGAATTCCTTGCTTTTTGCTGCATTGCTTTTTGTCTTCAGCCGGGTCCCCTTTGGGGGCTTTGGCTGATCACCGTTCGTTTTTTGCATTTGTTCATTTGCTCAGTTCTTGTGATATTTTACTGCTGGGTTGCTACGTGTCCACACCAGAGATCTGATATAGGTGGTCGAGACCGTGTGGTCTCAGTATTTTTGGATTCAGAAGTGTTGGAGTTTTTCCTAGGGTTTTTCTGGGTTGCAGACAGTATTCTCTCCTGTGCTGTCCTTTCTAGACAGTTTTGGGCCCCAGCGTTTGCCCAATCTATTTTCTGTCTGTGTTCGTATTTTCATCTTGTCTAACCGCCATTATATGTCTGGAGGCTTCCTATTCTTTTGGGGTCTACTCCGGGGCAGTTAGCGTTCCTCTTTCCATCTTCAGGGATATCTATCTCTCCGGCTGTGATGAGGCGTCTAGGGCTCCGTAGGAATGTCCCACGGCTGCTTCTAGTTGTGCGGTTAGTTTAGGGGTCTGCAACCTATTAGTTTCCAACTTCTCTGGTGTTAGGCTGCCTATGCGTTTTTTTGCTCCTGCCTCCTCAGCTATCTAAACATAACAGGCCACTGAGCTTAGAGTGTTGCATCTTGCTGATGACACAGACAGACTGGGAGAGTCACAAAAAGGCAAAGAAGTGGTCTTGCCTTTTCAAAATTCCCAACTGATGACCACTTCATTGTGAACAATGCCCTTTGGAAACAGATGAGGAATTTCACACATCTCCTGGCACATCTAAGGGAGGTGAGAGGCACCCAAGTGTCACAACAATGTGGCCTGCGTGTTAGACTACCTACAAGGGTACCTGACTACACCACCAGGCACAGACAATTATATATGCTGGGTGAGGGACCAGTGGGCCATAGTGCAGTTCATTAATGAAAGTGGATTCATGCTGAGCAGAAATGATGGCCACAAAATGCTGTACATGTCATGGAGAGAGCTATGCTTCAGTCAATGTTACCAGACTATCCTTTGGTAGTGGTGTTACAATATGAATAGGTGTGTCTACTCGATACGTAACTGCCCTACACTTTGTGAATGGCACAGTGACAAACCTCTACTACTGAGTATACCAAGGTTACTTACCAGTAGCCGTTTTTTCCAGAACCCATGACAGCACACCTGAGAGAGGGATCCGCCCACCAAGGACAGGAAACCTACTGAAATAAAATGGGTGGCACCTCTCCCTCGCATCAGTTTGGTTACAGAGCATGAGAGGACCTCCAAAAAGATTATACACATAACAGACACCATATCCAAAAAACACCCAGTTTACAGTGCACACCCATATGTTCTGAAAAGGAGGGGGTAATATACGGTTTCTGTCATGGGTTCTGGAAAAAACGGCTACTATTACGTAACCTTGGTGTTTTCACTTCACCCATGACAGCACACCTGAGAGATTTATAGAGAATTTAAACACCTTAGGGGAGGGACCACCGCTTGCAGCACCCTTTTACTAAAAGGTTAAGTCAGCAGAGGAGGATAGATCCAATCTATAGTGCCTAAAGAAAGTAGAGGGTGAGGACCAGGTAGTGGCCTTACAAATCTGATCAATCGACACCTCTGCTTTCTCTACACAGGTCGCCACAGCTCTTGTGGAGTAAGCCATGATGCTCTCAGGAACCAGAGCTCCGCTAGCAAAGTAACCAATGGCCTCACTAATCCACCATATCCCTTTCTGCTACCCTGAAGGCTACAAACAAGGACGGGGCTTTCCTCCACGGACTAGTTATAGATACGTACTCCAACAGTGTCCTTTTAACATCTAAACTGTGAAATTTTTCCTCCCCTGTATTCCTAGGGTTATTACAAAAGGAGGGCAGGACAATCTCTTTACGCTTTTGAAATTTTAAGGCCACCTTGGGAAGGTAGGCTGGATCAGTTCTCAATACAATCCTATACTTATATACCTGTGTATAAGGAGGGTTTATAGAAAGGGCCTGGATATCACTCACCCTTTGGGCTGAGGTCAATGCTACCAATAGGATTGTTTTAAGGGTAAGATACTTAGCCGACAACTCCAGTAAAGGTTCAAATGGGTCTTTGGTCAATGCTTCAGGAATTGGTTTAGATCCCATGGGGGAACCTTTGGAATTGGAACTAGCCTGGATCTATCACAGGATTTTCTGAATCTCGATACCCACTTATTGGCCATGAGATTATAATTGTACAATGTACACAAGGCTGAAACCTGAACCTTGATGTTACTAGTAGCCAACCCTAGCTCAAACTCCTTTGGACAAACTGTAGGATGGAACCAACAGCCTTTTCCCCAAAGACTTCCCCGAAAAGTCCATAAGTTTTCTTCACATCCTGCCATAAATCTTAGTTGTTATAGACTTTCTTCTATTTAACAAGGTGGAGCACAACCCTGGAGAAAAATCTTTCCTACTCAGTATTGCCTTTCAAATTCCATACTGATAGATGGAAGCCCTTCATTTGAGAGTAGTATACTGGACCCTGAGTGAGAAGGTCCTGGATCTCCAGCAGGATCCATGGATCTGACACAGACATTGTCCTCAATAGTGAATACCATGGTCTTTTTAGCCAAAATGAGGCAATCAGAAAGACTCTCACCTGATCCTCCCTGATCTTCTTCATGACTGCTAGTATCATCGCTATTGGAGGGAAGGCATAAGCAATCCCGAAGTTCCAGTGGACCTGAAGGACATCTACCGCATAAGGGTTATCCCTTGGGTTTAGCGAACAGAATTTCTCACTTTCCTGTTCTGTTTGTCGGCAAACAAGTCTATTTCTGGCAACCCCCATGAGAGACCTCTCTGTTGAAACACCTGTGAGTTTTTGGTCTATTACCCTGGTTTCAGTCTGTTGAGGCTTACAATGTCTGCTTTGGTGTTATCTGTCCCTTTTATGTGCAGTGCTAATAGGGACAAAAGGTGCTGCTCTGCTAGATGGAAGAAAGTGTCCCTTGCTTCTCCATTAGGGAGTGGGGCCTTGTTCCTCCCTGGTGGATTATATAAGCTACAGTAGCCGGTTGTCTGACATGACACAGACATGGTGACCAAGGAGGGAGGTAAAAATGGTAATTAGACCTACTGGTAATTGTATTTCCAGGAATCCATCCTGACATCACCATGGAGGACTTTCTCCTTATCCTCATTGGGACAGGAAACGAGAGGTTAAAAGGAATCTCCCCTTAACACCCTTCAGTGTCTCTACCAAGTACCACATCTGGATGGATGCAAAGAAATTTTATTAACAATCTTATACAAACGTTACTTCACGAATATAGAATATTTGCAGTAGGGAGGGAACTAGTAGTGCTGTCAGGATGGATTCCTGGAAATACAATTATCAGTAGGTCTAATTACCGGTTTCCAGTTCACCAACTGACAGCACCATGGAGAAATACCAAAGAATGATAGTTTAGGGCGGGACTACTGCGTGAAGGACCTTCCTACTGAAGGCAAACTGCCCTGCCCTGTCCCAGGTTGATAGGAATGCCTTCTGTAGTTCTCGAGAGTGGAACTGACTCCACCTCACGCAGGGGATGCAAGATGTCATCAGTCCCAGAATCTTCATTGCTTCCCTGATAGAGCAGCGGGTTCTTGCGAACTGGTGAATCCTTTCAACCATCACCATTTGTTTTCCTTCTGGTAAAAAAGATGCTCTCAGATGCGAGTCTAACAAGACCTCCAGAAATTGCATCCTTGGCTCTGGCACCAGGTTCGACTTTTCCCAGTTTACGATCCATCCTATATTCTGCAGTGTGGAGATAGACATATGGCAATCGGCCCTGAGCTTATCTTTGGAATTGGCCACTACTAGGAAGTCATCTAAATAAGGTATAATTGTGATGTCGCGATTTCTCAGATAGGCGACCACTTCTACCATTAGTTTGGTAAACACCCTGGGGGCTGAAACTAGGCCGAAGGGGAGACACCAAAACTGGTAGTGATGGACCCTCCCCTGAACTCTCAGGGAAAACCTCAGGTATCTCTGGCAGGATTCGTGAATCGGGACGTGATAGTATGCACTTTCCAAATCTAAAGTGCTCATCACCATATCCTTGTCTATGAGGGGTATTGTAGACCTTATAGACCCCATCTTGAATATTTTGTTCTTTACCCATTTGTTCAGGGGGTGAGATTTATTATTGTCCTGGTTTCTCCCGAAGGTTTCTTTATCGAGAAAAGGCTTGAGTAATGACCTCTTCCTTTCTCCTGAACGGGAATCGGGACTATAGCCCCAATTCTTAATAGGTCCTGAATGTCTGACCACATCGGGGAGGTTGAGGGAAGGCAAGGGTTGGCTATCACGAACCTCTCTGGGGGGTAGACAGGCGAACTCTACCTTGTAACCTTGGGAGACGGTCTGTAAAACCCTCGGATTCTGAGATACCTTTTCCCAGCCTCCCTTTTCCCTATCCTCAAACGTGATAGCAGTTCTTTTTGCCACCTTGGCCACAGGAACATCTATTTTGGGAACCTCCTCCCAGGTCCTATCATCATCCGAATCAAAAGGTAAACGGAGCCTGAAGTCTCTTGGGATCACCAGCCTTTTTTCGGCGTCCTAACCATTCCTCCAGGATCATGGAGCGGATGTGGGCATTCACCAGGAACACCCTACTCATCTGGGAACGTAGACCACCGAACATCTCGTCTTGTACATAGCGTGCTTTTGGGGTTTCCTCCACCTGCAAAGTATCACGCACTGCACGGAGGAGTTCATCAGTGTCCTCGGATGGAAAGAGGTACCGCTTCCCCCCTTCCGGTGGATCGATAAAGGCTTCCCTTTCCTCCTGGTCAGATCCCTCCTATAACTCGTCTTCAGAGGATATGTCAGATACCCTCGGTCTCTTACGAGATCCCTGAGATTCTGACTTTGTGGTCTGGGAACATTCTAAGCCCGAAATAGATGCTTGGACCTCCTGCCTTATGATGGATCTCATATTGGCCATTAAGGAGGTTTATTCCTCCCTGACAATCTTCATAGTACAAGCATCACAGAGGTGCTTCTGCCAGGTCTCGGGTAGCTTAGTGGTACAGATGGGCAGCTTCAAGGTTTCTTATTCCCTGATTTGCATCCTAGCAGCTGTCAGGCTATGTGTTTCTAAGCGTAGGGAAGGGGTTAACAGTGGAGATGCTTTTGTGCCCCTGGCTTTGTTCTGAGCCAACCTCTGCTTTATTGGGATCCTCCATACTAGCTAATGGAAGCGGTCCCTGATTACGGTAGGGTAGCCTGCATGCAGCAATGACCCTATTTATACGATACTCTCTTGTGTAGCGCCGGCCTCCTGGAACGCACACTGGAGCGCACCACTAACCGTGACCCAGAAGTACTCTGCCCGGCCTTCAGAGGAGACGCTGCCGCAGTATAGACTCATGCTGGCTGCGACCCGGAAGTATAGGGGAGAAACGGCTGGAAGTGCACATGCCCGGATCCACCAATAGAACGCACGCCGGCCCTGACCTGTCGTGGGGAGGAAGCAGCCAGAAGTACGCCCCGGGGACCGCAGCATGCCGGAGGTAGAGCATCTTGAGCCGAGAGCCCCCAGGTAGGGAGAAGCATCCCGATCCTCAGGAGCAGCGCTATACTGAGGTAGGCTGAGGGACCCTAATGAAGGGTGTCAGCCGCAGAACTCTTGAGGCGGGAAGGGAAGGTTGGGACCCCTCCGATCATCACCATCTACCCGGTACAGCCAGGAATAGGAGCTCTCGTCGTTCCTATCCTCAGTGGGACAGGAAAAACACAAGGGTGGTACAGGGAGGATCCTTTTAACCTCTCGTTGTTTCCTGTCCCAATGAGGATAAGAAGGACGTCCTCCATGGTGCTGTCAGGTGGTGAACTGGAAATAGCCCTTTAGAGTTCTTTCTACAACCCACAGTTCTTTCAGGTTTGACACCAGCTCCTCTCGAAGAGTGACCTGGAACTCCTATTTGTACGATCCCTCAGGTGTGCCCCCCAACCTGAATTGCTGGCATCGGTTATGACCATGTTGTTTACAGACTTTACCCATAGGACTCCTGATGTTAGGTTTGCACTGTCTGCCCACCACGAGACAGTTTCTGGTTTCTAAAGAAAGTGCCACCTTCCTTTTTCAATGTCCTTTTAGCGAACTCTGAGCCAATGACTTTCCCACTGAAACTGCCTAGTGTAGAGCTTGGCCCATCTCACCACTGAACTGTAGGATGTTAGGGTTCCTAACAGACACTGCATTTCTTAGGGTCATTTTTGGAAGATCTATCAATGCCGAGGCAAAGTTTACCACCTTGTCTTCTTTGTCCTCAGGTAAGAGGCAAGTCTGAAGTTTTGAATTTAGAACAAGACCCTGGAATGACTGTATGTACTCTTTCTGCTTTTAGCCTTGGCTTGTGAGTGTTCCCCATACAGCCAAGATCTTCTAACACGACTATCATCTCTCAGTTTTGTTGCTTAGTGGTCTTCCGATTTCCCCACTATGAGGAAGTTGTTTGCGTAAGGAACAATAATTCTGTTCCAGATGAGAAGGTAGGCAGTCATTTTGACTACTATCTTGGTGAAGACTCTTGGAACCATTGACAAGAATGGAATGCCTCATAATTGGTAATGCTTGATTTTCTCCTGTACGTTACAGGGCCACTCTCCGGTACCTTTGATTGTCTGGATAAATCGTGATGTGGTAATAAGCATCATTTAAATCGACGACCACCATGAAACAATTGTGAAAGCAGTTTTATGGCTATGCTTACCGGTTCCATCTTGAAGGTGTGATTTTTTTATCCACCGGTTGAGGTTCTTCAGATTGATGATGGTTCTAAATAATTTTTTTTTTTTTTATCAAAAAGAGGGGGGAATAAAATCCCCTTCTCTTTTTGGTCCTGAACCTCTCTGCTGTCTTGTGAATGCAGTCTGAACATATATTTTTTTTGCTCATCCACTGTTGTTGTTCTTACTGCTAGATTTTTTTTTTAGGCATCTCCTAGTGATTAAGCAAAAAACAAAGGGGCCTATTAAAATGGGGACATTCACGAAGATCACACAACAACCGCTGTTACTTTACGGTTACCAGATTCACAGGCTGTTCTGGGATACATAAAGCATCCTCTCTGGACACTGAGGAGTCTCGAGACACTCTGCTTCTCTGACTGGTAAGGCTGACGCTCATGCTACTTGAACGGCTGCCCCCTCCGGTCCTCCAGAAATCTGCCCCCTGTGAAAACCAACCAGGACACACTATTACCCAGCGTGCTCCAGTCAGCAAAGCTCGCAAAGGGCGCTGCCATTTTCCCTGGCATGCCCACTGTGACTTAACTCGGACACGTCCACTCCCAGAATGCCTTGAACTCATTACGTCAGGGGAGTGCACCATTCCCTGTGTGCCCTAGTCGCCTCAGCATAGCACACAGAGCAGCGGTAGCAGGGTGGGCAGTGTTGCAGTCCAGAGACATGTAGCGCATCTCCATCTCTGCCACTTGCAACAAAGCTCACTCTGGACTCGTGAACAGCACTTCAAGGACCATGAGGGCCATTCATTCCACTTTCACCACAGGATTTCAGCACAAGGTTCACATCAAGGACAGCAAACCAACTGATGTGTGGGAGATGTGCCGCCATTTTATTTTACTAGGTTTCCTGTCCTTGGTGGCTGGATCCCTCTCTCAGGTGTGCTGTCAAGGGTGAAAGGAAAAACATCATTAATCCAGTCATTGTGCCTCTGCAGGAACACATGCCTAATTTCATCTTCATGGACAACAATGTTCCAGCTCATCAAGATCGCATAATTAGGGAATCGCTGCTGGAGACTGGTGTTGTTCAAATGGAATGGCCTGCACTTTCTCCAGGCCTGAAACCTATTAAAAACCTATGGGATCAGCTGAGAGGCTCATAACTCTGTACCCCAGAAACTCATTGATCTGAGGGCGGTCCTTCAAGAAGAGTGGGATGCCATGACTCAGTAGACAATAACTCGACTCTGAATACCATGAGGCATAGTTTTCGAGCTGTAATTGATGCACAAAGTCACATGACAAGTTATTGAGACTGTCATTTTTTATTGGGGTGTACACATCATTGTTGGCTTTTGCTTCCATAATTTGTTTGCGATAAGGAAATCGCCATTTCATGCTTCTGCTTAAATGCCCTACTTTCATGATAAAATGTCACTATAGCGTGTACTTTAAGTTTTCCATAAATTTCACCCAAAAGCCAAATATCCCTAACTTTTTGAGTAGTGTATATATACAAACATATACACACACTTAAGATCGGCAATTGTACACTATACTATAGGAACCCACATGATATTAATAGGATCGTGATGGCGAAGGGAATCGGACAATCTGTGAAAGACAAGGAAAAAGGAGAAGAACTGACTATAAAAGCAAGGGGTGCACACCCAGGATGATATAAGAACCACGTTATTAGGGCGTCATTATCATATTAAAGTGCAGTGCCAGTAATTATAAACTATACATTTGGTGTTGCATGGATAGTATCCTATACCCAACATTGAGGCATGTTATAGCAAAGCCATTAGAGTGTAGCAGTGCACATATACTAATATATATTATATGAGCTATACTTTCTGCTGGATACAAGAGTAATTGGAGACGCCCAATCTTGAGTGGCGTCCATCCAACCTAGTGTACCCCAACTCCGGTCCTCAAAAGCCACCAACAGGTCATGTTTTCAGGATTTCATTAGTATTGCCCAAGTGATAATTGCCTCACCTGGACAGGAAAGAATTCCATCACATGTACAACACTAAGGAAATCTTGAAAACATGACTTGCTGGTGGCTCTTGAGGACCGGAGTTGGGGAACACTGATCCAACCACTCAGGAGTAGGAGTTCCAATATATATACATATGTTTATAATTACTGGCATTGCACTTTCATATGACTAGCTAACTTGTAGCTCTTATATCGTCCTGGGTGTCTGCCAGTCATTTTCATCAGCCTTTGTGATCTTCTGATCTCTAAGGCTATGTATGCACGTTGAGTATTTGCTTGCAGAAATTTCTGCAAGGTTTCTGCATCTCTTTGCAGGAAAACCGCTGCAGCAAAAACGTTTTTTGTATGCGTTTTTCATGCTGATGCAATGACATCAGAATAATGATATTGGGGCTTAATGTCAGCAGCTGTCATTGACACCTAGCTCTTGGCTTATAAATGAAAAGGTGTCAGGCTGACACCCTCATTACTATACCGTAAGTAAAACACAAACACACACACAAATACACACAAAACTACATACACCATAGACTGTAACCAGACAGCAACTGTTCATTTTAAAGGAAAAACATTAAAAAAAAATAAAATGGCGTGGGCTCCTGCGTAATTTTAATAACCATCAGAGGGAAAGCTGATGGCTGGGGCAGATATTTATAGCCTTGGAAGGGGGTAATACCCATGGACCTTCCCACGCTATTAATATCTGCTCACAGCTGTTTACTTAACCTTTACTGGCTATTAAAATGGGGACCCCCCAAAAAATGACGTAGGGTACCCCTATAATTATTAACCAGCAAAGGCTATGCAGACAGCTGTGGGCTGATATTAATAGCCTAGGAAGTGGCCATTGATATTGGCCCCTCCCAGACTAAAAACATCAGCTCTCAGCTGCCCCAGAAAAGGCGTATGTGTAAGATATGCCAATTCTGGCACTTAGCCTTGTTCTTCCCACTTGCCCTGTAGTGGTGGCAAGTGGGATTCATATTTGATTGGTTGATGTCACCTTTGTATTGTCAGATGACATCAAGCCCACAGGTTAGTAATGGAGAGGTGTCTGTAAGACACCTCTCCATTAGCAACCCCATAGTGACATTGTATAAAAACACAGACACCCAGAATAGTCCTTTATTTGAAATAATCACAGACTCCTTTATTGAATCTTAATTAAATCATACCTACCGAACGCCTAATCGACCGAAGCCAAAGTCTCCGGCAACAAAAATAAAATTAACCACAATATTCCTCACCTGTCTGCCGAGAAGGTTATCCATAATGTCCCATGACGATCCTGATCACATTACCCGGCGCCGGCGATACACTGACAGGAGGTAATTGCTCCTACAGTGCATCACTGAGCTGATCAGCTCCAATGGTCTCCCTTACGGCACCACTGCTGCGTGGGAAAGTTCTCATGCAGCGGTGCTGTAAGGGGAGTAGCTGATCAGCTGATGAACTCCGGTGAACTCTCACAGCAGCTCAGTGATACACAGCGGAAGCAATTACCTTCTGTTATCTTATCACCGGCAGCCGGGTAGAGCAGTCACATCTCCCGATGTCCACTATGCATGCTCCGACACCTTTGGCCTCCCTGCGGAGACAGACATGCGGCGCGTCTTTCCAGATCGCAGCATGTTTATCTTGCGGAGAAGCGCGTTTCCGCAAGATAAATATCAACTGGACAATTTATTGGACGCGGTGATTCCACACAGTTCAATGAACACATGCAGAGTCACCTGCATTCAAAAACCGGCAGCGCATTTGATGCAGCGGACATGTGCTGCGTCCAAAGCACCGCTGATTACTAACTGTGTGGACGTAGTCTAATTGTATTTTGCAATTTTTCAATTATTTGGGCTTTTATGTTCTATTTTTCTCCCTTAATATAGACACAATGTACAAGAAAATAACAATGCATGGTCAAATGTCATTAAATATAGGCAAGGCTTTATCACAGCAGTAAAGAAAAAAATAGCCACACAGAAAAAAATAAAAGCAACACCCAGTTATAGCCACAAAGGTAAAAAAAAAAACGCAGAAGTGGAAGAGTCAAAATAGAGAGGGAGCTAGATTTCAACTATAAATACTAAGGAAATGGCAGACAATTCAGATGGAAAAGATAAACACCTTTCTCCCACCTGGAGTATCCCCAGGACCAGGGCCGGCGTCAGCACCCGGCACACCCGGGCAAGTGCCGGGGCCCTGAGCAGGCGGGGGGGCCCACTCGCAGTCTGGCACCCCCGCACCCGTTAGCGGAGGAGAGCGGTGTCAGCGCCGCCACTGGGCCCCCCCGCTTGCTCAGGGCCCCGGCAGCAGCTGGCACAATACTTACCTCTCCCGTGCCTCCGCTGCCGCAGCTCCGGGCTCCAGGGGGCGCCCGCGCTTCCTCTCACAGTCGGCCGCTGAATGACGTCATCATTCAGTGGCCGGCTGTGGCACAGAGTGCGGGGACGCCGGACAGGTAAGACGTGTGTGTGTGTCTGTGTGTATGTAGTGCGGTGCTTTGTGTGTGTATGTATGTATGTGTGTGTGTGTATGTATGTGAGAGAGTGCTTGTGTGCTGTCTGTGTGTGATGATGGGCAGGCATTGCTGATAATGGGGAGGCATTGATGATGATGATGATGGGGAGAAGATGATGATAATGGGCAGGCATTGATGATAATGGGCAGGCATTGATGATGGGGAGAAGATGATGATGGGCAGGCATTGCTGATAATGGGGAGGCATTGATGATGATGATGGGGAGAAGATGATGATAATGGGCAGGCATTGATGATAATGGGCAGGCATTGATGATGGGGAGAAGATGATGATGGGCAGGCATTGATGATGATGGGGAGGAGATGATGATCATGATGGGCAGGCATTGCTGATAATGGGGAGGCATTGATGATGATGGGGAGAAGATGATGATAATGGGCAGGCATTGTTGATAATGGGCAGGCATTGATGATGGGGAGAAGATGATGATGGGCAGGCATTGATGATGATGGGGAGGAGATGATGATGGGCAGGCATTGCTGATAATGGGGAGGCATTGATGATGATGGGGAGAAGATGATGATAATGGGCAGGCATTGATGATAATGGGCAGGCATTGATGATGGGGAGAAGATGATGATGGGCAGGCATTGATGATGATGGGGAGGAGATGATGATGGGCAGGCATTGCTGATAATGGGGAGGCATTGATGATGATGGGGAGAAGATGATGATAATGGGCAGGCATTGATGATAATGGGCAGGCATTGATGATGGGGAGAAGATGATGATGGGGAGGAGATGATGATGATGGGCAGGCATTGATGATAATGGGGAGGCCATGATGATGATGGGGAGGCAATGATGATGATAAGGAGGCAATGATGATGATGGGGAGACAATCATGATGATAATGGGGAGTCTTTCCACAGCGCCCTTTCCTGAGCCGTAACAGTGCAGAACGCAGTACAGCGCAGAGGAGAGCTCCATATTTTGTATGGAGCATTATATGGGGACCAGTATCCTGTATGGAGCATTATTTTGGGTCCAGTATTCTGTATGGAGCATTATATGGGGGGTGACATCCTGCATGGGGTATTATATGGGTGATGAGGGGGAGACTGTGGTGCCCATAATATTGTATGGAGGACTGTACTGTCCAGTCTGTACTGTGCGCTGTGAGGATTTGGCGGTTTTTGAGCTATTGTACAATTTACAATAGATATCAGTCATGTAATGGAAGAAAAGAAGTGTTTGGCATAGTACTATACCCATATTTCTCTGCCGTATCTGTGCATCATGAATCGTGGTCTGTGTTAAAGGGGCCCACTGAGGCTCTTTCGCCCGGGGCCCATAAAAATCTGGAGCCGGCCCTGCCCAGGACAGCAGTATTTCAGTTTTTACCATAAGCGCAAAATCAGACGAGTGCAGTCCGATTAAAAAAATAAATAAATAAATTGGATTGCACTCGGCCCAATGTTAAACTATGGGGCAGCTCACATTTGGGATAAAATTTATTGTGCTGATTCAGCATGTGAAAACAATTGCAGCAATCTGTGAATGGCTGTGAGAATCGGATTGTACGCACGAATACACGTCTATGGGTGCATCTGAAACATCGCACTACACTCTGGAAAAATCACACTGCTCTCGGGTGATATCAGACAGCGGCGATGTAGGAGATGGAGAAATTAATTTTTCAGTCTGTTCTGTACCTGTGCTGCCATTTCCACATGCGAGAGAATTGGAGCACAGAGCACTGACCCTTGGCTCACACTCGCAGCAGAGCTGGAGCCGAGTGTCATTAGCATATCATATTGGATGCCATAAGCAAATGCGATTCTGATCTAAGCATTTAAATCAGTGATTTTTTTATTTTTATCCAATGGAAAAAAAACAGTAGGAAAAGCTTTGCAAATGTTTAAAACAGACAGCACTTGAACCAATTAACTTGAATTTTCACCCACAGAAAAACTTTCACAGACCGACGTATTGGCATAGGTTATCTTGGTCCATCACTGAAATCCCATTATAAATGAAGACACACAACCATGAATATCTTCATTCCAGTGAACCTGAAGAATGGGAAGTCATTCTCAAAACATCCTATAGGTGTGTAGTCGTCCGTCTCTTCCATTGTGTGCAAGTTTGAATAGAATTTAAACCGAATACAGTAACGCTAATCGAAGGAAGCAGAATGTAAAATATGCAAATATAGACAAAGTTGATTTTACTGAATTGTATGTCTAAAATGTTCAAAAATTAATTAGAAAAATATTTAGACTTGAGAGTCCTCAGTGGTTGATACCTTTTAATGTAACACGGTACGAAGATACACATCTTTCCTATATCAAAAATTAATTAGAAATTCTTTGTTGTGCGTTATCATTGACACACTAAGTCGAGCTTGCTGCAATAGTAGTACTTGAACATATGAATCAGATCAAAATTAGACAGGTCATTTTTTTTTTGCTGACACATGGTACACAAAAAAAACAAAAAAACAAAAGCAGTTAAACAGTCCAACAAACTAGAATGTGCATGTGTTCTATCTATGAATAAAAAAAAACGGATAGAACATGTTAATGAAAAACAGCCTTATGACTGAGGTTTAAAAACTGTTCTTGTGCTTGAGGCTTCATGTATTTGCCTTGGCAGCACATGTATAGTTAAAATAAAAAAAATAAATATAACACGGGAAAGAGAGCCGGATCCAGGATGTAAACGCAAGCTGGAGGTTCTTTCTTCCTTAAATGAATCTTAATTTGCTACTTCATTTGGGTAAGGCCAGTTTCACAAATTCCAGAAAACTGCTGTGTGTGTAACAGCTTTTAGAGTTTTACTTTTCTCAATATGATGTACAATAAATTATATTGTGGTACCGTGTTAGCCAGAAAAAAAAAAATCTATGTGAATACTTTACTGCCAATGATGACAAGTATTCTCGAAGTGATACCTTTATTGGCTAACCAGAAAATAGGTTTGCAAGCTTTCAGAGCACAAAGGCTCCTTCTTCAGGCAAGATTACAAATAGATTAATAAGAAAAAAAAGAACAACATTTAAGGGATAGTACAGTAGGACATTTGTTCATGAGGTGGGAGGTGTGGTGCCGCCTAAAGATAAGGCAAGGAAATCAAATTAGGCATTTTCTTACAAATGGAGAGGCAGTGAGAATGAAGAACATTCTGAAACCCTTGGTGAGGCGCACACCCAGCTATATCCAGGACACCACGGGTATTTTTGCAAATTGTCTGCGCTGGGCCCACTGCCGGAGGACACGATACTAGCCACCATGGATGTAGAGTCTCTCTATTCTAACATTCCTCATGAGGATGGAATTGCAGCATGCAAATATTTCCTTCAAAAGAACAATCTAGCCACAGAGCCAACACTGCAATTTATCAAGTTTGTGCTCCATCATAATTATTTTTCTTTTGGGAACAATTTATACCAACAGTGTATGGGCAGTGCCATGGGAAGCAAAGTGTCCCCAAAATATGCTAACTGGAGGAGGAGTTTTTGTCATCTTGCTCTATTAAAATTCTGGCATACTTCCGTTACATTGTTGATCTGCTAATAATCTGGGCAGGCTCAAAAGATGATCTGCTCACCTTTCACAATAACTTCAACAAGTACCACCCAACCATCAAGCTCACCCTCAACTTTTCAAAGTCCCAAATACATTTTCTGGACATGACCATATATATCAAGGACAACGCCATACAAATTTACCATAAGCCCACAGGACGTCAGGCATATCTTAGATGGAACAGCTTTCATCCAAGGCATCTATGTAGGTTAACGTGCAGGAACGCGGGATGCAGTGACGAGCAGTAGGCATAGCAAGAGTTAAAGTGTTTCTTTTTATAAAGAATATAATATCAGTGAATACTCCACGCAGGGAGTAGTTAAAGTATGTGAGCAACAAGAGTATGCAATTAATAATGAAAATGGAAGTGCAAACAGCAGGTTAACTTAGCAGTCTGCGGTTCCCGGTTGGAGGCACCGCAGGAAACAGGAGCAGTCTCTGAATTGGTCCTGAAGATAGGCGAGGCACTGTCTCTTTATGGTGGTGATGTGTCTTGGTATCTGCAAGCATAGTCCTTTGGTCCTGGACCAGGGTGCTGCACAAGAGGAGGCATGAGGCACCGCGGCGGATATACAAAGTCCCGTAGTACAGGCCGCGGTCACGGTACCTGAATCAACATGCCCCGTCTGGTGAATCCCACGTGGAGTGCTGGCGCTGGTGTGGGCTATGGCAGAGGTTCGCAGAATATCTGTCCGGTCCAAGTTTTAGTGCGCACCGACAACAACCCATTGGCTCACCTAGCGAACGCAAAGTTGGGAGCCGTGGAACAATGCTGGGTGGCCTGTTGTGAATGTGTTAGAAATGAATTCTGAGCAGAAGCTCCCTCTGGTGGTTACAAACAGTACTGAACTATTCAATGAAGATTGTGAAGATTGGCAATCAGGTGTTACAGACTGGTCTTATATAAGGGAGGTTCCCTCCCATCAGGGTTGCCGGTGATCAATTGTTCTTGTCTCAACTTTGGTTCCTGGTTCTCTTGGAAGCTTGCTGTGTCTTGCCTGCATCTTCTGCTAACAGATAAGATATTTTCTGCTTTTATTTTTGTGCTTGCTTTTCGCATTTTGTCCTGCACTTCTGTGGAGGTCAGCCGGGTCCCCTCCGGGGGCTTGTGCTCCTCTCAGTTTATCTGAGCCACTGTTATTTGTTCATTTGCCTTTTCCAGTTTTTTCAGTGGCTGCTGCTTAGTTTTGTTACACCAGAGAACTAATTTAGGTGGTAGAGGTCGTGTGATCTCAGGTGTTTTTGCAATTAGTGAGTTGGTATTTTTTTAGGGTTTTTTGGATTGCAGTAGGTGTCCTTCCTATCCTTTTCTTTCTAGGAAGATTGGGCCCCAACGTTTGCTCATACTATTTTCTGTCTGGTCTGTATTTCCTCTTGTCTAACCGCCATTACATGTTTGGGGGCTTCCTATGTTCTTTGGGGATCTGCTCCGGGGCAGATAGTTTTCCTCTTTCTATCTTTAGATGTAGTTAGCTTCTCAGGCTGTGACGAGGCGTCTAGGACCAACGTAGGAACGCTCCACGGCTGCCTTTAGTTGTGGTGGTTAGTCAGGGTACTGCAATCCAGTAGATTCCAACCTCTCTGGTGTATTTCCTTTTTTGCCTGCTCTCCTCAGCTACCAAATCATAACAGTGGCCAGTATCGGCCTTTCGATACTTTGTTCCGATATTTTCCATATATCGTATACCGGAATCGGAAGTTCCATAATTCTTTGAGAGGCAATGTGATTTTAGTCAGCCAATGAGGAATCCTAAGAAGTGTGGGCACATCCTGTACTGCTGCGGTCATGTTAACTAATGGCATGGCTGTGATTGGATGCTGAAATGATGTCAGAATGCACTATAAAAGGCGCCGCCGCCATTTTAGCGTCACTGTGCTGTGAATTCAGTTAGAGACAGAACGCTGCTGTGCTGACTCTGAGGGACAGTTAGAGATTGCGATTTAGTGTAGTGTCATGTGCTTTAGGCAGCTAGCACCAACCGCTGTGTAAAGCTTCCTTTTGCCTGCAGTGTTGTTTTAACAGCTCTGCAAGGTGTGTGTGAGTGCAGGTGACGCTGCAGTTTGCTCTGCATGCAACGCTGTCTGTAGGCATCTGCACGTGTCACTCACAGACTCTTTTTTTTTTTCTTCAGTGTAATTCTTGCTGCTCCATGCAATTTAAATTTTAGTGTGACGCGCTTCCATCCGTATCCAATACATTGGTTGCAAACACTATAGAAGTAGACAAAGGAGTAGCCTTTCACAGATTGTGAACAGTTGTGTTTCAGTGTTCACTTCAGTCTGTGTTTTTTTTTATTTTTGAGTGCACATCACGCTTCCAGTTACTTGTTCAAGCACTGCTGCTTGTACTCTGCTGAGCGTGTCTCAGTGCCTCATCCTTTTCATTTCTCTCCAATTGGTTCTGCTCCATTCCATTTAAAATAAATATAATCTATTAGTGTGACGCGCTTCCATCCGTATCCAATACATTGGTTGCAAACACTATAGAAGTAGACAAAGGAGTAGCCTTTCACAGATTGTGAACAGATTAAGTGATATCTATGTAGTGTGACGCAGCCCTTCTCTTCTGCGTATCCAAAAAATACATTAGGTCCTGTCAATAACACTATAGAAGTAGACAAAGGGTAGCCTTTACAGATTGTGAACAGTTTGTTCAGTGTTCACTTCAGTCTCTGCGTAATAACCACACTTAGGCCTTATACTTTTCTGACTTCTTTATCAATCTATCAAGATGAAGAAGGCAGGGAGTAAGGCACGTGGTCGTGGCGTGGAGTTTCAGCAGGGAGAGGACTGGGGATTCTGTGGCTGCCGCCCTCAGTGACACAGCATCCACCAGTTTTACCCATGAGCGTTCCTTTATGCGCACTTTGGTAGGAGCTCGGCGTGCCCCCCTGCTGCGGGAAGAACAAATTGAAGCCGTTGTTGGTTGGATGGCAGCCAATGCATCGACTTCAATTCCTTCCACCTCCTCTCAGGAACACAACACTGTTGAGCAACCATCTGTCTGTTCACCCCTGTCAAATTGCCCAGGCAGTCAGAGAGTTCTGTACAGGAGCCAGCTGAGTCTCTGCTTCTGTTCTCAGAATCTGTTGGCCCGCAAACACGGGCACAGGCAAGCAGCATTCTGCAATTTGAAGAAGAGGGAGTATGCAGTGATGCGCAACAGCTGTGTCTCTCTCAATCTGAAGAGGCGGGTGAGCCAGTGCCAATGGACAGCACACCGCAGAACGCATCTCATGATGATGATGAGACTCAGTTGCCAGGTTTTGTGGAGCATGGTGCTGCCCAGACCATCCAACAGCAGCAGGTGTTGGAAGAGGGTAGTGGAGATGATGAAGTCCGAGACCCAACATGGCTTGAGCAACAGGAAGGTGGTGGGAGCAGCTCTGAGGAAGAGATTGGCCCAACGGTACAAAGAGGAGGGAGAGGTAGGCTGCAGACTCTCTTGCCTGTAGCCTCCAGTTTGGCACCTGTTGGGAGCAGTTCTCTTAGAAATGTCAAAATTGGCGCTCCCATGACTTGCACTGCGTGGTCCTTTTTTGACAGACTTGTAGATGATATTTGCTATGTTAAATGCAAGCTGTGTAAGCAAAAAGTTAAAAGAGGTAAAAATATCAGTAACCTGAATACCACAAATATGTGGAAACATGTACGGACAAAGCACGTAGCTGAGTTACAAAGACACACTGGAGATGTAGGCCAACCTACAGCAGCACCTACATCTTCAGGTCGTGTTGGAGCCTCTACCTCCAGCTCACACACACCTGGTTCGGCTTCCTCACAGGATCTCCATGGAAGAACCTCGGTCACTGTTGTCCATAGACAAACTGTTATTCACCCACAGCAGCAAGTTCACAGTCATCGTCACACTCCCAGGCCACAAAACAGCCATCGGTACCACAGGCATGGGATAAAAGACGGCCATACTCGGCAAACCATCCACGAGCACAGGCTCTGAATGCTGGCATTGCAAAACTCCTGTCCCTTGAAATGCTGTCATTCAGGCTGGTGGAGACTGACAGTTTCAGGAACTTTATGGCATTGGCAGTCCCACAATATAATGTGCCAAGCCGATTTTATTTCAGCAGGCAAGCTGTCCCTGCTCTGCAAAAACATGTCGAGGAAAACATTAAACATGCGCTACTAAACGCCGTCAGTAGCAGGGTCCACCTGACCACCGATGCGTGGACCAGTACCCATGGCCAGGGACGATACCTTTCCCTCACTGCCCATTGGGTCAATGTTGTGGAGCCGGGTACAGATCTTGCCAGTGGCGCTGTACGTGTTCTGCCAACTCCAAGGATTGCAGGAATCTAGTCTGTGCACATTGATTCCTCCTCCTCCTCCAGTTCCTCAGAATCATCGCTGCACGAGCCGTCACGGTATACCTCCACATGGACCCGTGAACGCTTACCTGTTGCGACCGATATGAGCACAGCCGTGGCCAAACGTCAACAGGCCGTCCTGAAAATGATTTCAATGGGGAATCTAAGCCACACAGCGCAGGAGGTATGGAATGCCATCAAGCAGGAGAGCGACGTGTGGTTTTTGCCTGCGAATCTCCAGCCAGGCTTGGTAGTGTGTGACAATGGCCGAAATCTGGTGGCAGCTCTGGGCCTTGGCAACCTTACTCACATACCATGTCTGGCACATGTGCTCAACTTGGTCGTGCAGAGTTTTTTGAGGGACTATCCGGATCTTGCTGGACTGCTGCAGAAGGTCCGCCTAGAGTGCGCTCACTTGCGACGTTCCAGCATAGCCAGATCGCGCATTGCTGCTCTGCAATGCCGATTTCGCCTTCCTGAACATCGCATCATATGTGACGTACCCACCAGGTGGAATTCCACGTTACATATGTTGGAGCGGTTGTGTGAGCAGCAGACAGCAGTAATGGAGTATCAGCTGCATCAGGCGCAATCAAGTCACTCTTTGCGCCATCCACACTTCACCACTACTGAGTGGGCCTCTATGAAGGACATCTGCGACGTTTTGCGTGCGTTTGATGTCTCAACGCGGATGGCGAGTGCAGATGATGCACTAGTCAGCATGACTGTCCCCCTTATCTGCCTGCTTCAGAAATCACTGAAAGCACTAAAGGAAGAGGTTTTGGAAGAGGTGGAGGATGAGGAGTCACAAATTCTATTACCTTCAGAAAAATATTTAGACTTGAGAGTCCTCAGTGGTTGATACCATTAAAAGGTATCAACCACTGAGGACTCTCAAGTCTAAATATTTTTCTATCTACTGGCTAACACGGTACGAAGATACACATCTTTCCTATTACCTTCAGGACAGTCAGCGCAACGTGGTTCCTCACAAAGGGCTGGGCAGGGCTCACTTTGTGAGGAGGAGTCAATGGAGGAGGAAGAAATCCCTACAGAGGGAGGTACACAACGCTCTAGTCAGTATGTAGAGCGAGGGTGGGGTGATGCAGAGGAGGCAGAGATGACGCCTCTTCCACAGGACAGCTTTTGTTGGCCAGTTGGGAGTCTGCAGCACATGGTTGATTTCATGCTTCAGTGCCTGAGAAACGACCGCCGCATCGCCCACATTCTCACCACGTCAGATTATTGGGTGTACACCCTCCTAGACCCTCGCTACCGGGACAACTTACAAACCCTCATCACACCGGGGAACCGGGACCGTAAAATGCGGGAGTACCAAGACACACTGGTGCAATCCATACTGTTGTACATTCCAGCCGAGAGAGATGCTGCTGCTACTGCTTTACAAAGCAGCTCTGTGCGTCGAGGCAGTGTAGACACCTCTACAACAAGAGGGAGCACAAGCAGCGCCTCTGCACAGGGCAAGAGCTGTATGTTACAAATGTGGCGAAGTTTTGTGACAGCGCCAGCAAGGTCTACACCATCCGAGACGGCTCCAGTCACCAGGAAGCAACGTTTCCGTAAGATGGTGACAGACTACTTGTCTTTCCCTCTAAGTGTACTCCCAGATGCCTCTTCCCCTTTCAAATTTTGGGTCTCTAAGTTGGATACATGGCCAGAGCTTAGCCAGTATGCATTGGAGGTGCTGGCTTGCCCTGCTGCCAGTGTATTATCTGAGCGCGTCTTTAGTGCTGCAGGTGGTGTACTAACAGACCGTCGCATGCGACTATCCTCAGAGAATGTAGACCGGCTTACTTTTCTGAAAATGAACAAGGCATGGATATCACCTGAATTTGCCTGTCCGTTTTAAGATTAAATAACTGTTTGGCAACGTTTTCCATGTCTCCTGTTATGTTCATCTTTCTACCACCTGAACTCTACTCCCTGGGCTACAACACCGCCATTTGTTGCTCGTAAGTAATTGGCAGGGGTATTGACTCCTGGCCAGCCTGGTTACAGCACGACAGCTGTTTCCTGGCAGTGTGAACGTCAATTATCCTCCAATAAGTTGTGCTGTCGTGTTGCATTCGGGTTAGCCGACTCTATGGTGCCTGCAGTTTAGGTGATTCCTATGTGTGCTGTGGGATATGTAAATAAAGGCTGTTTCCATTGTGACAATAGGACAAGCACCCACTGTAGGACTGTGTGATTCGGTAACTGCGGACGGCTTGCGTCCTGTCAACTTACATTTTCATGGGTGCGTTCTGCTACCCGTCCGGGGTCCAGTACCGTCAACTGGTTCTCCCAGTGCCTTTGGCCTAGGTGCCTCCATCTCCATATACGAGTTCCAGCAACGTCTGCTGGTCCTTGGTAGTGCTTTGGAGCACAGGTACCTCCTGCTTAGTAACCGTGTCACAGTAACGTCAGCTGGTACTCGGTTGTGACATTGCCTCTTTTCCTTCTGCTACCCGTCCGGGGTCCAGTACCGTCAACTGGTTATCCCCAGTGCCTTTGGCCTAGGTGCCTCCATCTCCGTATACGAGTTCCAGCAACGTCTGCTGGTCCTTGGTAGTGCTTTGGAGCACAGGTACCTCCTGCTTAGTAACCGTGTCACAGTAACGTCAGCTGGTACTCGGTTGTGACATTGCCTCTTTTCCTTCTGCTGCCCCTCCGGGTTCCAGCACAGTCAGCTGGTCCTCGTTACTTCCATTGTCTCTTGTTCCATCTGATACCCGTCCGGGTTCCAGTAACGTCAGCTGGTTCTCGGAAATTAGACGACCTTAAAGACCACCCAGAAGAAGATGACGACAACAAGGACGACGAGCATGAAGCCAACCAGCCTGAACACCATCACAAAGAAAAAATAAAAGATTACCCTGAAGAAGATCACCAACAGGACAAAGAAGGTTAAGACAAACTACAAGATACAGAACAACAGACAGAAGAACAATAAGCAGAAGATCAAAAAGCAGAAGAACATGAAGTATAAGACCAAAATGAAGAGCAAAATATATGCTCTAAATTCTAAGCAGAAGAAGACTAAGCAGTGTATGGGGGTGAGTCCGTTCCTCCTCGTGGTGCCCCTGGAAAATGCCTGCTGCTGCAGGCTAAACTGAACACGGACAAATACTGTTGTAATTTAAATCTTTTGTGACAGCAAGAACGGAAGAATGAAAAATTCATACTTTTACAGATTACAAGTACAGGAATCTCTGTCACAAATAAGAATATGATGAAGAAGATGAAGAGGAAGAAGATGAAGAATTTGAATATGAAGAAGATTAATAGTTTAATAATAACAATATGAGTAATGTAAACAAAAACATGAATAGCAAGAAGTTTAAGAAGAAGATTAAGAAGGTGAAGATGAAGAATAATTTGATGAGAAAGATGATGCTGCTGAAGATTATGAAGGAGAAAGTGTGGCACTGGCAAAAGTTAAAAAGGTGAAGAGCATGGAAGTTGTGAAACATACATATTTGCCAAAATAGAAAAAAGGTTAACATTGTCAATTTGTTCGTCAATCCAAATGTATTTCCAAAAAAAAAAAAATATTAATGCTATTCCAATGCATTGGGTTAAACATGTATGCCTTTATTGTCTCCTCAACCTCCCCCAATACATTCTACATTACTCTTTGTTGTTTTCCTTCATGTACAATTAACCAACAAGGCAAGAATGGGTTTTTTTTAATGTCGATATTTGGTTCCCATAGACTTACATTGGACTTCCGGTATCGGTATCGGGTATCGCCGATATTTTAGTGATATCGGCGATACCATTCCGATCCGATATTTTTAGATATCGAGTAGTATCGCTCAACACTAGTCGAGAAGAATGAGCAGAGAGTGGTCACTGTTACATTTTGCTGTCAGAAGGTCGTTGTCACTTTGATGAGTGCAGTTTCTGTAGAATGTAGGGGACAGCAATGTGATGGATCTAAGGGAGTGAGTGGAGAGGTAACAGGTAAGGCGGGAGTAGACCAGAAGCTCCAAGAGTTTAGAGATGAAAGGGAGATTGGAGACTGGTCTGTAGTTATTTGTGCAGGATGGATCGAGAGAGGATTTTTTTTAAATAATTGAGTGGTGATCGAGTGTTTTTAGGAGGAGGAGAAAATACCAGAAGAGAGGGAAAGATTGAAGATTGTAGTTAGGTGGGAAGTGATGACAGTAGAGAGACTGCAAGACTGCAGGACATGTGAGGGAATGGGGTCGGTAGTGCATGTAGTAGTGTAGAGGTTCATCGGATGCAGTAAAGAGCAGGAGGCAGAGAAGGGGGTTAACAAGAACTTAAACAATTTCTGAGCAGATATTCAGGGAAAACCTTCACGCAGGGAGATGATTAGGCAAATAACACACCAGGAACGTACTGAACACACATTACACAATAAACAAAATAAGAAGGGGGAAATGAATATAATGACTTATCAATTGGAGTTCTTGTTGAGGGATGGTTGGAACAACTCCCGACGACGTCGCAATCCGTGAACAAAGTCTCTGGCTCTGCTGCGAAGCTATGAGATGCATTATCTCCTGAACGTGTCGAAGTATCCAGATCTGTTGGCCTTGAGTACGTTGATCTTGGGTCCACTGACGCGTGGGTAAAGTTCCTTCTGCTGGTTCCTTAAGAGTGACGCGGTACACCAGGAGCACAACACAGTACAGGCCGCAAGGGGTGACAAGGCCTTGCACGGAATCACACAGTTCAGGAAAAGACGGGACATCTGCTGCACTGCACATTATGGACAGTGTTCGTAGAGGGGCACCCGGTAATGGAAGTAAGAGTTGGTCAGTCTGTAAAGGGCTGGCGTCAGTGGCGGTAAGGTCGGAGTTAAGGAGAGGGAGTCAACTTTCGTCCTGCTCTGTAGTCGTCTTCCTGCCAAGTCCCGCTCTTTCCCGCGCTCAGCTCCTTTTATGTCCCCCATGCCCCCTTCTGTCAGGTGCTTAGGCCCTTCCCGCACAGACAAGTCGTCCCCCTGCAACAGTGATGACGACCCCAATATTTCCGGCTCCAGAGCGTATCTTGAACCGACAACACCGTTCCTGTTCATCTTACAGTAGGACAAGAATAAGAGAGGAACCTGTAGACTTCTTCTGTGATGAGATCAAATGTGGAGAGTATGCCAGAGGCGATGTGGGGAGTGATTGGAGTTGTGACACTTGGTGGCTGGGAGCTCATTTCCTGACAGATATTCTCTATTTTCTCTATAAAGTGGTAGGCCAGGTCATCAGCAAAGATGTCTGTGATAGGGGCCTGTGTTTTTGGACTGATGATTGAGTGAAAGGTGTCAAAGTTTGTTTTGGGTTGTTAGATAGTGAGGAGATCAGGGTGGTGTAGTAGGTCTGTTTGGCTACCACGATCTGTGCGCATTATTGTAAAGGGTTTTTATATTCAACAGCTAAAAAGGGCAAAAGATCCTATTTTAAACCAATCCAAAATAAAACAAACTTTTAAATTGTTAAATTAAAAATATGAGTAACTAATGCAAATCATACTAAGAAATGTAAAGGGGAAATAAGGAAAGTCAGCTCACCGAAATGCCTTGCACCTTGTTCACGAGTATCATCCGCCCAAAGCAGTTCCAGTCTCAGACTCAAATCGATGAAGGAAAAAAATAGAGGAAAGTTCTCCAGCCATGAAAAAATGGTCCCAATGGAGGGATGAAAACAACTTTTTATTTAAACCATTTAAAATTGTGAACAAGGGCAACTGTACAGATGATGCATATATGAGAAACCTATGCGTTTCAGCGATAAACCTTAGTCATGTGTGGCATGGCGACTGGTCATGTGATGGATGGACGGTATGTATCGCAGAGGTGGGTGGCCCTGTGATGGAAGCCTGGGAGTGATTTTGCTCAGCAGATCTACTGCTGAGGGTTTTGCTATACATTGGGAGACTTCCAGGTGACTTGGAGAGCTGGGTGGGTCCAGTCACCTACAAACCCACCCAAGGGGTATGTGTCTGAATATCCAAGATAAAGCCTGTATGTGGTTATGTGTATCTAAAGCGTCTGTGGTGAGGTCATGACCATGTGACCTAACCATGTGATCCTGACCTCGCCTGTGGGTGGGGTTACAGCTATGTAACAGAGTTGTGTTTGACAAGTGGAGTGTGTGGTGGGAGTCTGCCAGTGTGGACAGACTTCCATGTGTCCAGGTGGGACATTACAGAGAGGTCTCTGTGTCTGAAGAGTGAGGCTCCAGGACTGAGCTGAAGTACTGGAGAATTGTACTGTATGTTGCTGTGAGGTTTATGGAGCAATAAACCTGATGAACTTTTTTGATGGAAACCGTGTCTCCTAATTGCCTCTGAAGCAGCTGAGCGAGTTGAAACCTTACAATTGGTGGATGGAATGCTGGCAGCGGCCCAAGGAGCACATGTAGTGCTGGGAATCAGGAACCAGAGGAGGAACGTACGGTTGTGAAAACCGTGAGTGCTATGTTGACCGGGGTCAAGAATAAACTGTGTATTTATGTTTATGTGGTGCCTCTGGAGAGATGAGGTATCTGAAGACGCTGTTAAGCCAATGGTGACAGACAGGAGCATGTGTTATGTTGACCGGGGTCATTGAGAATTGAGAAAAGAGCATGCTGATAGGATACCTCAGAGGAGGTGTCCGGAAATCTCTGTGGCCGAGAGTGTAACAGACAGGAGTCTGTGTTGTGCTGACGGGTCAGTGAGAGACTGTTTTTTTTCCTCTTCTAAAACACGTGTGGGGTGTTTGCTGTGGCTCGGCGGGGTCACGAAGGTGACATGTGGCTGGCTGTGGATCAGCGGGTCCACGAAGGTGACAAGCGGCTGGCTGTGGATTGGCGGGTCCACGAAGTCTGCGGTGCAGGGACTTGCGGCAGTGGCAAGTTCAGCAAGAGGTTCTGCTGCAGCGGCTTGTGAGCGGCAACCGGAGGGGCCGGCGGTTCATGGTCGCGGCAGGACTGGTGGCAGTGCCTGTCGGAGCTGGTGAGGTGCCATAAGGACATCAGAGGTCCAGAGTGAGTGACCTCTTAAAGGAACAGTACCAGCCCAAAGAGCCATAAGGGTCTGTGCGGACTGGGGACTGGTAGAGCCATGGGGGAGTCCACGGTGTGTAACCCAAAAAGGGGCAGGAGTCCCAAAAGGGGGCGGTAACCCAAATTGGGATGGTGGCCCAAAAGAGGGTGGAGGCCCAAATGGGGGTGGCAACCCAAAAGGGGATGGGGGTCCAAAAAGGGGTGGAGTATCCCAACGTTAAAGGGGAGGTGCAGACGAATTGTTGCCAGGGACAAATATGTTATGTGTGTCTAGTTTGCCTTATGAACTATCCACCCGGCACAATACTACGGGGGACTGCCCTGCAGATAAACAATGAAGATGTGGTGGGTCTGGTCGACTCGTGGAGTCCGGTGACTCTAGTGAGGGTTGCACCTGAGGGGTTTCAAATACCTGGAAGAAAGGTCGGGGTCACCTGCATCCATGGGGACACTAAGGATTATCCAGTGGCCAGGGTAATCTTTGAGACAGGCTGGGACATTGCGGGACAGGATGTCGCTATAGTGCCTAATTTGTCGTGTCCAGTGGTCATAGGTCGGGACTCTAAACTGTTCTCTGGCTTGTGGGACAGGGGAGTTCCTCTACAGCAGGAGGAATGGTGTGGCACAGGAAGTAGAAGATGGTGAAGGAAACATGGCACAAACTTCTGGAATAGAGGCTACCGCGGGACCGAGTGAATCAGCAAGTTGAGCGAGGTTAGTATTGTGGAGTTTGTTCATTACTGTGGAGGATGCTGACCAGTCAGGGCTCTCGCATACAGAAGCCTGCAGGGTGCTCAGTTCTCTCCGTACACAGGTTGTATGCGTAGGAGCAGGCCTGCTGGGTGGCTGGAACAGTGGAGTCAACCTTCTCCTTCAGTGTTCCCCTCTTCCCGCCAGAAGCTCACTTTTCGCGCGCTTCAGCTCCTTTTATCTCCACCCTGCCCCCTGCAGTCAGGTGCAAAAGGTCTGGTCCGGTCAAAAAGTTCTTCCCCCAGCAACAATGGTGACAGCCCCGATGGTTCCAGCCCAGATACACAAGAAACTGCCCTAACCCGGTCCATCTTCCTACAGGGGTGTCCAGCAGTGCTGCTGTGAATGTCTCCCGTGCTGTGGGGTGCTCTGTTGACATTTTGTGAAAGGCCACCACAGTTCAATGGTTTCCTGTGCGGTGGACTCCGGGAAAATGGCCGTCGGGGGTGGGCATGCGCAGATGGAGTCCACCACACAGGAAACCATGGAACTGCGGGGGGCTTTGGCCTTTCATAAAATGTCACCAGAGCCCCCGCAGCACCGGAGACACCCGTAGCACCGCCGGGCACCCGCAGCAGTGCTAGGCAGCACTGCCGGACACTCCCGCAGCGGCGCGCCGACATCGGAACACCCCCTTATCCCAGCCGTGGCCTCCAGGTGGCCTCCAGGAAAATGGCCGCTGAGGGCGGCGCATGCTCAGTTTCAGATCTCGTCTCCCGAGATCTTGAGATGAGCTCTGAAGCTGAGCATGCAGCGGCCATTTTCCCGGAGGCCACCGCATCGCAGCAATGAAGCTGCCGAGGCCTCCAGGGATTGAGAAAATGCCTGCAGAGCCAAGACTTTGCCGAAAGAACCATCGCCGCTGTCCCCCAGCACAGAGCCTGGGGGGGCTGCACAAGAGGAGCCGCCGCCGTCCCCAGCACAGAGCCCCCCAGGCTGCACAAAAAGGAGCCACCAATGCGCCCCTCAGCGCCTAGACGCTCGCTGATATGATGAGGTAAACGCCTTGACTCTGAGACGCCCACTCCCCCCACCATATGTTCCGTACCCGGCGTATAAGACGACCCCCAACTTTGAAGACGATTTTCAGGGGTTGAAAAGTCGTCTTATACGCCGGAAAATACGGTAATTATGATTAGGAATAATGCTGACTACTGGGTTGCCACTTTATTAGATCCACGTTATGAAACCAAAATTTTGCCAGATGATTCCCGCCCTAGAAAGGGACCAGCGAATGTTGGAGTATCGAAACACGCTTTTATAAGATATTAAGAGAGCTTTTCCCCAAGACAGCAGTGAAGCACACAGTTCGCATCACAGCTGTAGACTTCCAACTCCTGCCCGTCAATTCAACACCAAAACATTAGCAACAGCAGTGGAAGAAGTAATTTCTGTGAGTCCTTTGACACTTTTTTTTAGACCAATTCGTGCACCAGCACAAGTCTTACATGTGGTGAACGAATCGATAGGATGGTGCAGGAGTATCTAGAAATGAATATAAATACCATCAGGGAGGGTTTGGACCCTTTCACATTTTGGTCTTCCAAAATGGAGGAGTGGCCTGAGCTCGCCTCACATGTCTTGGAGGTCTTATCATGCCCGGCAGCCAGCGTCCTCTCAGAACGTGTCTTCAGCGCTGCTGGTGGTGGCCTGAAAGATAAGTGCATATGGCTGTCCCCTGAAAAGGGTTGACTGACTAACTTTCATTAAGATGAACAAGTCATGTATCTCCAAGGACTTTTGCACCCCAACCGCAGACTATACAGATTAGGTGATATTGCATTTTTTAGTGTGATGCATTGTCACGTAACTGCACTCTGTGATATCTTTAGTGTCGCTTTTGTGGCTGCTGATGCTACGGATAACACAATTTGTAGAAATGTGAACAGTCATGGTTAGTCTACATCTGCTGGGTTAGCTGTAGTGGAAGATGTGTTGGTCCCAATTAATACTGTTTCTATTCTTGTGAAAGGTATTCCACTTCGGTGGTGTCAGGCCCTCATTTTTAAAATTTGAAAACTCCAAGTTGGGTGTCCATCTGCTGTATTGGGTGTAGTGAAAGAATGGTCAGTCCCTATTCTACTATTTCTACTGTGGTGAAATTGATGCTACTTCTGTGGGGTAAGGCCCTCAATTCTTTAATTGTGAACACTCCTTGTTTAGTGTCCATTGCTGGGTTGGCTGTAGTGGAAGAGGTCTCGGTGTCCGCTATACTAATTCTATTTTATTGCAATTGATGACACTTTTGTTTTCTGCCACTAATTTTAGTAAATGTGTACACTGCTGGTCGGGTCTCCTTCATGCATTTTGCCTGTAGCAATAGGCCTCAGAGAACGTCAGGCTTTCACTTCCTTGTACTCAACTACATGTGTTACTACTTACTATCCTTAAATTTTTCTGACAATGGTAAACGAGAAAACTGATATTTGTGCCACTTGATTGTGGTTCAGCATGAAAGCAGGTAGAGGTGTTGCATGTGGTGTCAGGGCTTCCAGCAAAGGGGACCTACACCGATCCCTCACCCACCTCATCTGTGATGTTCATTGGAAAGCTGTAAATGCTGTCCCAGACCCCGATACCTCATGCCTGGCTGATTGAGGACACTTTCCTAGTGTCTATCCCCGATTTGATGTGTTTTGGCCTCATTTGGGGCCGTTCTAAGGTGTTGTGCATGCGATTGTTTTTGCCTCCCATTGACTATAAGGGCATTTGGTAACGTTCGGCAAATTAATCAGCGAACATTGCAAATTCGGCAAACGTAATCCGTATCGAATATTGAAATATTTGCTCATCTCTACTTATACGGATTAGTAATCTTTACCTTTTGATTTTGGAATACCCAGTCACGAAGCGGCTGGCTTTTGATGAGGTTAACCGAGCAAATACCGTAAATGCTGTGAGATTTTAACTACTGCAAGGTTTATGTGTGTGTGGACATTTTTTTTGCAAATTTCAAAGAATAAATCTGTCTTCTTCCCCCCAGTGGCATACCTAGAAATCATGAGACCCCATAATAGATATTGTCATTAACCCCCCCCCCAAAAAAAAAAGTTATATTCAGCAGGGTCACAGAAGCGTATATCTGCATATATCACAACATTACAGTGCTGGCTAAATAATTTTTCTCCTATTGATGCCCATTTTATTGTTCCCATAAGGTATGATGCAACAAAAATAAAAAAAGGGCCCCCAAATCACAGTATGATACCCCTAAAGTGAATTCCTCCCAACACATAGAATGATGCACCATGTATGACCCCACACAGCCCTCCATAAAACATAATGGCCCTGCAACCAGCGTAACGGCCCACCACATTGCCCTTCAAACAGCTTAACATTGTACTTTAGGTTAGTGGAAAATTTAGGTTGAGATTTTCACAAACGCAAAACTTCAGAATTTTGATGAAAATTTTGAAAAATGTGAAATTTTCAAACTTTTACTTTTTACATTTTTAAACCAGTCAGTCATGCTGTACAAAAAAAAAAAAATACCATTTTCCACATAACATAAACCCTACAGAGATCAAGAAGAAGCAATGGAAGCCATAATCTCAAGGTATAACAATTTATTGAATATGAAAAATCATTACATAAAAACAAACCTACAAAAGGTCACAGCAGTAAGTACATAAATAATAACAGAGATACAGAAGAAAGAAAACTTTGCATTGTAAAAGATTCACATGTTCAGGCAGAATAGTTCACAGACAATATAGAGGCGATATAAGAGTATACCTTGCATGGTTAATATAATACTGTATATCATATGCGGATTAATTGGCAAACCATATAAATATATATGAAGTAGTTAGTGAAAGAACTTTTACATACAAAAGCAGGAATTTATTTTAAGCAGAATTGTCTTCAATGCTATGTATACTGCCTCAACACCATGGATATGTCACAGATGACATGTATAGAATACATCATTCTAATTAATTATAGATAAAAATTACCTGTGGCCATGGTATGCGGAATGGGCTACTGCACACCTCTACGCGTGTTTCACCACTACCTGCAGTTTGTTCAGGAGGTCCTGGTTGGCCAATTGATCCACATATGATATACAACCAGGGCCGGCGTCAGCACCCGGCACACCCGTTAGCGGTGCCAGCGCTGCCACTGGGCCCCCCGCTTGCTCAGGGCCCCGGCAGCAGCTGGCGTAATACTTACCTCTGAGCCCCGTGCCTCCGCTGCCGCAGCTCCGGTCTCCAGGGGGCGCCTGCGCTTCCTCACAGCAGCTCCGCTGAATGACGTCATCATTCAGCGGCCGGCTGTGGCAGAGAGTGCGCGGACGTCGGACAGGTGAGATGTGTGATTGCGGTGTGTGGTGTGTGTCATGGTGTATGTGTGTGTGTGTGATGTGTATGTAGTGTTGTTGTATGTATGGAGGTGCTTGTGTGTGAGTGTTGTGTGATGGTGGTGGTGGATGTAGTGATGATGTATGTGTATGGGAGGCTTGTGATGTGGGAGGTTGTGTGATATTGGGGAGGCATGATGATGTGATGGGGAGGCAATATGATGATGGGGAGGTGATGATGATGGGCAGGCATTGATGATAATGGGAGGCATTCGATGATGATGGGGAGCATGATGATGATGGGCAGGCATTGATGATAATGGGAGGCATGATGATGATGGGGAGGCAATGATGATGATGGGCAGGCATGATGATAATGGGCAGGCATGATGATGATGGGGAGGCATGATGATGATGGGAGGCATGATGATAATGGGGGATGATGATGGGAGCATTGATGATGATGGGCAGGCATTGATGATAATGGGGAGGCCATGATGATGATGGGAGGCAGATGATGATGATGGGCAGGCATTGATGATATGGGGAGGCGATGATGATGATGGGCAGGCATTGATAAGATGGGGAGGCGATGATGATGATGGGGAGGCGATGATGATGATAATGGAGAGTCTTTCCACAGCGCCCTTTCCTGAGCCGTAACAGTGCAGAATGCAGCACAGCGCAGAGGAGAGTTCCATATTTTGTATGGAGCATTATATGGGGACCAGTACCTGTATGGAGCATTATATGGGGACCAGTATCCTGTATGGAGCATTATATTGGGTCCAGTATTCTGTATGGAGCATTATTTTGGGTCCAGTATTCTGTATGGAGCATTATATGGGGGATGGCGGGGTGACATCCTGCATGGGGTATTATATGGGTGATGAGGGGGAGACTATGTTGTGCCCATAATATTGTATGGAGGACTGTACTGTCCAGTCTGTACTGTGTGCTGCGAGGATTTGGCGGTTTTTGAGCTATTGTACAATTTACAATAGATATCACTCATGTAATGGAAGAAGTGAAGTATTTGGCATTGTACTGTACCTATATTTCTCTGCCGTATCTGTGCATCATGAATTGTGGTCGGTGTTAAAGGGGCCCACTGAGGCTCTTTCGCCCGGGGCCCATAAAAACCTGGAGCCGGCCCTGTATACAACCCCTGGCAAAAATTATGGAATCACCGGCCTTGGAGGATGTTCATTCAGTGTTTAATTTTGTTGAAAAAAAAAAAAAACAGATCACAGACATGGCACAAAACTGAAGTCATTTCAAATGGCGACTTTCTGGCTTTAAGAAACACTAAAAGAAATCAAGAACAAATAATGTGGTAGTCCGTAATGGTTATTTTTTTTTAACCAAGCATAGGAAAAAATTATGGAATCACTCAATTCTGAGGGAAAAATTATGGAATCAACCTGTTAATTTTTATTCCCAAAACCAACACCTGCATCAAATTAGATCTGCTCCTTAGTCTGCATCTAAAAACGAGTGATCGCACCTTGGAGAGCTGTTGCACCAAGTGGACTGACATGAATCATGGCTCCAACACGAGAGATGTCAATTGAAACAAAGGAGAGGATTATCAAACTCTTAGGGCCTGTGCACACGTTGCGGATTTGCCTGCGGATTTTTCCGCGCCGAATCCGCACCTCTTGGCAGAAAACGCATGTCCTTTTTTGACGCGGTTTTTCATGCTTTTTCTCAAGCGTTTTTGTATAGGTTTTTGACAGCTAAATAAAGATATGTTATTTAACAGAAAAAAAGATTTGTGATGTAATTTCTTGTCCAACCCACACTCCATTACACACACACAGATAGAGATAGATAGATAATAGATACCAGTAGTTCGCTAAATAGATAGATAGAAAATACATAGATAGATGGATAATAGACAGTTAGAAATATATATAGAAAGATAGATATATAGATATATATAGACGGAAATATACACGGACGATATATATATAGACAGAAAGATATATAGGTAGATAGATGATAGATAAAATGGTACATAAATAGTTAAAGACACATGCGTACACACAAAATCTTAGCGCAATATAGTTAATAAAAAAAAATAAAAGGAAAAAAATGCCGTGGGCTCCCGGCAATTTTCTGCGCCAGAGGAGGAAAGCCGACAGCCGGGGCCAATATTTCTAGCCTGGGAAGGGGTTAATACCCATGGATCTTCCCAGGCTATGAATATCAGCCCGCAGCTAGCCTTCACTGGCTATTAAAATAGGGGGACCCCCAAAAAAAATGACGTGGGGTCCCCCTATAATTTATAGCCAGAAAGGCTAGGCAGACAGCTGCGGGCTGATATTCATAGCCTAGGAAGGGGCCATGGATATTGGCGCCCCCTCTGGCTAAAAATATCAGCACCCAGCCGCCCCAGAATTGGCGCATCTGTACAATGCGCCAATTCTGGCACTTAGCCCCTCTCTTCCCACTCCCCTGTAGAGGTGGGATATGGGGTAATAAGGGGTTAATATCACCTCGCTATTGCAAGGTGATATTAAGCCCGGTTAATAATAGAGAGGCGTCAATAAGACGCCTATCCATTAATAATCTTATATTAATAAAGGGTTAAAAAAACAACAACACACGCATAAGAATAAATTATTTTAATGAAATAAAACACAACACGGTTTTCATATCTTTATTATACACTCAGATCCAAGCGACGCCCTCGATCTCCTGTAATAAAACGTAAAAAAATAAAACAACCGTATACTCACTGTCCGACGGAGTACAATTAATAAAGAGTGTCCCACGACGGTCTCCCCTATAGAACAGTGACATCAGGTGATGCCACTGCTCTGTAGGGCCTCCCAGTGATGCACTGACAGGAGACAATGGCTCCTGCAGTGCATCACTGAGGTTACCTGAGATCATTCTCTCACTTTATGGCAATGCTGCGTGGGAATTTTCTCACCCAGCATTGCCATGAGAGAATGAACTGTAGTGACGTCATTCTCTCCCTGCAGCAGAGCGATACACAGATCGATGGCGTCGGGGAATAGGCGAGTATGTGCTCAATGTTATGTGTTGTATGTCATTGTATGTTCTGTATGTCATTGTATGTCATGTGTATGTTATATGTTCTGTGTATGTAATGTATGTGTTTGTTTTTTTTTACATTCAGCACATTAGCCGGATGATGGGACTACTACTGTCCCATCATTGGCTAATGTGTCAGTCACTGTCACTGTAGCAGGCATAGCCGGATGGGACTTGTAGTCCCATCCGACGATGCCTGCATACGTGGAGACACACACACAGGCCCGCACACCGCCGCACATACACAGATCACGCACACAGCCCCGCACACCGCCTCACATACACCTATCACGCACACAGCCCCGCAGACCGCCGCACATACACCGATCACGCAGACACCGGCACACAATCACCGCCCACACACATAGCGCCGCACACTATACACGCCCACGCTCCACCCACTTCCCTCCTCCCGAAACTGCAGCAGTTTCACCCGCAGCAAAACCGCGGATCTTTTTTAGACCTGCAGTTTTGCTGCGGAAGTGCCCGACTCAATGCAAGTCAATGGGCGCAGAAACGCTGCAGTTCCGCACAAAGAATTGACATGCTGCGGAAAATAAAGCGCGGCGAAACAGCGCGTTTTTTTCCGCAGCATGTGACAGCAGACCTGCGGTTCCCATTGGATTACATTGCATGTGCACTGTGCTGCGGGTTGGATGCGTTTCCGCACGTTGAAAAACGCAGCGGAAACGCATCTAAAAATGCAACGTGTGCACAGGGCCTTAAAGAGGGTAAATCATCCCGCAATGTTGCAAAAGATGTTGATTGTTCACAGTCAGCTGTGTCTAAAATCTGGACCAAATATAAACATGGGAAGGTTGTTAAAGGCAAACATACTGATAGACCAAGGAAGACATCAAAGCGTCAAGACCGGAAACTTAAAGCAATATGTCTCCAAAACAGGAAATGCACAACAAAGCAAATGAGGAACGAATGGGTGGAAACTGGAGTCAACGTCTGTGACCTAACTGTAAGAAACCGCCTAAAGGAAATGGGATTTACATACAGAAAAGCTTAACGAAAGCCATCATTAACACCTAAACAGAAAAAAACAAGGTTACAATGGGCTAAGGAAAAGCAATCGTGGACTGTGGATGACTGGATGAAAGTCAAATTCAGTGTTGAATCGCGAATCTGCATTGGGCAAGGTGATGATGCCGGAACTTTTGTTGGTGCCGTTCCAATGAGATTTATAGAGATGTCACTGATGATATGGGGCTGCATGTCAGGTAAAGGCACTGGGGAGATGGCGGTCATTACATCTTCAATAAATTCACAAGTTTATGCTGATATTTTGGACACTTTTCTTATCCCATCAATTGAAAGGATGTTTGGGGATGATGAAATCATTTTTCAAGATGATAATGCATCCTGCCATAGAGCAAAAACTGTGAAAATATTCCTTGTAAAAAGACACATAAGGTCAATGTCATGGCCTGCAAATAGTCCGGATCTAAATCCAATTGAAAATCTTTGGTGGAAGTTGAAGAAAATGGTCCATGACGAGGCTCCAACCTGCAAAGCTGATCCGGCAACAGCAATCAGAGAAAGTTGGAGCCAGATTGATGAAGAGTACTGTTTGACACTCATTAAGTCCATGGCTCAGAGACTGCAAGCTGTTGTAAAAGCCAGAGGTGGTGCAACAAAATACTAGTGATGTGTTGGAGTGTTTTTTGTGTGTTTGTTTTTCATGATTCCATAATTTTTCCCTAAGAATTGAGTGATATAATTTTTTCCCTATGCTTAGTTAACCCCTTCATGACCCAGCCTATTTTGACCTTAAAGACCTTGCCATTTTTTGCAATTCTGACCAGTGTCCCTTTATGAGGTAATAACTCAGGAACGCTTCAACAGATCGTAGAGATTCTGAGACTGTTTGTTCGTGACATATTGGGCTTCATGTTAGTGGTAAATTTAGGTTAATAATTTTTGCGTTTACTTGTGAGAAAAATGGAAATTTGGTGAAAATTTTGAAAATTTCGCAATTTTCAAATTTTGAATTTTTATTCTGTTAAACCAGAGAGTTATGTGAAACAAAATAGTTAATAAATAACATTTCCCACATGTCTACTTTACATCAGCACAATTTTGGAAACAAAAATTTTTTTTTGTTAGGAAGTTATAAGGGGTAATAGTTGACCAGCGATTTCTCATTTTTGCAACAAAATTTACAAAGCCATTTATTTTACGGACCACCTCACATTTGAAGTCACTTTGAGGGGTCTATATGGCAGAAAATACCCAAAAGTGACACCATTCTGAAAACTGCACCCCTCAAGCTACTCAAAACTACATTCAAGATTATTAACTCTTCAGGTGCTTCACAGGAACTAAAGCAACATGGAAGGAAAAAATGGTCATTTCATTTTTCCAACAAAAATTTTCTTTTAGCATCAATTTTTTCATTTTTACATGGGCAACAGGATAAAATGGATCTTAAAATTTGTTGGGCAATTTCTCCTGAGTACACCGATACCTCATATGTGGTCATAAACCACTGTTTGGGCGCACGGCATTGCTCAGAAGGGAAGGAGCGCCATTAGACTTTTTGAATGGAAAATATGCTGGAATATTTAGTGGTTGCCATGTCGCATTTGGAGAGTCCCTGTGTGCCTAAACATTGGAGCTCCCCCACAATTGACCCCATTTGGAAACTAGACCCCCCAAGGAACTTATCTAGATGCATAGTGAGCACTTTGAACCCCCAGGTGCTTCACAAATTCACAAAGAAAGTACTTTTTTTTCACAAAAATTTTCTTTTAGCCGCAGTTTTTTCATTTTCACATGGGCAACAGGATAAAATGGTTCCTAAAATTTGTTGTGCAATTTATTCTGAGTACACAGATACCTCATATGTTGTCATAAACCACTGTTTGGGCGCACGTCAGGGCCCAGAAGGGAAGGCGCGCCATTTGACTTTTTGAATGGAAAATTAGCTCCAATCGTTAGCGGACACCATGACGCATTTGGAGAGTCCTGTGTGCCTAAACAGTGAAAACCCCCCCACATGTGACACCATTTTGGAAACTAGATCCCTTATGGAACTTATCTAGATGTGTTGTGAGCACTCTGAACCCCCAAGTGCTTCACAGAAGTTTATAACACAGAGCAGTGAAAATTTTTTATTTTCCCAATGGTAACAGGATAACTTGGACCCTAAAAGTTGTTATCCAATTTTTCCTGAATACGATGGTGTCCCATATGTGGGGGGGGGGGGAACTACTATTTGGGTGCACGGCAGGGCTCAAAAGGGAAGGAGCACCATAAATGGAAAATTAGCTCCAATCGTTAGCGGACACCATGTCGTGTTTGGAGAGCCCCTATGTGCCTAAACTTTGGAGCTCCCCACAAATGCCCCCATTTTGGAAACTAGATCCCCTATGGAACTTATCTAAATGCACAGTGAGCACTTTGAACCCCAAGAGCTACACAGAAGTTTATAACTCCAGGGCATGAAAATAAAAAAATCATATTTTTTCCACAAACATGATCTTTTAGTCTCCAATTTTTTTATTTTCCCAAGGGTAACAGGAGAAATTAGACCCCAAAAGTTGTTGTCCAATTTGTCCTGAGTACGCTGATATCCCATATGTGGGAGAAAACTACTGTATGGGCACACGTCGGGGCTAGAAGGGAAGTAGTGACGTTTTGAAATTCCGACTTGATGGAAAGGTCTGTGGGTGTCATGTTATGTTTGCAGAGCCCTGATGTGTCTAAACTGTGGAGACCCCCCAAGTGACCCCATTTTGTAAACTAGACCACCCAAGAAACTCATCTAGATGTGTGGTGAGCACTTTGAATCTCCAAGTTCTTCACAGAAGTTTATAACGCAGAGCCGTGAAAATAAAAAATATTTTTTCCCTAGGGTAACAGGAGAAATTAGACCCCCAAAGATGTTGTGCAATTTTTCCTGAGTACGCTGATACCCCATATGTGGGGGTAAACCACTGTTTGGGCACACGTCGGGGCTCGGAACAAAGGGAGCACTGTTTGACTTTTTGAAAGCAAAATTTGCAGGAATCAATGGTGGCGCCATGTCGCGTTTGGAAACCCCCTGATGAGCCTAAATAGTGGAAACCCCATCAATTCTAACTCCAACCCTCACCCCAAAACACCCCTAATCACAACCCTAACCTCTACACACCCCTAATCCTAACCCTAACCCTAACCACAAGTCTAAACCTAATCCCAACCCTAACCCCAAAACACCCCTAACACTAATCCTAACTCTAACCCTAACCACAAGCCTAACCCTAATCCCAACCCTAACCCTAATTTTAACCGTAACCCTAATTCCAAGCCTAACCCAAATTCCAACCCTAATTCTAACCGTAACCCTAATTCTAACCACTAACCACCTAATTCTAACCCTAATGCTGAAGGCTAGGTTCACATTACGTTTTACCAGCCCGTTCAACACATAGCGTTGACGGGCTGGTATCAGTATAGCATAACGCGATCGCGTTATGCTATACCCGCTAGTGCAGATGAATCAGCATCTGCGCTAGCGGTGACAGAGCCCAGACGCTGCAGGCCGCGTCCGAGGCTCCGTCACTGAATGACGGCACGTCGTGAACGCATGTCGCTTTACGGCATGCGTAGCGATGCGCCCTCAAATGGGGGTGAATGGCAGCGTTAACGAACTGCGTTACACCGCATTATACCGTGGTGTAACGCAGTCGTCTAAGGGACTGCCATAACGCGATATGAATCCAGCCTAACCCTAATTATAACCCTAACCCAAATGCTAACCCTAACCCTAGTCCTAACCCTAACCTAACCCTAAGGCTAGGTTCACATTACGTTTTACCAGCCCGTTCAACACATAGCGTTGACGGGCTGGTAACGGTATAGCATAACGCAATCGCGTTATGCTATACCCGCAAGTGCAGATGAATCAGCAGATGATTCATCTGCGCTAGCGGTGACGGAGCCCAGACGCTGCTGGCCGCGTCCGAGGCTCCATCACTGAATGACGCCCGCAAATGGCGGTGAATGGCAGTGTTAACGGACTGCGTTACACCGCGTTATAACGCGTATAACGCGGTGTAACGCAGTCCGTCTAATGGACTGCCATTACGCAATATTTATCCAGCCTAACCCTAACATAGCCCTAACCCTAAGGCTAACCCTAACCCTAACTGTAATTCTAACCCTAATAGAAAAAATATATATATATATATTTTCTAAATTTTATTATTTTTCCCTACCTATGGGGTGATAAAGGGGCATTTATTTACTTTTTTATTTATTTTGATAACTGTGAGAGTTTATCACAGTGATCAAAATAAATTACTGTAGCTGCTGGCCGGCGGGCGCACTGCGCATGCGCCCGCCATTTTCCAAAATGGCGGCGCCCATGAAGAGTCCCAGGCGGACGCCGGGACGGATAGAGGGCGCTAGAAGACCGGGGGAGGTGAGGACAGCTGGGGGGGAGCGGAAGGCGGGGGGATGTGGATCGGAGCGGAGGCAGGAGGAGGGGAGCGGATCGGAGCACAGGGGAGCATTTAGTGACGGCGGTGACCGATCGCCGCCGTCACTCGGTGTGGGGAGGGTGGGAACTAGGTGTCCAGCCATGGCAGATGCTATTGCAGCATCGGCCATAGCTGGATTGTAATATTTCACCAGATTTTAGTGGTGTGAAATATTACAGATTGCTCTGATTGGCTGTTTCACTTTTAACAGCCAATCAGAGCGATCGTAGCCACGTGGGGGTTAAGCCACCCCCACTGTGGTGATGCACTAAGGGTCCTGTGCCTGCGGGTCGGGTGACCTTTTAGTGACCTCGGTCACCCGACCCGCAGGAACATGATTTATAGCATGACGCCTACGTTGGCGTCATGGGTCGTGATGCCACTGGTTTTCATGACGCCAACGTAGGCGTCATGGGTCGGGAAGGGGTTAAAAAAAATAACCATTACTGACTACCACATTATTTGTTCTTGATTTCTTTTAGAGTTTCTTAAAGCCAGAAAGTTGCCATTTGAAATGACTTCAGTTTTGTGCCATGTCTGTGATCTGTTTTTTTTCAACAAAATAAAACAACTGAATGAACATCCTCCAAGGTCGGTGAATCCATAATTTTTGCCAGGGTTTCTTTTATTTACCATGCTGGTATACCTCTTACATGGCCTCTATATTGCCTATGTTAACTTTGCTGCCTGAACATGTACATCTGTTTTATGTTGCAGAGTTTGCTTTTGCTCCTGCATCCCTGTCGGTTTCATTTATTATCTATTTATTGTTATGACCCAATTAATTCTGAGTGTGTAGATACCCCTCTAAACAAATGGCAGGGCTTGGAAGGGAAGGAGCACCATTTGTATTTTGGAACACACTTCTGGCTGAAATAGGCTGTTTGATGCTAGGTTGCTTTTACAGGGTTCCTAGGATGCAAAACAGCAGAAGACACCCAAAACTGACCACATTTTGGAAAGGACACCCCTAAAGGATTTTACCTATGGGTATAGTAAGCATTTTTGAACCCACAAATACTGAAGAGAATTTGATAACCTTAGGTTGTCATATTAAAAAATGTACATTTTTCTCAATAGCTCAAAATGTTTCACTGAGGTAATCTACAGTGTCAGGAGACAGGGCAGGTAATGAGCTGGGGCCTGTGGCTGGGCTGATGTATACAGGGGTGGCTGGGCTGGTATACCCGTTCTGCCTGGGCTGATTTTTACAGGGGCTGGCTGGGCTGAAGTATACAGGGGCTGGCTGGGCTGATGTATACAGGGGCTGGCTGGGCTGATGTATGCAGTGGCTGGCTGGGCTGATGTATACAGGGGCTGGCTGGGCTGATGTATACAGGGGCTGGCTGGGCTGATGTATACAGACGCTGGCTGGGCTGATGTATGCAGTGGCTGGCAGGGCTGAAGTATACAGGGGTTGGCTGGGCTGAAGTATACAGGGGCTGACTGGGCTGATGTATACAGGGGCTGGCTGGGCTGATGTATAAAGGGACTGGTGGCTGATGTATACAGGGGCTGGCTGGGCTGATGTATACAGGTTCTGGCTGGGCTGATGTATGCAGTGGCTGGCTGGGCTGATGTATACAGGGGCTGGCTGGGCTGCTGTATACAGGGGCTGACTGGGCTGATGTATACAGACGCTGGCTGGGCTGATGTATACAGACGCTGGCTGGGCTGATGTATACAGGGGTGGGAGCTGATGTTACAGGGGTAGGCTGGGTGATTATACAGGGGCTGGTGGCATGATGTTACAGGTTCTGGCTGGCTGCTGATGTATGCAGTGGTGGCTGGGCTGATGTATACGGGGCTGGCTGGGCTGATGTATACAGGGGCTGGCTGGGCTGATGTATACAGACGCTGGCTGGGCTGATGTATGCAGTGGCTGGCAGGGCTGAAGTATACAGGGGTTGGCTGGGCTGAAAGTATACAGGGGCTGGGCTGGGCTGATGTATACAGGGGCTGGCTGGGCTGATGTATAAAGGGGACTGGTGGCTGATGTATACAGGGGCTGGCTGGGCTGATGTATACAGGTTCTGGCTGGGCTGATGTATGCAGTGGCTGGCTGGGCTGATGTATACAGGGGCTGGCTGGGCTGCTGTATACAGGGGCTGACTGGGCTGATGTATACAGGGGCTGGCTGGGCTGATGTATGCAGTGGCTGGCAGGGCTGAAGTATACAGGGCTGGCTGGCTGATGTATACAGACGCTGGCTGGGCTGATGTATACAGGTTCTGGCTGGGCTGATGTATGCAGTGGCTGGCTGGGCTGATGTATACAGGGGCTGGCTGGGCTGCTGTATACAGGGGCTGACTGGGCTGATGTATACAGACGCTGGCTGGGCTGATGTATGCAGTGGCTGGCAGGGCTGAAGTATACAGGGGTTGGCTGGGCTGAAGTATACAGGGGCTGACTGGGCTGATGTATACAGGGGTGGCTGGGCTGATGTATAAAGGGGCTGGTGGCTGATGTATACAGGGGCTGGCTGGGCTGATGTATACAGGTTCTGGCTGGGCTGATGTATACAGGGGCTGGCTGGGCTGATGTATACAGGTTCTGGCTGGGCTGATGTATACAGGGGCTGACTGGGCTGATGTATACAGGGGCTGTGGGGTGATGTATACAGGGTGGCTGGCTGATGTATGCAGTGGCTGGCAGGGCTGAAGTATACAGGGGCTGGCTGGGCTGAAGTATACAGGGGCTGGCTGGGCTGATGTATACAGTGGCTGGCTGGGCTGATGTATACAGTGGCTGGCTGGGCTGAAGTATACAGGGGCTGGCTGGGCTGAAGTATACAGGTTCTGGCTGGGCTGAAGTATACAGGGGCTGGCTGGGCTGAAGTATACATGTTCTGGTTGGGCTGATGTATACAGGTTCTGGCTGGACTGAAGTATACAGGGGCTGGCTGGGCTGAAGTTTACAGGGGCTGACTGGGCTGATGTATATAGGGCTGGCTGGGCTGATGTATAAAGGGGCTGGTGGCTGGCTGTAGCTGGGCTGATGTATACAGGGGCTGATGTATATACAGGGGCTGGCTGGACTGATGTATATACAGGTGGTGCTGGGCTTAGTGGCCTGGGGCTGGTGATGTAATATATACTTGTGGTGCTGGGCTCAGTGGACTGGGACTGGTGATGATGTATATACAGGTGCTGGCCTCAGTGGGATGGGGCTGGACCTGGTGAGGATATATACAGGTGCTGAACTTAGTGGGCTGGGGCTGGTGATGATGTATATACAGGTATGGGGCTCATTATACTGTATGGAGCAGTTTAATTCACCTGTTTCGTTCTAAAATTTTACAACCTGAACGACCATGGCTTGCTCCTTCCTAGTTTTGATCCTGGGTACGCCCATGATTGGAAGCGCAGATGTCATTGAATTTTATTTGAGTGTGCGGGAGCCATGTCGCTTTTCCAGAGTCTTTGTTTTGCCAGTAACGTGGGAACCCCCTATATTTCCAGTGACAGATGATGGGCCTATGACCCGAGTGGGGCTGGTTTTGTGCGGGATAAATTAGGGTTTTTACCAGTAACATTTTGGGTACATATTTTTTGATCGCTTTTGGTATAAGGCAGGGATCACATTCTTGTGTTCTCCGCTGAGCACTTGTGACGGGGTTTCTGTGTAAATCCCACAAAAATGTAATTCAGTTACAACCCCGATCCACTCACTATAATGAGGCAGATGGAGAAAATTCAGACTCTGTTTTGTACCTGTTCCGTTGGTATCTATCTTTTTAGGCATGCACAGATCTGTAGAACTGTGGTCGACCGCACTTGTGCGCTAAGACTACAACTAAAATGATGAGACATTGCTGGAACAGAGACCAAAGTCCAAAGTGACTGTCTCATTATAGTTAGTGGCTACATCACTTTTTTTAATCACTTTTTATCCACATTTTTCAGATAGTGAAAAAAAAACAAAAACATTAATTCACTTATTATTTAAATTTAATTTTTTGAACGGTTCATCATACAGTAAAAGTGATGACAGTTTTACTCAGTTTTACTGATTTTACTGTTTCACAGTTTTACTGATGTCAGTGCGATTATAGAGACACCAGAGTTACATAAGAAAAACTGTTTTGCTACTTCACAGACTAAATTTTGTTTTTGTATTGCCATATCCTGAGAGCTGCAATTTTTAATTTTTTTTTATTTGCCGAATGAGCTTTTTTTGCGGGATGGTGTGGAGTTTAAATAAAAAAAAAGGAACATTAATTTTTGATCGCTTTTTGTTCATCATTTTATGTATCAGTATGATGAAAAAATCTGCATTTTTTTTATTTTTACAGTGTTAGTCCTACAGAATTGATAATGTGACAGTTTTATAGTTTGGGTCGTACCAAATTCAGCAATACCACTGTGTACTTTTTTCTTTTATTATTTTTGTTTTAAAACACACAGGCTGCATTTTTTAGTGGGTAAACAGGTTTTGCTGTGTGTGTGTGTGTTGTTTTTTTTTTTTTTACATTTTCACCGAGTCCAACTTTGAGATATAAAAGTGCTTCTCACAAAATTAGAATATAAAAAGTTAATTTGTTTCAGTTCAATACAAAAGGTGAAACTCATTATATAGAGTCATTACAAACAGAGTGATCTATTTAAAGTGTTTATTTCTGTTAATGTTGATGATTATGGCTTACAGCCAATGAAAACCCAAAAGTTCTCAGTAAATTAAAATACTTTATATCATCAGTTTGAAAACTTATAAAATTTGAAATGTTGGCCTACTGAAATGTATGTTCAGTAAATGCACTCAATACTTGGTCGGGGCTCCTTTTGCATCAATTACTGCATCAATGCAGCGTGGCATGGAGACAATAGCCTGCGGCACTGCTGAGGTGTTACGGAAGCCTTCAGCTCGTCTGCATTGTTGGGTCTGGTGTCTCCTCTTCCTCTTGACAATACCCCATAGATTCGCTATGATGTTATGGTCAGGCAGTTTTCTGGCCAATTAAGTGCAGTGATACTGTTGTTTATAAACCAGGTATTGGTATTTTTGGCAGTGTGGATGTGTGTCCCAGCTATGTCAGGCGCACAAATAATCCGGGAAAATGCACAGGAAGGTAACCGCAAAAGCTTGTTATCCATTCACGTCACTCACACTTTCAGACACACCCACCAGGGGTATAGGAGGTAGTGACACGTAGCAGAGCTCATTCAAGTTTCCTGTCTGAGAAGAGCTCAGATCAGTCAGTTTCCTGTCTTAGGACAGTGCAGTTCAGTGTCAGTCCAGTCTGGACTTGGAGGGAGAGGAGAGAGGACTGAATCCTCGCAGAGCTAGCGTAGCTCACCTGACAAGGAAGTGGAGGCTAGTACGGGTGAAGTGAATCATCCTAGCCTAGTCAGAGCTACCCTTAATCAGTACCTCAACAGAAGCTGAAACAAGGAGGATACTGAGAGCTGCTCAGCGAGCTCTGGAGAAAGCTGACATTTCCATCAAAAGCTACAAGTGCTTATGATAAGAGCGAGAGCAGGGCGAAGGGCGCAGTGGAGAAGACAGAGAGAAGTGCTTCAGGTACCAAATTATCTGCACTAATTCACCGGACACCGGGGTCCGAAGCGTTGCTAGAGTTTCAAGCTTAGTAACAAGATAACCGAGGCTATCTGGACTACAGGTCGCAGAGAGCAGCCCTAAGCGCCAATACGTAAACGGAGTCAGGGAGAACAAGGACTTTTAGCAGGGCCCTGCATAGAGGGACTTTGTTCTTTTCAACATCTGATAGTCAGAGACATAGAAGGCTCCACCACAATGTCGGCCGGGCTTTGCAGCTATTGAGAAAGCTGGAGATTGCAGAGTTAACTTCGCTTCATGCAAGTTTGGACTCAGTTATATATGAAGTAAAGGAGGCCTCTAACCTGCTCAGCGGTATCCCGAATGTGCATTTCCACCCCGACCAGCTCCCGGGACCTGCCTGAACCATCTACCAGTAAAGGTATGAAAAGAAGCTGCATTGTGTGTGACTGAATTCTTAACTACACCCTGCATCATCACCATAGACTTCCAGGGACCCGTCTCACCTGTGGGAGACTTAACCCCAGCTGCCCCATAACATCCCCTGTGAAGATCCTTATAGCAGCGCTGGTCCAATTGATCAGATACCAGAGGTGGCGTCACGAACTACCTATCCTAATAATCCCCTGTAAATATCCCCCATTGCATGACCGCCAGGGCCACGGACCGAGTCCCGCTGCCAGTGACATCTCCATAGAAACCAATGGGCTCGGCTCCGAGTACCCCATAGCCTGGTATCCACACTGGTGGTGCGAGTCATCTAAACTTGGCGTCACGAACAGGATTCGAAAGCTTGCAATTGTGAGTCCTGTGTGCCTATATTGAACTGTTTGGTGAAAAAGACTGTTTGCTGTGTTTGGCGCCATAATACCGCCATCTTACCGCAATATTCGCGCCCTCAGGCGCTGGTGAAGGGGGGCGTACCTGAAAAAGCGCGCTGTTGCCTGGACACGCCCCCAACTCTGACGCGGCGGCATTTCCTGTGAAACAGGAAGTGAACGCTCTGACATCAGAGCGCCAGCGACAAAGGTCCTGTCTCCACCGCTGTGCCTGCGATGCTGCAGCCTGTGAAAGAGGTAGGCTCAGATTAACCAAGGGGGCATCAACATGTCGCAGCAACCGGCAGACGGAGCGGCCCCAGCCGTGGCCCCGATAACCCACCGCTTGGCGTTGTAGCGCAGGATGGAGGTGCGGGCCCCTCACCAGGCCCGGTGGTCCCGCTCATGCCGCTAACGCTCCCATACATGCCTGGAGCGAAGTGGCTTCCCCAGTACAGCGGCGAGCCCGACACCCTGCCAGGGTTTAAAAGGAAAATATGTAGTATTTTGGATATGTACTCAATGACTGAAAAGCAAAAAGCTGCTGTGGTAATAGGACAGTTAGCTGGTGCGGCTGAGAGAGAAGTAGAGACTTGGCCCATTGCAGACCAGGAGTCGGTACCTGCGATTCTCTTAAAGCTACAGGCCATCTTTGAGGACCGCACAGAAACGGATCTCCGGATGGCATTTTATCAGTGCTTCCAGAGACCGGGTGACAGTATTAGGGACTACGCCTGCCGACTACAGGGGGCCCTGCGAGCTCTTAAACAGGCTAACCCCACAAGTCCCATTGATGAGAGCCAAATGTTGAAAGAGCAATTCGTGCGGGGACTGAGGTCTCCAGCGGAAGGCAGGACTGTAAACTGGTGGTCCTTGGATCATCCAGATGCCACCTTTGATGCCCTAAAGGACATGGCAATAAAAGGACTGCGGCCCCTGGAAAAGCCGGAGGTGGCAAATCGGTATCACCCGGGTGAAGCCACTCTAAAGCCGGCAGTACCCACCTTTTCCCCGCAGGTGGCAGAAGCTAAAACGCAGGTGGCCCCCCTAGTGAGTTGGAATGTCTGCGCTCAGAAGTGCGCCAGCTGACTAAGAACTTGGCCACTGTAATGGATGCCCTGCAACTGCGGAAAGAGGAAGGAGGAAAGATCCTACTAGCCGACTGTCCGGAGGATGTCCCTTGGATGAACCGGAGGAAATGGAGGACGTCGCCTCACCGGAGGAGGACCACGCCACCCCCAGGAGCGACTCCTGATCAACACCATCCTCGCCGAGAGATCATCTGCTACCGCTGCAACCAAAAAGGTCATATGGCTCAGCAATGTCCTTTAAACGAGCCGATCCTGGGTCAGAGGGCCAACACCCAGGAGTAGACTCATCAGGCCCCTTAGACTGGAACCGCAGGTTCGTGGGTGGACGACCCTACCTGTCCATCATTCTGGACGGGATTAGCAATTCCTGCACTGCTGGACACTGGATCACAGGTGACCATAATACCTGATGTCCTTTATAATAAATTTTGGTCAAAGGACAGTCTCCAGCCCCCGAGCCCTGACTTTACAGTGTACGCTTCCAATGGACTCCCTGTTGAAGTACTAGGAGCCAAAAACGTGAACGTGAAGGTGGGCAGAGTGGAGCTGGAGGATCAGGGACTCTTAGTGGTAAAGACTGTAAACGAGGGAAATTGCTTAAATGTGATTTTGGGTACTAACATTATCAGTAACTGTCTGGGAGAAGTTGTGTTTTTGCTCCAACAGCTCGCTGAAGTTGCCAAGCCAAAGCAGAAAGGAGTGATCCAGAGGGAGATCCGGGCCCTGATGTGCCAGCAGCAAGCGAAGCTTACAGATGGTGAAATCGGTAATGTACGGGTCACGGACTCGAATCCCATTGTAATACCCCCAATGAGTGAAATGTTAATATGGTGTAGAGCAGCCATAGGTCTGAGGGGACAGAACTACCAAGCAGTAGTAGAGCCCCATCATTCAGAGCACAGACCTACACTCTTAACTGCTAGAGGGGTAGTGGAAGTAATAAATGGGAGAGTACCAGTACGACTTCTCAACTGGGGAGACGACGAAGTAAATTTACCACGTTATGCCACAGTTGCTAAATTACATGCCGTAGATAACAATTCTATCCTCACAACCGAGTCCTTAGCCTCCCGCCAACCAGCGGAGGATAATGATCCGGCAACCCTAGTAGCGGATTGGTGTCAGCAGCTTCATATAGGGACAGACACCACTTCCGTCCACCAGAAACAGGGGGTACTACGGGTGGTACAAGAGTACGCACAAGTATTTAGCAAACACCCACTCGACTTTGGGACAATTAAGGGAGTACAGCATCATATCCCTACAGGCAGTCATCCTCCCATCAAAGAGCGGTACAGGCCTATACCTCCAGCCCACTATCAGAAAGCTAAGGAAATGCTGCGTGACATGAAGGCAGCCGGGGTGATAAGGGATAGTTGTAGTCCCTGGGCAGCACCTCTAGTTCTAGTTAAGAAAAAGGATGGTAGCATGAGAATGTGTGTAGATTACAGACAAGTCAATCGCATAACACATAAAGATGCATACCCATTACCACGCATAGAGGAATCCTTAGCTGCTCTGAAAACGGCTAACTACTTTTCTACCCTCGACCTTACTAGTGGGTACTGGCAAGTATCTGTGGCTGAGGAGGATCGGGAGAAAACTGCTTTCACCACCCCAATGGGACTCTGCGAGTTTGACAGAATGCCGTTTGGCCTCAGCAGTGCCCAAGGAACATTCCAGAGAGTGATGGAGAGCTGTCTAGGACATCTTAACTTTGAAACCGTGTTGCTGTATCTGGACGACGTGATTGCGTACTCCAAGACATATGAAGATCATCTGAAGCACCTGGCAGAGGTATTCGAGTCCCTGTCCAAGTATGGGATGAAACTGAAGCCCTCCAAATGCCATCTGCTCAAACGAAAGGTACAGTACTTGGGACATATTGTCAGTTCCGAAGGAGTAGCGCCGGACCCCGAGAAGGTCACAGCCATCCAGAAATGGCCGGAGCCGAAGAATCTAAAGGAGGTGCGTCAGTTCCTGGGACTAACAGGTTACTACAGGAGGTTTGTAAAAGATTACACCAAGAAAGCGGCGCCTTTACAGGACCTCCTGGTCGGACAACCTCTCAAGAGCAGAAACCCTCCATTCAATTGGGGAAAAGAACAAGCTGAGGCATTCAAAGAGATGAAAGAGATTCTGACAGACGATGAAATCTTAGCCTACCCAGATTACAGCCAACCGTTCCTGCTGTACACCGATGCCAGTAACGAAGGATTAGGAGCGGTCCTCAGTCAGAAGCAGAACGGCCAAGAAAAAGTCATCGCATATGCCAGCAGAAAGCTCAGGCCAACTGAGAGGAACCCGGAAAACTATAGCAGCTTCAAACTGGAGTTCCTAGCGCTGGTCTGGGCCATTACCGAAAGATTCAAACATTACCTTGCCTCCAACAAGTTCACTGCGTACACAGACAACAACCCTTGACGCACCTTGAAACAGCCAAGCTGGGAGCCATGGAGCAACGTTGGATGGCTCGGTTGTCAAACTATCAGTTTACCATCAAGTACAGAGCGGGCCGTAAAAATGCTAACGCGGACGCCTTGTCCAGAATGCCGCATGAATCCGACACGGAGGAAGAATCAGATGATCTGGAAGAAATCGAGCTACCTGCGTTCCACCGAAATGGGATGGTCCAAGAGCAACGAGTCTACAGAAAGCGGAGTGGTGAGATGTTGAACCCTTTACCTCATCACAGCTGGAAGGAGACTCAGGACAGCGATTCAGTGGTCAGCCGTGTCAAGGAGCTGATAAGACAGGAAGGTTCCTCCTTGGAGAAAGACGCACCCATACCAGCAAAGCTCCTGTGGAATGAGAGAAGCGGTTGTTCATCTACCGTGAGAAGTTGTGCAGGAGATACGTCGACCCAAGGACCCATGAGATGGTTTGGCAGATAGTGGTCCCCAGAGCAGACATCCAAATGGTGTTAGAAGCCTACCACGATCAAGCGGGGCACTTTGGCTGGAAAAGCTGGAGACCCTGTTGAGGTGTCGGTTCTACTGGGTAGGGATGCGCAGCTCCATCGAGAAGTGGTGCCGGAACTGTGGACCCTGTGGTCTCAGACGAAAGGACTACTGTAGCCAGAAGGCACCCTTGCAGCCTATCCGGATGACTCGTCCCCTGGAGATCGTAGCATTGGATCACGTCAAGTTGTCCCCAAGCAGGTCAGGATACTCATATGCCCTGACCATGGTGGATCACTATTCCAGGTTTCTGGTGGTCGCCCCTGTCAAAGATCTGACAGCAGAGACAGCAGCCAAGATCTTCCAAGCAAGTTTCTGCAGACCACACGGATATCCAGAGCGGGTACTGACTGATCGAGGTCCAGCCTTTGAAACTGAACTGTTTCAGGAATTCTGTCAATTGTATGGATGTAAAAAGATCAGAACAACACCATACCACCCTCAGACCAACGGCCTTTGTGAAAAGATGAATCACATTGTCATGGATTTACTGAAAACTGTACCACTGGAAGAAAGAAATCGGTGGCCAGACTTGTTACCTGACCTGGTTGACTTGTACAACCACATACCAGTAAGCTCCACCAATTGCACTCCAGCCTACCTTATGAGAGCAAGACCTGGAAGACTGCCAATGGATTTGGAGCTGGGAGTGGTAGAACCAGAGGCTGATGACAGTGCTGAAGATTGGGACACAACTCGACAAGAACAGTACAGGAGAGTACAAGCCTGCGTGGAAGACAGTCTCAATAAAGTAAGAGAAAAACAAGAGAAGAACTATAACAAAAATGCTCCCGCTAAGCCTTTGATGCCTGGAGAAATGGTGTTCAAAAGGAAAAGAAGAATGCACAAATTGGATGATCAGTGGGAACAGGAGCCATATGTCGTGCAAAATTCCAATTTTGATAACAGAAAGACCTGTACCATCAGCAAGGATGGAGGAAAAAACGACTGCAACTGTGTCTAGAGATCATCTAAAGTTGTGTCCTGGCCCATTAAAGCTTCGTGAGGAAGAACCTGTTGTCCTTCAGAAAGAAAATGATGAAGCGGTCATACATACGGATTTGGGAGATTTACCTGCAGATTGGCCCAGATTGGGAGACGCTGTAATTATTCCTGTGCTGCAGTTTTATCAACCGCAAGAGGAGTCTCTGCATCCAGTCATACCAATTGTGCCAGTTGAGCCAGTTCCAGAAGGACCTATTCCGGCAGACCCTCAACCATTGGAACCGCAAGAAGCAGCACCACAAGAAGTGGAGTCCCTGGTGAAGCAGTACCGCCTCGCCCAGTCGCTAGCATGCTTGCCAGATCCCTAGAGAGGTTGAGTCGTATCTATAGTTTGCCGTTACGCAGAACAGAAAGGCTAGAGACTACTATACCTGATGCTACCCCACGTAGGTCAGAATGTATCACTAAAGGAAAACTACCTATTCACTATCAGGAGTAGTCCTAGTAAACTAGTCTAGCAAGACCCAGACAGGGTTTATTGTCACTGACAAATTGTATAAAGTTTGAAAAAGTATTAATGTAATTATTTGAAATGTGTTTAACCATGCATGGACTGCGTGGCTGTGGACTGTGCCAGCCCAAGAACTTGCTATGTAAATAGTTTGCACTACGGTGCACCATCTTGGTTTTACACGAAACCATTACTATCTACCTCTGAAGAAAAACCCGTATGGTGTGGCCTAGAGTGAGGTCTGCAGTCAGAAGTCCTGCAGCCCACCCAGGACCCACGTGGGAGGTTTTTGGTGCGGGTCCTCCACAAGAATATTATCTTGTATTTATTGAAAAATGTTTTGATACTTTGATACTTTTGTAATTTTCTAATGTACAAATTGTAACGTTCAAGAAGTCTTACCTCCCGGATGGGAAGAGTTAAAATGTTGTTGTTTAATGCAAAACAAAAATGTTTTTCTTTTTCTCTTTTACAGCCGGGAGTGCTGTGTTTAACCAAGGGGGGATGTGTGGCCCAGCTATGTCAGGCACACAAATAATCCGGGAAAATGCACAGGAAGGTAACCGCAAAAGCTTGTTATCCATTCACGTCACTCACACTTTCAGACACACCCACCAGGGGTATAGGAGGTAGTGACACGTAGCAGAGCTCATTCAAGTTTCCTGTCTGAGAAGAGCTCAGATCAGTCAGTTTCCTGTCTTAGGACAGTGCAGTTCAGTGTCAGTCCAGTCTGGACTTGGAGGGAGAGGAGAGAGGACTGAATCCTCGCAGAGCTAGCGTAGCTCACCTGACAAGGAAGTGGAGGCTAGTACGGGTGAAGTGAATCATCCTAGCCTAGTCAGAGCTACCCTTAATCAGTACCTCAACAGAAGCTGAAACAAGGAGGATACTGAGAGCTGCTCAGCGAGCTCTGGAGAAAGCTGACATTTCCATCAAAAGCTACAAGTGCTTATGATAAGAGCGAGAGCAGGGCGAAGGGCGCAGTGGAGAAGACAGAGAGAAGTGCTTCAGGTACCAAATTATCTGCACTAATTCACCGGACACCGGGGTCCGAAGCGTTGCTAGAGTTTCAAGCTTAGTAACAAGATAACCGGAGGCTATCTGGACTACAGGTCGCAGAGAGCAGCCCTAAGCGCCAATACCTAAACGGAGTCAGGGAGAACAAGGACTTTTAGCAGGGCCCTGCATAGAGGGACTTTGTTCTTTTCAACATCTGATAGTCAGAGACATAGAAGGCTCCACCACAATGTCGGCCGGGCTTTGCAGCTATTGAGAAAGCTGGAGATTGCAGAGTTAACTTCGCTTCATGCAAGTTTGGACTCAGTTATATATGAAGTAAAGGAGGCCTCTAACCTGCTCAGCGGTATCCCGAATGTGCATTCTCCACCCCGACCAGCTCCCCGGGACCTGCCTGAACCATCTACCAGTAAAGGTATGAAAAGAAGCTGCATTGTGTGTGACTGAATTCTTAACTACACCCTGCATCATCACCATAGACTTCCAGGGACCCGTCTCACCTGTGGGGACTTACCACCCAGCTGCCCCATAACATCCCCTGTGAAGATCCTTATAGCAGCGCTGGTCCAATTGATCAGATACCACAGGTGGCGTCACGAACTACCTATCCTAATAATCCCCTGTAAATATCCCCCATTGCATGACTGCCAGGGCCACGGACCGAGTCCCGCTGCCAGTGACATCTCCCATAGAAACCAATGGGCTCGGCTCCGAGTACCCCATAGCCCTGGTATCCACACATGTGGTGCGAGTCATGGACAGGTCCCATGTCTTGCTGGAGAATGAAATTTCCCCCATCTCACAGATCTTCCTTACCTGACCCATCTATAACAATTGACAACACCACGCTTTCCCCCGTGCCGGAGGTCCGCTGCCTCGGAGTAACCCTTGACTCTGCCCTGTCCTTCAAACCACACATCCAAGCTCTTTCTACCTCCTGTCGCCTCCAGCTCAAAAATATTTCCAGAATCCGTCCCTTCCTCAACCCTCAATCTACTAAAATGCTTGTGCATGCCCTCATCATCTCCCGCCTCGACTACTGCAACATCCTTTTCTCTGGCCTCCCTGCTAACACCCTCGCACCTCTCCAGTCCATCCTTAACTCTGCTGCCCGACTAATTCATCTCTCTCCTCGCTACTCCTCCACATCTCCCCTCTGCAAATCTCTTCACTGACTCCCATTCCCTCAGCGAATCCAATTCAAATTACTAATACTGACCTACAAGGCCATCTATAACCTGTCTCCCCCATATGTCTCTGAACTAATCTCCCGATACCTTCCCTCACGTAATCTCCGGTCCTCCAAAGACCTCCTTCTCTCCTCCACACTTATTCGCTCCTCACCCAACCGCCTCCAAGACTTTTCCCGAATATCCCCCATCCTCTGGAATTCTTTGCCCCAACACGTCCGACTATCAACCACTCTCGGATCCTTCAGACGTAACCTGAAAACCCATCTCTTCAGGAAAGCCTACAGCCTGCAATGACCCCGCTGCCTCCTCACCACTACCGGAGATATCGCCTCAACCAACACCGGAACTGCTGCAATCCCCCAACCTGCTGTCTCAGTCCCCCATCCTGTAGAATGTAAGCCCGAAAGGGCAGGGTCCTCTCCCCTCTGTACCAGTCTGTGATTGTTAGTTTGTTTACTCTAAGTGATATCTGTAATTTGTATGTAACCCCTTCTCATATACAGCACCATGGAATCAATGGTGCTATATAAATAAAATAATAATAATAATAATCTCCAAAAAGCTTGTTGGCAGAGGGAAGCATGAAATGCTCTAAAATTTCCTGTTAGACGGCTGCGCTGACTTTGGTCTTAATAAAACACAGTGGACCTATACCAGCAGAAGACATGGCTCCCCAAACCATTACCGATTGTGGAAACTTCACACTAGACCTCAAGCAGCTTGGATTGTGTGCCTCTCCACTCTTCCTCCAGACTCTGAGACCTTGATTTCCAAATGAAATGCAAAATTTACTTTCATCTCAAAAGTCAAAACGACACCTTGGACAGCTGAGCAACACAAGGAATGTGACACTTGTAGCCCATGTCCTGGATACCTTTGTGTGTGGTGGTTCTTGAAGCAATGACTCCAGCAGCAGTCAAATCCTTGTGAATCTCCCCCAAATTTTTTAATAGCCATTTCTTGACAATCCTTTCAAGGCTGAGGTTATCACGGTTGCTTTTGCACCTTTTTCTACCACACTTTTTCCTTCGACTTAACTTTCCATTAATATGCTTGGATACAGCACTCTGTTAACAGCCAGCTTCTTTAGCAATGACCTTTTGAGGCTTACCCTCCTTGTGGAGTTTGTCCATGACTGCCTTCTGGACATTTGTCAAGTCAGCAGACTTCCCCATGATTATGAAGACTACTGAAACAGACTAAGGGACCTTTTTAAACGCTTAGGAAGCCTTTGCAGGTGTTTTTTTGTTAATTATTCTAATTTACTGAGAAGACTTTTGGGTTTTCATTGGCTGTAAGCCATAATCATCAACATTAACAAAATAAACACTTGAAATAGTTATAACTGTTTGTAATGACTAAATAAGGAGTTTCACTTTTTGTATTGAAGAACTGAAATAAATTAACTATTTGATGATATTCTAATTTAGTGAGAAGCACTTGTAAATATTTTCCACTTTATTAGTTGGTCTTCTACAATGCAATATTCATATACTGCAGTGCCTGAGACCTGTCAGTGTCTGACTGACAGCTTTGCCGAACGTTTAGACGTTTGCTGAAAATACCCGAACCCCATTTAATTCAATGGGAGGCCAAACCAAAACGTATACACAGCACTTTAAGGGGTGACAAAAAGCTTCTCAAACAGCTATAATTAGGGGCAGACACCATGAAAAGTGGCATCAATTGACCCACAGTAGAAATTTGCAAATGGCCCAGCAGCAGTCAGCCATGGGCCATGCATGAGGTATCAGGGTCTGGGCCAACATTTACAGCTTGGAATTGAAGTTTCAATGAGGACCTGGGGTTAAGGGGCGATGTGAGCCTTCTTAGCTGGTAGCCTTGATAGCTCATGCAACACCTCCAATTATTTTCTTTTTTTTTTTTTTTACCAGCCACATTCAGATGGCCAAACATCAGTTTCATACAGTTCTATTAGTAGAAAAAATGTAAAGAAAGTAAAAAGGTAGTTGACTGAAAGTGAGTGCAGGCCTGCCTGTCTAGGAGCCCTACTTACACAGGCAACCCACCAGATGAAGATCTAAATTGGAGTCTCCCTATTACAAAAAATTGTTTGTAACATCAGCAGCAGTAGTAACAGCAGGCACAGAAGCCACCACAAAGGTCGCACAGACTGCAATAATGTAAGATCAATGCATGACACTAAACTACACCATCACCTAGTCTGCAACTGACGTGCAAAAGTCATTGGAGATCCATGACTTGTTCATTTTGATGAAAGTTATACGGTCTACACTTTCAGGGGTCAGGCGGATGGGCTTATCAATCAGGACATCACCAGCAGCGCTGAAGACACGTTCAGAGAGTATGCTGGCTGCTGGGCATGACAAAACCTCCAAGGCATGACAGGCTAGCTCAGGCCACTCTTCCTCTTTTGAAGACTAAAATGCAAAAGGGTACAACCCCCCCGATGGGATCAATATTGAGCTCCAGATACTCCTGCATCATCCTCTCCAATCATTCACAGCGTGTCAGACTTGCACTCTGTGTTCTGCTGGTGTATGGGCTGGTCTAAAAAAATATTGGAAACAACTCACAGAATTTGCATTTGCCACTTAAGCAGCTGCTGATAATGTTTTTGCGATGACATCTTCACGTTCCCAGGGTTGGATGTCTAGAACTGGGATGCACATGGTGTACTTCACTGCTGTCTTGGGGAAAACCTCTTAAGATTGTCTACAAGCATTTTTCGATACTTCAGCATGCACGCATCCCTTAGAAACATCCATTAGAATACGGGCATCATGTTGAAGATAGTGCAGGAAGAAGGCGCTCATGTGTTGGGCGCTTCCATGAGTACCAAGTCCATGGCGTGTTGGTGCCTGGGTAACACTCAAAGTTGCTTCCTCCGTCCCCTTCCACCAACCATGAGCAACAGAGAGAGGATCATTATACTCTTCATCTATTGCGCATCATCACCTTGTCCTCCATTTTTTCCTCGGCTCCTGCGCCTTCACTAACAATTTGCTAGTACCATGAGCCCCTCTTAATCGCTGTAAGACACACTGCCATGGCACCTGGTTGTGCGACGACAGTCTGTATATTTGAAATACTGTTATCCCTTCTACATTCTCCTCTGCTTCCTCCTCTTCCTCTGGGACCACTACCTCCTCACACAGACTATTCAAAGTGTGCTCCAGCGTGTAGATGATTGGAATAGTGATGCTGATGAAGGCATCGTCAACACTAAGCAACTTGGTAGCCATTTCAAAACTGTGCAGAAGGGTGCAGAGGTGCTTCATCTGTGCCCACTCCGCAAGCGATACCACATCCTTATTGCGTTGGCCCAAGCTATGCAAAAGGACATACTGCACCAGGGGTCATCGCTACTACCATAGTTGCTGCAACCTGTGCAGAGTGGAATTCCACCATATTGGAACAGTGAGATAGCAGGTATGTGGGATGCAGTGACGAGCAGGAGGCACAGCAAAAGTTAAAGGGTTTATTACAGATGATACTCCACGCAGGGCAGGGGTGGGATTCAGCCATTTTCTCCCGGTTCGATGGAACCGGTTTTTCAAAAAGCAGCCAGTTCCCCGAACCGGGGAGAATCAGAGCGGCGATCCGGTACCATGGGCGCAAGTGTGCGCAGTGCACTGAGCTGCTGTCTCACCAGAGGAGCTCCTTCCTTCCTTCCTGGCTGCAGCAGCTGTAGTTTCACTTTCTGCCGTGCAGGCTCTGGTTGTCTCAGCCACACTGGGTCCTAGTGCCCTCTGTGTGCAACATTGGACACTTCCTGCTCCTGCCTCAGCCACTGCCTGCAAGCTTCATGGTAAGAGGGGATTGGATTTATTAAATTCATTCTGCTCAGGCATGTCATGGTCACTGTGGGGGAATGTGAGAGGATGGGGGTACAGTGGGGGAGGGGTACAGGGCACTGGGGTGAATTTAAGAGGATGGGGGTATTGTGGGGGCTAGGGCACTGGGGGGTTAATGTGAGAGGATGGGGGTATTGTGGGGAGGGGTTAATGTGAGAGGATGGGGTAAATGTAAGAGTATGGGGTATTGTGGGGGCTAGGGCACTGGGGGGTTAATGTGACAGGATGGGGATATTGTGGGGGCTGGCGCACAGGGGTTGATGTGAGAGGATGGGGTATTGTGAGGGAGGGTGGACAGGTCACTGGGGTTGAATGTAAGAGGATGGGGGTATTGTGGGGACTGAAGTGGGGAGGGCAACAGAGCACTGAGGGGTGCATGTGAGAGGATGGGGATATTGTGGGGGCTGGCGCACAGGGGTTGATGTGAGAGGATGGGGTATTGTGAGGGAGGGTGGACAGGTCACTGGGGTGGAATGTAAGAGGATGAGGGTATTGTGGGGATGAAGTGGGGAGGTGCAACAGAGCACTGAGGGGTGCATGTGAGAGGATGGGGTATTGTGGGGTCAGTGGGACAGAACACTAAGGGGTGCATGTGAGACGATGGGCTGTTGGGGTGTGGGTGGGGGACAGGGGAGGTAGGGGGCTTTTTTTTTTTACTTGTGAGCTCCTTAACCCCTTCACCCCCAAGGGTGGTTTGCACATTAATGACCGGGCCAATTTTTACAATTCTGATCACTGTCTCTATATGAGGTTATAACTCTGGAACGCTTCAACGGATCTTCGCGATTCTGAGAATGTTTTCTCGTGACATATTGTACTTCACGTTAGAAGTATAATTTCTTCGATATAGCTTGCGTTTATTTTTGAAATAAACACAAATATGGTGAAAATTTTGAAAATTTTGCAATTTTCAAACTTTGAATATTTTTTCCCTTAAAACAGAGAAATATGTCACACAAAATAGTTAAGAAATAACATTTCCCACATGTCTACTTTACAACAGCATAATTTTGGAACCAAAATTTTTTTTTGTTAGGAAATTATAAGGGTTAAAAGTTGACCAGTGATTTCTCATTTTTACAACAAAATTTACAAAGCCATTTTTTTAGGGACCACCTCACATTTGAAGTCACTGACGGGTCTATATAGCAGAAAATACCAAAAAGTGACACCATTCTAAAAACTGCACCCCTCAAGGTACTCAAAACCACATTCACGAAGTTTAATAACCCTTCAGGTGCTTCACAGGAGCTGAAGCAACGTGGAAGGAAAAAATTAATATTTAACTTTTTAGCCACAAAAATGATCTTTTACAAACTTTTTTTTATTTTGACAAGGGTAAAAGGAGAAAATGGGCAGACAAAGTTGTTGTGCAATTTCTCCTGAGTACGCCAATACCCTATATGTGGGGGAAAACCACTGTTTGGGCACACGGCAGAGCTCGTAAGGGAAGGAGCGCCGTTTGACTTTTTCAAGCTAAAATTGGCTGGAGTTGAGATTGGACGCCATGTCGTGTTTGGAGAGCCCCTGATGCGCCTAAACAGTGGAAACCCCCACAAGTGACACCATTTTGGAAACTAGACCCCCTAAGGAACTTATCTAGATCTGTTGTGAGCACTTTGAACCCCAAAGTGTTTCACAAAAGTTTATAATGCCTGGGTGTGAAAAAAAAAATCAATTTTCCACAAAAATGATTTTTTAGTCCCAAATTTTTGATTTTTCCCAAGGAAATTGGACCCCAAAAGTTGTTGTCCAATTTGTCCTGAGTACGCGGATACCCCATATGTGGGGGGAGAAACTGTTTGGGCGCACGGCAGGGCTTGGAAAGGAAGCAGTAACGTTTTGGAATGCAAACATTGATGGGGGTCATGTTCCGTTTGCAGATCCCTAGATGTGCCTAAACAGTGGAAATCCCCCACAAGTGACCCCATTTTGGAAGCTAGACCCCCTAAGGAACTTATCTAGATCTTTGGTGAGCACTTTGCTTTGAACCCCCAAGTGCTTCACACAAGTTTATAATGCCCGGGCATGAAAATAAAAAATCCTATTTTTTTCCCACAAAAATTATCTCTTAGTCACTAATTTTTTATTTTCCCATAGGTAACAGGAGAAATTGGACCTCAAAAGTTGTTGTCCAATTTGTCCTGAGTACGCTGATACCCCATATGTGGGGGGGAACCACTGTTAGGGCAGAGCTCGGAATGGAAGGAGCACCATTTGACTTTTTCCAACCAAAATTGGCTGGAATTGAGATTGGATGCCATGTTGCATTTGGAGAGTCGCTGATGTGCCTAAACAGTGGAAACCCCCCACAAGTGACCCCATTTGGGAAACTAGACCCCCTAAGGAACTTATCTAGATCTTTGGTGAGCAATTTGAACCCCCAAGTGCTTCACACAAGTTTATAACGTAGAGCTGTAAAATTAAAAAATCATATTTTTTCCACAAAATTGATCTTTTCACCCCAATTTTTATTTTCCCAAGGGTAACAAGACTCCAAAAGTTATTGTGCAATTTGTCCTGAGTACGCTGATACCCCATATGTGGGGGTAAACCACTGTTTGGGTGCATGGCAGAGTTTGGAAGGGAAGGAGCGCCGTTTGACTTTTTCAACGCAGAATTGGCTGGATGCCATGTCGTGTTTGGAGAGCTCCTGATCTGCCTAAACAGTGGAAACCCCCCACAAATGACACCATTTTGGAAACTAGACCCTCAAGGAACTTATCTAGATGTGTGGTGTGCACTTTGAACCCCAAAGTGCTTCACAGAAGTTTATAACGTACAGCCGTAAAATAAAAATTTTTTTTTTTTTTTTTTTTTTTTTTTTTTTTACAAAAATGATTTTTTAGCCCCCAATATTTTATTTTCACAAGGGTAACAGGAGAAATTGGACCCCAAAAGTTGTTGTCCAATTTGTCCTGAGTACGCTGATACCCAATATGTGGGAGAAAACTACTGTATGGGTGCACGTCTGGGCTCGGAAAGGAAGTAGTGACGTTTTGGATTGCAGACTTTGATGGAATGGTCTAGGGGCGTCATGTCGCATTTGGAGAGCCCTGATGCGCCTAAACAGTGGAAACCCCCCACAAGTGACCCCATTTTGGAAAATAGACCCCACAAGGAACTTATCTAGAAGTGTGGTGAGCGCTATGAAGCCCCAAGTGCTTCACAGAAAATTTATAACATACAGCCGTAAAAACAAAAAAAAATCATTTTTTTTTTTTTACAAAAATGATTTTGTCGCCCCCAGTTTTTTATTTTCCCAAGGGTAACAGAAGAAATAGGACAAATTGCACAATAACTCTTGTGGTCCAGAGTACGCTGATACCCCATATGCGGGGGTAAACTACTGTTTGGGCGCATGGCAGAGCTCAGAAGTGAAGGAGCACCGTTTTACTTTTTCAACGCAGAATTGGCTGGAATTGAGATCAGACGCCATGTCACATTTGGAGAGCCCCTGATGTGCCTAAACAGCAGAAACCCCCCAATTCTAACTCCAACCCTAACCCCAACACACCCCTAACCCTAGTCCCAACCCTAACCACAACCCTAACACACCCCTAACCCTAATCCCAACCCTAATCCTAATGTTAGCGCCAACTCTAACCCTAACTTTAGCAGCAACCCTAACCCTAATGGGAAAATGGAAATAAATACATTTTTTTTAATTTTATTATTTTTCCCTAACTAAGGGGGTGATAAAGGGGGGTTTGATTTACTATTTATAGCGGGTTTTTGTGATTGGCAGCTGTCACGCTAAAAGACGCTTTTTATTGCAAAAAGTAGTTTTTTTGCATCACCACATTTTGAGAGCTATAATTTTTGCATATTTTGGCCCACAGAGTCATGTGAGGTCTTTTTTTTTGCGGGACGAGGTGACGTTTTTATTGGTACCATTTTTGAGCACGTGACATTTTTTGATCGCTTTTTATTTCGATTTTTGGGAGATTAGAATGAACAAAAATCAGCAATTCATGAATTTCTTTTGGGGGAGGCGTTTATACCGTTCCGCGTGTGGTAAAATTGATAAAGCAGTTTTATTCTTCGGGTCAGTACGATTATGGCGATACCTCATTTATATCATTTTTTTATGTTTTGGCGCTTTTATAGAATAAAAACAATTTTATATAAAAAATCATTTTTGCATCGCTTTATTCTGCGAGCTATAACTTTTTTATTTTTTCGCTGATGATGCTGTATGACGGCTCGTTTTTTTGCGGGACAAGATGACGTTTTCAGCGGTACCATGTTTATTTATATCAGTCTTTTTGATCGCGTGTTATTCCACTTTTTGTTCGGAGGTATGATGATAAAGCATTGATTTTTTGCTTAGTTTTTTTTTTTTTAAGGGGTTCACTAAAGGGGTTAACTAGTGGGACAGTTTTATAGGGGGGGTCGTTACGGACGTGGCGATACCAAATATGTGTACTTTTATTGTTTTGTTTTTTTTTTTATTTACAGGAAGAAATGAATTTATTGGGGAATATTTTTTTTTTTTTACCACTTTTTATTTTTATTTTTTTTTACTTTTTTACTTTGTCCCAGGGTGGGACATCACTGTATTTTATCAGATCGCTGGTGTGACAGTGTGCACAGCACTCTGTCACACCAGCGATCGCTCTGGCATCGCTGCAGGCTTCCCTTTCCGCGCTCTGCACTGAGGAAGCCGCTCCCTGCAGGACCCCGGCGCCATACTGGATCCGGGGACCTGGAGGGAGGACGGACCCTCGGAACACTGCGACACATCGCGCTGCTCTGAGGGTCACAGGGGAGCGCGCAGGGAGCCACCACCCTGCGCGATCCTCCCCTGTGCCCCGGGTACACCGCGATCATGTTTGATCGCGGTGTGCCATGGGTTAATGTGCCGGGAGCGGTCCGTGACCACTCCTGACACATAGTGCTGGGTGTCAGCTGTGATATACAGCTGACACCCGGCCACGATCAGCTACGCTCCCCCCGGGAGCGCAGCTGATCGCCCATGACGTACTATTCCGTCCATGGGAATTAGGTCCAGGGTCACATGGACGGAATAGTACGTCTGATGGCAGAGAGGGGTTAATACTTTAATAATAGATTAATATTTCAGTATTATTATAACAAGGGCATAGACAGACGGCCGTATAACTCATGCGAGGATCGCACTGCAATCCTCGGACTTGCTGGTACCGCTCCTGACATGAGCGCGACTGCCATGTATAATATATGGTATATACAGCATAGTGTCGCATACACTGCTGTATTATACAATATACAACAGTTCTAATGCTCCATACCTAATATGCAGAATAATGTACAGTGTATATGATGTAACCTGTATAAGATGTGACATTGGCTTGCCCCCCCCTAGTTTTGATCCTGGGTATGCCCATGTCCGGTACTATTTTGCAGCCAGTGGTCTGACCGGCGTCTATGATAGACACCGGTCAGAGTAGTAAGGCCTCCATGGAAGAGCAGTTCTTCTAGCCCCCTGCGTTGTCTTCTCTGGAGAGCTTGAGGTCTATGCTCAGAGCTGTCTGTAGGGCACAGCTGCAGAAAGCCACCCAGCTGGAGACAGACCACCAGCTCCCAGATCCTGGTGCCTTCTTAGACATTATTACCGAGAAGCTTGCAATCCACTTGTATGTACCCAGGTGTATAGAGTCACATTTACATCCTGCGGCTTTTTATACGGTCTACTTTATAAAGAGGACAGTAATACCTATATTGTACCTTAGGTACTGTACATGCAGTGGTGGTGGGGGAACTGTAAGTCCCAGCATTGCATATTGGCATCTTATCTATAGAGATTACTGCAGGTAATACAATAAATATGTTCTATTATTACAATCACTAGTATAAGTCCCAGCATCTCCCCATTTGTCTAGATATTAGACACACGTTTATTATTCAGATATTATGTAGTATCGACTTTAGGCTGATCCAAGCAATCGTATTTTTGGTCAGAAGAAAAAATGGCAGCACGCACGAGTTGCATCCAATTATGGGATCGCACTCAGCCAGGCAAATCAGTGAGTCCGTGAAAAAAAAAAAAAATCAGACTGCACTCGGATGACATCTGAGTGCAGTCTGATTTTCACAGCTTTACAGAATGAAGAAGATGGGGAACTTTTTATTTCCACCTTCTCCACATCCGCGAAAATCGGAGCACGCTGTGAGCACACTCTGATCAAACTCCGATCAGAGTGTGATTAGCTTAATCGGAACGATTTTCTCGGATGAGACAAAATACGGTCGTGTGACCCTATCCTTAGAGAAATAAATACATTATTATTATTATTGATGAGCAAATGTGCTTATTTGTTAGGCAATCCCTGCATGTGTTGCGGGTGTCGAACAGCCATGAGACATGCAACTGCGGGGACTGGAACATTTTTTGAGCATGCAGAAGACATTCGGTTAGAACCCGAGCATGCTCAGATAACACCTTATCCGAGTAACGTTCACTCATCACTAATTATTTTATATTGTATTTCTGGATAGAAGGTAGAACTGTAAGTCCCAGCTACATAATACTATAGTTTAATCTTCAGTTCAGTATGAGACTAGAAAGAGACTTCTTAATCAGAATGTAGTGCACAGCCTGGCCAGCCGGTCAGTCAAGTGAGACAGCTGCATAGAGATATATATATAGAAATATATGCAGCTGTCACACTCGGGTCAGGAGAGCCGCTGGCCAGAATGTGCACTGTTCTGATCTCATTCCAATTTATTGTTTTTCAACTGACTGCGCCCCTACTTATATGTTTGAGGAAAAGGTGTGTGTGTGAATGGGTGTGACTTTAAAAATGAGCGTGGCTTAAAATGGGCGTGGCTTAAAAATGGGTGTGGTTTTCCGACGCACAAACACAGAACCTGTTGTTAAAAATTTGAATCCCACCCCTGACGCAGGGAGAGTGTCAGAAAGGAGGGGAGTAAATTAAAGGTTGAAAACTGGATAAAAATAAAGGTCTATGAAACAGGTATACTTATCAGTCTGATGTTTTCGGGCTGCGGTAGCTTGAAATCTCACGGTGGCGCTGCAAGTGACGCTTAAAGACTCTGGCCTGGTCCTGAAGAAAGTTGAGGCACTGTCTGCTGAAGGACGAGGCGTTTCCTGGCTCTCCTGGACGAGGTCCGGTGCTACTGGAGCAATATGCGGGACATGGAGTGATCTCTGGTCCCGCCGTAGGGTAACTCAGTTCAACGGAAGAGGAGGCGGCGGTGAAACTGCACGGCTCTGTATGGATCACCGGATCAGAACTAGTCCGTGCACTCACAGCAGTCAGTGGAACGTGAGGGATGACTTCTCGGTGACAGGGTTGAGCGGGCATAAAGATACTGGTGGCACACAATTTACATGCGCATAGGCTGGGGATTTGCAGCTAGGGCCTGTGCTGTGGAGTCGCCCCATGGGAGAATGAATCAACCTTCTCCTGCTGCGCAATCTGCTTTCCCACCAAGGGTCCCTCTTTCCCGCACGCTGTCCCTTTTATATCAGACCCTCCCCCTACTGTCAAGTGCAAAGGTCGGTCCAGGTCAGAAACCTCTCCCCCGGCAACAGTGGTGACAGCCTGGATAGTTCCGGAAGCGACGCGAAAAAGGTACCACCGGCCTGGTCCATATTCCTACAGAACATCGCAAATAAAACGGGTAACTGATAGGCCGAAAGACTTTTGTAGCGTCACAAATCAATTACCTGCGGGGTGCAATAGGTGAAATTAAGCACACAACAAACATGCTTTCTGCAGCAGCACATCCAGGCTGGGATAGTGGTGGTGAAATTGTTGTACCACCAGGTTGAGGATGCGAGCCATGCAAGGCACGTCTGTGAGTTTGCCTCAGCATAGGGTTGCCACCAGGTTTTCACCGTTAACAGACAGGGCCTTCCCTGGCTCCAGGTTCAGTGGAGACAGCCATTGCTCTAACTCAGCCTGTATAGCTGTTCACAACTCTTGAGCTGTGTGACTGTGATCTCCAAGGTATATTTAATTTGAACACTGCTTAATTGCAGTGAGCCATGGCTGTGTACTGCGGAGGTGTGTACGACTATCTGTACTGTTAAAATGTGTATCTGTTTAAGGGAGAGGTTGAGGGTACAGGTGGAGGCCCTAGAGGAGGTGTACTAACTGTTAGATACAGAGGTTTGTCCCACAAGCCTTGGGGATTCAAAGACTTGTGGAGCAGCCCCTTGACCACCTGCCCCCACAGCCATCCAGTGTCAAGTCTGCGAGTTATAACACCCGTGTCCATGTTTGCTCGTCCAGGTGTCAGTGGCGAAACGCACCTTGGCAGACAGATTTTTCAGGGAACGGGTGATGTTTTCTGCAACATGCTGGTGTAGACAGCTGGACAGGCACAGCTTTCTTAGAGAAGTAATGGTGACTGGGCAACTGGTACTGGGGGGGATTGCGACAGCCATCAACTTTCTGAAATAATTTGTATCCACCAGGTGGAAAGACAGCATTTCTATGGCCAACAGATTGTAGATGGTGGGGTTCAAGCTATTAGCTTTGACACGTGTAGTAGGAAACATTCTTTTCCGCATCCACAACTGTGGGACCGAGTCAGCATTTTAGCACTGTAAGATTCCCACACTAAGATATGTTGATCGTGCATGTACCGGTTCTTACATGTAGTAGTCAATTTTTTTTTAATATTTGCCTCTACCGAGTCTTTTTTGGCAAATTTGCCAGATAATGTGATCATCCTTTGTGGTCCTTGCCGCCCCTGCGACCTGCAGGCTAGTGCTGGCCAAAGCCACAGTTGTGGCTGAGGATGCAGTGCTTTTCATGGTTGCATCACTCAGTGCTTGTGCGGCAATCCGCAATGTAACCTGTTCGTCTTCCTCCTCCTCTGCTGAGCTACTCAGCTGCGTATCTCAACGTTCGCACCAAGTGGGATCTTCAACCTCATTGTCATCATCTCTGTTCTCACACTCCTCCTCTTGCTGCCCTGACACCACCGCACAATCCACGTGCACCTCTGCTATCTGAGTCTCATCAGGATCACCTATACCCTCTGGGGTTAACGTCTGGTGAGGAAGGTCTGGATTCTGCTTTGACCCTATTTAGTCCGGCTCCAGACCCAACATAAAAAAATTTGGGCATCTGTGCAGATGATTTAATCCTCTGGATTCTGTAAATTTTTGAAGCAGATCTCTCATGCTCATGGAATAGAAGGTGTGAAATCTCTGCAGAATGGCCGATTTGTGGTTCTCCACAATCAGTTGGGACTTGTTAATTTGTGACGTGGTGGAAACATGGGCAACTGGGGTGCCACCCCTGAGGATTGTACTGTGTGTGATGTTAAGGTGGAGGACGAGGAGGAGAGGCCACTTGATGTAGCACTTGCCATCCACTGGAGCACATGCTCCATCTGACCCTCTCTACAAGGCATTCCGCTGTGCAGCTGCCAGAGAAAGGGAGTGGAGTAACCCGTCCAGTAATAGATGTTGTCAGTGGTCTTTAGATCTCAAATGACCTGTATATATTTCTGCATAGTAATTAAAAGGGAACCTATCAGGTTGTAAATAGAGATGAGCGAATGTTCGGAAAACGATAGCTGAATCCGAATGTGGCATATCTGTGCCGATTTTATGTTTAATGATAGTTTCCAAACATATTGCTCATCTCTAGCTGTAAAGTCCAATCTGTCTACAGCATGGTATAGAAAAGCTGGGTAGATTGATTTATTGGTTTGTGGGAAAAGATTAAGTGTAACATTTAATTTATATATTGGAACTCCAGATGTATGCATATGAGTCCAGTGGGCGGTCTTATTCAGTGATTGACAGCTATTTCTACATGCACAGCTATACGGGAAGCACCATCAATTACTGAATAGGACCGCCCAATGGGCTCATATGGATACAAAAACAGATCCCAAAGATTCAGAATGTTTTCTTGAAGCTTTTCTATCCAGTATGTACCGTATATAACATTTGTTCAACTTTTTTTGTCCTATAACTTCCTGCCTGCAGATCGGATACCATTCTCAACACAAGGCCACATTTACACGTTCAGTACTCGGTCTGTATTTTACATCAGTATTAGTAAACCAAAACCAGGAGTGGGTGAAAAATACAGAAGTGTTTCTATTATACTTTTTCTCTGATTGTGCAGTATTTTACCTCCTCAGTATTTAGAGCCAAAACCAAAAGTTGAACAAATACTTAACGTGTGACAGTAGCCTAACTGGTTCCCTTCAAGTCTCATCTCAGCAATCATTTTACTATACTAAACAATTTTAGTCTTCTAATCATACAAAACCCATTTCTTCAACCATTAACTTGCAACTTTTAACATCCATTATTTGCTTAAAGGTGGTATCACATTCAGCGCTTTATAGAAAAAAAAAACAAAAAAAACACTGCATTGTTTCAAGGCAATGAAACCCTACGCTTTCTATATTTCTATATTCGGTGGTGTCGTACCTCTCAAATCTGTATGGTCTAGGCAGAGCATTTATTTAGTTTTTGCAAAGGCTTCTGTATAGAAAAAAAATGCTCATGTGTTAATACACAGAAAAAAACATTTTTACAAAGCAAAAGCATTTTTTTAAGCTATGACAAAAGTACATACTGCAGTTTAAAATATAATTTATTACATTTTGTACCTGTATATCCTGGTTTAGATTACAGGATTACTTATGACCTTGATGACTCAGACAAAAGACAAACAATTGATGTGTTTTCTTAGAAAGGACCTTTTAAAGTCTACATGAACAGATGGTGCCACATGATGGAGGAGGATGCAAAAGTGAAGAGTACACAGTTCCTGATGAGCTTAATAACTAATGCCAGTTACTGACAAAATGTAGTACAAGACTCAGACCATTCCCATGGAAAAAAATTTCGCTACTGATAAGTAATCAGATACCGTACGTACATACTTCCATCCTAAGGGGTCACTCAAACTTGCAATGAAACCGGACAAATGCAATCAGATAAAAAAAACAAAAAGCAAAAAAAAACAAAACGCAGCATGCTGAAAGTGGATGCGAATTTCGGATCACAATCGCCAATACAAGTCAACGGGTTCAAGAAACAAATAAATAAATTGCATGGCACTCGGACCATGTCTGTGCCATCCAATTTTTAAGCACCCATCTCATAGGAAACTAGACATTTCATCAGCCGAGTACAGTAAATTCACAGCGTGACCCATTAGAGTAGAATTTAGAAGGAGATATATATCTTTCTTAATAATCCATTCATGTGCCCTGGGCCTATTTGACCAGGGAAAGATTATTAAGTTCTCGCGATCGCCTGCACACCGATTCTGACAGCTGGCACGCAGCACTAATGGCTGTGTAAAGCCCCATTACAAACAGCGATCTCGCTAGCGAGATCGCTGCTGAGTCACTAGTTTTGTGACGCAACAGCAATCTCCCCAGCGATATCGCTGTGTGTGACATTCAGCCCCCCTGCAGTCTGGTCACTTTGGAGTGCAAAATACAGAAGCCACAGGCCGTAGGCGATTCTATTGGATTTGCATGAGAGGAGACATTAAAAAATGGTGCCAGGAATGTCACAGGTCTGTGACAAGGAAAACTGTGAAAGCTGATCAGAAAGCATTACTGCATCCGATTGTGAGTTGACGTCCATTAGAAATGGTAGCCATTGATCATCTGAAGGTAGAGCCCAGTAGGACAGGCCATAGCTACGTCTTAACCATCATCGATCAGTTCACCAAATTTGTAGTGGCCGTCCCTGTGAAGGAATTAACTGCCCAGACTCCACAGCGGTGGAGCAGGGAGAGGTAAGTATTGCAAGTGCTGGGGCCCTGAGCAAGCAGGGGGGGCCGGTACTAGCACAGGGCCCCTCATAGTACGCTGGTGTGTCTGACGGCGAGTGGGCCCCCCCACCATCAGAGACACTTTTGCGTACTATGAGGGGCCCTGTGCCAGTGCCTTCGCCCAAGAGTGGGCTCCCACCTGCTCAGGACATGGACATGACAGACTGAGAGGGGGTTGGTGATGGTGGTGGTGGTGGCCTAGATCCAGTCTTTCGTTGCAAAAACATTGCGATTCCCTGACTGCTTTGGCCTTGCAACGACACCTCAACATTTCTTGCTGGTGGTGTGCTAACCGGTGGGCTTACAGTGGGGGAAGCGATGGAGCATTGCTGGCTAACTTCAGTCGGAGCAGGTGCAGATGTGTTACCTGAGGTTTTGTACTCCTTCCATGCTTGCAAGTGCATGTTCAATTAATGTCTAAGCATGCAACTGGTATTCACATTTCTGAGATTTTTCCCTCGGCTAAAGGTCCTTCCGCACTTCTTACCGATGACCTCTTTGCCTCATCAATAGGATTTTGGTCAAAAAAGTGCCACACTGCACTCTTCCTACTATGGGATAAATTTTCAGGGCTTGCACGCTGTGCTAATTTGACCGTCTGGCCAAGCTGTCCTGCAACTCTTTGTTATTTTAACACGGTTTTGGACTGCTACGGGCCTGTCAGATAACCCCAGCGGCGATGTCGATACCTGCTGCGGATCCTCCTCCTCTTCTGAGATATTGCCAGCGGCACCCTCTTCCCCCACTGGATGCCAATCCGGGTCAACAACTGGGTTATTCATCACCTCCTCTTCAATTTTATCTGCACCTTCCTCTGTGTCACCGTGTAAGGTGGTATAGCATGCAGGAAGGGGCACCTGAGTTTCATCAGGGTCACATTCTGGCTCAGACTGCGAGGACAATGTAGTGCTCTGGGTGAATGTACCTGCAGAATCATATAGCAGTGGCTGTGCATCAGTGCACTTCATGTCAGATTCATGTTGGACTGGGGAATTCAGGATTTGACTTGATAACCCAGGCATGGTATGTGAAAAGAGCTCCATGAAGTAATCTGAAGTGTGGCCTGCCGCATCCTTCACTTTTGGTGGGGGTGAAGGACACAAGTTAAGGGGTTGTTCCTGACCAGAAGCCTGCACTGATGACTCAGTGGTTGGAGTTTTTGAAACTTCAGAAGTGGAGGCGATAGAACTGGAGGCTGTTTCGGCAATGTAAGACAAAACCTGTTCCTGATGCTCCAGCTTTAAAAGCGGTTTACCTACTCCCAGAAAAGGGAGCCTTCCAGGCCTTCTGGAGCCAGATGATGACGCAGGCTCAACACCTCCTGCCTTAGGTGCTATTGTGCTTTTGGCACTACCAGCAGATGCACCACCCACCACCATCAGTACCAGCAGGCCCCCCATGCCCACGGCCTCTTCCACTATACTTCCTCAGGTTTGTGAAAATGTACCCAAATTACCAGCAGATATATAGTACTGTGTCAGAAGCGTACAGCTGTATATGGTGAAGGTGAAAAAGTTAAATCTCCGTATATATTTGCAGAGTAACAGACACAGACTCTCACAGGCTCAGTATGGAGTAGACCAGAATATAAAAAGCAAAAAAGTGTACTGTATCAGAAGCGTACAGCCGTATACAGTGCTGGGGTAATTTTTAATCTCCGTATGTATTTCCAGAGTAACACACAGACGCTCACAGGCTCAGTATGGGGAGACCAGAATATGAAAAGCAGAAAAAGTGTATTGTATCAGACGCGTACAGCTGTATAGAGTGTTGGGGTAATTTAAAATCTCCGTATATATTTCTGGAGTCCACACAGATGCTCTCTCAGTATGGATTTGACCATAATACAGAAGGCAGAAAAACAGTACTGTATCAGAAGATACCAGCTGTATACGGTTTTCGGGAAAATTTAAATCTCCGTATACATTTCCAGAGTCACACACAGATGCTCTCTCAGTATGGATTTGACCGTAATACAGAAGGCAGAAAAACGGTACTGCATCAGAAGATAAAAGCTGTATACGGTTTTGGGGAAAATGTAAATCTCTGTATATATTTCCGGAGTCACACACAGATAGTCAGCATGTATTTGTCCGTGATACCAGCCGGTACACTGTAGTGTGTGAGGAGCGTACAGCTCTATACGGTGTGGGGAAAAATGAATATGCTGTAACTGTGCAGAAAAAAAGTATTAGTGCTGTGTAAGTGCTGTGTTAAAAAGCACTCTGCTCAGCAGTGTACATAGCAATACAGCTAGCAGGCAGCCTAATAATCAGCTCTGCTGCTGCACACAAGAAATTCCTCCCCTCTCACTGGCAGGCAGCCTAATAATCAGCTCTGCTGCTGCACACAAGAAATTCCTCCACTCTCACTGGAAGACAGCCTAATAATCAGCTCTGCTGCTGCACACAAGAAATTCCTCCCTTGTCACTGGCAGGCGGCCTAAAAATCAGCTCTGCTGCTGCACACAAGAAATTCCTCCACTCTCACTGGAAGACAGCCTAATAATAAGCTCTGCTGCTGCACACAAGAAATTCCTCCCCTGTCACTGGCAGGCAGCTTAAAAAGCAGCTCTGCTGCTGCACACTAGAAATTCCTCCCCTGTCACTGGCAGGCAGCCTAATAATCAGCTCTGCTGCTGCACTCTAGAAATTCCTCCCCCGTCACTGGCAGGCAGCCTAATAACCAGCGCTGCTGCACACAACAAAATCCTCCCCTGTCACTGCACACTAACTATACAGCTAATCGCTTTCAGCACAAGCACAGAATAAGTTTTTTTTTTCCTGCCTAACGCTCTCCCTACTGAGAAACAGCGGCAGCAACCTCTCTCTACACTAAGATCGGCAGAAGTAAAATGGCAGTGGGCGGTCAGGGCTTTTATAGGCACTGTGACGCCACACAAAGCAAGCCAATCACTGCAATGCACTTCTCTAAGATGGTGGTAGCCGCTGTGCATGTCATCCCGTTGCCCACAGTGTACATCACTGCTCATTAGCTGAGAAATGGCGCCTGCAAGCATTATGGGAAAACAGACTTTGGCGCTTGGGTCTCCGAACGCATGGCCGAACTCATGCTATGGTCGGGTTTCGCTCGGTGAAACCCGACTATGGCGAAAGTCTGTGTTTTTTTAATCTGACCAACCTGTTTCGCTCAACTCTACTGTAGAGCGCTCCATTTAAATGTCACTGTCAGAGTCTGACAATGGCATCTAAATGGTTAACAATCAGAGTTCAGAGCTGGCTACTGTTGTGTGACCCATACCAGCAATGTAACATATCCAGCATCAACAACTTGGAGAGAGCTTTGCACCTCAGTCCTCGGCGCACTTTCAGACCCAAGCACTGACGTACATTTTACGCCATTAAGTGCTAATGGGTAGAGTTGAGCGATACTTTCCGATATCCAAAAGTATCGGAATCGGAATGGTATCGCCGATACCCAAAAAATATCGGCGAAACCCGATACCGATACCGGAAATCCAATGTAAGTCTATGGGAACAAAATATCGGAATTAAAAAAAACTATTCTTGCCATGTTGGTTAATTGTACATGAAGGAAAACAACAAAGAGTAATGTAGAATGTATTGGGGGAGGTTGAGGACACATTAAAGGCATAGATGTTTAACCCAATCAAATGGAATAGCATTAATATTTTTTTTTTTTTAAAGATGTTCGGATTGACAAAGAAATTGACAATGTTGTTAACGTTTTTTCTATTTTGGCAAATATGTATATTTCACAACTTCCATGCTCTTCACCAGCAGCATCATCTTTTTCATCAAATTATTCTTCATCTTCACCTTCTTTATCTTCTTCTTAAACTTCTTGCTATTCATCTTTTTGTTAACATTACTCATATTGTTCTTATTAAACTATTATTCTTCTTCATATTCTACTTCATCTTCTTCATCATATTCTTATTTGTGACAGAGATTCCTGTATTTGTTATCTGTAAAAGTATGAATTTTTCATCCTTCCATTCTTGCTGTCACAAAAGATTTAAATTACAACAGTATTTGTCCGTGTTCAGTTTAGCCTGCAGCAGCAGGCATTTTCCAGGGGCACCACGAGGAGGAACGGACTCACCCCCATACACTGCTTAGTCTTCTTCTGCTTATAATTTAGAGCATATATTTTGCTCTTCATTTTGGTCTTATACTTCATGTTCTTCTGCTTTTTGATCTTCTGCTTATTGTTCTTCTGTCTCTTTTTCTGTATCTTGTAGTTTGTCTTAACTTTCTTTGTCCTGTTGGTGATGTTCTTCTGGGTAATCTTTTATTTCTTCTTTGTGATGGTGTTCAGGCTGGTTGGCTTGATGCTCGTCGTCCTTGTGGTCGTCATCTTCTTCGGGGTGGTCATCAGGGTCGTCGTCTTCATTGTTGGAGATCCAGAGTGATTACTCAAAAAAACATTTAAAAAATCTTCAATTTGTAAATGTAGCTGAAGGTACAAGAAGGCTGACTAACTTCCGAGAACCAGCTGACGTTACTGGAACCCGGACGGGTATCAGATGGTACAAGAGACAATGGAGGTAACGAGGACCAGCTGACTGTGCTGGAACCCGGAGGGGCAGCAGAAGGAAAGGAGCCAATGGCACAACCGAGGACCAGCTGACGTTACTGGGACACTGTTACTAAGCAGGAGGTACATGTGCTCCAAAGCACTACCAAGGACCAGCAGACGTTGCTGGAACTCGGATACAGAGATGGAGGCACCTAGGCCAAAGGCACTGCGGAGAACCAGTTGACGGTACTGGAACCCGGACGGGTAGCAGAAGGTACAAGAGCCAATGCAAGTAACGAGGACCAGCTGACTGTGCTGGAACCCGGAGGGGCAGCAGAAGGAAAAGAGCCAATGGCACAACCGAGGACCAGCTGACGTTACTGGGACACGGTTACTAAGCAGGAGGTACCTGTGCTCCAAAGCACTACCAAGGACCAGCAGAGTTGCTGGAACTTGGATACCGAGATGGAGGCACCTAGGCCAAAGGCACTGCGGAGAACCAGTTGACGGTACTGGAACCCGGATGGGTAGCAGAAGGTACAAGAGCCAATGCAAGTAACGAGGACCAGCTGACTGTGCTGGAACCCGGAGGGGCAGCAGAAGGAAAAAAGCCAATGGCACAACCGAGGACCAGCTGACGTTACTGGGACACGGTTACTAAGCAGGAGGTACCTGTGCTCCAAAGCACTACAAGGACCAGCAGACGTTGCTGGAACTCGGATACCGAGATGGAGGCACCTAGGCCAAAGGCACTGTGGAGAACCAGTTGACGGTACTGGAACCCGGACGGGTACCATAAGGCACCCATGAAAATGTAAGTTGACAGGCCGCAAGCCGTCCGCAGTTACCGAATCACACAGTCCTACAGTGGGTGCTTGTCCTATTGTCACAATGGAAACAGCCTTTATTTACATATCCCACAGCACACATAGGAATGACCAAAACTGCAGGCACCATATAGTCGGCTAACCAGAATGCAACACGACAGGACAACTTATTGGAGGCTAATTGACGTTGACACTGCCAGGAAACAGCTGTCGTGCTGTAACCAGGCTGGGCAGGAGTCAGTACCCGTGCCAAGTACTTCCGAGCAACAACTGGCGGTGTTGGAGCCCAAGGATGAGAAGAGAACAGGGTGGAGGCAGCAGGACTTTTTGCCGTACACACAGCAGGGGAACAGCTGACATTACTGAACCCCAGTAACACAGGAGCAAGTGTTGACTGTGCTAACAGCACTTCCAGGCAACAACTGGCGGTGTTGGAGCCCAGGGATGAGAGGAGGACAGGGTGGAGGCAGCAGGACTTTTTGACGTACACACAGCAGGGGAACAGCTGGTGTTACTGAACCCCAGTAACACAGGAGCAAGTGTTGACTGTGCTAACAGCACTTCTAGGCAACAACTGGCGGTGTTGGAGCCCAGGGTCAAGGAGGATGTTTAAATAGCAGATCAAGTATTTTCCTTGTTACGTGTCAATTTTAAATGTCTATACTCCAAACAAGAGAAAGATAAGCTTTACTACCATAAGATGATGATTTCAGTTAAAAAAATATCGAGATAAATAAAGAATTGACAAACAAACGCATACATTAACATGTTTAACAGCAATGCAAACCACAAAATAAATTAGTTAAGGAATCTGCTATACGGTGGTACATAAAAGCATACAAGTACATATCTGAATCCATTAATGATGGATAAGTAACAGTATGTACACCATTTTTATTGTATAGACAATGAATGTCTGACTTCAAAACATCATCAGCATTACAAGTTATCTGTGACATTAATAAAATGTTACATTTGCTGAATAATGTCACTAAACAGTTTATAAAAATTATACAGTTTCCATCATGTAATACTCATAATATGTGCCAATAATCATTTTTATTAACAAACATAACCTTTAAAAAGTGCATAGTGCAAATTGCTATTTATGCCTGACTGTGGACTTGCAAGCATGACAACGGATAGATAAGGTATATATAGATGAGACTGCATAGCCACAGATGGTGAATGGCCATGTAATACTGTACCTCAATAAAGTGTGCGTCACTACTACATCATTTTTTTTATATAGCTTTATAAACAGGGTACGTGCATGTATGCTTGCGCCTTTGTTTGGACGCACAGACTGCCTTCCTGCTGTGACGCGTTGGGTAGTGAACAGTTGTGTGCAGTGTTCACTGCAGTCTCTGAGGAATAACCACACTTAGGCCTTATAACTTTTCAGACTTTCTTTATCAATCTACCAAGATGAAGAAGGCAGGGAGTAAGGCACGTGGTCGTGGCCGTGGAGTTTCAGCAGGGAGAGGACATGGGGATTCTGTGGCTGCTGCCGCCCCCAGTGACACAGCATCCACCAGTTTTCCCCGTGAGCGTTCCTTTATGCGCACTTTTGTAGGAGGTCGGCGTACCCCCCTGCTGCGGGAAGAACAAATTGAAGCCATTGTTGGTTGGATGTCAGCCAATGCATCGACTTCAATTGCTTCCACCTCCTCTCAGGACCACAGCACTGTTGAGCAACCATCTGTCTCTTCACCGCCTGCCAAATTGCCCAGGCAGTCACAGAGTTCTGTACAGGAGCCAGCTGAGTGTCTGCTTCTGTTCTCAGAATCTGTTGGCTTGCAAACAGGGGCCCAGCCAAGCAGCATTCTGGAATGAGAAGAAGAGGGAGTATGCAGTGATGCGCAACAGCTGTGTCTCTCTGAATCTGAAGAGGCGGGTGAGACAGTGCCGATGGTCAGCACACCGCAGAACGCATCTGATGATGATGAGACTCAGGTGCCAGTTTCTGTTGAGCATGGTGCTGGCCAGACCACCCAACAGCAGCAGGTGTTGGAAGAGGGTAGTGGAGCATGATGAGGTCCAAGACCCAACATGGCGTGAGGAACAGGAAGGTGGTGGGAGCAGCTCAGAGGAATACTAATAATAATAATAATATTAATTTATATAGCGCCATCATATTCCGCAGCGCTTTACAGTTTAGCAGTTTCAGAACACAAGTCATAAGTAACAACGTTAACAATACAATAATTTAAGCAAAATAAGTCACCCCTGCTCGTGACAGCTTACAATCTACAATGAGGTGGGGGAGATACAAAGTATAGGTGTTTATATACAATGGTGCATTTACAATGATGGTCCAGTCATCTTAAGGGAGTGAGTGATGGAGATAGTGAATGGGCTAGACAGACACACACACACACACACACACACACACACACACACACACACTTACACAGAATACATAGAATGACTTTGATTAGTGAATGTGATAGGCCGCTCTGAACAAATGTGTTTTGAGGGAGCGCCTGAAACCATGCAAATTGTGGATAGTCCTAATTTCTTAAAAAAGAGCTAACCACTGAGGCAATGAAAAAATTAAATGAAGATCTTGATAAAGATTTTATTAAGTGGGAAAATGATATTCAAACCACCAAAACCAGAAAGTTCCAGAGGGATGTTTTGGACTTTCAGAAAAATCAGGTATATAGGTGGAAATCAACTGGAATGAGATTCCGCTCCAATTCTAGAGCACGGTCTGGATCAATTTCATCTGTTACATCAGGAGAAGATATGGAAGGCAATACTTCACAAGGAAATAATTCTTCCCATAATAGATGGAAAGGCCAAAACTCAAGACATCAAGAATTTACTAGGGGACGAGCCCCTGTTAAGCGCAAAGTCTCTATACCTGGCCAACCTGACGACAAAAAACAAAAGTCAGGAACATTAGAGGTAATTAATTTGTCAGATCACAGACTGTCTAATGCACAAATTGATGTACTATCTTTAGGTTTAACATTTGTGCCCAATAACTCATTCAATTATTTTTCAGCCATGAAAGATTTGCATCTTTTTTCCCGTAAATTAATTTTGAAGAAGTTGCATGACAAACGGGATACACATGATTATGGACTTAATTCCATGGCTGAAAAGGAGGCATTGGCCATTCTGGAGGAGTTATTAAGAGAACAGGAACCAGAGACACAAGGTATATTTCCCATGTCAATTATGCCAAGATCACGAACGTTCCCCCTTTTTCCTTGTGTCCACAAGTGGAAATTTTCATTAAATTAGTATTAGAGGATTTTAAAAAAATTCCAGGTTACATTACTAGAGATAATCTAACTAGGTCTCAGCGTGAGGCATTAAAAGAGTTAATGAATCTTGATGATATTGTCATCAAGGCAGCGGACAAGGGGGGGAACGTTGTGATCTGGCCAGTTGTCAAATATGAAAAAGAGGCGTTTAGGCAGTTGAATTGTAAGGACACTTATACTCGACTGTCTCATTGTCCTATTACTTCATATAAATTAGAATTCGACAAAATATTACAAAATTCTTTTGACGAGGGAACTATAACCAAAAAAGTGTTGGATGGTCTTAGGGTTGAGTATCCAAAAATACCAACCCTGTACTTGTTACCAAAAATTCATAAGAACTCGGCGGATCCTCCTGGAAGGCCAATTGTTTCCGGCATTGACAGTCTGTGTGACTCAGCTTGCAAATTTGTCGATTTTTATTTAAAATCTATGGTTGAAACCCTACCGTCTCATGTGCGGGACACCACTGACATGCTCATAAAATTAGAGGGGGTTACTTTGGAACGGGACATGTGGCTTGTTACAGCTGATGTCGAATCACTGTGTACATGCATCTCCCATGAAGATGGCATGAGGGCGGTCCGCTTTTTTCTGGAGAATAGCAACTGGGACGGCAAATTGTGTGAGTTTGTGTTGGAAATTTTGTTTTTTGTATTGACCCACAATGTATTTGTATTCAAGGACAGATACTATTTGCAGAAACGGGGGACTGCCATGGGGGCTGCTTGTGCCCCGGTCTATGCCAACCTGTTTCTCGGTTACTGGGAGAGATCCCTTTTATCTTCGGAGGGGGTGTCTGGCAGTGACCGGGTGCAGTGTTGGCATAGGTATATTGATGACATCTTTTTCATATGGCAGGGCAGTGAATCCAGCATTCTGGAGTTTATGGGTCAACTCAACTCAAACTCATACAACATTAAATTAACATATAAAGCTCATCAGAAAAAAATTGATTTTTTGGACATTGTGTTGGAGGTTGACGCAGGCGGGATGATACACACGGACGTGTTCCGCAAGGACACGTCTGTGAATTCATTGCTGCATGCGTCATCCTCCCACACTTCACATACAGTTAAAGCCGTCCCAGTTGGTCAGTTCCTCAGAATGAAGCGATCTGCTCAACTAATCAAAGATTTGAGGTACAATCGGAAGATTTGAGGAACAGGTTCAAATCACGGGGTTACAGCAATCACTGTATTAAAAAAGGATATTTAAGGGCTAAAGGAACTGACCGACATCAGCTACTATTCAATACAAAGAAAAAAACATCTTCTGTTTCCAATGTCAGATATATTGCCACTCATAACTGTTATTGGAAAAGAACACAAGAAATTATTAATAAGCACTGGTCAGTTCTATTAACGGATCCCATTTTGGCACGCAATATTCCTGAAAAACCACAATTTACAGCTAGACGGGGCAAGAGCATCAAGGATATGCTAGTAAAGAGTCATTACGTGGCCAAAGTGGTAAATCCTTTAAACCCCAATAATAGTCATCCAAGCTGGGGTTGTTACCCATGTGGTGATTGTTTGGCCTGTACCCAGAAAAATATCATTAGGGGTACTGAATTTAAATCATCCAATGGGAAGAAAACTCACAGGATTCGACATCATTTGTGCTGTAGCAGTACATATGTCATCTATCTGGCCACATGTCCCTGTTCAAAAATGTATGTGGGACTGACTTCTCGGCAGCTCCGGATTCGTGTTAGGGAGCATGTTAGGGACATTTTGAATTGTGCTAAGGTTGAGGATGTGAGTACCCTCAAAACTCTTCCAAAACATTTCCGCAGTGTGCATAATGGTGATCCGAGTGGATTACGAGTTATGGGGATTGACCAGGTACATGGTGGCAGTAGGGGCGGTAATTTGAAGCGCCTATTGGCACAGACTGAATGCAAGTGGATTGTTGAATTGGAGACAATGACCCCTATGGGGTTAAATGAAAAATTGAGTTTTGCCTCGTTTTTGTAAATCAGTTTGTCCACATGTAGCATTTTCTTTGTATTTTGTTAGGATAGCTTTTTTATATATATATATATATATTTTTATATTTCAACTGTTTTTTAATTATTTTTCTTTTTTACTTTTTATTTATTATTCTTTTTTATTTTTTTCTTTACAAATTTTTATTTTTATTGTTATTTACTTTCTCATATTTTTCTCTTTATTAATTAGAGCTAGAATTCCTCATTCCCTGGCCTTTTTCAATGAATTTATTTCATGAGGCAATATGTGATTATTGAAAAATCTACAAAGAAAAAAGAAAGAAAGAAAAATGAAAATTGTTTGATTCTTCACATGGCATCATTAAGCACTCATGAATATTATTCTTTCGTTTTAGTCTTATATTTTTACTTATATTGTATTACTGCCTACTGTGTTTCACTGTTATATATTATACTGAATATGTCATTACTTTTTCACGCAATATTTTTTCACTTCATGTTTCTTTATATTGTTTTATACATGTATATCACTTTTGTTATTTATTGTAATCATTATTCACTGTGGCAATATTTATATTATAAGGTGCCTTTATTTCAATTATTTGAATGAAATCTACAATTACATTTAATTTTTTGCTGTAGCGGTTATGTGAGACAGCGTCGTGTCTCGAGCCCTGTGTGGGGACGCTGCCATCTCGGCTTCTACTATCCAGTGCGCATGTCCACTGACGTCATATGGGGTTTTCCCATGACGTGCGCATCTGGAGAATGCCGGGGGACGTTTTTCCTTGCATTGGTGACGTCGAGGCGCACGGCACTGATTACATGCCGTAATGTGAGCATAGTATAAGAGGGCCAGGAAATAGGAACATTGTATCACTCTCCTTTGATAAAGCCAACGCGAAACGCGCGTCAGGAGCAGCGCGTGGGTCCAGGGCACTGCAGCGTTGCACTTGCAGCGGTAAGATGGATTTTTAAATTGACTATTGAAACTCGTATGAGAGGTCCGTTGATACATTATATGGGGCACTCATATGTCTCTATACTTATGCAAAGCGCACAATTACAATTACTCTTACCTGCATTCCATGTTGTATGGGATATATATTGTAATACATCCCAAACGTAATTATATTTTGCAACTGCTGTTACAATTTGTGTGTTCTGGTCCCATGTGAATTTTTGTTCATAGCAGGGTCTTTTTATCACCACTGTGTGATTCTTTTAACTTATACATTTTGTACTTAATAAACTTGATATTTTCATAAAATATTAATTGTGCTAGTTACTCCGTTTTTCTTTCCTTTTGTATCCGCTCTTGGAGTGCACATTACAAGTCCTTTATTTATATAACTTTGGGCTCTCATTTGTGCAATTGTGCACATATGTTTTTCTGATTTCCCTTGTTATTTTTCTGTTGTACTGGTTTCATTTTGATCTAATTTCTTGGGGTACAGCATTCCAGAGGATTGGCGCAGCACGGGAGAAGTCTTGTAGTCGGGAGTGGGAGGTACGGATTAGTGCAGAGGTTAGTCGAAGGTCGTTTGCAGAGATCAGCAGTCGGTTAGGCCGATAGATAGAAATGAGGGAGGAGATGTAGGGGGTGCTGCACTGTGGAGAGCTTTGTGGGTGAGAACCAGTACTTTGAATTGGATACTATAATGAATGGGCAGCCAGTGTAAGGACTGGCGAAGGACATCTGCCACGTTTTGCGTGCGTTTGATGAGTCAACACGGATGGCGAGTGCAGATGATGCACTAGTCAGCCTGACTGTCCCCCTTATCTGCCTGCTTCAAAAAAAAATGCAAGCACTAAGGGATGAGGTTTTGGAAGAGGTGGAGGATGAGGAGTCACAAATTCCGTCACCTTCTGGACAGTCAGCGCAACGTGGTTCCTCACAAAGGGCTGGGCAGGGCTCACTTTGTGAGGAGGATGAGGAGGAGTCAATGGAGGAGGAAGACATCGCTCCAGAGGGAGGTACACAACGCTCTAGTCAGTATGTATAGCGAGGGTGGGGTGATGCAGAGCAGGCAGAGATGACGCCTCTTGCAGGGGACAGCGTTTCTTGGCCAGTTGGGAGTCTTCAGCACATGGTTGATTTCATGCTGCAGTGCCTGAGAAACGACCGCCGCATCGCCCACATTCTCACCACGTCTGATTATTGGGTGTCCACCCTCCTAGACCCTCGCTACCGGGACAACTTACAAAGCCTCATCACACCGTTGAACCGGGAGCGTAAAATGCGGAGAGTACCAAGATACACTGGTGCAATCCATAATGTTCTCCATTCCAGCCGAGAGCACTGCTGCTACTACTGCTTTACAAAGCAGCTCTGTGCATCGAGGCAGTGGAGACAGCTCTGCAACAAGAGGGAGCACAAGCAGCGCCTCTGCACAGGGCAAGATGTTATGATTTGGTAGCTGAGGAGAGCAGGCAAAAAAGGCAATAGACCAGAGAGGTTGGAATCTATGGGATTGCAGTACCCTGACTAACCACCACAACTAAAGGCAGCCGTGGAGCGTACCTACGTTGGTCCTAGACGCCTCGTCACAGCCTGAGAAGCTAACTACACCTAAAGATAGAAAGAGGAAAGCTATCTGCCCCGGAGCAGATCCACAAAGAACATAGAAAGCCCCCAAACATGTAATGGCGGTTAGACAAGAAGAAATACTGACACAGACAGAAAATAGTATGAGCAAACGTTGGGGCTCAAACTTCATAAATAGAAAAGGATAGGAAGGGCACTTTATGCAATCACAAAAAACCCTGAAAAGTACCAACTCTACTAATTACAAAAACACCTGAGATGACACGACCTCTAGCACCTAAATTAGTTCTCTGGTGTAACAAAAACTAAACAGCAGCCACAGAAAAAAGTGGAAAAGGAAAATGAACAAACAACAGTGGCTGAACTAAACTGAGAGGAGCACAAGCCCCCCAAGGGGACCCGGCAGACCCCACAGAAGTGCAAGACAAAATGCCAAAAAAAACACAAAAACCTAAAAGAAGAAAATGTCTTATCTGTTAGAAAAAGATGCAGGCACGAAACAGCAAGCTACAAAGTGTACAGGAATCAAAGATGAGACCAGAACAATTGATCACCGTCAACCCTGATGGGAGGGAACCTCCCTTATATAACACCAGTCAGTAACACCTGATCTCCAATCTTCACAATCTTCATTGGATAGTTCAGTACTGTTTGTAACCACCAGAGGGAGCTTCTGCTCAGAATTCATTTCTAGCACATTCACAACAGCAAGACCAGTATGTTCCAAATGTGGCAAAGTTTTGTGGCAGCGCCACCAATGTCTACACCATCCGAGACGGCTCCAGTCAGCAGGAGGCAAAGTTTCCGTAAGATGGTGACAGACTACATGTCTTGGCCTCTCAGTGTACTCCCAGATGGCTCTTCCCCATTCAAGTTTTGGGTCTCTAAGTTGGATACATGGCCAGAGCTTAGCCAGTATGCATTGGAGGTGCTGGCTTGCCCTGCTGCCAGTGTATTATCGGAGCGCTTCTTTAGTGCTGCAGGTGGTGTACTAACAGACCGTAGCATGCGACTATCCTCCGATAATGTAGACCGGCTTACTTTTCAGAAAATGAACAAGGCATGGATCTCGCATGAATTTGCCTGTCCGGTTTCAGATTAAATAACTGGTTGGCAACGTTATCCATGTCTCCTGTTATGTTCATCTTTCTACCAGCTGAACTCTACTGCCTGGGCTACAACACTGCCAGTTGCTGCTCAGAAGTGTTGGATGCACAGATCAAAACAATCGCTGATGTGTTTGTGGGGTTCAGTAACGCCTGCTGTTTCCCTGCTGTGTGTCCGGCAAAAATTACTGCTAGGTAGCTACACATGTTGAAAAAAACATGACATGTTAAAGTGGCTACTGCTACACATAGTTAAGAGGCTACACCCTTATTTCTAAGCTGTAAACAAGTGAAACGTCACCTTTGAAACCATAAAATTATTAGTCTTTGTCACAAATCTGTAACAAAATAATTGTGACATATTACTGCAGATATCCACATGTCGAACACAAATGCTAACACAAAAGCCTACTTATGCTATAGGGTACTGATGGTGAACCTTGTCACTCCATAACTTAGACAAATCCAACTCATCATGCCTCAAATGCTGCAATGTTGGAAGTGCATAATGTGTGTTGAACTTTGACAACAGCTGCAGTGCGAAGGTTAGCCTTCAGTGTTATTGGCTTTTAAATAAAAGCATACAAGTAAATTTAATAATCCATTGTTGATTAAGGGACGTGATGAACACCTGTAATATTGTGCAAACAATGGATGTAGGACTAGTCCTCTTCAACATTACTTATATTTGTGTCATTTCAAAAAATACATATTTAATTACAAATTTAACAACCCATATCATAAAGGTCCATCATGTAAAAATGAGAATCGGTAACAAAACTCATGCATTACCTTGTTAAAGTCAATAGTGCATAGTCACAATAGCTAAATATATACCTGCAAGTTTTGCTGAAACAACAACTGATAGAAAAGGTGAATGATATCTAGTTATCAGACTGAATAGCGACACCTGTACAATGTCGATATAATACTGTACCTTAACAAAAAGGCTGTTTGCAACCAATGTATTATATACGGATGGAAGCGCATCACACTAATAGATTTGAGTTATTTGAAATAGAATGGAGCAGCACCAATTAGAGAAAAATGTCAAGGATGAGGCAGTGAGACACGCTCAGCAGAGTACAAGCAGCAGTGGTTGAAGAACTAACTGGAGCGGGATCTGCACTCCAAAAATGAAAACCTCTGACTACAGTAAACACTGCACACAACTGTTCAGTAGCTGTGAAAGGCCCGTTTGTGTACTTCTATATTGTTTGCAACCAATGTATTGGATACGGATGGAAGCACGTCACACTAATACATTTGATTTTTTTTAAATAGAATGGAGCAGCACCAATTAGAGAAAAATGTCAAGGATGAGGCAGTGAGACACGCTCAGCAGAGTACAAGCAGCAGTGGTTCAAGAACTAACTGGAGCGTGATCTGCACTCAAAAAAAAAAAACCTCACAGACTAGAGTGAACACTGTGTGTAGCCCTGGTGTTGGGCACACGCAGTACCCTGGAGAGTGTATGGAGAGGCAGCGGCTTAATGCTCAATATGCATTCACTCTACACACACTAGACACACCCTTGGGGTAGTGGAGTATACTCTAGGGAGTGGTCAAGAAGGTATGTGTAGGAGTGATTTTAGTCAGTCTGGTTCCTGTCTTCGGGCAGTAAGGACGTGGAGAGTCTGCGTCTGGACTACAGTGGAGGAGTCTAGATTGCTATCTCATCAGCTTGGAAAGTGGAGTCTGGTATAGGTGTTGGAATACGCCTTAGTCTGGTCAGAGCTGTGTCATCTCCTCAGCATACATTGAAGGAAGGAACAAGTGTAACCCAGAAAGTCTTCAGCATTCCTGTCTAGAGGACAGTATCAGGTACAGTGACGTGCTCCTGCCTGTGATAACTGAGCATCTGAGGTGAACTTGAAGTGGAAGGATAAGGAAAGAAGTGACTGCTCGACCCTTTGCTAATAAGAGTGCTTATGTTACCAGCGTGGACAAGGCGAAAGGCAAGTGGATTTATAAGATTGTGCTTAACGGATTGCAGAAGTCCAGCACGTTTCTACCGGTCACTGGGGACCGAAGAGTCACTGTTGCTTCAGGCACAGTGACAGGACAACCAGGAATCTACCGGACCCTAGGTCGCGGCAGACAAGCCCCTTATAGTCGGTACGTAGCTGGGGTCAGGGGGAGTGAAGACTTTAGCGTTCTGCAGGACCACATAAGGATTCAGCTCCTTCACAGGAAGGCCCCTAACACAAATTTGACTGGGCAGAACAGCTAAAGATTAGCTGGAATCATAGAGAGGACTACGCTTCAGGCTGGTCGTACTCAGCTTCATTGGAAAGTAAAGGAGGCCCCTAACTTGCTTAGCTGTTGCCTCAAAGCTCATCCTCCATCAACCCCATCAGCTTCCCCGGGACCTGCCTTATCATCTTGCAAGTAAAGGTATGGAAAGACGTTGACTGTGTGAGACTGAGTTATTATTGCATGCCTGCACAATCCCTACCTAACTACCGACCTGAGGGAAGAGTCCCACCTGTAGGGGACCCGACATCTAGCTGCCTCACCATCCCCTCAGAGATCTACAGCAGCGCTGGTACAAATTACCAGAATACTACAGGTGGCGTCACGAACTGTACATAAATCAATCCCCTGTAAATATATCCCCAACATACGCCAGACCGCCCGGGCCACAGACCGAGCCACAGCTACCTGTGACAAAAACCCCATAGACTTCCATGGGCTCGGCTCTGAGTACCCCATTGCCCTGGTAACCCACAATTGTGGTGGCGGGTCGACACAAATTTTGGCGTCACGAACAGGATACCAAACTCGCGAAATTGCGAGCCCTGCGTGCCTAAGGACTTGTTTTTGGAAAAAAAGGACTGTTTGCACTTTTGGCGCCAAAATCGCCATTTTTGTCGCCATATTCGCGCCCTCAGGCGCTGGAGAAGAAGGTGGGCGTGCCTTCGTGGGCGTCTACCCCCTGTGGCGTGAAGAAAATGCCTGTCCTCTCAAAGTGCTATTACAACATGCGGTCCTGCCCTACAGCGAAGGAGGTCCGCCTCCTCTTCACCTTCTCTGCGAGGAGGAGGCGACGCAAACCCCACCTCCACGGAAGAGACCGGATGTCTCCAAAAGAAAAGAGAATCTTCTGGAGCGTGATGGAGGCAGGACGTGTGGAGCCGAGCGGGGCAGCGGAGGAAGGCAGGCCCCGTGCCCCCGCCAAGCTGCCATCGGCGTCCGAGGCCTATGCGATCCTGCACCTGCAACAGGCGTTGTTAGAGGTTCGGGAGGAGAACTCACGCCTAAAGAAGTTGTTCCAACCTGGACTGGAGGAGATTGAGAGGCGCCGGTGTAATCTGCTGAAGTGGCAAATGACGAACACGGCGTCCTCTCCCCTCAACGAACCCCCACGATTCAAAGTACCGAAAAGTCTGCTGCCCAAGGCGAAGGAGCAACCGGAGGCTGCCCCCGAAAGTACCGTTCCCGATCCCACTGGTGAAGCGGTGGATGCGGAGGAGGTTGAGGAGGTACAGCCAATCCCGGAACGCCCGCCCGGCCAAGAGGCCGCAGCAGATTATCGGTCCCCGGCAGGGACACCGGAGGGGTCCTGTCCGTCACTACCAGATGTGGACTGGGACGAGATGGCGCGCCTGGATGACGTCGCCTACACCGCCCAGTGGGAGCAAGAATGGCAGAGTCGTGAGGAGACGAAGAGGCGCCAGCAGGAGGAAGCGCGGGAAATCAAGAAGAACCGCCAGCGACAGTTTGCTGAGCTGATTGCCGACAAGGAGACTGTCCGTCGCGACAAAGGTACCTTACGGGAACCGCGGCGGCAGGGGTGTGTGACTGAGTTCCAGCTCCGGAAGGGCTGGGGCTTTATTCGTGAACCGGGCCTCTACCCAGCGGTCTTCGTCAGCAGGCGTGACGTGGAATCTCACCTGCCACAAGGCCATCCCGGGAGGGACTTAGTAAACGGCGACATAGTCACCTATACGCGGCATTGGGGAATGAAGGGGTGGTATGCCCTGAACGTCGCCATCGTCCGCGACCCCGTCCCAGACGCAGGTATCGTCACCATTACCGCAGCGTCCCCGTTTCCAGCTTCAGCAGCATCCGGCTGTGCCCCAGCATCGCCCCCGTCAAAGTCATCGCAACATGCGACCCAAGGTCTATCGCAAGTAAAAGCCACTTCCATATCGCCAAATGCGACCCAGTATAGATCGCAAACCCTGACGCGGTCTATATCATTAACAGTAATGGAGACGCAATCGGTGTCGTGTGAAGAAAGTGTACCGGTTGCGCCCCTAGAGGTTCAAACCAGAGATGTCGCAACCCAAACCCTGATCGCAGCACATGATTTGCTGGTCCTGGGATCAAGGGCCCATTGCGTTGTTCCAGCCCCCGGGGTGGAAAGCGTACTATTTGATGAATAAATATATAAAAAGAATTGGTAAGGTCCATAAAGGATCTACCATCAGTCAAAGTTTGAAAAATGTTTATAAAGTTTTTGCACAAGTTTATATATAATGTACATATATATATTCCTAATTATAGAATGCCCGGCTGGGTAAATGGTGAATAGAACCATAAAAAGTTATTGCACTTTATCATAATGTGATTTGATATATGCCTTTGGTTTACAATGGACTCGTAGGTTGAGGACTGAGACAGCCTAAAAACTTTCTTGTACATAGTTGCGCTCCGGCGCCCTATCTTGGTTTTACATAAGCCATACATATCTACCTCTGAAAAACAAAACCCGTGTGGTGTGGCACTGAGTGAGGTCTGCACTTGGATGTCCTGCAGCCCACCCAGGACCCACGTTGAAGGTTTGGTGCGGGTCCTTCACAAGTATCTTGTATATCTATTTATTGAAAATGCTATTTGATACTATTTGTATTAAAGTTTGTAACGTTCGAAGTATTCTTACCTCCCGGATGGGAAGATGTTATTGTTCCAATGTTATTGCATAAACAAAATTTTTCTGTCTTTTGTATTTCACAGCCCGGGAGTGCTGTCGTTTACCATGGGGGAATGTGTAGCCCTGGTGTTGGGCACACGCAGTACCCTGGAGAGTGTATGGAGAGGCAGCGGCTTAATGCTCAATATGCATTCACTCTACACACACTAGACACACCCTTGGGGTAGTGGAGTATACTCTAGGGAGTGGTCAAGAAGGTATGTGTAGGAGTGATTTTAGTCAGTCTGGTTCCTGTCTTCGGGCAGTAAGGACGTGGAGAGTCTGCGTCTGGACTACAGTGGAGGAGTCTAGATTGCTATCTCATCAGCTTGGAAAGTGGAGTCTGGTATAGGTGTTGGAATACGCCTTAGTCTGGTCAGAGCTGTGTCATCTCCTCAGCATACATTGAAGGAAGGAACAAGTGTAACCCAGAAAGTCTTCAGCATTCCTGTCTAGAGGACAGTATCAGGTACAGTGACGTGCTCCTGCCTGTGATAACTGAGCATCTGAGGTGAACTTGAAGTGGAAGGATAAGGAAAGAAGTGACTGCTCGACCCTTTGCTAATAAGAGTGCTTATGTTACCAGCGTGGACAAGGCGAAAGGCAAGTGGATTTATAAGATTGTGCTTAACGGATTGCAGAAGTCCAGCACGTTTCTACCGGTCACTGGGGACCGAAGAGTCACTGTTGCTTCAGGCACAGTGACAGGACAACCAGGAATCTACCGGACCCTAGGTCGCGGCAGACAAGCCCCTTATAGTCGGTACGTAGCTGGGGTCAGGGGGAGTGAAGACTTTAGCGTTCTGCAGGACCACATAAGGATTCAGCTCCTTCACAGGAAGGCCCCTAACACAAATTTGACTGGGCAGAACAGCTAAAGATTAGCTGGAATCATAGAGAGGACTACGCTTCAGGCTGGTCGTACTCAGCTTCATTGGAAAGTAAAGGAGGCCCCTAACTTGCTTAGCTGTTGCCTCAAAGCTCATCCTCCATCAACCCCATCAGCTTCCCCGGGACCTGCCTTATCATCTTGCAAGTAAAGGTATGGAAAGACGTTGACTGTGTGAGACTGAGTTATTATTGCATGCCTGCACAATCCCTACCTAACTACCGACCTGAGGGAAGAGTCCCACCTGTAGGGGACCCGACATCTAGCTGCCTCACCATCCCCTCAGAGATCTACAGCAGCGCTGGTACAAATTACCAGAATACTACAGGTGGCGTCACGAACTGTACATAAATCAATCCCCTGTAAATATATCCCCAACATACGCCAGACCGCCCGGGCCACAGACCGAGCCACAGCTACCTGTGACAAAAACCCCATAGACTTCCATGGGCTCGGCTCTGAGTACCCCATTGCCCTGGTAACCCACAATTGTGGTGGCGGGTCGACACAACTGCACACAACTGTTCACTATCTCTGAAAGGCTCCTTTGTGTACTTGTATAGTGTTTGCAACCAATGTATTGGATACGGATGGAAGCACGTCACACTAATAGATTTCATTTTTTTTTAAATAGAATGGAGCAGCACCAATTAGAGAAAAATGTCAAGGATGAGGCAGTGACACACGCTCAGCAGAGTACAAGCAGCAGTGGTTCAAGAACTAACTGGAGCGTGATCTGCACTCAAAAAAAAAAAAAACCTCACAGACTAGAGTGAACACTGCACACAGCTGTTCACTATCTCTGAAAGGCTCCTTTGTGTACTTGTATAGTGTTTGCAACCAATGTATTGGATACGGATGGAAGCGCGTCACACTATAATTTCTATTGAATGGAGCAGCAAGAATTACACTAAAGAAAAAAAAAAAAAAAAAAAAGAGTCTGAGTGACACGTGCAGATGCCTACAAACAGCGTTGGATAATAGCACGAAAAACACATACCACTAGTGTAATAAATCATTATACAAAGTAATAGGTGAATATCATTATCATTGTATCACTAGTATCAAAAGGATATTGTAACTGACACACTGAAAATATCAAAGATAACAAACCGCAAAAAAGCAGTGCAATGTCAAAGAATAAAGCACAAAAATACTTTATTAATACATATCAAATTGGGACAAGGCAAGGGGGACAACAAGAAGGCTAAAACGTGACACACATGATCCGCATGAGCCCAGGCAGTGGAGAACAGCGGCAACATCCGGAGAGATCATGCATAGTATAAATATCAGGCATATATGAATGCAGGCATAAGCATGTTTAATAGCATGTACAAATGTATATACCACAGCGTTTAAACTGCCCACAACATAATACACACTATGCTGATAAAATGACAATGCATCTCATATCAGCGCCTAGGTAGACGATGGCAGTACATACCGGGTGTTTGCAGCGTCTCCCGCCCACCCCAAAAAGAGTCTGTGAGTGACACGTGCAGATGCCTACAAACAGCGTTGGATGCAGAGCAAACTGCAGCGTCACCTGCACTCACACACACACCTTGCACAGAGCTGTTAAAACAACACTGCAAGGCAAAAGGAAGCTTTAGGCTATGGTTCCACGGTCCGGAACCATAGCGCTTTTGACGGAGCGGAAATTCCGCTCCGTCTAAGCCCCGCCCCCTTTCTGACGCGCGCTCTTTCCGGAGGTGTTCAGGACACCTCCGGAACACCTCCGGAAAGAGCGCAGGGCTACATAGCCCTGTGTTAATTATGTTGCGGCGACGCACCGTCGCCGCAATACGCGAGGACATGCTGCGGTCTGAAAAGACGCGCCGCATGTCCGTTTACGCAGGTTTGCCACCTGCGTATTGTTACGCATAGTGGAGACGGGATTTCTTGAAATCCCCTCCACTATGCTGTAACATCTGGACGCTGCGTGTTTGGCGCTGCGCCAGCGCACAGCGCCAAACACGCAGCGTTTCCTGACCGTGGAAACTCACCCTTACACAGCGGTTGGTGCTAGCCTGCCTAAAGCACAGTACACTAAATCGCAATCTCTAACTGTCCCTCTGAGTCAGCAGAGCAGCGTTCTGTCCCTTACTGAATTCACAGCACAGTGACGCTAAAATGGCGGCGGCGCCTTTTATAGTGCATTCTGACATCATTTCAGCAGCCAATCACAGCCATGCCATTAGTTAACATGACCGCAGCATTACAGGATGTGCCCACACTTCTTAGGATTCCTCATTGGCTGACTAAAATCACATTGCCTCGCAAAGAATTATGGGAACTTTCGATTCCGGTATACGATATATGGAAAATATCGGAACTAAGTATCGGAATTTCAATACAGCGAATATCGGCCGATACCCGATACTTGCGGTATCGGAATGCTCAACTCTACTAATGGGTTAAATTTTTTTTTAAATTGTGTATGTTGACTACAGACAGTCCTTTGCATATTGAAATGGTCAAATGGCTGCTCTAAAACCAAGACCAGTCTTGTCTGCAATTTGCAGATGATTGGTACCATGTAGGCGCTCTCATGATGGAGGAGCTCAGGAGCTGCATGCTTTTGAGAGTCACTAGTTTGGTCTGTAAAATTGGCCAGAAAGTCGCTTGCTGGGATCCTTCGTTCCATGTGAAAAAAAATGCTGCAGTGCACAGGCACACCAGATATGATTGGATCAGTGTGCTTGACATTGAGCGCACTGACCAAAGATACAGCTGTCTGACTCTAGCCTAAGAGTTGTCAGTAGTGATGAGCGAACATGCTCGCCACTACTCGGTGCTCGTCCGAGTATCTCACTGCTTGAGATGCTCTGAGCTCGCCGAGTATTTCTGGGTTTGCTCGGCGGAAGCTCGGGTCCCCTCCCTGAATGTTTGGTGCTCTTCAGAGAGCCAATGAACATGCAGGGATTGTCTGCCACACACTAATGCCGCAGCAATATTGGTTATGGCATTACAGTGATTGGCTGGCCGCATAGCGCCATCATGTCTATAGCAGACCGGGCACCGCCATGCTCGTCACAGTCTACTCTGGACTCAAGCAGTGTAGGGAGAGTTGCTGCTGTTCTAGGGAGAGATTTGATTGTTTATTAGTTAGTGTGAGTATACCATCTGTAATACAAAAATCCATCTCAACCAACAGTCCTTCTGAGGACTAATAAAGCTGCAAAGATATCAGTGCTAGGCAGATAGGCAGTGTATATGGCAGACTGCAGTGCATATATCAAGAGGGTCCATTGTGGTTCTGTCTGCTGCTATAACAGACATTTGTAGACATAAACCCCAGGTGTCAGGGCAGGAAAAATTTTTTTTTTTGGGATCTTAATCCTGATTATTTGCTGAAAAAGCAATCCAGAGAACATTGTTATTCTGCTCCATTTGCTTGATGGCACTGCAGAATATAGCCAGATCTTTTCCATATTACAGCATAAAAATCCAGCTATTTTAAACAGGGGTTTGGCTGACACATGGATCACATCTCAGTGAGCTGAAAATTCTGCCATTTCTGGCCTACTGTTAAATTTTGTTGCAGTGTCTTAGATAAGTTATTGACACCAGTTTGCTGAAAAAAAAGTTACCTAAAGGCCAGCTATTTTAAAATAGTTATTAGACCTACCGGTAATAATGTTTCCAGGAGTTCATCCTGACCGCACCCTGGAGGGTGTCCTCCTCCTCCTTACAGGGACAGGAAAGCACACGAGAGGTTAAAAGGACCCATCCCACCCCCTTTCCCTCAGTGTTTAACAAGTACCACAATATGGATCTTGCAAATAACACTTTAATGACAGAATCATATTACATCATATGACATATCATACACGGGGGGGAGCTACCAGTGCTGTCAGGATGGACTCCCGGAAACATTATTACCGGTAAGTCTAATACCTATTTTCCAGGACGTCCCTCCTGACAGCACCCTGGAGAGTACCAAAGAACCTCCTCAGGGTGGGATTCCTGCCTGTAGAACCTTTCTACCAAATGCAGTCTGCTGACCTGACATTACATCTAGTCTGAAGTGTATACAAAATGTGTCAAATCTGGCCCAGGTTGCTGCCCTACAGATCTGTCCTACCAAGGTCCCTGCCTTCTCGGCCCAGGAGGCTGATATTGCCCTGGTAGAGTAGGCTCTTAGGCCTTCCGGCGGGCTAGCTCCCTCAGCCTGATAGGCGTCTGAGATGACCCTGGTGATCCATCTAGCTATAAATGCCTTGGAGGCCTTTTTACCTTTGTTTTTTCCCCCAAACAGGATAAACAGGTTCAGATCTATGGTGGCTTCTAGATCATCAATAACTGCCCTTCTAACATCCAGAGAATGGAGCGTCCGCTCCTTCTCGTTAGATGGTTTGTCACAAAAAGAGGGTAACAATCTCCTGGTTAATATTCCTGTTGGATGCTACCTTTGGCAAAAAGGCTGGGTCTAGTTTTAGAATTATACAGTCATCTCTGATCTGGAGAAAAGGATTTTTAACGGATAAGGCCTGAATCTCATCTATCCTTTTAGCCGTAGTGATGGCCACCAAAAAGGCAGTTCTCCAGGTGCAAACTGAAATGAGCATCTCCTTGCTAGGGGCATATGGACCTTTGCACAGGGACCTGAGAACCAAATTTAGGTCCCAGAGGGGAGATAATTGCCTGATTGTAGGGCGTAATCTCTGTGTTGCCTTTATAACCCTTATTATCCAAGGGTGAGCTGCCAACGGGAAGTCAAATAAGGAACTGAGGGCCGCAATTTGAACTTTTAGTGTACTAGGCTTTAGGCCTTGTTAAAGCCTGCCTGTAGAAAATCTAGGATCTTCGGTATGTCAGGGGAACCTGTTGTGAATGTGTTAGAAATGAATTCTGAGCAGAAGCTCCCTCTGGTGGTTGCAAACAGTACTGAACCATTCAATGAGGATTGGCAATCAGGAATCACAGACTGGCTGGATATAAGGGAGGTTCCCTCCCATCATGGTTGCCGGTGACCAATTGTTCTTGTCTCAACGTTGTTTCCTGGTTCACTTGGAAGCTTGCTGAGTCTTGCCTCTTCTCCTGCTCTCAGATAAGATATTTTCTGTTTTTTGTTTTTTGTGCTTACCATTTGCATATTTCTCTGCATTTCTGTGAGGTTAGCCAGGTTTCCCCCCCCCCCCCGGGGGGCTTGGGCTCCTCTCTGTTCCTCTGGAGCCACTGTTATTTGTTCATTTGCCTTTTCCAGTTTTTTCAGTGGCTGCGGCTTAGTTTTATTATACCAGAGAACTAATTTAGGTGGTAGAGGTCATGTGATCTCAGGTGTTTTTGCAATTAGTAGCGTTGGTATTTTTTAGGGTTTTTTTGGATTGCAGTAAGTATCCTTCCTATCCTTTTCTGTCTAGGCAGATTGGGCCCCAACGTTTGCTCATACTATTTTCTGTCTGTGTCTGTATTTCCTCTTGTCTAACCGCCATTACATGTTTGGGGGCTTCCTATGTTCTTTGGGGATCTGCTCCGGGGCGGATAGCTTTCCTCTTTCTACCTTTAGGTGTAGTTAACCTCTCAGGCTGTGACGAGGCGTCTAGGACCAACGTAGGAACGCTCCAGTTGTGGTGGTTAGACAGGTTACTGCAATCCAGTAGATTCCAACCTCTCTGGTGTATTGCCATTTTTGCCTGCTCTCCTCAGCTACCAAATCAGAACAGTATCACCGGCCATAACTGAAAATTATATGGTACTCACAGAAGGGAAAAATAGTGTGGAAAGGAAAAAAAAGTTGACAGAGTTGTCAGAGATTTTTTTTTTTTCTGTCTGTTGAATTTTTTCTCTCTTTCTCTGGGTGCTGAGAAGGATTTTTTTTTTCTCTCAATGGAGTTTGCACAGTTGTCTGGCCGTGTGGATCAGCTTGCCACTGAGGTTCGGAGTATTGCTACCTATCTTGCTGGGTTGCCGGTTGTGGAACCTAGGATTCCCATGCCAGATTTATTTTTGGGGGATCGAGCTAAATTTCTGAATTTCAAAAATAACTGTAAGTTGTTTTTTGCCTTAAAGCCTAAGTCCTCAGGGAACGCAGCACAGCAGGTTCAAATTGTCATCTCTCTCCTGTGCGGCGATCCTCAGGATTGGGCTTTTTCCCTGACACCTGGGGATCCTGTTTTGAGTAATGTTGATGCATTTTTTCTGACTCTGGGGTTATTGTACGATGAACCTAATGTCACTGAATAAAGCTGAAAAAACCTTGTTGGCATTAAATCAGGGGCTTGAGGATGCTGAGTTGTACTGTCAGAAATTCCAAAAGTGGACAGTCCTGACCAAATGGAATGATGATGCTTTGGCAGCCCTTTTTCGGAAGGGTCTGTCAGAGAATGCAAAAGATGTTATGGTGGGTTTCCCTGCTCCCTCTGGTCTCAATGATTCTATGTCATTAGCGATTCAAATTGACAGACGTTTGCGTGAGCGTAGAGGTATGCGTGGAATAGTGTTGCCTTGTGAACCAGCTTCTGAACCCATGCAGTATGATAGAGTGACTTCTGGGGCACAGCGTCATGAGTTTCGAAAACGCAATAGGTTATGTTTCTACTGTGTTAATGCCAACACTCCTGTTTTTTCTGCCTCTCCCCAGGCTCAGGATGTTCCTGACTTTTTGACTGATTTTTCTGATGTGTTTAGCGAAAGTAAATCTGCATCCTTGCCCCCCCCATAGGAGCTATGACTGCGCTATTGAATTAGTGCCTGGTAGTAAATTCCGTAAAGGTCGCCTGTTTAATTTGTCTGTACCTGAACATGACGCTATGCGGTCTTATATCAAGGAGTCATTGGAGAAGGGTCATATCAGACCATCCTCTTCACCCTTGGGTGCCAGTTTTTTCTTTGTGGCCAAAAAGGATGGTTCATTAAGGCCGTGTATTGATTATCGTCTCTTGAACAATATCACTGTGAAATATCAATATCCGTTACCCTTGATTTCTTACCTGTTTTCCAGGGTGAAAAGTGCTACTTGGTTTACCAAGCTTGACCTCAGGGGGGCGTATAACCTTATTCGCATTAAGCACGGGGATGAATGGAAGACGGCGTTTAATACCCCAAAGGGGCATTTTGAGTACCTAGTGATGCCCTTTGGGCTCACTAATGCTCCTTCCGTCTTCCAGTCCTTCATGAATGACATTTTCAGGGATTTTGTGGATAAATTTCTGATTGTTTATTTGGATGATATCTTGATTTTTTCCAATGACTAGGACTCTTATGTGAAACATGTTCGGACTGTGTTCCAGATTTTGAGAGAGAATGCTCTGTATGTGAAGGGATCAAAGTGTCTTTTTGGCATACAGAGGATCTCATTTCTGGGATTCATTTTGTCTCCATCTGTTATTGAAATGGACCCGGTCAAGGTTCAGGCCATCTGTGATTGGGTCCAACCTACTTCATTAAAGGCTCTTCAGAGATTCTTGGGTTTTGCCAATTTTTATCGTAAATTTATTGGTAATTTCTCTGTTATTGTTAAACCATTGACTGATTTGACCAAAAAGGGTTCTGATGTGGTGAATTGGCCTCCTGAGGCAGTCTCTGCGTTTCAGGAACTTAAGCAGAGATTCACTTCTGCTCCTGTTCTACCGCAGCCTGATGTTTCTCTGCCATTTCAGGTGGAGGTTGATGCCTCTGAAATTGGGGCAGGTGCCGTTTTGTCCCAAAGAGATCCTGAGACCTCTAAAAGTAACCCTTGTGCTTTTTTCTCTCTAAAATTTTCTTCAACTGAACGTAATTATGACGTGGGTAATCGGGAGTTATTGGCCATGAAGTGGGCTTTTGAAGAGTGGAGACATTGGCTGGAGGGAGCCAAACATCAGGTGGTGGTCCTCACGGACCATAAGAATCTGGTTTATCTGGAATCAGCCAAGCGACTTAATCCTAGACAGGCCAGGTGGGCCTTGTTTTTCACACGTTTTAATTTTGTGGTTTCCTTTCTTCCTGGCACTATGTTAAGGCGGATGCCCTCTCGAGGAGTTTCCTTGCGGACTCTCCTGAGTTATCTGATCCTTCTGTTATTTTGAAAGAGGGTGTAGTTCTTTCCGCCATCTCGCCCAATTTGAAACTGGCTCTTGTTGGGTGTCAGGAGGATAAACCCGAGCGCTGCCCTATTGGGAAATTGTTTGTCCCAGACCGGTGGAAAAAGAGTGTGATGTCTGAGATTCATTGTTCCTCGTTGGCCGGTCATCCCGGAATTTTTGGTACCAGAGACTTGGTTAGTCGGTCCTTTTGGTGGCCTACTTTGTCTCGTGACGTCAGGGAATTTGTGCACTCCTGCGGGACTTGCTCGTTCCAAGCCTTGCTCTCGCTCTACTGTTGATGCCATTGCCTGTGCCCAAGAGACCATGGACCCATATCTCTATGGATTTTATTTCCGACCTCCCTGTTTCTCAGAGAATGACCATTATCTGGGTGATTTGTGATAGGTTTTCCAAAATGATACATCTTGTGCCATTACCTAAGTTGCCTTCCTCCTCCGAATTGGTGCCTTTGTTCCTTCAGCACGTGGTTCGGTTTCACGGCATTCCTGAAAACATTGTGTCTGACAGAGGAGTCCAGTTTGTTTCCAGATTTTGGAGGACTTTTTGTTCTAAACTTGGTGTTCAATTGTCCGTCTCCTCGGCTTTTCATCCTCAGACCAATGGACAAACTGAGAGAACAAACCAGACATTGGAGACTTATCTGAGATGCTTTGTGTCTGCTGATCAAGATGACTGGGTCTCTTTTTTGCCTTTGGCTGAGTTTGCTCTTAATAATAGGACTAGCTCTGCCACTTTGATGTCTCCATTTTTCTGCAATTTTGGGTTTCACCCTCTATTTTCTTCGGGACAGATGGAGGCTTCTATTGTGGAGCGTATGCAGCAGATTTGGGACCAGGTAGTGGAGAGGTTGTCCCTCTCTCAGGAGAGGGCCCAGCGGTTTGCCAACCGGCATAGGACTGATGGTCCTCGGTTTGAAGTGGGAGACTTGGTCTGGTTGTCCTCAAGAAATATCCCTATGAGAGTTGCATCTCCTAAGTTTAAGCCTAGGTTCATTGGACCTTATAAGATCATGGAGATTCTTAATCTTGTTTCCTTTCGTTTACTTCTTCCAGGGACATTTAAGATCCATAACGTGTTCCACAAGTCCTTATTGAAGAGGTTTGTCGAGCCAGTGGTTCCTATGGCTGCGCCTCCTGACCCTGTTCTGGTTGAGGGCAATCTGGAGTATGTGGTTGAGAAAATATTGGATTCTCGTTTTTCTAGACGGAAACTCCAGTATTTGGTTAAGTGGAGAGGTTATGGTCAGGAGGACAATTCTTGGGTGTTTGCTTTGGACATCCATGCTAGGAGACTGATCCGTGCGTATCACAGAGCTCATCCTGGCCGACCTGGTTGCACAAATGAGGGTTCGGTGACCCCTCCTCAAGGGGGGGGTACTGTTGTGAATGTGTTAGAAATGAATTCTGAGCAGAAGCTCCCTCTGGTGGTTACAAACAGTACTGAACCATTCAATGAGGATTGGCAATCAGGAATCACAGACTGACTGGATATAAGGGAGGTTCCCTCCCATCATGGTTGCTGGTGACCAATTGTTCTTGTCTCAACGTTGTTTCCTGGTTCACTTGGAAGCTTGCTGAGTCTTGCCTCTTCTCCTGCTCTCAGATAAGATATTTTCTGTTTTTTGTGCTTACCATTTGCATATTTCTCTGCATTTCTGTGAGGTTAGCCAGGTTTCCCCCCCCCGGGGGGCTTGGGCTCCTCTCAGTTCCTCTGGAGCCACTGTTATTTGTTCATTTGCCTTTTCCTGTTTTTTCAGTGGCTGCGGCTTAGTTTTATTACACCAGAGAACTAATTTATGTGGTAGAGGTCGTGTGATCTCAGGTGTTTTTGCAATTAGTAGCGTTGGTATTTTTTAGGGTTTTTTTGGATTGCAGTAAGTATCCTTCCTATCCTTTTCTGTCTAGGCAGATTGGGCCCCAACGTTTGCTCATACTATTTTCTGTCTGTGTCTGTATTTCCTCTTGTCTGACTGCCATTACACGTTTTTGGGGCTTCCTATGTTCTTTGGGGATCTGCTCCGAGGCAGATAGCTTTCCTCTTTCTATCTTTAGGTGTAGTTAACCTCTCAGGCTGTGACGAAGCATCTAGGACCAACGTAGGAACGCTCCAAGGCTGCCTTTAGTTGTGGTGGTTAGTCAGGGTACTGCAATCCAGTAGATTCCAACCTCTCTGGTGTATTGCCGTTTTTGCCTGCTCTCCTCAGCTACCAAATCATAACAGGAACCCCCCACCACACTGGATCTGCCGCCCTCCAGACAAAACCTCGTCCAGATCTTTAGGTATATTGCTGATGTAACCGGCTTTCTGCTGGCCTGGATAGTGTCTGTAACCTGATCCGATAAGCCCTTTGCTTTCCGGATGTACCTTTCAGGATCCAGGCCGAGAGGTGCAGTCTTTTCAGGTTCGGGTGGTAGACCGGTGTTGTGAATGGGTTTGAGATGAGTTCTGAGCAGAGGCTCCCTCTGGTGGTTACAAGCGGTGCTAGTGAAGATTGTGAGGACTGGGAATCAGGTGTTACTGACTGGTCTTATATAAGGGAGTCATTTTCCCATCAGGGTTGCCGGTGATCAATTGTTCTGGTCTGAATCCTTCATTCCAGTTTCCCTTGTAGCCTGCTGTGTCGTGTCTGCATCTCCTGCTAACAGATAAGACTTTGTCTTCTTTTGTGTTTTTGCTATATTTTTGCATTTTGTCCTGCACTTCTTTGGGGGCCTTCAGGGTCCCCTCCGGGGGCTTCTGCCCTCTCAGTTTAGTTCAGCCACTGAGTTTTGTTCTTTTGCTTTTTCCAGTTTTTTCAGTGGCTGCTGTTTTGATTTTGTTACACCAGAGAACTAATTTGGGTGGTAGAGGTCGTGTGATCTCAGGTGATTTTGAAATTAGTAGAGTTGGGTCTTTTCGGGGTTTTCTGGGATTGCAGTGGGTGCCCTTCCTATCCTTTTCTGTTTAGATAGTTTGGGCCCCAGCGTTTGCTCGTGCTGTTTTCTTTCTGTGTCAGTATTTCCTCTTGTCTAACCGCCATTACATGTTTGGGGGCTTTCTATTATCTTTGGGGTTCTGCTCCGGGGCAGATAGCTTTCCTATTTCTATCTTTAGGTGTAGTTAGTTTCTCAGGCTGTGACGAGGCGTCTAGGACCAACGTAGGAACGCTCCACGGCTGCCTCTAGTTGTGGTGGTTAGTCAGGGTACTGCAATCTCATAGATTCCAACTGCTCTGGTGTATTGCCTTTTTACCTGCACTCCTCAGCTACCGAAACATAACAGACCGGCCCCTGGTGGATAACATCCCTTCTTAGAGGTAGCTCTACTGGGTCTTCCACTGCCATGGCACCTAGAAGAGAAAACCAGCTTCTCCTTGGCCAATATGGGACAACCAGGATCACTCTAGCCCAATCTTCCTTGATCTTCCCGAGAACAGCCGGGATGAGCGCCAGAGGTGGAAAGGCATATGAGAGGGGTTCCTTCCAGACTTGGCTCAGAGCATCTATCCCCTCCGGGGTATCCAGTGGGTTTAGGAAGTAGACTCTGGAGACCTTCGAGTTCTTTCTCCTCGCAAAGAGATCTATTCCGGGGGTTCCCCAACGCTGGCACAGCTGGTGGAATATATCTTGATTCAGCACCCACTCTGTTGGACAAACTTGTTTCCTGCTTAGGTAGTCTGTCAGCTCGTTCTGGGAACCTTCTAGATGTATTGTCGTTATGGAAAGTACTGTGCTCTCTGCCCAGGAAAATATTTTCTCTGCCAGATCCTGAAGTTGACGATGTCTGGGCCCTCCTTGATGCTTCAGAAATGAAACCGTTGTTACATTGTCGGATAGAATTCTGACATGTCATCTGCTCAGCACAGTCCGATTTCATCTTAGCGTCTCCCAAACCGCAAATAGTTCCCGGAAATTGGGCGACCTTCCTCTGATGTCTTCGGGCCACCTGCCCTGAAAGATTTTCCATTCTAAGTAGGCTCCCCAACCCCACGTGCTGGCGTCTGTAGTGACAACCACGTAGGGAGAGGTGGTCCATGGTACCCCCACCTGGAGGTTTCTGGGCTGCATCCATCAGAGCAATGACTTCTTTACAGTCCTTGATAGAGTCATGATCTTGTCTAGAGATGTCTGACGCCAGTCCCATATAGAGAGGATCTCTCTCTGTAATGGTCTTGAATGAAATTGCGCCCATCTGACGCATGGAATACACGTGGTCATCAAGCCCAACACCTTCATGGCTTCTCTTATGGAGTTGTGTTGCTTTAGAAGGCTTCTGACCCTGCAGCTTACTTCCTTCTGCTCCTCCTTTGGCAAAAGATATTCTTCCCCTGGAATTTAGCAGAACCCCAAGAAGATTTTTTTGCGTTCCAGTACCAGGTCTGACTTCTGCCAATTTATGATCCAACCCAGGAACTCTAACACTGCAATTGTCCGGTTCCTCTGGACCACCAGTACCTCTTCCGACTGCCACCAGAAGGAAATCGTCTAGGTATGGGATGATTATAATCTCTAGGCTTCTCCGGTAGGCCACTACCTCGGATACCAGCTTTGTAAATATCCGGGGTGCCGAAGCTAGCCCGAATGGAAGGCCCTGGAACTGGTAGGTCCGGGACGGCAGTTCCACTGCAAATCTTAGGACTTTTTGAGAAGAAGGGTGAATAGGGACCTGAAAGTAGGCACTCTTCAAATCGAGAGTACACATGACTGCATTTCTGTTTATAAGATGAATTGCAGATCTAATGGATTCCATTTGAAATCTTTTGTATTTGACAGAGGCATTTAGAGGTTTTAGGTTTATAATGGTCCATGTCCCGCCCAACGGTTTTGGGATAGAGAATAGAGGAGTAGTGCCCCTTTCCTCTCTCTGCTGGAGGAACTGACATTATGACTCCTGACCTGATCATATCCTGAAGGTCGGCCCACATGGGGGAGTCTAGCTGGACTACCGTAGGGGAGATATATCTTTTGGGGGGCGGGGAGGAGTGCTCTATTATGTACCCTTCTGAGATAGTTTTGAGAACCCAATCGTTCCCGGTAATCTGAGCCCAGCTTTCCGAAAAATATCTGAGTCTCCCTCCAATGCCTCTGGCGTCATTGTCTTTTGGATCTGGATGACAAAGGAAAGGGACCCTTTCTTGCACTCTGGCTGTGGGAACCTCTATATGTCCCTCTGATGGAACTGCTCTGGCTCCTAAAGTCAGGCTGACGTCTAGGGAGGAAACTTTTACGAAATGGCTGTGACTGTTTTGGTCTCTCCTCAGGGAACCCCTACTTCTTGTCGGATGCTGACTCTAAGATATTGTCAAGAGCCGGCCCGAATACTCTTAGCCTGAGAAGGGGATGGAACACAACTTAGATTTTGAGGCGTTATCGCCTGACCAAGATCGCAGCCAAATAGCTCTTCTAGCTGCGTTAGATAGAGAACTATTTCTCGCTGCAAATCTTACTGATTCTGCTGATGTGTCAGCTAGGAATGCAGTGGCTGATTTTATTAAAGGAAGAGATGTAAGAATATCTGCTCTGGGGGTCTTATTGGTAAGGTGCTCTTCCAACCGACCCATCCAGAGAAAAAAGGATCTGGCTACTGATGTAGCCGCTATGTTAGTTTTAATAAGGGCTGCAGAGGATTCCCAAGCCCTTTTTAAGAGAATGTCCGCCCTTCTGTCCATTGGATAATGAAGGCTTGAAGAGTCCTCGAAGGGAATGGTCGTTTTCTTGGCCACCCTCGCCACTGGAACATCTATTCTTGGTGTTTCTTCCCAAAGTTTTATTTCTTCCTGTTCAAAGGGTAAACGTCCCTTGAAGTCTCGGGCTAGTACAAGCCTACGTTCTGCGTCTTTCCATTCGTCCAGTATCATAGAATGAATATGCTCACTAACAGGGAACACTCTCTTCCTCTGTGGCGTAAGACCCCCGAACATTAAGTCCTGCCTGGACTGTAGCTTCGGGACCTCTTCAACCTGCATAGTACTCCTGATGGCTTTTACTAGCTCGTCGGTCTCCTCGACCTGGAGCATGTATTTTCTACCCTGGTACTGCACATCTGGTGGAAGCTCCCCTTCCTCATACGGGTCCAAATCCATCTGATCCAGTTCTCTTAAGCTCCCATCTGATTCCTCCACTTCCGTCTCCCATCTCACCTGCTTGTGGTCATGTTTAGGACTAGACGGATGCTGCCGAAAAAAAGGCTGGCCATAGAGGCTTGAACCTCCTCACGTATCAGGGATTTCATTTCTGAGAGGAGGGACGGTTGCTCCTCTCTCATAACCTTGGACGTACAGGGTTTTCAGAGGGATTTTTTATAAGAGCTCGGCAGTTTCACGTGACATATGGGGCATCTGTTAGACTTGGATAACGACTTGCCCGACTTTTTGGCTGCGGCTGGGGGAGCTGTTGCGGATCCCTTCTCCCCTCCCTCGACCGCTACTTTAGCCTCCATTACTGCCTGTAGATCGGCCTGGCGTTTTCCCCCTTCTGGGTTTCTAACGCTGGCCTGTATGGTGCCGAACGCCGCTGTCCTTCGGCCCCACTTATGACGTCACTGGAAGTGAAGCACTCCCCTCGCGAGACCCCCGGAAGCCTTTCGCCTCCTGTCTCACCTCTGCGTCCAAGCTTGGAACGCACGTCGATGTCTAGCTGCGGCCTCGGTCTCTCTGATGTCTGTACCCGCCCGGAAGTTCTTTTCAGCCTGCGGGTACCTGCGCCGCCTGCCAGACCCGTTGATCCCGTCTGGTGTCCTGAGCCGAGAGCATCCCACCGGGAGTAGCTGCTCCCACCAGGAGGTTTGTCCACTTCCTGGCCTTTGGAACAGAGGGACTCCCCCTTGGGAAGTTTCTGTCCTTGGCTCCTCACCAGGGAAACAGCTATTGGCCCGGCCGCATCATCCCTGAGCCCTCCGGTAACAATCCTTGCTGCGCTCTCTCGTGCGTCCCTCCATGCAGGAACAGGAAAAACACTGAGGGAAAGGGGGTGGGGTGGGTCCTTTTAACCTCTCGTGTGCTTTCCTGTCCCTGTAAGGATGAGGAGGACGTGCTACAGGGTGCTGTCAGGAGGGACGTCCTGGAAACAGGGTTTTGCCTGTCACGAAAAGGGAAAATATAGACAGATACAATAAACATGTGCTAGACAAGGGACACACAAGTACAGAAGGAGAGAGGACCCTGCCCGCGAGGGCTCACAGTCTACAGGGATGGGTGAGGATACACTAGGAAAGGGTAGAGCTGGTCGTGCGATTGTTCAGTAGACTGAGGATCATTGCAGGCTGTAGGCTTATCAGAACAGGTGGGTCTTCAGGTTCTTCTTGAAGGTTTCCGTTGTTGGTGAAAGTCTGATGTTTTGCGGCAGGGAGTTCCAGAGTATGGGGAAGCCCGGGAGAAGTCTTGTATGCGGTTGTGGGAAGAAGAGATGAGGGGGGAGTCGAGAAGGAGATCTTGAGAGGATCGAAGGTTGCATGTGGGTAGGTAGCAGGAGACCATGTCACAGATGTATGGAGGAGAAAGGTTGTGGATGGCTTTTTATGTCATGGTTAGGGTTTTGAACTGGAGCCTCTAGGCAATAGGAAGCCAGTGAAGGGCCTGGCATAGGGGGAAAGCTGGGGAATAGCGGGGAGACAGGTGAATTAGTCGGGCAGCAGAGTGTAGGATGAACTGGAGTGGTGCCAGAGTGCTAAAGGGGAGGCCAGACAGTAGGAGGCTGCAGTAGTCGAGGCAGGAGATAAGGGCATGCACTAGTGTTTTTGTGGTTTCAGGCGGCAGGAGGTGCCGAGGGCTTGGACATGTGGTTTGAAAGAGAGGGCAGAGTTGAGGATCACCCCAAGGCACCGAGCATGCGGGACTGGGGAAAGCGAGCAGCCATTGACATTGATGGATGAGTCTGGTGGAGGGGTAGAATGAGGTGGGGGAAAGATGATGAATTCTGTTTTGTCCATGTTCAGTTTGAGAAAGCGAGCAGGAAAAGAAGGCTGAGATAGCAGACAGACACTGTGGGATTTTGGTCAGTAGGGAGGTGAGGTCAGGTCCAGATAGGTAGATCTGCGTGTCATCGGCGTAGAAGTGATACTGCAAGCTGTGGGATTCTATGAGCTGTCCCAGGCCGAAGGTGTAGATGGAGAAGAGTAGGGGTCCTAGGACAGAGCCTTGAGGAACACCGACAGACAGGGGGTGAGGTGAGGAGGTGGTGTGTGAGAGGGAGACACTAAATGTTCGGTTTGTTAGGTATGATGAGATCCAGGTTAGGGCCAAGTCTGTGATGCCAAGAGATGAGAGAATTTGTAGCAGGAGGGAATGGTCCACGGTGTCGAAGGCAGAAGACAGGTCCAGGAGAAAGAGTAATGTCGCTTGCTCTTGGCGGTTAGCAGGTCGTTAGTGACTTTAGTTAGGGCAGTTTCAGTTGAGTGATGCGGTCGGAAGCCTGATTGTAACCGGTCAAAGAGGGAACAGGAGGAGAGGTGGGAGGACAGTTCGAGATATACATGCTGTTCCAGTAGTTTTGAGGCGTAGGGGAGAAGAGATATCGGGCAATAGTTAGACACAGAGGATGGAGTCGAGGGAGTGCTTTTTGAGGATCGGTGTGATTGAGGCATGTTTGAAGGATGAAGGAAAGACACCATTTGTAAGTGAAAGGTTGAAGAGGTGTGCGAGAGTAGGGATGAAGACTGTGGCAAAGTTAGGGATGAGGTGGGACGGGAGTGGGTCAAGCGCGCAAGTGGTGAGGTGTGATCTTGACAGGAGAGTGGAGAGCTGATCTTCTGTCATGGTGGTGAAGCTGGTTTTGGAAGAACAGGACTGAGTGGCTAAGGGGGGCATTCGGGGCTGCGGGCCAAAGCTTTCTCTGATCGTCTCAATCTTTTGCTTAAAGAAAGAGGCAAAGTCTTCAGCAGAAATGAGAGGGAGGAGGTGCTGTGGGATGGAGTAGAGAATTGAAAGTGTTGAAGAGCTGTTTAGGGTTGTGAGACAGTGAGGATATGAGAGATGCGAAGTAAGTTTGTTTTGCATATTCCTCACCCTGATCCTCCTTCCTCCCACCATGCCGAGTGCCCGGAGACAACTGAACCCACACTTGGACACTCCAAAGAGCAGTTCACTTTTCCATTTATAGATTCGGGCCTATCACCCGGTCCACTTGAAGCGGGGCAAGAGGAGAATGCATGTAGCGACGCCCAAATATTTGAGCAGCCACAGTCACACGAAGGCGATGGTTGGAATGTGTCATAAGAGGTGGACGATGATGAGACACAACTGACTGGTGTGTGAGGTCCCACGAATTGGAACTCTACACTGAGTATGTTGGAAAGGATTTGTGAGCAGAAGAGGGCAGTTGTTGACTATCAGTATCAACAAGGCTGTCGGAATTCAGTTCAGACTCCACACCTAAGACCTCAGGAATGGACATGGATGTCAGACATATGTTCCATCCTCCAAAACTTTGAGGACTCCACCAAGATGATGATCGCCGATGATGCCATTATTAGTGTCACCATCCCACTTCTGTCTTCCGAAACGCTCTCTGCTTGCAATCGGAGAGGATGCACTGCAGGCAGAGCACGATGAGATGGAGCAAGGAACCATACAAGTTGATTACACACAGCCCAGCCTCATCTCATCCCAACGTGGATTGGGTGACAATAAGAGGAGTAGGAGGAGGAGGAGGAACAGGATTTAGTTTCACGAGCTATAAATGGTACTACCTGCACATCTGTCATACAGTCTGTTCAGCATGGATGGTCCGAGGACAGGGACGAGGAGGAGGAGGAGAGCATGGTCAGTCGTCCTCTTGGTGAGGACATGGAAGTCTTACATTTTAGCAGTCTGGTATGCATGGCTGAGTTTATGTTACGCTGCCTTGACCGTGACCCTCATGTTCTCCAAATTTTGGGTGACAGTCATTACTGGTTAGTTACACTTCTAGACCCACGCTACAAGGAGAACTTTCTATCTCTTATTCCCGAGGCAAACAGGTCTACTAAAATGGGGCAGTACCAGAAGGCCCTTGTAGCAAAATTATTAAAAAAAATCTCATCTGAAAATGCTGGCAGCAGAGGTCACAGTTCTTTGGACAACCAAGGAGTATAGGTGAGAGACAACGCCAATCCAGCAGAGGCAGAGGAACACTGTCAAAGTTCTGGGAGAGTTTTCTCAGACCATCACACAGGCCCTGAGGTGCAGGGTACTCTCACAAGGAGTGCAAAGTTTGGGAAGATGCTGAGAGAGTACCTTGTTGACCATACCAAAGTCCTTCGTGATTCCTCTGTGCCTTACAATTATTGGGTATCCAAGCTGGACACATGACATGAACTGGCTCTCTACGCTTTGGAGGTCCTGGCCTTACCTGCCTCTAGCGTTTTGTCTGAGCGGGTTTTTAGTGCCACTGGTGGAATAATAACTGATAAGCACATCCGCCTGTCAACTGAAAATGCTGACTGGCTGACTCTTATAAAAATGAAAAAACAGGCACAAGAAAACAAATATCCAAAAATGAAATAAAAAATCTTTTTGCAAAAATGCATGAAGGTAGTAATAATCATAAGGGTATTTAGTAAACATAATTTTGATCAAAATAATGTACAAGCCATCCCGCCACGTCAAGGCAACCCTCTGTGGGACAGTCCTACTCTAATATTGAAAACCTTTCCACTTGTCAAGTGACTTAAATGTGAACAAGGGCAGAGGGACTGAACCCACCAGTTGAAGCTCTGGCCAGACAGGATGGATTTTCTCAACTCAGAAAACAGGGCGGTCACACCCTTATATGCACGGAATGCACTATGAACTACATAGAAAACTAGATCTGAACTGAAAAAGTAAGTTAATGTGTATGCAAAATGTAATTGCATATTAACACATGACCATTACACAGAAAAACAGGCACAAGAAAACAAATATCCAAAAATGAAATAAAAAATCTTTTTGCAAAAATGCATGAAGGTAGTAATAATCATAAGGGTATTTAGTAAACATAATTTTGATCAAAATAATGTACAAGCCATCCCGCCACGTCAAGGCAACCCTCTGTGGGACAGTCCTACTCTAATATTGAAAACCTTTCTGTGCATATAAGGGTGTGACCGCCCTGTTTTCTGAGTTGAGAAAATCCATCCTGTCTGGCCAGAGCTTCAACTGGTGGGTTCAGTCCCTCTGCCCTTGTTCACATTTAAGTCACTTGACAAGTGGAAAGGTTTTCAATATTAGAGTAGGACTGTCCCACAGAGGGTTGCCTTGACGTGGCGGGATGGCTTGTACATTATTTTGATCAAAATTATGTTTACTAAATACCCTTATGATTATTACTACCTTCATGCATTTTTGCAAAAAGATTTTTTATTTCATTTTTGGATATTTGTTTTCTTGTGCCTGTTTTTCTGTGTAATGGTCATGTGTTAATATGCAATTACATTTTGCATACACATTAACTTACTTTTTCAGTTCAGATCTAGTTTTCTATGTAGTTCATAGTGCATTCCGTGCATATAAGGGTGTGACCGCCCTGTTTTCTGAGTTGAGAAAATCCATCCTGTCTGGCCAGAGCTTCAACTGGTGGGTTCAGTCCCTCTGCCCTTGTTCACATTTAAGTCACTTGACAAGTGGAAAGGTTTTCAATATTAGAGTAGGACTGTCCCACAGAGGGTTGCCTTGACGTGGCGGGATGGCTTGTACATTATTTTGATCAAAATTATGTTTACTAAATACCCTTATGATTATTACTACCTTCATGCATTTTTGCAAAAAGATTTTTTATTTCATTTTTGGATATTTGTTTTCTTGTGCCTGTTTTTCTGTGTAATGGTCATGTGTTAATATGCAATTACATTTTGCATACACATTAACTTACTTTTTCAGTTCAGATCTAGTTTTCTATGTAGTTCATAGTGCATTCCGTGCATATAAGGGTGTGACCGCCCTGTTTTCTGAGTTGAGAAAATCCATCCTGTCTGGCCAGAGCTTCAACTGGTGGGTTCAGTCCTCTGCCCTTGTTCACATTTAAGTCACTTGACAAGTGGAAAGGTTTTCAATATTAGAGTAGGACTGTCCCACAGAGGGTTGCCTTGACGTGGCGGGATGGCTTGTACATTATTTTGATCAAAATTATGTTTACTAAATACCCTTATGATTATTACTACCTTCATGCATTTTTGCAAAAAGATTTTTTATTTCATTTTTGGATATTTGTTTTCTTGTGCCTGTTTTTGTGTAATGGTCATGTGTTAATATGCAATTACATTTTGCATACACATTAACTTACTTTTTCAGTTCAGATCTAGTTTTCTATGTAGTTCATAGTGCATTCCGTGCATATAAGGGTGTGACCGCCCTGTTTTCTGAGTTGAGAAAATCCATCCTGTCTGGCCAGAGCTTCAACTGGTGGGTTCAGTCCCTCTGCCCTTGTTCACATTTAAGTCACTTGACAAGTGGAAAGGTTTTCAATATTAGAGTAGGACTGTCCCACAGAGGGTTGCCTTGACGTGGCGGGATGGCTTGTACATTATTTTGATCAAAATTATGTTTACTAAATACCCTTATGATTATTACTACCTTCATGCATTTTTGCAAAAAGATTTTTTATTTCATTTTTGGATATTTGTTTTCTTGTGCCTGTTTTTCTGTGTAATGGTCATGTGTTAATATGCAATTACATTTTGCATACACATTAACTTACTTTTTCAGTTCAGATCTAGTTTTCTATGTAGTTCATAGTGCATTCCGTGCATATAAGGGTGTGACCGCCCTGTTTTCTGAGTTGAGAAAATCCATCCTGTCTGGCCAGAGCTTCAACTGGTGGGTTCAGTCCCTCTGCCCTTGTTCACATTTAAGTCACTTGACAAGTGGAAAGGTTTTCAATATTAGAGTAGGACTGTCCCACAGAGGGTTGCCTTGACGTGGCGGGATGGCTTGTACATTATTTTGATCAAAATTATGTTTACTAAATACCCTTATGATTATTACTACCTTCATGCATTTTTGCAAAAAGATTTTTTATTTCATTTTTGGATATTTGTTTTCTTGTGCCTGTTTTTCTGTGTAATGGTCATGTGTTAATATGCAATTACATTTTGCATACACATTAACTTACTTTTTCAGTTCAGATCTAGTTTTCTATGTAGTTCATAGTGCATTCCGTGCATATAAGGGTGTGACCGCCCTGTTTTCTGAGTTGAGAAAATCCATCCTGTCTGGCCAGAGCTTCAACTGGTGGGTTCAGTCCCTCTGCCCTTGTTCACATTTAAGTCACTTGACAAGTGGAAAGGTTTTCAATATTAGAGTAGGACTGTCCCACAGAGGGTTGCCTTGACGTGGCGGGATGGCTTGTACATTATTTTGATCAAAATTATGTTTACTAAATACCCTTATGATTATTACTACCTTCATGCATTTTGCAAAAAGATTTTTTATTTCATTTTTGGATATTTGTTTTCTTGTGCCTGTTTTTCTGTGTAATGGTCATGTGTTAATATGCAATTACATTTTGCATACACATTAACTTACTTTTTCAGTTCAGATCTAGTTTTCTATGTAGTTCATAGTGCATTCCGTGCATATAAGGTGTGACCGCCCTGTTTTCTGAGTTGAGAAAATCCATCCTGTCTGGCCAGAGCTTCAACTGGTGGGTTCAGTCCCTCTGCCCTTGTTCACATTTAAGTCACTTGACAAGTGGAAAGGTTTTCAATATTAGAGTAGGACTGTCCCACAGAGGGTTGCCTTGACGTGGCGGGATGGCTTGTACATTATTTTGATCAAAATTATGTTTACTAAATACCCTTATGATTATTACTACCTTCATGCATTTTTGCAAAAAGATTTTTTATTTCATTTTTGGATATTTGTTTTCTTGTGCCTGTTTTTCTGTGTAATGGTCATGTGTTAATATGCAATTACATTTTGCTACACATTAACTTACTTTTTCAGTTCAGATCTAGTTTTCTTATAAAAATGAACAAGGGCTGGATTGGGCCAGACTTCTCTACACCACAAATTCACTGCATAGGCAAACTCTAGGGGAGAACAGCTCCTTTCTAATGGGAACATTTTGTTATGAGGCCCCTCTTCCACGTCTCTACCAAGGGGCATTGTAGTGCCTCCAAATTTTTGGCAGCTCTTGCATTCACTGCATAGGCAAACCGTATGGGAGTACCAACTTCCTAATAATGGGAACATTGCTTTCAGGTGGCCCTCCTGTACGTATGTTCGAAGGGTTATTGGGGTGCGTCTGTAAGCAGGTGTGGGAATGCAGTAACGCAGGGATTGCAGAACAAAGCTGTACAACAATGCTATTTAATTTTTAACAAAAAGGATGGCAATGGTCTCCTCGCAGGGAGCTAATAAACAAGGGAAGTAAAAGGGTTAACGCAACAGTCTGGTATGAAACAACACTTATCGCCGTCTTCTCTGGGCCTCATCCACATACCGTCTGAAAGCAGCTGAAGCACGGCAACTGTCGCGTGGTGTCCTCAGATGAATTTCAACAAGTCACAGTGCAGCTTCTGGCAGCAATGGGCGGTCACCGGTTTTGCCCGCTGAGCCCCTAGTCCATAAATCTGTGCAGACAAAGTGGGGAGTGCTACAGGAGTCTGTCTCACACGTGTGCTGATGCGCATCAACAATGGGGAAAGCACCTCAGGGTCCTGCCACTGGCACCCGCTCCTCCGTGTGAGCACTGCTCTCTGCTTGGCCGGGAGTGTGGCACTCTGAACACTCACTGCCTCACTGGAACATTAGCCTAAGCTATGCTGGGGCACGTCTCTGTGCTAAGTCTGTCACTTCGGAGCGCGCTGCACACCTCTCTAGTCTCAATGCCGCCGGTAAACTGAGACCCCTTTCCCGCGCTTCCTGCTCACTGCCCGGCTTAGCCAGGCCACCTCTACCTGAGTCATGGGACCTGTCCGGTTCCCCATTCTTTCCCCCCAGCACAACTGGAGCAGCCCTTAAC